>JAVLUX010000017.1:3107500-3775000 GCA_032164185.1 Moxostoma hubbsi | reverse complement strand
AGGGTGGTATGGCCGTAAGCGAAAGAGGCTGTGAACAGAGGGCTATTTAAAGAATGTCCACTGCCTGGGCCTTACTCCTTGACACACGTCTTGGTGTGTAGTTTCAGAAGGGGCACAAAAACAAGATTGGACAAACAGACCCTGTCCTGCAAAAATGCTCATTTATGAATGTATCTTTTGACAAAATAACAAAAGTCAACTGCCTCCTATCTCCACATTCAATTTCATTGGAGCCGGCCACACTACCTTTTCCTGCTTACCTTAGCTTCCACGTTGTTTGCTAAAAGAGGGAGGACTCAGCTGGCACAGTCAAATGCTCCACGCACGGCATTAAGCCACTGGGCCAGTGCAAACTCTTCCCTACTCAAAGAGAGTCCTCTGGACACTTTCAATGGAAAATGGCCAACACCTTTTAAAAAGGCAGCACAGCACTTTGGTGGCACTTTCCTTCTCTGTGTGTTGCTGTCAAGAGGCAGGCAAAACAATAAAACAATAAAACCAGCCTCTGGACTGCCCCCTGGAGGAGGCAAGAAAAAGGACCAGGCTGTCATTTGCCACAAAGAAGGCAAAATAAAAGGAAATAGACCCCCCCCCCCCCCCCCCATTTCCAAAGATGAATGAATATTAAAAAAAAAAAAAAAAAAAAAAAATCACAGCCGTGGCAAGGGGGAAGCGTATTAATTAAAACACTCCAGGAGGAGCAAAAGCTTACAGCACCTGGTATTCCCAGGCGGTCTCCCATCCAAGTACTATCCAGGAACAACCCTGCTTAGCTTCCGAGATCAGACGAGATCGGGCGCGCTCAGGGTGGTATGGCCATAAGCAAAAGAGGCTGTGAACAGAGGGCTATTTAAAGAATGTAAAAACATAACCCTTCTTTTATACTTATAAATCCACTTTCATCTACAAATGCTCTTTCAAACTCATCTTTGCTTAGACATTTCCACATTATAAACACATTCTTTCTAACAACACTCTTGAAAACATCAACCACATCCACTTTCTTTCTCTCAAAGTATGCCATGTTCCTCCTCAGCCATATTGCATACCTTGCATTGCTCAAAATCAAATTCCAAAAATTCACCTTCCTATCCTTATAATTTGTACATTCACCAAATAAAAACAGTTTTTTCCACTCCTCCCCCGCTGCCACTTTCCCCATTCCATCTTTTATCAGTTTTTTCATTTTTGCATGGAACACCTAAAGCTCCTTGCACTCAAAGAAGATGTGCATCAGAGTTTCTGGCTCTGTCTCACACATGTCACATTCTCTACTCACATTTTTGTTTATTTGATGAATAACCACCTTTGTGTATATTCTATTATGTCGTAGTTTGAAGTCAAAATTCTCACAGTCCAATCCGTTATATTTCACATTTAAGTTTCTCCAAATTGTCTTTTCTTTCATGCCAAGAAACACTCTTGGCCATACCGCCTTTGATGCAGGCACTTTGATTTCCTTTTTCACCATTATTTTATATACCGTTTTCACATTTATCTCCCTCAAGAACTTTTTTCTCTCATTTTCCACAATATACATTTCAGGCATTCCCCAATGTCCCACTTTGGCAGTTTCTCTTTCAATCCCTTCAACCCACTTTTCCGGCAGGCTTTTTTTAATGTTTTCGCATTCAGCATCCACTTTTGCTTTCTCAATTTCATCATCCCACCCCACCACACAATCATATATTGCCCTATTCGGTAAAAAACCTTTCACATATTCATATGCCAAGTCTTTTACTTTTCTTACCCCCGCTCTCATGAATAGTCTGTTGTAATACATTTTCCCTCCCCTCCTTATTCTTGGGTTCAGGAATATTGGCTGGTTGTGTACTTGGTTTATGTTTTCACATTCATAGTTTACATTCACCACAAACTCCGCCCATGCAGTAAACACTTCTTGGTAAAATAACGGCAGCTTTTCAATCATTGGCTTTTTTAACACCATAAACACTCCTTCACCACATCCTCCACCCTCATTTAAATATTTTCTCATATACCCCTTCCACCCATATTCTACTTTGCCACATAAATACTTTTTTATTGTTTTAACTCTTATTGCTTTCCTTTTAACATTTAAATCTATCAACCTCAAGCCCCCCTCACTGTAATATGCTATTAATGTTTTTGCTGATATTTTCACTCCTTTCCCACTCCACACAAAAAAATTCACCGCCTCTTTTATTCCATTTAGCACCCAGTCCGGTAAATCCATTACTCCCATCACATAATTACATTTAGTTAACAATAAAGAATTAACCACTACCACCTTGCCTCTTAGTCTTAACTCCCTTAATCTCCAAAACTGTAATACTTGTTTGATTTTATTTATCACTCACGACCATGTTGCATCTCTTGCCTCTTTTGCATTCTCTCCTACATTTATCCCTAAAATTTTTATAAAATCTTTTGTTATTTTAAATGGAACATCTGACCCTTCCACCATCACTCCTCCTATACTCATTATTTCTGATTTTTCCTCATTTATTTTTGCACCCGATGCTTTCCCATATTTTTCCATCTGTTCCCTAATTTTATTTATGCTCTCTATGTCCCTAACCGTAAACGTAGTGTCATCTGCATATTAATGTATTACACTCAATCCCCCATTTGGCATTTGGATACCTTTTATTTCTTTGTCTTTTTTTATGAGTGTCGCCAGCAGCTCAGCTGTTATTGAGTACAATAATGCTGACAGCGGACATCCTTGCCTAACTGACCTCTCTAACGGAAACGGGTCCGTTAATATCCCATTAATTTTCACACAACTTTTAGCATTCTCATATATTAATTTGATCCACTTTTGCATCCTCTCCCCAAAGCCAAACTTTGCCATTGTCTGTTCTATAAAGCTATGTTCCACCCTATCAAACGCCTTATTTAAGTCTATGGATAAAATCAAACCCCCTTTTCCATCTTTCCCCATCCCTTCTACTACGTCCCTTATTGTGCAAATTGTATCTGCAATGTCTCTTCCTTTTATGCTATAAGCTTGGCTTGGTGATACTATTGTCCCTACTACCTCTTTTATCCTATTTGCCAATACTTTTGTCAATATTTTATAATCGGTATTTAAAAGAGTTAACGGTCTATAATTTTCAAGCTTCATTGGACTTCCTTTATTTTTATATAGTATTGTAACTACGCCTAACGCCATCGACTCTGGCATTTTTCTTCCCTCTTCCATACTCCTATAAACTTTCCACAATATTGGTGCTACAGTCTCTATTAAAGCCTTCTAAAACTCGTGCGTTAATCCATCCGAGCCTGGGCTTTTATTATTCTTAGTCTGTTTTATTGCTTCTTTAATTTCTTCGATACCTATGTCTCTTTCACATTCATTTTTCTCCCCTCCACTTAACCTCGCACTCACAGTATTTAAGACTCCCTCTACACATTCCTGTTTTACCCCCCCTTTCTTAAATAGCCTCTTATAAAATATTTCTACTTCACTTATTATCTCCACATAATCAGTAATCTTTTCAACTTTTTCGTTTTCCAGCTCTGTTATATACTTTTTCCTCTGTTTCTTCTTTTCTAAGTTTAGGAAGAACTTTGTGCTTCTTTCTCCCTCTAACGCATACTGCGCCCTACTCCTTATTATTGCACCCTTACTCTTCTCTTTCTCATACTCTTCTATTTCTGTTTTTATCTGCAAAAACCGTTCTTTATCTTGTTCTGGATTTCTTTCTATTTTTTCTGCTTCCCTCTTCAACTCGTTTTCCATTGTCTCTACTTTACTCCTTCTCAAAAAATCCCTTTGTTTTGCATATCTAATACTCCTTTTTTTTATTTTCCCTTTCATTTTTTCCCACCACTCACATACATCTTCAACAAATAATGAGCTTTGCATTTCATAATCTATACTTTTTCTGATATTTTCTTTATATGCTGCTTCTTTTAGCAAGTCAGCATTAAAGCACCAGATTCCCCCTCCCCTCTCCTCCCTTATTACACCCATCTTAACCATCATCATAGCATGATCACTTATTCCCACAAACTTATATATAACATTTTTAACATATTTTAACATTTCCCTTTTGGTTAAACATAAATCTATACGACTTTGTTTCAAAACTCCCATCACCAATTGTCTTCTCTTCCCTCCATACATCGACCAAGTCCTCATTTTGCATCCATTCAGTTAAATATTTTCTGGATACATCTGACTTGAACTTTGCGCTGCTTGACGCGTCCAGTCTCGTGCACCAAACATTAAAGTCTCCAACCACTATATAATTGCCTTTGCACAAAGGCTTCATTTCTTTGAATAGTTCTTTTCTTTCATTTTCTATGTTCGGTGCATAAACATTTATCAGCCTGAAAAGTTCATTATGAAACACAAATTCAGTCACTAACACTCTCCCATTTCCATCCTTGTATACTTCCTTGGCATTATTTACTCTACCTTCTTTTATCAGGGTTGCCACCCATCGGGCTTTTGCATTCCCGTGATTGACAAAAATATCACCTTCCCATCTCTTTTTTATGTTGTCCATTGTATCATCAGACCAGTGTGTCTCTTGTAAGCAGAGTATATCACCTTTCAGTAATCCCTTCACCCTCTCAAACTTATTTTCGTCTCTTAGTCCATTGCTGTTCAAACAGGCAATGTTCATAATGCCCCACATAGCAAATAATATAGTTTTGAGAACATTAACACTCATTTTGATACTTCCAGGCAGGGGTGCCGCCAGGAATTTTGGGCCCCGTGACAAAAAAATCGAATTGGGCCCCTTCTGCGCAGCTGTTGTCACCACATCTCTAGGGCCTAACTTTGCCATCAAAAGCTTTACATAACTCTAATCAAAGGCTTGCAACTGTCTTGTTTCTTGTAGTTCAATACTAGTACTAGCACAATATTTACTGCTGGTGATTTGTAAATGCAAGTCTGCATACAGTATGCAGTTCACTCTTTGATGCAAGATTAAAAGCCACCATAAAAAAGGCAACCCTTTACAGTCTCAATGTATTTTTATTGTAAAATTAATGACAGATTATAAAAAAAAGAAAAAAACTAAATATATATTAACTTTTTATTCAAAGTAAATTAACATCATCATCTCAAAACAATGAAAACAGCAGATTTTTGAACTTAACTGCACATATATGCCAACAACAAAATAAAGTTGACGTGTAAAATGGAATTTCCACATCAGGGTTATTATAGTGCTACAAAACAGATCAAGTGATCACTAAATCAATAGGTTTTGAGGTTTGGAATATGGTCATAAACTAACACTAACAGTGACATCAAATTAAAAGGTAAGTTAATAGCCATAGCCACACCATTTGAGAGCTATCACTAGACCTTGCTTTTTCTTTTTTCAATATCATGTCGCGTTCCAGTGGGCGTAGTTCTCAGAGTAGTTCGGGAACTAGTTGCGCTCTGTCTCCTTTTATGTCCTGAAACAAACCATTTTTTGGTGTCGACAGCTTATAAAAAATTATTTCTGGGTTATTTAGCTTGTTTGCTGTATACCTTGTCACACAGCAGCTTTTAGACATTGTTTTGTTTTTTTGTTATAAGTCATAAATGAAAAGGAGGCAGTCTCTCGCAATGCAAAGTCAATGGAGACGGTTGGATTGTTCCGTGGCCTAAATACGCTCTGTCTCTATGGACAACAGGTTAATACCACTCACAGACTAAAGGCTACCCACCTTTCTTGGTGAAAAACTGGGTTACAGATTGACACCCTTTCCTTTGTCTTTCCACTCTCTCTTTTCTCTCTTTCCTTTTTTGAAAACCAGATTTTCTTATAATATTCAACATTGTAATCTGTGTTTCTGGCGCATCGACTAAATGTCTGTAACTAAACACCGTCATTCACTCACTGATGAGCGCGCTAAGGCAGGACCAAACCATTTCATGCAGATACAGGGGGGTGGTCGGTCAATATGGATGTTTACTTTTTGGTCAATGGGGATATTTAACTTTTATTGCCAAAATAAGTAAAATCAAAGACATAATTAATTTTATTATTATTTGAAATATACTCAATGATGATGGTTTATATAGTGTATAATATAATAAAAAAAAATTAATTAAATTCGTTTTTACCTATTTGTTGGGGCCCCCTGTCATTCAGGGGCCCTTGGAATGGTCCTAACTTTTCCCCCCTATACGGCGCCCCTGCTTCCAGGCAGTTACTTTCTGCATCACGCTCCTCCCTTTCTTTCTTCTTTCTTTTCTTCTGCACTCTCTTTCCGTCGCTTGTGTCCATTTCCTCATCATCGACTATGGCATGACTCTCTGGCACCTCTTTCTTTCCTCCACCTCCTTCCGTCTGCGGCATTTCGCCTCGCCTTTCCACGTTATCACCCTCCTGACTCTCGCCTTTCGCTGTCTCCCCTTCTCCGCCTTCCAACTCCAGGTCCTTTGTTGCGATCTCCTTACCGGGTTCCGCTCTTTCTTTTTTTTTCTCTTTCTCTCTCCACCCTGGGGCCTCCTCCTCTTGACTGCTAACATTCTCAGTCACTCTCCACTCCCCAGTTCTCTCTTCACCACTCCATGTGCCCCATCTCTCTTCTTCTCCAGTCGCTGCACCTTCCTCTTCTTCACTCTCCACCTCCTCGTCCAACTCACACAGATCCAACTCCTCCCCATTGCTGTTTTCCTCATCCATTTCCGCTGGTGTTTCACATACGCACAGTCCAGATCGCATGTTGCACATACTGCAGTTCACCTCCTTGCATTCCCTTGCGTAATGGCCCTGCTTGTCACATTTATAGCATCTAAAACTCGGGCAGTCTCTAACAATGTGACCTGGCTGGATGCACAAACGACAGACTTTCACTTGCCTGTCGTGTATTACCCTGAAGTGCTCCGTTCCACCCAATGTCTCAAACTTCGTAGAATACGGCAGCGATTTTACCTCCTCATTAAATTTTACTTTTAAAAACCTTGTCCCGTCTGCGATATCGGTCCCCGGCCACATTCTCCTCTTCACTCTTGAGACTGCTTTAACTCCCCATTCCGACAGCTTTCTCCGTATCTCCTCATCTTGTATGTATGTTGGCAGCCCGAGGAATGAGACCACCATCTCCATACAGTCCACCTCTTTCACCATCACCCGACTTTTCTTTATCCTCAGCCCATCCAGTAACTTCTCCTTTCCTTTTTCATCATCCATTGTCAGCTCATATTCTTTCGGTGTTTTATATCTGCACCCGATCACCACTCCACATTCCTCTCTCACTTTTTACAGCAACTCCATCATCGTTATTCTATCTTCACCTTCTATTTCGACCAGCACTGTGAGCTTCTTTTCATAATTCCTTCCTCTTCGATCCAGTTCTCAGTCCTTTTCTCTCATGTTCCTTTTCTCCAGGCCTCTTCCCACCTCCATTTTGTCACCCAACGTTGTCTTCTCAAGATGTAAAGTATTTATCCCCAAACAGCAAGCGCTGTTTGGGGAGTAGATAACTCCACTGCACACCAGTCCCCATTTTTTTTTAAAAGGGTTATTTCGAAAAACAACTTCTGTTTGCAGCTCTCAAACTCACAACACTCTTTGTTTGCTCTCTCCTTCTAGCTGTACAACTTCCTGCTTGCACTCTAGCGCGCTCAGGGTGGTATGGCCTTAAGCAAAAGAGGCTGTGAACAGAGGGCTATTTAAAGAATGTCCACTGCCTGGGCCTTACTCCTTGACACACGTCTTGGTGTGTAGTTTCAGAAGGGGAAAAAAAGAAGATTGGACAAACAGACCCTGTCCTGCAAAAATGCTCTCTCATAAGAAAATTTTGTACATTTTAAAGTTAAATACTTCCATCTGGTGCACTTTGAGAGCAAAATTAAGAAGCTAATGTTGTGTTCTTGTAAACAATTTTGTGCTCTTAAAGCTGCAGTAGGCAACATTGAAACAAATTGAATATATTTTAGATGAGAAGTGTAAAAAAAGCCAGTGTCTAGTCAATTAATGGGAAACACTGAAGTGCGTGTGCTGTTCATTTGAAATTTCAATGTGTACCTCAAAAAAAAAAGAAAAGAAAGAAAAATCGCTAATTTCCTGATTTATCATTAAACAGTAAAAATATATATAAATAAACATAAATGTCCAACATTCTTTTGAATGTCCATGTAAAATGAAGCAATGTGATAACAATTTTAACTGGTCACAAACTTTTACCTTTTGCTGATCTTTTATGCTTCACAGAGCTGATGTGTGCTTCTAAATCACTTGCACCTTTAATAGCAACTGACACATGAGTGCCAGTTTTACATGTCATACATTCTGCTTCCCTCGGATCTCGACCAGGACGAAAGCATGGGGATTATTTGTGCAAATCTTCTGTAAATTTGCACTTTCGTTTGGGCATTATTTCCACTCAGCTATCATTTGATGCTACTGTCAAGCAACGGTTTGATGCCGAACACAACAGCGCTTCGCGGAGAGATTGACAGGCAGGAATTTGGCCAATAGTTGCTGCAAGCCTCTCATAATCGATCGGTGTGCGAGAAGGCGGGACTTACAAAGAGGGGTTAAACCATGCAAATGTGCGCGCGCACACAATGATGTATTAGACCAGACGCACATCATAATGCAGCTAAAGCCGAATCCCGGACATTTTCGCAAACTTAGAAAATTTTAAGGTCCAAAAAAAGAGGATGTATGATCACCCTTATATTTGGACGTCCTTTTGACTAGCCCACACGTTTATAAACATTAAGCTAAACATGTAGGCAACATAAGTAAATCGTCACCATTACTCTTCTTTTCAATAAAGTCCAAAAGGCTGCGTTATTTTTTTTGTCTTCTCATTTTTCCTCCAGAGTGACACAAGTTGCCTCTCTCTAGCGGGAGGGTGTCACGCCACGTGAACTTCAAACAAAATGTAGCAATATTATTGCGAGTAGCCAACATTCAACATGCGTGATGAAGATTAATACACATTCCACACTACCTTTTCCTGCTTACCTTAGCTTCCACGTTGTTTGCTAAAAGAGGGAGGACTCTTCCCTACTCAAAGAAAGTCCTCTGGACACTTTCTATGGAAAATAGACATATCTCCCGCCACACCGTCCAAATTGAGTCCCTGTTCTGGCCCTGTCAGAGGTATCAGCTTGAGCATTCAAGTATCTTTCAACGTCTCCAGAGTGCGAGGATTTTGAATACTTTGACATATTGTCTTCATAGAACAGTTATGAAACAGTGTATCGAATCTCACCAGTTTAGGACACAAAAATAATTTAAAACTAGCAAAGAGTGCAATATACACGTCCGAGTCAAGCGACTCTCTTCCCATCCAAGTACCATCCAGGCTCTGCTGATAATTAATGTGCCCCCTTTCAGTACCTTTAAACCCATCACCATGAAAACAATACATATTTACAGATGCTTTATAATTTGACATACGTATAGCCAGCTGAATGTTTCTCAGACTCCGACAGAATACACAGCAGTAAATGGAGTTAGACTACAGCAGCAAACAGCGTTTTTCAAATGTTCATTTATATGCATTGTACACAAACCATGTTGTAGACAGGTTTTCATAACCGATTCACAATTGTCAAATCTATCAGGCAACTGATATTTTGCTCAGATTGCAACATGATTTATGTGGTAAGCGAAGAGGGAGCATGACCAAAACGTGCTTGTTCTGGCATGCTGATCAATCCCTTGCCTTTGAATCTCACAAAGGGTCAAATTTCACCAACATTTTACACACAAATGTCATTTTTCATAAATAATTGTTTTTATATGGTAAAGGTGGTTGTGCTTTACATAAAAATTAGCACATGTTCCAGACCCCTCATTGTGTTTTGTCGTCTCCTTGCAAAACTACTTCACTTTGTTCAGACCTCTGAACAAAAATCACTCTAGATCTATTTCAAAGCCCCTTGACACTGTTAGAATAGCCTTTCTACTTAATGACACAGTCCACAATTAACTCAATCTACATTAAAATATTTATTGAATTTTATAGAAATGGTCCATAAAAAAAAAAATATTTTTAACAAAACATGTCCAAGTATGTGCATTTAAACAGTGACATCAATCAAATCACAAATTCAAGTGCATGTCTTAATAGAAGCTTCCAGTGGACGAATTGTAAAAAGAAAAAAAAAATTATCTGTGGACTTTCAGACAATTCAAATTCGAAATGTATACAAATATACAGCATATAAAAAAATATTTAGGTTATGTTATCGTTTCAGTTACTTCAGCTGAAAAGATATAAAATATAAAGATGGATAAAACAGTAGATAAAAATAATTTATGAAGGTAAAAAAAATAATTTCAACAGACTGACACTGGTGATATTTCATCATTCATCGGTCAGATTTTCTGGAATAAGGGAGCACTGATGATGAACCTACAAAACAAAAATAAAAAATATGATTAGAAACTAGATCACACAGCAGCATTTGTGCAGACGAACAGGCATGCTAGTGTGTGCACATACTCAACTACACCTGTGTGAAACAAGACCAGACCAAACCGAATGTGACTGATCACACAAGATGGTGAATTCCTTTTTTAATTCCTTTGTGACCGGTTAATATGGAAATAAGGCCAGATGATCACTCACCGTAAGGCCATGTGTACCCTGGTGCCAAGCAACTCAAACACAGCTAGGATCTATTTTCTAGAAACCACTTCAGCTGATAGTTTGAATCGGGGAGGCTATGCCTCCTGTTCTCTCTGGGGACTGTAAGATGGCAAGGTCAGACGACATAGAAAGTTTTGGATCGGTTCACCCTTTTCCCAAAATAATCCAACCATCTTGTGTAATTTTACATTTAGTTTTGAACAGCAAAACAAACATTTTGTTTCTTTAGTGTACAGTAATTCACAAATCTATTAAGAAATATCTACCATAAAACAAAGGCAATCTGAGTAAACACAAAACAGTTTTTAAATGGTTATTTATTGAAGCAAAAAGTTATTCAGTACCAACTGGGTCTTTGAAAAAGTATTTGCCCCCAGTTACTAAATCCCCAGATCTATGAAACTGCATTTATAATGCGGTTCAGCTGGACTAGACACCTCCAGGCCTGATTACTGCCAGCCCTGTTCTATCAAATCAACACCTAAATTTGATTTTTTCAGCAGCATGAAGTTGGCTAAAAGGTCTCAAGTATCACACTATGCCAAAGTCAAAATAAATTCCAGAAATGATGAGGAAAAAGGTGATTGAAATAAATCAGTCAAGGAAGGGTTACAAAGCTGTACTATTATACATGCAGAAGAATGAAACGACATGATTTTAATTTAGGAAAACCAAACCTTTTTAATCCTGAATTCCTCATCATCATAAATTAACGGACCAGGCATCAACAATCCTACTGAAGGCCTGTCTTTGGACAATAAAATGGTAAAGACATTCCAAACACCATAATTCAAAGCAAATGTGTCATTGGTAAGAAAGACCCCTCAGCATGAACCTTCTGAACTTCCACACAGAGTTAAATCAGATTTGCACATTTCATCTTAATCCAGGAACATTTTATACAAAGTCACAGTACTTTACTGATTTAACCTTCTAAAATGTACAGAATGCATTTAAATCCATGATCTATACAATACATATTCTTGCTAGGTAATTCTGACAATTGCTTTGAACTGTAGTAACTTGTATAACTGACAAATTAATGATTCTAGCCTGATGTACTGCTTTAAAATGTGTGTAATGTTTTATCCATTTTATATAATTAAGGAATTGCTCTCTTTTATTTTATTCTTACTTTTAATATATACTGTGTGGACATATTTATATTTAATTTGCTTATATTTTAATACTTGTTTTCTATATTTAGAGATTGTGAGACACGCACCTACAACACCAAAAAAAAAAAACGTACTTGGCAATAAAGCTTTTTCTGATGATCTGATTCTGAACCAGTATGATTTGTAACCAGGGATTTTCATGTTTTGTTACTACACGTATAATATCCATGACAGAATGTCATGTTTAGTATATAAAGGTTTGCTTGGTTACATAGAGAATGCTGATTACAACGAATGTCATGTCTCTTGTACCATTCTCAAGATATAAAAGTTAATGATTAAAACATGCACTATTTTTGAGCGGGAGATTTGTAAGAATCCGAAATAAAGGACCATAAAATCAACTGTCGAAAAGAAAGCCCAGTTGACCATGTGACTCTGAAAAGTCAATTCTGATTGGTGCAGGACACCTTTGGGGATGTGGGAAATTTCAGTTCAAATGTTTCCAAACATGAAGAACACGCTTCTCTCTCTCTCGTCATCTCTTGTCTCTTCCCTTCTGGACTCTCTGCTCTGGCTCTTCCCTCCTGGTCTTCTCTGGATCTCTTCGGAACCAGATCCATGCCATGTGAGGTCAAAGGAAGCTTCTCAATCTCAACAGGTTCAGAGAAGTTATGGTAGAGCCCTGGACTCAAATAAGGTTAAATGGTTCTTGAGGCATTGTCAACAGACTCCATAAAGTTCATTTTCACTGTATTGATCATTTCACATTTTGTCAGTCTTCTCACATTTTGTCAGTCTTCTCACCAACTTGTCTCATGTATATATATATATATATATATATATATATATATATATATATATATATATATATATATATATATATATATATATATATATATATTAATATTAGATTAGATTCATGTTTAGAATAGCAATAAAGTTTGTCTGTATTCAAAGGTGATTTGACTGTGGTATATTTTGTATAAATAATTTAATCTCAGTTTTTAAAAGATTTTGCTTCAAAGATGTACCTAAATATGTGTGATATTATTTTCAATAAGCCATGAGAATAATATAACTCCAATAAGAGAATTAATAATAATTCCCTTAAGCTAATTCCTTATAGTAGAAATTGTGAGCGGATACAAAGAGACGTTGTATTACCATTTTAATGGTGGAGAATTTTATTCAGACAAATAATCTAGTTATTTGTCATGTATGCCATTTATAATGGTCGTTGAACACGACTAAATCCATTATATATTTCATTACATAATAATGTATAATAAGGACAGTTTAATTTAGTTCATAGCTCACAAATTTCATGACCCTAAATTCCCTTACATTTATTGGTGTGAGAAGATGAGCACTTTAATGGTTCCTGTCTAAATTCATCAGTACCAAATACCCCTACAGCCAGTTCAAACACTCTGGGACTCCAAAGCAGACCTTCCAAAATTCCTCCAAAAGTACAGTGACGACTCATTCAGGAAGTCACAAAAAGTCAAGGACAACATCCAAGGAACCGCAGGCCTCTCTTGCATCAATAAAAGTCACTTTTCATGACCCACTATCAGAAAGACACTGGCCAAATATGTCATCCATGGAAGAGAGGAGGCAAAAACCGCTGCTAACCCAGAAGAACATTAAGGCTCATCTGAATTTTGCCAAAACACAACTTGATGATCTTCAAAGCTTTTGGGAGAATGTTCTGTGGATTGACGAGTCAAGAGTGGAACTGTTTGCAAGACAGGGGTCCTGTTACATCTGGCAAAAATCAAACACAGAATTACACAAAAATAACATCATGCCTACGGTCAAGCATGGTGCTGGTAGTGAAGGTCTGGGGATGCTTTACTGCTTCAGGGCCAGAGTGACATGCAATAATTAAGGGAAAAATGTATTCTGCTTTTTACCATAAAATCCTACAGGAGAACGTCCGGTCATCAGTCTGTGCGTTAAAGCTCAAGCACAATTGGATTATGCAGCAAGACAATGATCTGAAGCATAGGAGTAAGTCCACCTCTGAATGGCTCAAAAGAAGCTAAATGAAAGTTTTGGAGTGGTCTGGTCTGAACAAAGTCATGACTTGAAAAAGATTGAGATGCTGTGGCAGGGCCTTAAATGTGTAGAGTTCATGCTTGAAAACCCTCCAATGTGGGCAAAAAAATTCCAACATAGCACTGTCAAAGACTGATCTCCACTTATCGGAATCTTTGGTTGCAGTTGTTGCTGCTAAAGGTGGCACAACCAGCTTTTAGGTTTAAGGGGGCAGTTAGTTTTTCACATGAGTGATAAAGGTGGATGATGGATATAACTTTTTGCTTCATTAAAAAAAAAAAAAAAAAAAATAATATATATATATTTGAAAACTGCATTTTGTTTACTCCGTTTGCCTTTGTTTTATGTTATACCTCGTTTTAAGAACAACCAATTTAGTATGAAAAATACACAGAAATAGAAGAAACCAGGAGGGGGCAAATACTTTTTCACAGCATTGAAGTTAAATCCAAGTGTAAGAGTAATCAATTTCATCAAGCTTGAAATCATGATCATGCTTATAGTCCGCAATGGCAAAGTGTAAATGTACAGTGAATGTTATATTTTTGTCTGTTCTCATCCAAAACTGATTGGATAGCTTCAGCAGACATGACAAAACAAACAAACACTGGAGTCTTAAACATTACTTTTATGCGGTCTTTGTGTGCTTTTTGGAGCTTCAAAGTTTGTCACCATTCACTAGCATTGTAAGGACCCACAGAGCTGAGATATTCTTCTAAAAAACAATTTGTGTTCAGCAGAAGAAAATAAGTCATACACATCTGGGATGGCATGAGGGTGAGTAGATGAGCAAATTTTCATTTTTGGACAAACTATTCCTTAAAGAGGAGTGATTACATAGTAATCACTAGGGCTGTGCTAAAAAAATAAAAAAAATAAAAATAATCGATTTGGTAATATATTGCGATATTTATTTTCACAATATACTACATCGATTTCCAGCTTAAAAAAAAAATCATGCAAGTAATTTTAGCTGAATTTCTCTTGGCCTCGCCTTACCAGGACGACCAGCTCCGAGACGCTGCTGGACTGTCTCCAGGTGTTGAATATACTCCGTGAGGGAGTGTTCCTGATCTTGGGAAGAGCTGCAGGAGCGGTCAGTTGGTCCCATCACAGGACTTGGGTACATTCTTGGATGACAGAAGGGAATAAAAAAAAAGTTAATGAAACTGATTTTTGAAATTAAGTCACTTCTTGTTCCAAGAGGAACAAAACAACCTAGAACAACACTGAATACACCTTGTCTAGCAAGATACATGTTTGGTTGTTCACCAGTGATGCAATTAAAACCCAAAACATTTTACCTATTGTGTAGTCTGAAGGGGGATTTGATAGGTGATAACAGAGATGAGACCATGCCCCTTTGGGTCAAAGCATGATCACGGGTGGGTGGAGAGTTAAACGCAGTCTGCTGTGGCTTCAGCACTTCAGTCCTAAAAGCAGGAACTGAAAGAGAAGCAAAGGTGGAATGAATCTGACTAATAAACACAACAAATTATTTTAATCACCTGGAGCTTTAATCACAATTATCCAGGGCTGCCAAATGCTTGTTTTCTGCAAGTACATCATGGTACTGTTAAACAAGTGATTGAGAGACTGACTTGTGCCTTGTCCTGTTCCATGCACGTTGACCATGGCACTTCCTACTGAGATTTTCTTTGTAGATCTTTGCCATTTCCTGGAGAGGAACTTTAGTCTAAAAAAGGACAGAAAATAAGAAATAACCATCTAAGGATGTCAAAAATTCCAGGTGCTTCAGCACCAAATCAACACTAAAATTATAAATGTTACAATGTCAGTCTTTCTACAGTATTTGTAGCACAGAGTACTCAATTCGTTACCTGTGGGCTGTCTGACAGACAAGCGCTTGGTGGTCAAAATGCCCATTTAACATTTGTGGACATTGTATTGTGGCTTCGCTATATGCAACACATGATTTAGATGAATTAACACCGACTGAATACTGTTCGCAAGACTCTACACTGTCATTGAAAAGTTAAACTTCTGGTCCACCACGACACGTGACATAACAGCCTGACATTGTTGAAGTGCGGCTACTGGCACAGCACCAACAAAAAGAAAGAAACCTCTGGTAATATTGAAACCTGTTTGACTGTAAAGATTAGCGTCTCTAGTTTCGTTTGATATGCTGCTTTTAAAAATCCATTCATGTTTTGTGCAACATGCAATTAGGACCATCCTTCAAAAGTTGAAAAAACATGTTAGCCATTTTGAACATTTTTCCACATTAACATCTGTGAGTCAGTACGATTCATTTTAATATACATTTTGTTTTATTTTGTTCTCACAATACGGTTCTATTCATTAACACTAGTAAATGCATTCCTATACATTTACTGTGCATTTTCACATTGAGAATAAATGTATTCATGCAAAAGCTGACAAATATTGCTTTCAGAGGCTTTATATGGAGTTAGGATGAAATAAGGAGAATTTCTAACTGTTCTGGGACCAGTGCAGACAGACAGCACACTGGAGGTTAAGTCATTCACTAAATATGGAGGAAGGGTGTATCCTATATCCCTCTATGAAGCCAAGTGCATTCAATCCTAAAATCCGACCAAAAATTCAGTTTCAGGCTGCAGATGATGTTTGGACAACTCAACATGTTTGACAGATATGGGACAGTGATAATCAATACATAAATTCAGAATTTTTTTAACGCAAAATTTGAATATGGTTGTCAGTGGTTTGATGCTGGCCATTACTTTTAATAAGAATCAATTCAGCTTCATAGAAAATGAGCTGTAATGTCTACAATGTCTCAGAAACATGAATAACCAACACTCAGCGACACAAACTATTTGATGAAAAAAATCCTAAAAATTTTTTTATAGCTTGGTATTACTTAAATTCACAACTCATCCCTGCTGTCCACATATGTGGACATACATTTTTAGGAAAACAATTTGTTCTACAAATATTATTATTTGTATGCTTGTTTATTAGGTGCTAATAGTTACAAATCAAATAGGGAAATTAAAAATGCACACAGCAGTCACATGGGGGTCTTAAGGGCATGCATAGTAAATGCTGTCTAGCTGCATGTGCTGTATTAGCCATTTTCCTTACCTTGAGATGGCGATAACTACTCTAACGGATGTTCTGAAGCGATTTAAGGGTCTGGACACTAGTGATTGGCTCGACGTTGGTTGTGCGCCCATACGAGCTATAAGCGCAAGTGTAGCCTGCTCGCACTCCTGGAAGCCTCCCAGCAGCAACAGCAGATAGCGCTTCTGATACACCAGTGACTTTCTGTAACTCTCCGCTCGCAGGTATCTCTCGTAGAGGCGCTGCACCTACAACACGGAGCAGGACGGAAAAATGCTGTTAAAGGGCATACATTCTAACGCCAACATATCCTTCTCAGTACCGAGATGAGTAATGAGTAAGTAGTGAGTAATACCAATGAACCCCACGTCCTTCATATGTAATTATATTCTGGAGCAGCTTTAGACATTGTAATTCATAGTGATATTGTAAATACACTGAGCATGCAATGCGTTATATGGACACTGCTCTCATGACCTTATGTTTAGTGCATAAAATTAAAGTCTTGTGCATCCTATATTCACATGTTCATGTAGAATTTACTCTTAAAAGCCCTCAACAAGTTAAAGACTTTATTAGCTGGACACAGAAGACACAGAAAAACACAGAAGATTGACACATAAAAGGCAAGGGTTATACACTGTGAAACTCTATAAAAAAGGCCTTTACCTTGTTGTTTGAGAGGTCGGAGATGGGTCTGTTTTCATTGCTAACTGTGACCTTTGACAAACCAGCCTCAGCCTTTCGTAATGCAGCCTGAAGAGCTGCTTTTTCCTTCTGCCAGGCCAGTTTCTCTGATAACATGCTCTGCTCCATAAGCACAGGAGACTTCACCTAAGAGAGAGAGACACCAAAATTCAGTGTACTGCGTTTACACAAACTGCTGTAAGACAATACACAAAATGCTACCCATAACCAATCATAAAGTTAAAAACAAAGTTCCATCTTGATTTGTGAAAGAGTTAAAACAACTATTGTTTTTTTTCATAATCGACAGTCACTGACACTTCTGAATACTACTCCATACAGAGTTTGGACACATTGTACAAAAGATAGAATATTTAGATCAGATGAATGAGCAAAATATAGATTTATTACCTGCTCCTGGCATTTGAGGCTGTGCAGTTCTCTCTCCAGACAGGATATAGTATGTTTGAGAGAGATCTTCTCCTCATTCAAAGCAGCAAGGCACTCAGAGAACTCGGAGTTCTCCTTCAGCAATCGTTCCATTAGAGAGGGAGTGGATGAGGTAGAGTCCTAAGAAACACAGGATCCAATATTTCAGCAAAATAACAAGCGAGAGTGCTGCTGCTACACGTATCTGCAGGGCTGTGATTCTACCATTGGCAAGAGGCCACAGCCGTGATGTTATGTACAATAAACAAGAATTTTATATCAAGTAGCATACATTTTAGAGACAATAAAAAGAATCAATTGCAACACACTTTAAGTTGAGGATTATACAATTATTTAGAATAACCATAATCAAACCGTGAGGGCTGTCATTTAAATTAAATAAATAAATAAATAGTCTGACTACGCTGCCCGCTGTGCTGCGCTTATGTACGCAGCTGTTTTGTCTGTAGTGCTTTCTTAAATACATGTAAACTGGATCAGTGTATTACACATGTGTTTTCAGAGCGGTTCTGGTGCCTTGATTGACAGATGTGCTCGGAGTTTGGTTTGGTGTGCAAACAGTCGCTGAGTGCATTATATTTGAAGTGCTCCAGATTCATTTTAGAATTGCACATTTGCTAAAGTCACCGGATAGCACAGAGAAGGACGAAGTTTCAACATTTTTCCTTTTCTGTTCCACAGAATGTCATTCAAGTTTGGACCAACATGAGGGTGTTTTATTTAATTTGGTTCTTTTTTAAGGAGGACTCAAGTGTGTGAATACCCTTTCTACTTCCAGTCAGCAGTAGAGTATGTATAGAGAGTAATTTTGGTTAAAAGGAATCACACGTTTTTCTTTTTTTTTTAATGTTACGATATTGCTCAATTCGCAATTTTTTTCAAAATAAAATCACTATTTTATTTATTTTTTCCCCAAAACTTTGTCCAAAGCCCTAAGAAAGACCCATAGAAACACTTAGCAAAAATTCATACTGGTTTGGACCAACATGAGGGTAAGTAAATTATGAATTTTGTTGTATTTTTGTTTACTTTATATAGTCCAAGCTACATGTGTGCATGCTACCTGTGATTGTTTTATAAGGATGTTCTGGGTTACGTTCAAGCCATTTGAGTGCGTCTCTCTCTGCAGGCATTCTGATGTGAGCCGTTTCTCTTCCTGCAGCTGCTTCAATCTCTGCTGATCCCTTTGACGCAACAACTCCAGTTCCAACTGTGGGTAAGCAAAAAAAAAAAAAAAAGACCACCCAGAATGTTGAGATGCAATGTGCTCTAGATGCTCATGTAGACATCAGAAAATCAGTTTAAAAGAAAGTTCCCCCCAAAATTAAAATTGTCATTACTTACTTTCATGGAACTCAAAAGGAGATGTTGGGTGGAATGTTAGTAGTCACCATACACTATCTGTCAGTACTAGCATTATGGCCAACATCATTTTGTATGTTCCACGAAAGAAAATCATGCAAATATGGAAAGACACTGTGACAGAATTTTCTAATTTTTATGTGAATACCTTTAAGAAAACACAAGTTTTATTTATTTTTTTAAAATCTCACCACTTTCTCGTTGGTGCGTTCGTGGCATCGCTCCTTTTCCACCTGCTCTCGTTTCTCCTGCCTCTCCATTTGCTCTTCCCTCAATCTTTCTTCTTTCACAGCTTTCATCTTTTCCATCATTCCATCCAACTCTGCTTGTAACTGAGTGGCTCTCTCTCGCTCTGTCTCTAGGGTGTGCCCCACCTTCATATTCTGAGCCTGCAGGCCCTCCAGAGCAGCATGGAGCCTCCTCGCTTCTTCCTGCTCCTTGTGTGCCACCTGCTCTGCCTCCTGAGCATCCATGTGCTTCTTTTCCAGCAATTGCCCTTGCAGACGTTCCAACATGGCTGCTAGATCTTCGCCCTGCCATTTCTCCTGCTCTAGCTGCATCTGTAGATCCTGAATGAACTTCCGGTCATGGACACTGGCTGATTCCTGTCTGCGTGCTTCCTCCTCCAAGCGACGTGCGTGCTCCTGGGCTTGACGGGATAGCGAATCAGAGAGTTCCGCCGCTCGAGAACGCTCCTGCTCAAGGTGAGAGACTGCAAGTTTGGTGCGTTCACGCTCCTGGGCCAGCAGAGCTTCGCAACGAGACTGCTCAATCTGGAGCTCTGAGCGGAGGTTACTGATGGTCACATGCTCTTGCTCCAGAGCTAAGTTAAGCTGACGGAGATGAGATGCTTGCTCTTTCAAAGCCAGGCGCAACGACTGCATAAAAAATACAAACATGCATAAAACACACAAAAGTATGCATTTTTGTACAAGAAAAGAATTTGAGGTGGATTTCAAGGGAAACTTTGGTGGTATACGTATTGAAAGTAGTTGACAGAAACTCGATGTTTGTGCTGATGGGCACATTTCCACAATTTACTTTATTTTATTTTTATTTTATTTTTTTTTAACTTTTTTCCTTGCTTCAATTTAGAAAACTTGAATGTCTAATCAAAATAAAAAAAAATGAAAAAATGCATTGAAGGGAGTATAAAAATATTTGTAAATATTGTCAATGAAGAAACACTTTCGATTCAACAAATGGGTTTTTTTTCACCTCTAGAGGCCACCTTAATACTGTAGAACGAAGATGTTACAACTGTATTGTCATATATATACACACACACACACACATATATATATAAACAAATAGGCAACTATCGCCATAGATTCATTTCTGATAACTGC
Organism: Moxostoma hubbsi; assembly: GCA_032164185.1. Classification (NCBI taxonomy): domain Eukaryota; kingdom Metazoa; phylum Chordata; class Actinopteri; order Cypriniformes; family Catostomidae; genus Moxostoma; species Moxostoma hubbsi. The sequence continues at coordinate 3,754,344 of JAVLUX010000017.1, read as the reverse complement.
TTGTTCTAAAAAGTATATACTTACCATTCGCAATGCAAAGTTCATAAACTGCAAAAAAAAAAAAAGTGCCATCAAAGTGCAGATACTTCACAGTAGTGATGACAGGCTTTCAACCGTGCCTCACTCAAGTGAGATGACAAAGCTATTGCCCAAGGTTAGTTACGTTGAAAATCACTAACTATTTCAAGTTGTTATCACAGTTCAGTTTCAACTTGTACAGTTGTTGGCTATCACTTAAAATTGTTGTTCTTTTTGTTCAGTATCTCACAATGGGAAAACGCCTTCTCCGATCCTGGAAGCACCAATGACACCACAGCTGTCAGTTGACAGACCAAATGCAGCAGTGATAATGGAGGCCCTCCTCCCTCATACAAAACACAGACAAAGGTCCAATCTTCAGTCTCATTCTCTTCCTCTTGAAGAAATCCTCATAAGGGCCTGCAGTGGAGTGGTGTTAACCACTCGTTAGATGAGCCGACAGGTCCGTCGCAGAGCCCGATTATTCTTCTGTGAGGATTATTTACTGTTAGGATAAATATTTATTCTGCTGTCTTAACTGGAAATAAAGCCGATATAGATTTATACTCTCCGGCATGTTGTTCTGGTGTGACTGATTGGCCAGTCTAGTCAAATTTTTAAGAGAGTATCACTAAAACAAGTGGTACCTTTTGGTGAAATCTTCAAGCTTCGGAGAGAAGGGAAAGTAGTACTCCTGCCCATGAGCGTATGGATTGATGATTTCTCAGAAGGATACCCACCCACTGTGCATTGCCTGTCTGGGGGTCAGACACATACAAGCCACACTTGCTAATCCAGAGTGTTGCCCTCACTGCTCTCAATTTGTGCTGTACGTTTTGGAGGGAGTGGGGAGCCATGAATGAGGATCCCCGTTTCCATCTGCTGTCCGTGGAGAAAGAACCCCCTCTCCAACCTCAGGAACAGTGCAGCTGGGGGGATCTGATGAATGAAGTCTCTCCTGACCTTCCTCCCCTCTTTGAATAAGGAAAGAGGAGGATTATGATGGCGATCGTCTTTTGAAGGAAGATGGGGAGGAGGATGCCATTCTCCCTGTTGATCCTCTTTCCCGACTGGACAGTGCATTGGATAAGTCCCCTTCTCCTGTCCAGGGAGAGTTGGATCTTATTGAAATAGAACCCACGATTCAATGCACGTTCCAGGGATGATAAATAGGGGAGAGAATCCTCTGTAGGGAGAATGGAGACTTAACCCTCAGGTGGAGAGTCAGCTGTGGGAGAGATATGGGCGAGCGGCCATAAATCTCTTTGCATCACATGAAAACGCTCATTGCCCTCTGTTCTTCTCTCTGGAAAGAAATGGTGCTCCTATGGGTGTGGATGCTCTAGTGCAGCAGTCACCAATTAGCAGATCACAGTCTAGGTCTGGACCCCGGCTTGGTTCCATCCAGACCATGGGACAAAATGACGACGGTTGTATTGGGCCAGTGGTAGCTCAGCAGGTTCAAGCCCCAGCACCATCAAGATACCACTGTTGGGCCCTTGAGCAAGGCCCTTGACCCTACCTGCTCCAGGGGTGCGGTTTCATAGCTGACCCTGCACTCTGACCCCAGCTTAGTTGGGATATGCGAAAACAACTCCATTTCATTGGCTTTGTACCTGTACTCTGCACAATGACAATCAAGTTGAATCTTAAAGGGTTACTTCAGGATTTAGCTTAAGCTTTGTATCAGTAGAAAACCAGTAGTATTTTCTAATTACCGAGCTCCCCCCCTCATATCCCCGTGAGACGAGAGATTTATTTATTTTTAGTCTGGAAAAAATCCTCCGATGATGCAAAAAACGTCATTTTGCATCAGAGGATTTTTGGTCCAGAGGCTTAAAACTACAGCCAGTATTCCGCATGTTTTCACCACGCCCATATGGGGCGGGATCTCACTCACAGAATGTGAAGATAGTGTCAGCCATCTTTCTGTAGACGCTAAGAAAACAGGCTCTTGCTCTGTGTAGAAAGTTTGTATACAAGTAGGCTAATCACGATGGCGGAATGTAGTTTTGAAGTTAAAATGGCAGAAGGGGATTACGAAGATCTGTTGCGAGAATCTGATGCTCGCGGCTACCTGTACAAGCCGCAGTACAGCGATGAACAGAGGCAGCCGGAGCAGCTGCTGTAGCAGGGGAGCAAAACCTGCTTGGCAGGCAGGAGGAAGAGCCCGGCCAGACTCGAGTTGGGGCGGACTGGTGGTGTCAGTGCTCTCGCTGTGCACCTATGGAAACAGATAGAGAGTCCTATTGCGGTCACGAATTTCAGCGATACTGGACGAGATCGCTGAATCCGCTGATGAAACTGCACCGATAACATGAGCATGTATAACTGAGCACCCAAGTTTTGTACCACACATGGACAGGGGAGTCCTGGAAACTTATTTTAGGATCCCGAAGATAAATTGGAAATGCCAGCCAAAGCCCGCAGGGACAATCGGACGGCTTAGTGCAAAGTGAGTATTTTGTTTGTTTTTCTTTTTGTTACTAAGACGTCATGTACAGAGTTTGGACACCCGGAATTATCATAATGTTCTTCAAAAAAGGCAGAGCTTTTCTACCGCTATGGTTTTTCTTGCTGCCATATCGGCCTGTCATGTGGTAATTGACTCAAATACAATAGGTTAACGCTTGTTTGCAGGTTTATGAAGGGTGCTTGACTTTTGAACAGGGTGTCAAAACCATTAGTTCTGTCATGGGATCGGTCAGTGGTTCTGAACATTTTTCTCAGACTCCTTTTGAGCCAAATAGAAATAGTATAGAATTGAAGCTCCTTTCACTAAAGGCAGTTTGTTATTGGCTCTGACCACCGTGAAACGAATGCCATGCTTTTTTGGTCCATCACTCTTATATGCACTTTGCTGTGGATTTGTCGAGAGTGACTCTTAAAATGAATCCAACCTTTGTGCCTAAAGCGAGCATTTCCGCGCTTAGCTGAAAGCCGGTGGACTGGTTGCCTTTTCACCCAATGCCTTTTTCCTCAGAGGTAGACTTAACCGTCTGTGTCCAGTTTTATGCGTGTACGTGGAAAAAAATCAAAGACATTGAGGAGTAATCATCTTTAGTTTTGTGAGCCGATTCTCGAAAAGGCAGACCCATATCATGACAGTGACTCATTGGTTAGTGGAAGCTATTATATTGAGTTATAACAGACTGGGGTTGTGACCTCAGGAGGGCTTGACAGCTCTTTAAACCAGAGGCATGGCTACCTCGTGGGTGCTGTTTAGGGGCGTTTAAGTCCAGGACATATGAGCGGCTGCGAGTTGGGTGTCGCCTCGCACTTTTGTCTGATTTTATAGACAAGACTTTACAGAGCCATCATTGGCTCATTCTGTCCTTAGTGTGGGTATAAAAAACAACAACATAATAGTGAAAGCACAAAGGTGTTGTTTTCCCCTATACATTCACTGGGAATTTAATTGGGTCTATTACATTGGACACTACAAGTCGGTTGATGGGTCTGCTTCAGACAGCATATCTGCAATACAGGAGTTGGCTATAACTACTGTAATAAAGAGAACTTAAGGTTACTCATGTAACTAACTCATGTTCTCTAATAACAGGAGTGAGGTATCTCACCACACTTCCCACCTTGCAGTTGCATGGAGAAGAGATATGCGGAGAATTAAGGGTCCTTTGGCAGCGTCTTATATGAAGCAGGTGGGACTCCCATATCTTTGCTTTGATTGGTCTGTCAACTGACAGCCATGGTGTCATTGGTGCTTCCATGATCGGATATGCTGATACGTTTTCTCATTGTGAGATACCTCACACCTGTTTTTGGAGAACCGTGGTTACGCAAGTAACCTAAAGTTGTTCTCTTTGTCATTTTTGTTAGTTTTCTGTTTTGTGTCTCAAGAAGCAAACAGGAAAACTGTGGATGGTACTACATCAAATGTGCGTTTCACCTCCTGTGCATGGTAGCTTTGCTCAACTGTCTGTTGGTTGCTGAGTCTCTGCTGATGAAGCTCCTCTTGCAGTTTTTGCACTCTAGTCTGCTCTTTCTTCACTGCCTGGAAGCAGGCCTGATGTTCAGCCTCCACATTTTCCACTTTTAGCCTTGACACATACAATTTAAAAACATAATAAATAAATAAATACATATAATTTCCACTCGTTTAACATCATTTAGGATGGTTATTTGTCCAAACAAAGTCTAATTTAAAATAATCATTTTCCATTTTGGCCAAGAATTTTCATTTTAGTGCATCACTAATAAAAGTTCCAGGTATGAATGTTTTCTGTACCTGAGCTTGTTAATCTGGCTCCTTAATTCCTCTTGATTTTTTAATGCTGACTGAAGCTGAAGTGTGGTCTCCTCTAGCTCCACCTTCAGCTCTGAAACCGCCTTCAGCTCCACCTCTAGCTGTCTCTGCTGCTCCACCCCACAAGCCTTTTCAGCCTCCAGAGTGGAGCGCAGATCATGAGACAGTGTCTGTTCCTGCTCCAGCCGCAGCTCCAGCTCTTCGACTAAACAAATATATCCGCACACAAATAAAATCTGCTTTTGCAAAGACAGGAAAACCAACATCTATAATAGTGAAACTACACAACTAGTGAAAAAAACAACAAAAACAGTACAGGGAAATGGATAGCACAGCAGATTCTACAGAGCTTACTTTCTCTATGCAGCTGGTGTTGTGTTTGTGTGCCTTGTTCTTTTGCAGTGTGCAGGGAATCCTGCAGAAGCTGCAGCTGTTCCTGGCTCTGTTGCGTGCTTGCTTGCAACCGTTCATGCATATTGCGCACCTCAGCCAACAGACTGTGACGGTCTGCACTAAACAACTTCTCTAAAGACCTCCTTTGCTGCTCCTCCTAAAAGAGGAATGCATGGATAAAGCGCAAGGATAACAGAAAACCTCTGTAAATATACACTCACCTAAAGGATTATTAGGAACACCTGTTCAATTTGGCTGGTGGTGGTGGTGTAATGGTGTGGGGGATGTTTTCTTGGCACACTTTAGGCCCCTTAGTGCCAATTGGGCATCGTTTAAATGCCACAGCCTACCTGAGCATTGTTTCTGACCATGTCCATCCCTTTATGGCCACCATGTACCCATCCTCTGATGGCTACTTCCAGCAGGATAATGCACCATGTCACAAAGCTCGAATCATTTCAAATTGGTTTCTTGAACATGACAATGAGTTCACTGTACTAAAATGGCCCCCACAGTCACCAGATCTCAACCCAATAGAGCATCTTTGGGATGTGGTGGAACGGGAGCTTCGTGCCCTGGATGTGCATCCCCCAAATCTCCATCAACTGCAAGATGCTATCCTATCAATATGGGCCAACATTTCTAAAGAATGCTTTCAGCACCTTGTTGAATCAATGCCACGTAGAATTAAGGCAGTTCTGAAGGCGAAAGGGGGTCAAACACAGTATTAGTATGGTGTTCCTAATAATCCTTTAGGTGAGTGTATATATTTTGTTCGGGAAGATGAACATGGATAAACATGCATGGCAACTCCATACCCGTTTCTGAAACAGTTTCTGCAACTGGTCCATCAAAAGGGTGTGGTCTATCTGAGTGTTTGCTCCCATGACAGCCTGAAGTTGACAGTGAAGCCACTCCCTTTCGCTGTCAAACACACTGCGGACAGCCTGCAACAGTTCATGCCTCCAGTCCACATCCCTACTGTCGGTCTAACATACATGCATACATACATACATACATACATACAAGCACAGAACATTTAACTTGAAAGTCTTTGTCACTTGTTACATTTACAGAGAAAACCATTTTAATGAAGAAAAAAATATTGAGTGCACCTTCAAGTCATGACTATATAATAACATTAAGGAAGCAATGAGTTACTCTATAAATGATGGATCTACAATAGATCGGATTTGGTGATCAATTAACAGCCAATCCTCACCCTAGGTTCCCTGTCAGCCATCCTGCAGAGCAGGTCTCTGAGTGACAGGATGGTCTCCTGTAAGGCCCGCCTCTCCCTCTGCCAGGAGGCGGGCAGGGCAGGCTCAGAATCTGGATGGGACTGACCAGATGGGGTGGGGCGATGGGACAAGGATAAGATTCTGCAGCTCTCCTGGTAGACACGCTTCAACATAGCCTTTACACAAAAGGCACGCACAAATATAAAGTGAAAATCACTTCAAATCAGTACTTTGTCATCTTTAGATGTTCTAGGCAGCATTGTGAATATGTTTGTGTTTACCTGTAGCTCTGGTGTGAGGCACTCATGGCTCTCGTGCATGCTGCCCGCAGCACTGTCTGGGTTTTCAGCAAGTGACATTCCTCTGCAGCGTAGATACTCCACAAAATGAGCATCCAAACGCTCTGCATTCTCAAAATCAAGCTTCAGCATGGCCTCCAACTCCGAGCTCACATCTACACACAAACACACACTTCAGATAAGGCAAGGGAAATGATCCATGTAACATTTCACACATGCAGTCTCACATCAACAAATGCATGTAGACACAAACACATGACTCACTGCTGCCGTATCCATCGCTGACCCACTCCGGCACAGACACAGGAGACGTGGAGCCAAGTGGAGACCGAGATGATGTTACATCCAGATTTTCTAATTCATGAATCTTAAAAACACAACAGCTATTTATATAACTTCTATACCATTAGTTTGCCATTTATCAATAATGTTAATTGAAAGAACCAATAACAAAAAGTAATTTTTGCATTAGCTTTATTTATTTTAACAGTGCTGCAGTAAAAGGGATGAATTTAGAGATAACTTTTCTGAGAGGGTTCTCCCATGCTAAAAGCACGCATTAGGTGCCACATACTCAGTCCATAAATACATTTTACTTGAAAGCGACTCAAATTTCTGTGTTTATATCACACAGCATGAATGTATGAACTTTGAAGAGTTGGAATACATGATCAGCCACTACGTTAAAACCACCTGCTTAATATTTTGTATGTCCCTCTTGTGCCGCCAAAACTGCGCCAACACGCATCTCGGAATAGCATTCTGAGATTATATTCTTCTCACCACAATTGTACAGAGCGGTTATCGGATACCGTAGACTTTGTCAGTTCGAACCAGTCTGACCATTCTCTGTTGACCTCTCTCATCAACAAGGCGTTTAATCCACAGAACTGCCCCTCACTGGATGTTTTTTGTTATTCGCACAATTCTGAGTAAATTCTAGATACTGTTGTGAGTGAAAAATCCCAGGAGATCAACAGATACAGAAATACTCAAACCAACCCGTCTGGCACAAACAATCATGCCACATTCCAAATCATGGAGATCATATTTTTCTCCCATTCTGATGGTTGATGTGAACATTATCAGCATGATTTTATGCAATGCACTGCAGCCACATTAGATAATCACATGGATGATTGTTGGTGCCAAATGGGCTGCTTTGAGTATTTCTGTAACTGCTGATCTCCTGGGATTTTCACACACAACGAAATGCTCAGAATGCTGTTCTGTGATGCGGGTTGGCGCTGTTTCGGCGGCACGAGGGGGACCTACAGAGTATTAGACAGGTGGTTTTAATGTTTTGGCTGATCTGTGTATAGTGACCAAGACTACTTTTACTGTGGTTTAATGTTTTTTTTGTTCATTGAGTTACTACTCACTTTCTTACTGGCAAAGATTTTTTGAACATTCTTTTCAGTTTTACTGTTTGAAACTTATAAGGGGTTCAAGTGACATTTAGGGTGAGTAAACAGACAATTTTGTTTTGGAATGAACTATAAAGATTGACAAGTTGACTAGTCATTAAAACAACATGATGACTACTAGATTATATAAATATGTAGTTTTGAACATCCCTATTACAAGCGTGAACAAAAGACATTCATTAACAGTTGTACTGACCTTATCTGCATCCAGCGAGTCAAGCACAGAAAGGTGTTCAGACACAGTGAGTGAGCATGGTGATTGAGAGCGTGTGCTAGGTCGGTCCGTCTCCTGGATGAACGTTTGTCTGGCTTGTGGTCTCTCTATGTTCCGCTCCATGGGTGAGGGTTTGCTGCGGAGCTCCAAGCTGGCGTTGTGTAGTGCGCTGAGCTCAGAGAGGTGAGATACGTTCAGGCGAGAGGGGCGGTCTTCGCTGCAGTCCATCCTCCGCAACGCCTCTGGGGAAGAGAGGGATGGGTCACTGGACAGGCCGTCCAGAAAGTGGTGGTTGTGTTTGGGATTGTGTTCTTGTAGGCTGCAGCGCTGTCTAAGCTGCTCTAGCTCCCTCTGCTGGTAGGCCAACTCCTCCTCCTGCACGGTCAGGTCATCCTGCAGACTCCGTAGCTCTGCTTTCAGATGCTGGTTATGCACCTCTAGGTCAGCCAATGCACGATCTTTATTCTGATGGTGAAAGGACAACAGCAAACCAGGTTTTTATGTATGCATAAATAAATAAATAAATAAATAAATAAATAAATAAATATATATATATATATATATATATATATATATATATATATATATAGACAGACACACACAGGTGGCCAAATGTTTGGAATAATGTACAGATTTTGCTCTTATGGAAAGAAATTGGTACATTTATTCACCAAAGTGGCATTCAACCGATCACAATTTATAGTCAGGACATTAATATCTTGAAAAATTTCTATTACAATTTGAAACAAATAATAATAATAATAATAATTCAGAACTTAAACAATGAGTAAATCAAAAAATTCTTCCATGTGCAGCAACGACAGCTTTGCAGATCTTTGTCATTCTAGCTGTCGGTTTGTCCAGATACTCAGGTGACCTTTCACCCCACACTTCCTGTAGCACTTGCCATAGATGTGATTGTATTGTCGGGCACTTCTCACACACCTTACAGTCTAGCTGATACCACAAAAGCTCAAATGGGGTTCAGATCCATAACACTCTTCCAATTATCTGTTGTCCAATGTCTGTGTTTCTTTGCCCACTCGAACCTTTTCTTTTGTTTTTCTGTTTCAAAAGTGGCTTTTTCTTTGCAATTCTTCCCATAATGCGAAGCATTACATCCAGCAGACAAACAACACAAACATGCGTTACGTTCTTGCATTCAAAACACACGATGGAGCGCAAATTCAAACTAAGGGATCAAGATGTGTTCAAAGTATTAAATTATATTTAACTTGACACAGTGACCCAAAAATGTTGTTTATGATGCAATGCACCCGAGACGCTACACAAGCATGTCTGACTTGTTGAAATTGATGGGTCCTTAAACAAGTCCTCGAACTGTAATAATTCTCGAACTGATTGACAAATTCACTTGTGAAATGGATTGCTGCGAGCTGTGTCAATAATATGGTAGTAAACAATACACTGTATTCTAAAACCGCTTTTTGTATTATCAATGATTAACTCTTCTGCCACAAGAATGTAATGCATTTGAATTATATATATATATATATATATATATATATATATATATATATATATATATATATATATATATATATTTTTTTTTTTTTTTGAAGGAACTCCAATGCTGTTTAAAAAGCATCCCGGTGTGATACCTCAAGAAGCTGGTTGAGAAGTATATTTCTGAAAATTTGATGCAAAGAGAGGCTACCTTGAAGATGCTAAAATATAACACAGTTTTGATTTATTTTAGATTTTTATTTATTTATTTTAGATTTTTAGAACACAATTCCTACAGTTACATTTCTGTTCTTACATAGTTTTGATGACTTGACCATTATCCTTAGATGTGAAAAGCAATAATAATAAAAAATAAGTGACCCTTATTAACTTTTGACCAGTAGTGTGTACACACACACACACACACACACACACACACACACACGATATATAAAAATGAATAATTGGGCTTTTGCTGCCTTCATGTGCTATCAGAAATATCCTACTTCCCATTTCGTCTGAACTTATTTTGACCACATAACACATATTACTCAGCTTGTAAAAATTTACAACATGCATAGAATATTTGTTAATATGCATAAATGAATATGACCAAAATCGAAAGCAATAACAATTAGATGAAACAATTGTTAAATCTAAAAAAATGAACAAAACCTGTCATTCAAGAGAGAAACTGTACTCTGCCATGTTGAAAGTTTAGAACATCTCCAAAATGCAGGTTTTAAAATGATCTCAGATTTTCCTATTCGTAATTACAACTTGAGGGTTCATTCATGTGCAAATTCCAAATAGAAAACTTGTCTTTACAAACTTTCGATAGCATTTGAAGGCAGCATTAATCCCAACATGCGAATTACAGGAGATCAGCTATTACACACATACCTGTCCCTCTTCCTGTAGCTTCTCTGCTCTCTCTGTGCTGGTACTAAGTCCCTCCTTAACTGCACCTAGCTCCGCCCGAAGAGCATCATGCTCTGCCTTCAGGTGGACAAGCTGCTGCTCTCTCTCGCGTAGAGCAATCTCCGCCTTGGCCAGGGTCTCTTCAGCACATGTCTGCACACATAAACAGTTAGCAAACCCCAAGGTTACACACGTACGCACACAAACAACTTATTTCAGTTACATCAGTGGTTAAAAAAAATCCCATTTATTTTTAGTTCTGTTCACACTTGGATAAAATCGGGGAACAGAAGAGCCTAAACCTAATACACAAAGCAAGCCTCTAGTAAACATATGGCTTAACATGTAAATGATCATGAACCAAAAGCAAAATGTCCACCTTTTAAAGTTAAAGCATTTACAGATTTGCCTCCTGTACAATTACAATAGAAGTACACTCGAAACTAGAAAGTTAGAAGGATGTTGGTTAAAATACCTCAAACTTACTCAAATGCAGCAAATATAAACAAAAAGTGTATTAAGATCTCCATTTTAACACACGCTGAACCAAACAAAAATATAAATCAAGCTTTTAAGACACAGTTTAAAAAACATAAAACTGAAGCTTCCCCTTTCTGCAAATGTACTTCCTGTATGAGTTGTTGTCTTGTGAGCCAGATAAGCAGACAGCTGAGAGGGTTGGGTTAAATCTGCCTGTTCTTGTATATCCTTTTTTTTTTGTCTGCTGTCATTTCACTGAACACATAATGTGGTAAATCTGTAACTAATTAAATAGACACCAGAAAGCTTGAAACCATGAGGCGACTTCGCAAAAACTGACCATTGACATTATGACATGGTAAACAAACCATAATTCATATGGACTTTTGGCTGCATCATTCTTGCAATTCAGCACTGCACAATAAACAAATGAAAACCATGAGACTTTTTGACCATAAAAGAATTGATGGTAAGAGTAATTCAATTAGAGACCCAGACTGCGCTAGATGCACAGTATGTTTTTTTTGTTGCGTGGAATCAGTGAGGACAACGCAATAGAATGTGTCAGTTTACTGTTGTTTTTTTAAAACATTTTTCTTATCCCCTTTTCTCCCAATTTGGAAAGCCCAATTTCCACTACTTGGTAGGTCCTCACGGAGGTGTGGTTACTCACCTCAATCCGTGTAGCAGAGGACAAGTCTCGGTTGCCTCCGCTTCGGAGTCAATTCATGCATCTTATCACATGGCGGCTCATGCTACTCTCCGCAATCCACACACAACTTACCATGCGCCCCACTGAGAGTGAGAACCACTAATCACGAACACGAGGAGGTTACCCCATGTGACTCCACCCTCCCTAGCAACCGGGCCAATTTGGTTGCTTAGGAGACCTGGCTGGACTCACTCAGCACACCTTGGATTCAAACTCGTCACTCCAGGGTGGTAGTCAGCATCAATACTCGCTGAGCTACCCAGGCCACCCAGTTTTACTGTTGTTAAATTATGAGGGACAGACTGGGTGTGATGAAAATCACATGGGATTCAAACCACAAGCTCACAAATCAGCTAAAACAACATCATGAAACTATCATTTGGGGCAGGGGAAAAAAACTCAAAGAAATGGTTGACCCAAGAATTAAAATTCTCTCATCATTTACTCACCCTCGTTATCATCCTTTTTCTTCTGCAGACAACAAACACATTTTTATTTTTTATTTCAGCTCTGTACATCCATATACTGCAATTAAATGGTAACCAAATCTTTGAAGCTCCAAAAAGCACATAAATGTAGCATAAAACTTACCCACGTCTTCTAGAGTGATCCAATTGATTTTGGGTGTGAACAGACCAAAAACTCCTTTTAAACTGTACATCTTGCAATTGTAGTCCAAGCACAATCATGATTTCAAGCTCGATTAAACTGCCTAGCGCTTGACGTATGCATAGAGCACTAAATGGCGCCAAGATGTGTAACACAGCTTGAAATCATGATGGGCATGGAGACTGCTGATGTCAAGATATATAGTGAAAAAGCAGTTATATGGTCTGTACTCACCTAAAGCCGATTGGATCTCTTCAGAAGGTATGGATTAAACGACTGGAGTCTTACAAATTACTTTTATGCTTCCTATGTGCTTTTTGTAGTTTCAAAGATTTAGTCACCATTTACTTGCATTGTATGGACAAACAGAGCGACGTTATTCTTCATGAAAACCTTTATGTTCTGCTGAAGACATTCAAACATCTGGGATGGCATGAGGGTGAGTAAATGACAGAATCTTAATTTTTCGTAAACTATTCTTTTAAGGTAAACAGAACTGGTTCTGAGTAAGAACATATTCTTTAATCCTGTCTGACTCTTATGACTTTGAGTTAGTGTTGGGAATAATGTCTTTAAAATAAGCAAACACAACAGAAAGCATTTATTTATGAATATTGTATAAATCAATCCAAGTATCTCACCAATACTTCTTTCTGGGCTTCCCCTTGTTTTGCCAAAGTCTCCTCCTGCTGCTCATATAGCTCTTTTATATAGTTTGTCTTTAAAGTAATTTCCTGTTTCAAGTGCTCCATTTCCTCTTGGAGAAATCCCTCACGCTTCCTCAGAGCCTCTCTCTCCATGGAGAGTTCCGTTGTCCCTGTCTCCAAGGCAATGATGTTACCTCTGCATGCTTGGACATACTCCTCAAGTTCCTCGAGTTTGGTCCGCAAAGTAGCAATCTCCTTCTGATCCTCCTCCTCTCTGTGCTGTAGCTTGGAGACCTGGCTTTCCAGCTGCACCTTCTCCACTCTCTGCCTCTGCGCCTCCTCCTGCAGCCTGTCAAGCTCCTGCTGCACATTCTCTCTCCTCTCCTCTACCCTTCTCAACTTGAGCTCTGATTCTCTCAAGTCAGACTGGCGAATTAGCCCTTTATCTTCCAACTCTTCCACTCGGACAGTCAATCTCTCGGTTTCTGCTCGTTTCTCCTCTAGCTGGAGTTTGAGCTCCTCTGCCTCCTGTTCCAACATAGCCACTTTTCCTCTTTCCTCTCCCAGACTGTGGCTAAGTGCCTCCACTTGACTCCCATACTGTTCTTCCTGGGACAGCAGTAGTCTTTGAAGAGCTTCCCTCTCTCCAGTGGCATGTTCAAGCTCAATCTGTAACTCCTGTAAACGAGCGCGAGCCAACAGGAGGGTATGGCTGTTGAGCTCCTGACACAGGCTCTCCTCTGGTGCCCTCTGCGGGCGAAGTCGAGGGGACCAGGGGAAGTCTGAGGACTCTGGGCTGTCAGTGTTGGGGTCACTGACCTCATGCTGGTTGGGGTCAAGCTGGCTTAGCTCCTCTTGAAGCTTGTTGATGACCTCATGGAGCTGCTCTGCCTCTTCTTCCTTGGCATGACGCAAACGTTCCTGATCGCCACGAAGACGTTCAACAAGAGATCGCAGCTCTTCGATCTCAGCCTGCTTTTCTTCAAGAGTCTGAAAATATCAATGGGGACTAGAGTTACAAAACCAGCATGATAAATTCCACAATTGAGAAAAATGAAAATTATGAAGTCCAGATGGAACTTAATTACCACGTTTAAAATAAAGTCGTTGAGATAGATATAATTATTATTTTTTTTAAATGCTAAAATACAAATTTAATTATCCAATATAAAATTATTGTGTTTATATATATATATATATATATATATATATATATATATATATATATATATATATATATATATATATATATATATATATATATGTGTGTGTGTGTGTGTGTATATATATATATATAAAAAACACACACCACACACATATACACACACAGGAAAAAAATGTCTACACGACCCTGTTAAAATGCCAGGTTTTGTGATGTAAAAGAATGAGACAAAGATAAATCATGTCAGAACTTTTTCCACTTTTAATGTGACCTATAATGTGAAAAACAAACTGAAATCTTCATGGGGGAAAAATGAAAAACCTTACAATAACATGGTTGCATAAGTGTGCACACCCTCTTATAACTGGGGATGTGGCTGTGTTCAGAATTAACCAAAATCACATTCAAACTCATGTTAAATAGAAGTCATTACACACCTGCCATCATTTAAAGTGACTCTGATTAATCACAAATAAAGTTCAGCTGTTCTAGTAGGATTTTCCTGACATTTTCTTAATTGCATCTCAGAGCAAAAGCAATGGTCCGCAGAGAGCTTCCAAAGCATCAGAGAGATCTAATTATTGAAAGATATCAGTCAGGAGAAGGGTACAAAAGAATTTCCAAAGCATTAGATATTCCATGGAACACTGTGAAGACAGTCATCATCAAGTGGAGAAAATATGGCACAACAAGAGACTTTACCAAGAACTGGACGTCCCTCCAAAATTGATAAAAAACGAGAAGAAAACTAGTCAGGGAGGCTTCCAAGAGGCCTACAGCAACATAAAAGAAACTGCAGGAATTTCTGGGAAGTACTGGCTGTGTGCTACATGTGACAACAATCTCCCGTATTCTTCATATGAATGGGTTATGGGGGTAGCGTGGCAAGACAGAAGCTTTTTCTTACAAAGAAAAACAACCAAGCCCGGCTGAAGTTTGCAAAAACAAACATCAAGTCCCCCAAAAGCACGTGGGAAAATGCGTTATGGTCTGATACCAAGGTTGAACTTTTTGGCCATAATTCCAAATGGTATGTTTGGCACAAAAACAACACTGCACATCACCCAAAGAACACCAAACCCACAGTGAAGCATGGTGGTGGCAGCATCATGCGTTGGGGCTGTTTTTCTTCAGCTGGAACCAGGGCCTTAGTCAGGGTGGAGGGAATTGTGAACAGTTAGAAATACCAGGCAATTTTGGCACAAAACCTTCAGGCGTCCATTAGAAAGCTGAAGATGAAGTCCACCTTTCAGCACGATAACGAACCAAAGCACACATCCAAATTCACAAAAGCATGGCTTCACCAAGAAGATTTATGTTTTGGAATGGTCCAGCCAGACCTGAATCCAACTGAACATCTGTGGGGTGATCTGAAGAGGGCTGTGCACAGGAGATGTTCGCAATCTGACAGATTTCGAGTGCTTTTGCAAATATTGCAAATATTGCCACGTCAAGATGTGCCATGCTAATAGACTCCTACCCAAAAAGAGTGCTGTAATAAAATCAAAAGGTGATTCAACAAAGTATTAGTTTAAGGGTGTGCAAACTTATGCAACCAGGTTATTGTGAGTGAATCTCAAAGATTTCAGTTTGTTTTTCAATTGAATTGTACACGTTACAGGTCACATTAAAAGTGGAAAAAGTTCTGACATGATTTATCTTTGTCTCATTCTTTTACGTCACAAGAACCTGGCATTTTAACAGGGGTGTGTAGACTTTTTATATCCACTGTATGCATGCATGCATGCATGCATGTATGCATGTATGTATTATGAAGTCCAGAACGTGGTCAGCACGAGGGGGACCTACACTATATTAGGCAGGTGGGTTTTAATGTTTTGGGCTGATCAGTATATACATAATACACACATACGTACAGTACTGTGCAAACGTTTTAGGCACTTAAGGTGTTTCACAAAAACATTTGTCTTTAAGATGGTTATTTATATCTTCAGCTTTAGTGTGTCAATAGGAAAAATACATTTTAGACTCCTAAACATTACTTTTGCAAATATAAAAGATTAGAATTGAAGACTGCGCTCTGCGACAGATATCATGGCCCCCACAGAGCCCCCCCACTGAACATAGTGTCAGTCTGAGATTTCGTGAAGAGACAGAAGCAATTGAGACAGCCGAAATAGGTAGAAGCAGCTTGAACATCCTATCTGCCAACAACTAAGAAAAACTGTGTCCAGGTGTTCCTAGGAGAATTGGGGCTGTTTTAAAGGCAAAGGTGGTCACACTGAATACTGATTTAGCTTTAAGTTTACTGGACTTTGTATGTTAATTGAAAAATGCATTATTTTTGAAGACATCCTCACTGTGCAACATTTTTGCACAGTACTGTATATATTTAATAAAAAAAAAGATTTGCTTTTATGATGATGCTTTTGCCAGATTCAACCTGAAATTCACCCAAAGCAACAGCTTTGTAACAAATAAGTTGCAAAAAGTTAGTAATTAATTTTAAAAGCTGCAATAACAACAACAACACTTGAGTTGAGAACATAATCTGGTTTAGAAACAGAAAATTTGATGGATGCTTCCTGAAAATCCAAACAAAACAACACATCTGAGGGATAAAGTGCTCACTTTATTATCGTTGGTCATTTCCAGCTCCTGCTGCAGCTGGAGAATCTGCTGGTTTAAGTGGTCAATCTCTTGATTCTTCTCCTCTAGAAGAGCAGAAGGAAGCTGAAGGATAGACTCATCATTCCCTTCCTCTAGCCGCCTGGTCAGAGTGTCAACGGTCTCCTAATGGAAACAGACATAATGAAAAAACATCCAACCGAACAGCTTTTCAAATCTTCCAGAAAATCAATGTTAACTACATCTCCTACAATATTGTAGAGTTCTGTGAGATATAGAGAGAGAGAAAAAAAAAAAAAGTTGAAACTGCACAGGTACCTGTAAGTGTGTAATGCGAGCATGGATTTGGTCCTCTGTAGCTCTGCTTTCTCTGCTTTTGAGCTCCAGCTGTAGTGTGAGCTGTCTGATCTCTTCCTCTCTCAGTTCTACATCTTTCTCAAGCTCACCTACACGCTCCGACAGCAACTCCACCTACGAGATGAAGTATCAAGCAATAAATAACATATTTTTCATGTTAATCGGAGGTTTAAAACCATGAAGGGTTGCTTGATTACCAATTTCTACGGTGAAATTCTATTGGTCCAAAATTCCACTCTATATAGCTGTGCATTAAGCATCAAGTATGTTAATCGAGTGATTGCTTTACCTCACAAAGCATTTTGCTTTCGCAAACATGTGCCGCACCTTGTTTGTGGTCTTGGGTTGCGTTCTGATAATTTTGATGCAGTTTCAATTTTACGTAGCGTAATAGGCTAGTTTAATAAATGTAATCAAATAATCTTTTTTTTCATGAAACTCAGATTAACTACATCTAAACATTCTCTTTGACACACCCGTTGCTCTCTGGTCTGCAGATCCTGCTGTGTAGCTTCCAGCTGTTCCCGGAGGTTGGGGTCAGAGTTTACATCAGGGAAACGGTGTCTGGTCTCATCGAGTTTAGACTGCAGAGCAGAGATCTGAAGCTTATTTTCATACTGCTGTTGTTGCAATGCTTCTTTATCCTGAAAGGGAACCCAAAACCAATATGGGTTAGTGCTACAAAGACACTTTTGCAAAAGCATTGCAAGCTGCAAACTGGGGGAATCATTTGAACATAACACTACTTTGAACACCAATACCCAATCAAAAACAGGGAACTGTTTGCCACGCAACTTAATTCTATGCTCTTGTAATTTTACGTTCAAATGCAAGTGTGCACAAATGTGTTTTGTACCAATACAGAGATGCACCTGAGTGAGCTCCTGAAGACTCTTGCACGTTTTCTGAAGTTCTTCCTCCAGCTGTGTGACAGTCTTGCTGGCCTCCACACTGCTCAGTAACGCCTGCTCCAGCTCACGGATACGGGTCACCAGTTTTTCGATCTCCTCATTGCGCTCTTCCACATCAAGTTGACACTGCTCTTTTGCAGAAAATAGCACATTGTAGTCTTCCATCTTATCTTTGATCAGAGCCTGAAGACTCTCCACCTGTACAAACCCCCCCCCCCCCAAAAAAAAACACAGATCTAAAAAGGCAAGTGTGAGCGGGTATTTAAATGTAAATGCTGAAGATGCATGTGGGCATATGGGCCAAATAACACGAAGTAAAACTAAATTAAAGCAACAGTCTCGTGAAGCATGGATATAGTTAAAGAGCTACGTGTCCACAAAATAAATGTCAGAAAGGACATCTCAAAAGAATGGACACAGATGATCGGAGCATCGTGATTTAGGTAAAAAGGCGCTCTTGCAGTAGCAGCTACTAAAATAGTGGGCTGAGACATTTCATAGACTGTCCAGAGGGGAAGCGCATGGGTTTTAAAGGAATATTCTGGGTTCAATACAAGTTTAGCTCAATCAACAGCATTTATAGCATCATGTTGATTACCACAAAAAGTGATGACTCGTACCTCCTTTTCTTTATAAAAAAAAAGCAGAAATGGAGGTTCCGGTGAGGCACTTGCAATGAAAGTGAATGGGGCCAATGTTTGGAGTGTTTAAATACAGAAATATGAAGCTTATAATTTATATAAGCACTTGCATTAATTCTTCAGTTAATACTCGTGTATTGTTTGAGCTGTTTAGTTGTTTCATTTTTACAGTCATTTTAGGGTTTGTTGGCATTACATCATGAAAATTAAGTTGTAAAATTGGGATACAACTTTAAACAGAAAAGGTTAGTAAGTGATTTTATCACACTAAAATAAATGTTAACAAACATTATACAAATATAATATAGAATAAAAAATAAACAATAATGTAAAAATAACAAAAGTTATGTCATGTGGCTATACTTTTGGAAAAGTGAGTATTTTAACGTTCAAAAATTGGCCCCCCATTCACTTCCATTGTAAGTGCTTCATTGTAACCCAGATAATTGCTTTTTTTAAAGGGGCCAATCAAAATACATTTTTGTGGTTATCAATATTATGCCACAAATGTTTTTGAGCTTAACTTGTACTGAACCCGGAATATTCCTTTAAGAGAGTTTATGAGTCACATGGGGAGGAGGAAGCAAAGGCAAAGACGTATATTAAAGATGTGACTGCTGTATATTTATAGAAAAATAGTTTAATAAACAAGACAGTGAATGGAGAGGAAGTAGCACATGCTCAACTCCTTTAAAATATTGAATAAGCCATGCAAAAGCTGCTACAGGACCACTATATAATGACTAAAGCATATAACATACCTGAAGAACTAAGTCCTCAAACTACAACATTCAGTTAAGAAAAAAAAAGGCAGATCAAAACGTCAAATCATTCACAGAAATGTATCAGAATTGTTTTTGATTTTTTTTTTATCATCAACGATTATTCATAATTCACAAAAAAAGGCACAAGACATTTTGTTAAGAAAAATCACATCTCTGTAGTTCTAGACTTTGGCCATTACCCTTTGACCTTTGTGGTCCCCTCCTGTGTGTCCTTTAGATGGCTGTCTCAGCTGAGCTTCCAGATTCTTGATTTCCTGCTGGAATTCATCTCTCTCATGTTCCCTTTCCACAGCTTGTTCCTGTACAGTTAACAGGACAGTCAGTTATTCTCTTAGAAGACATTTACAATTTCTTACAATTAAAAAAAAAAAAAAAAAAAAGTCCACACAAAAAGGAGTACACCCGGTTTTTTTTGTTTTTTTTTCATGATATGCCAGATGTGTATGACTTTCTTCTGCAGAACACAAATTATGATTTTTAGAAGAATATCTCAGCTCTGTAGGTCCATTCAATGTAAGTTAATGGGTGCCAAACTTGACACTTCAAAACACACATAAAGACAACATAAAAGTAATCCATACGACTCCAGTGTTTTAATCCATATCTTCAGAAATGACATGATAGGTGTGGGTGAGAAACAGAACAACATTTAAGTCATTTTTTGCTAGAACTTCTCTCTGCCCAGTAGTGGGCGATTTGCATTAAGAATGTGAATCACCAAAACAAGAATGTGAAGGTGAAAGTTAAAGTGGAAATTGACTGAGCAGGAAGGAGAATTTATTGTAAAAAAGGACTTAAATATTGATCTGTTTCTCACCCACACCTATCATATCACTTCTGAAGACATGGATTAAAACACTGGAGACTTATGGATTACTTTTATGTCTGCCATGTGAGTTTTGGAGCTCCAAAACTTTGGCATCCATTCACTTACATTGAGAGGACCAAATGAGCGGAGACATTCTTCTAAAAATCTTAATGTGTGTTTTGCAGAAGTAAGAGTATCATACATACCTGGGATCACATGAGGGTGAGAAAATTAGAATTTTCATTTTTGGGTGAACTAACTCTTTTAGCTCATCCTAAACCTGTGAACATGAAGGCATTCAGCAGGAAACACTCACATCTATGAACTGGCGATGACGTTTGAGTTGTTTCTCCAGAGCATCAATGTGTTGCTGCAGGTCTTCAGTCTGCAGGCGGTGCTGTTCCTCCAGCTGATGTGCGTGGCTCTCCTGCTCTTCCAGGGCCTGCTCCAGGATCCGCAGCCGAGACGCCAACCCTCCGCAGTCCTTCTTGGCCTGCCTCTGCACCTCCACACACTCCTGACCCAGACGCTCAGCCTCCGCCAGCAGAGCTGCACACATCCCAGAAGGCCCAATGAATGAAAATTTAACAGCAGAGTGAAGAGAACAACATTTACACTCATTTGAACAAGAGCAAATGCAAATTAGGATGCAAACATGCACAGCAGCATCGGGTCATTTGTGCAATCTCAATGCACAAATAAAAGCACAGCAAACTGGATTGAGAACAAACTGGCAAAGAAAGAATAATAAAAAAAATGCACTTTTTAAAAAGGTATTTTGAAATTCAAAACCAAATATTAGAACAAGTTCAACTGCAAACAAAGCCTGAACATCAATAAAACAGTTAAAATAAGATGCATTTAGAAATCCATATTCAACTTCTGTCTGTCAACACAAACCTGTCTCTTCCTCGCCATCGAGGAAGCCTAAAGAGCAGAGAGAATTTAAAGGATCAAACTAGGCCCTACATTGCAAGCACACAATCATTCTACATGTACAAAAACAACTGATGCATGTTTAAAATACCACGACTATTCTGGAATGCCCTGAGTGACAAAACAAAATGTTACATAAATCACGTAATGTAACAAGCACAGATTTAAACCAAATCATTTCATCCTAAACTAAATCACATCCCCTAAACCCGTTCTCCGATCCTCTCTCACCCTTCTCAGTGTCTCCAAGAGCCGCAGCGAGGGATTCTCTCTGACGCAGGAGGGCGGCGTGATTTTCGCTGACCTCCTGCAGTTGGATCCGAGTGCTCTCCAACTCCTCCGCCAGACGCTGCTCCTTCATCTCCTTCTGCTGGAGAGCCTCCTCCAGAGCGGCCTTCTCAGCTTCACAGCATTCCATCAGACCTGGAGGTACACACAAGCACATGTGAGGGCACACAGGAGAGCAAAGAGAAATACATTTCATTTGAAAGGATGAATCTATACCTTTCTTTCAAAAACTAACCTCTAAACATTAAAAAATTCCTTGCTTTGTTGTAATTTGCGAGGAAATGCTTTTGATGCTGATCGTGAATATTGTGATCATTCTAAGCGTGAAAAGACGAATTTTATCGCCGTCTTCTGCCGTAAAACGGAATTTGCAGAAATGGTCAATGAACAAATCGGAGCGAATCTTTTTGGTGAACAGATTAAAAAGACACCGAGATTAATTAGTCATAATCATAACAGTATAGAGTACCCATTACAAGCTATTTGAGCCAATGAATGGATCCACTGATGCAGTATGAAACAAAATGTTACATTTCAGTTTTTTCTTGTTAGCCTACAACAGAAAAACAATGAAGGTTATTTTGAAATGACTGGACCTTTTCCCATCTATTCATGTCTTGACACGCGCACATCAGTGAACAGAAATAGCATGTACGTATGCAATGACAAAGTAGGCCTTGCTTTTAAGCAAGTTGCTTAGAAATTTATACATACAATAAAGTTATGAATATTAAAACCATGTTCTGTGAATGGATCTTAAATTGTAAAATTAATGCATGTAATAAAAGCAGAACAGAAACCTTGATGTAAAAAAATCCTGAAGACTTACTCCGGCCCCCTTTAAAAACGTAACGGTGGAAGCCCTGGAAGGAAAAAGTTTGGGGACCCCTGAGTCAGAGGGAAAATTGATAAGCAGAAAACTTCTAACCTTCAGCCTTGTGCAACTCCAGCTGTAGTTGGCTCTTCAGACTGGCTTCATGATCCAACTGCTCCAGGAGATGAGAGTTCTGAAGCAGCAGAGATGCTCTGGCCTCATCTCCATCTCTGAACCGCTCGTCCAGCGCAGCCTGCAGACCACACATCTGCGCCAACTACAGCAGAGAAAGAGATAAAAGGGGAAAAAGACAAGATAAAGCAATTAGTATTGAGTTGGTCATGTGATGTTAATATTTCAGACCCCATGAGGTGACCTGCTCCATGTAAAATAAATCAGCTTTTACTAAGCTGTCAAATCACATACACATGAGAAGGGCTTAAGCATATTTTTCAATGTAATCAGGCTGTGTTCCAATCTGCATACTGTCTGTTCTATAAAGTCAGTTGTCGGAGTGGCACCTGCTTCGAGGACTCCGAGAGCAGCTCCAGTAGTTTATCCACGGCAGTGCGCAGGCGTGTGCTGGCTCCCATCAAGAGCTCCTCTCCTTCCTCCATCTCTCCTTCCTGCCCAGAAAACACACTCTCACACAGCCTCTGAGACAACTCCAGCCCCTCATCCACCACCGACGACCAAGCACTACAGTCAACATCTCCATCTATGCCAGCCAGATCTCCTGAGGGAGGTGGCAAAAGGACTCAATTCTTAGAAATGAGTGAAAACAGGCTTTTCAATGGACAGTACCTTCAGTTATAAAGAATTGAGCTCATTGGCTATCATTAAATCATTATACAATCACATTTTTGTAACAAAAATGGAACACTGACAAATCCATTCTGGTCGACCACAATTTATAATAGAGAGTGAAACGCACCTGTTTCATGCGAGTCATGACTACTACTGGCTGTCCTAGTGCTGGATGTTTCATTTCCAGGGCGGCCACCGGTTACACATGCCCCTAACTTGTGGCTGATCTGCTCCTCTGTTGCGATTGTAATCCGAAGCATATCTATCAGCATTCGCTGCAGTTTGTCACGAGCTTTTTGCATGACTTGTCTGATATAAAAAATAAAAAAAAAAATTAAAAAAAAAAATTTAAAAAAAAAAAACAACACACAACACACACCAACAGTAAATACCGAAGTTTTACTGATTCACTCAATTTTAAAAAGCAGTTTATCTATAACAGAAGCAAGCAAGTGCAGAATCAAAGGTTCAATACAATTTAAGCTCAATTGACAGCATTTGTGGCATAATGCCGATTAACATAAATCAATTTCAACTCAATTTAAAAAAAAATTGAAAAAAATAAAGCAAAAATCAAGGTTACAGTGTGGCACTTACAATAGAAGTGAATGCGATTATTGAAAGTGAATGGGGAACATTTTATTAAAGTTTATAATTTTATAAAAACACAAATTTATTCTTCTGTAAAAACTCGTATTATTTGAGCTGTAAAGTTGTTTAAATTGACATTTTTATAGTCCTTTTACCATATCATAGTATCGAAGTTGTAAAACTGCCTATAACTTTACACAGAAAAAGATTAGTAAGTGATTATCACACTAATCTTTTTTCTAAAAAAAAAAAAAAAAAAAAAATTGTATTTTCAACCTTTCAACAGCCACAAATGCTAATCGATTGAGCTTGACTTGTATCAAATCCAGATTATTCCTTTAACTACAGTACTGTAAGTATTTCTAATCACCATCTTAATGGTTCCCCCAACCAGGGTTCCCACTTTTTTTCCAGGACATTTTATGCACACAACAAGTGTAATATTTAAGCAATAACAAATCCTTCCATTAAACTGAGCTTTTATTTTGGCATTTGTGTGTTTTTGATGGTAGTTTATCACCTCCAGATAAGTAGACGGCTGCATGGCCCAGTGTGATTATTAATCCCAGTAAAACTGTGATTTATTAAATAAATATGTAGTCTGTACTAGAGTACTCTGTTGTACGTCATCTCACACGCACAAGAGCGCTTGTGATGATCATAATGTGGTGTTTTCAGTGTATGAGCGGCCAGCTTCACAGATTCGTTTTTCACCATGTATCACTTGCTATTATATATTTATTCAATTAAATCAGACTTTTGCAGTTAACTCATCACACACTAGGACAAATCACAATTTTAATGTGATTAATTGTGCATTAAAATATTCATTTCCATCCAAATGTCACATTCCATGTCTTTCTGCATTTTAGAGCTAATGCCATTTGTGAATTTATAATATATATATATATATATATATATATATATATATATATATATATATATATATATATATATATATATATATATAATATTTATTTATTTATTTTAAATCAGTGGTGAACCAGTTTGCGTGGGAACCCTGCCCAACCCTCTTCCTTCTGTGTCCTTACTGGTCAGCTAACCTTTGCCGTGTGGCCGTGTTGAGGTCTGCTCTAAGCATGGCAAGTAGATGGTCTCCCTCCTGGTTCTCCCGGTCTCTGCGCTGCAGAAGCGCCTCCAGCGTGTCCATATCTGCCCGCTTTCCCTCGAGTTTCACCTGTAGTCCACTCACCTCTGTACGAAGCTAAGGAAAAGGCAGGAGATATACCACAAACAGTAAACCAGTCATCACACAGACAGGAAATGTGTAAACTTTTGTCTGAGAGGCATCAATGCATCATCAGTAACGAGGACGAGGTTGCATCGAATAGAAGACATCAGCACCAAACAATAATTTTGTTTTCAATATAAACATTTTTTTAAAAAAAGACCGTCCGTGAATGCTCCTGTAATTCTACAAAATGTAGCTCAGCCTGTTTGAGCCTAAAAAACTGAAAGCCATAATGTAAAAAGGAAGACTAAGGCAGCAAGTTTGAATGTGACAATGTACGGTGCATTTAAATTAGACTACTGTTAGGGTGTGTGATGCGTTCCACCAGACAAAAAGGCATACAAATGTGCACCCTCCACTTCTGAAATGCACATTAATACTTAACACCCCCTTAAAATAGCAACAAAACTGTCAGGTTTCGCCAAGAAAGGACATTTGTGAATTTTACTTTTTTTTTTTTTTCCCTTAAACATAGTGTTGAAGAAAATGACAACACTGGCCAGTTAATCTTCTTACTCATATGCATCATTGATATCATCTATACAAAACATCAATTCAATTTTACAACTTTCTGCACAGACAATAAAGTGAATGCACAACTGAACTAAAACCAAGTGCTAGTCAGAATACGTAACTCGTGCTGTGAATAGGCGATTGCCTAGATTTATAGGTGTTTCAGGATGCATCAGGACAGATGTGTCTATACCTCAAATGCAATGTGCTCTCATTATTCACTCACCCTCATGCTATCCCAGATGTGTATGATTTTATTAAGCAGAACACAAATTAAAAGATTTTGAATATATCGGCTCTGTAGGTTCCATACATTGCAAGTGAATGAGTGCCAACATTTTGCCACTCCAAAAAGCACATAAAGGCATAAGTAGTCCATACGCCTCCAGGGTTTTAATCCATATCTTCAGAAGCAATATGATGCATGTGAATCACCAAAAACACAAGAAAATAAAAGTGGAGATTGACTGAGCAAGGAGGGAATTTATGGTACGAAAGGACTTAAATATTGATCTGTTTCTCACCCACAACCATCATGTCACTTTTGAAGACATATTTCACCACTGGAGTCTTATGGATTACTTATGAAAACTTATGTGATTTTTGGAGATTAATTTTAGCACCCATGCAATACCATTGTATGGACCAAATGAGAAATTCTTCTAAAAATCTTAATTTATGTTCTACAGAAGAAAGGGTGAGCAAATGATGAGAATTTTCATTTTTGCGTAAACTATCCCTTTAATATTGGGTGTAAATGGGATCATGAATCATGAAAAACAAACACTTTTGTGTCAAAAAAAAAAAAAAAAAAAAAAAGAGCCAGTCTGGCCATTCTCTGTTGACCTCTTTCATCAACAAGGCATTTCCATCTGCAGAACTGCCACTCACTGGATGTTTTTGGCACCATTTTGAGTAAATTCTAGAGACTGTAGTGTGTGGAAATCGCCAGCAGTTGCAGAAATACTCAAACCAGCCCATCTGGCACCAACAAACATGCCACTGTCAAAATCATGGCTATCAATATTTTTCCCCATTCTGATGTTGATGTGAACATTAACTGAAGCTCCTGACCCATATTTGCATGATTTTATGCATTGCACTGCTGCCACATGATTGGCTGATTAGATAATGTCATAAATAGTAGGTGTACAGGCGCTATTAATAAAGTGCTCTGTGAGTGTATATTTCCAGTACAGCTGGTTAAAAGTTAATCTTCAGCAAATGACCATTTTAACGGCATTTTAGCACTGCTGTGTAAATTGTAGCAATATGCAATTAAAAACACAGAAAGCCACAGTTTGTGAATAACAGATGTGGTACAGATAATTTAACAGGTTTGAAAGAGGCTTGTGTCTCTCTGTGCATTGTACCTGTGACACTACAGTGTCTAGTTGCTGTAGTTGTGTGGTGAGTTGGCTCATCTTGTCTCTGTAGGCAAGTTCGGTTTCTTCGTGCTGCTGTCTTAAAGTCCTTTCCAGCTCCTCCAGAGCAACAGCCTTCTCCCGGTCACTCTCCTCCTGAAACACAAATACAGTCCTGAAAAATGCACATATTTCCCTATCCTTTGTTGAAGACAACAACTGGGAAACACTTCAAAGAACATGTAGAGATAGTCATATGCAGAACATGACAAAGCTTTTGCCCCAGAAAATATCTGTTGTGAAACACAAATCAGTAGCAATAGTATCAATATCTTTCCATGTGCATACTATAAAAAAAAACGCAAATGTCCATAACATAATGGATCAAAACTCACCAAGTGCTCGTACCAAAGAAAAAAAACACACAAAATCACCAATCTCTACTGTATACACATGCGCGCGCACACACACACAAACCTCAAATCCTCATTTAATCATCTCAAGTGTCCCTATACTTCCTCCCGTCTGTAGGATTATTTCTGATAGACATGACCTCTCTGATGCTCCGGTAAGAAAAGTGGCCAACCAACAAACTAACCACCAGAGTATGTAAAATGCCCCGAGCTGTGAGAGCAGCTGGTCCAAGGGACCGTTTTCCCTATAAGCTCAAGCACAACAGGTCTGAAAGCATTCTGATTCAGTGAAAGATTTTCTGTGAATGGTGGGAGCTATTGAATATGGTACAGGGTGGGGATTAGTATTAATTTGAGCTTAGCTAGTGTGGACTGATGTCCACAGATGTTACCTCCTCTCTCCAGCATGACAAGGTGTTTAGCTATTTTTAAGACCAGAGTCAGAGATAACATCTTTATGCATTCTATAACAAAAACCCTGTACATATCAGATTTCAGAGAGCCCATATCATGATGTCCATTTTCAAAAAGGGACTCTTTTCAAATGGAGCATGATATACCATATGTACGCACATACTACACATCTATTGCTTTTGCAAGCAGAGACTTCTAGTTGCGTACCAGACTCCCACTGGAAACATCAAAGGACACAAGCTTGACGAGTCCTGTAGCATGCACCTGACTTACTTGGCCCCAATGAAACACACTGAACTAAACATGCAAGCTGGCCAATCATAAGAAATATGATTAGATCATAGATTTAAGTCTTAAGGGTACAGTAGCAAAACTGAAGTTGGTTAAAACGTTTTATGATGCAAGAAACCCTGAACAGCAGAAGACTTTATTTTCCTTGACATTGTAATCATGATTACTAAATGTTGATTTTTAGAATTTACATTAATATACTTTTGAATAGGGCAACTGCCTTCCATATTCTTTATTTAGGCCACACATACAAAACAAGCCGAGATCATCCCTGAATTACTTTATTGCCATTTTACACATCAGTAAAATCGACAGTGCCAAAGTGATCTGCTTCACATTGGATCTATAAGCAAAAATAAAGCAGTCATTAAAATGTAATGAATTATTCACAGAATGAATAATTCATTACATTTATAAATGTGAATAAAATCAATAAGTACCTGGAAAAGCTTAACGTTGAGCCCTAATGAAAGTGCAGATCTCTGTGCACGCAACGGACAGTCAGTGAGCTTGCAGCGAACTGCAGTGACAGGCTCAGTGGTTTCATGGGATGGGTTCAGTGCTTGTATTCAGTGTATAATTCATTACATTTTAATGACTGCTAATGACAGATCCATTTAAAAGCTTCAGTATCGGAGACATTACCGATCCAGGTATCGGATCGGTGCATCCCTACTTTAGAAGACATTAATTTAACAGCTGGAGTTGTACTGTATAGATGAAGTTTATGATGACTGTCTGTGATTTTTGGAGCTTCAAAAATCAGATCACTATTCACTTGCATTATAAAGGACCTAATGAGCGAAGATATTTTTCCATTTTTTAAATGTGTTCTGGGTGAAGAAATTCATGAGGGGATATCAATCGGGTGAATAAATAATGAGAGAATTTTAAATTTTGGGTGAACTATCCCTTTAATGCTATAAATTAATAGAAAGTGAATCCCTCCCAAAAAACATTTTTTCTTCCTTCTCACCTTTAACTGTGCAATTTTCTGCTGCAGCTGCTCCTCAGATTGACACTTGAGAAGCTCTGCCTCTTCCAAGAAATAGAGCCGTTGTCTTGATGCCTCTTCCTCCAACTCCCTTCGCAGAGCCTCTAGTTCCCTGGCAGATACACCCCTCAACTCCTGAGGAACATAGGATATGCACAGAGTGCATTTATCAAAAGAAGCCGTTATCTCCGTAGGGTTCAAACACAGAAGTTTGAAGTTCAAAGTATCAGAATGAGCTTTTTTGCAAAGTATGCTTACACATACAACCAGCGCACAAACAATACAACAAGACAGATATCATTAAAAAAACTAAAAGTGAATAGAAATACAAGAATATAAAAATATAAATACACAATAAGACAAAAAAAATAAATAAATGCATATAGTATGTACAAATACAAACCTGTTGTATATAACATTTCTGCCACTACATTCCCTTGCACAACAGAGGTAGGATATGTTAGATAAATAAAAAGACTAAACTGTGTATTTCTATAATTAATGCTCAATGGAGCAGTTTTTAAAATGTTCATTAGATGGATATCCAAAGTGAAAAAAACTGTTCTTGTGCCTGACAGTTCTGGTGGTTGGTGCTCAGACCTCTGTAGCACCAGCCAGAAGAAAACAGTAAAAAAAAAATATAGTGGGCTGGGTGTGTGGGTCACTCACACACACACACACACACACACACACACACAAAACCCCCTCACAAACATTTGGCAAGCAGAAACCTTGGTGATAAAGCTCTGCTTTGTCGCCAAGTTATCGGACAAGCGGAGACACACAGTAAACGGGCAGACGCCATTAACCGGGTTCTCTCCAGCCACATTCGCGGCCATATTCTCTGGCCGGAAATCTCACGTGACGTACTCTCCACGAGTCTCATGTCCGCACACTCCTTCCACACACACCCATCCACCCACACACCCAAGACACACACACCCACCTTCCTCTCATGTGTTATAGGCTTATATTGGTTACCATATCTAATCACGTCACTGTTTAGTTTGTAGTTGTAAGTAGGAAGTTTATTGACTGCATTGTATTCATTGATATTACTGCATCAATAAACTGTTATATTTCAAAGAGAAGTGTTTTGGTTTGTTTTGCATACACCTGTGTCAAAGGCTCGCAGGGGATGCCAGTGCTCGGATTAAAGCCTTCGTTGTTTCCTTTTGAATGTTAATTTTCCTAAGAGAACAATCCTATATTGAGACTGCTATACTGTCTGGTTATTAGTCCCTGATTCCAGGGTGGTGCCCTGGCAATATTAATCCTTATAAATATTCCATTTATTTTGAGAATTGACAATTATCTTTGATGATTGTTGAAGTTGAAGAATCAATAAGCTAGTGTTAATTCTAAATCAATGATCCATTAATAATTATCTTTGATTGTAATTAATATTCTATTGAATTTGATAATTGATTGTTGTCTAGAGCCCTGCAACACCGAGGTGGCTATCCACGATGCCATCTTTTGTTTTAACCTACACTAATCCACACTAAGGGCTAGTGTCAGCCTAAGGGAACCTAGGCTCCAGTTTTAATTGCCTTCATGAGCACATACCTGCTGTTGCTGCTGATGCTGGGTGGCCAGCACATCCAGTTGTTGCTTTTGTTGCAGTTTCTCGGCAGTGGCAATTTCAGTGATTTCCAGTAGAGTTGCGCTATGTTGCTTCTCTAAAGCAACCACCTGCTGCTGAAGAGCTTCCAGAGCAGAGCAATGTTCATCCTCAAGAGCAGCCCTGTGAGAGGAGAGAACTTCAGACAACTCCTCCTGCAAGAGCAAGTGAATACAGAAGTTAAAATCTTAAACACTGAAGTGCAGAACACCTCTTAAAACATACAGTCCCTGTTTGTTAAAAGGAACACCCAGTCATTTTTTCCCCATGAATTTTTTTTTTACACCTAAAGAAATTAATTGTAATTTTGAAACGCATGTATACAATCATGATCACTCACATTAGAAGAGGATTCTAGTCATATCATTAACCTTATAAATGCTGTTTTATTCTACATGGGGCAGGGGCGCCCTCATGGGGGCTGCCATATTAGAATCACATGACCAGCTGAATATAACTCGCTTAAACTCCGTAACCGGCTTGTTATTGGACACTTTCACTCTTGGATTAATCATGGCTGATTGTGAATAGTGAATTTCTACAAATGGCAATGGCAATTTGTAACCAAATACTATTTATTTTGAATGATGCTGCATCCACACCAATAGGCATCACTGTAAATCCACGATGACATGAGCAAAAAGTTACTGAGTGCACCTTTAAATGCATGCATAAAGTTTTGATTTGGATTAGTCCTGCACGATTATGATTAAGTAATTTTCAATTATTTCTCTTGATATTGTAATCGCAATTATTCATTTTGATTAACAGAAATTGATTGAATTTACATTCCTAGAGTTAAAAAGTACAATTCCAGGGTGTGCTGAGTGACTCTAGCCAGGTCTCCTAAGTAACCAAAATGGCCCGGTTGCTAGGGAGGGCCCGGTTGCCTTGGCCTGGTTCTCGCTCTCAATGGGGCGTGGTGAGTTGTGCGTGGATCGCGGAGAGTAGCATGAACCTCCACATGCTGAGAGTCTCCGCGGTGTCATGCACAGCGAGTCACGTGATAAGATGTGCAGATTGACGGTCTCAGAAGTGGAGGCAACTGAGACTTGTCGTCCACCACCCAGATTGAGGACAGTAACCACGCCACCATGAGGACCTAGTAAGTAGTAGATATTGGGCATTCCAAATTGGGAGAAATGGGGATAAAAAAATTAAATAAAAAGTAGAAATTTGATAATTAATCACTGTTATATCACCATTTTATTATGGAGGCATTCTAGCTTTCTAGCATAGTTACTGATAGGCTTATGTACTATGTGTATCCAATTGGTTACAATACTCAATCACTGAAAAAAAAAAAAATTACAAAATGTAAAATACAATGCAAGTAGATCTAAATGGAATGCTGAAATTGACAATTTCCACAATTAGTTAACTGCAGCAGCCATTAAAAAAAATATATATATTTTGAAAAACAAAATCTTGAGAAAAGAGAAAACAACTAAAATCATAATTTTATCCATCCATTATAGTGCCCACCTGATGAGCTTGACGCAGTTCCATTGCCATGGCACTAAACTTGTCCATATGAACCCTCGCCAGCTCACTCCTGAGCTCCTCTCTGATGGTTTGCTCCCCTTTCCTCTGCTTCTCAATCTCTCCAGTATAGCGTTCTTCCAGCGAGGCCTGAAGGTCACGCAGTTCTGCTTTCTTCTTGTCCTGTACAGCCTGGATCTCTTTCAGGTAAGTGCTCTCCACTGTATCCATGTTTGTCAACAGCCTCTTCTCAAGCTCCTCCTTCTCCTGTTTGTGCCGTGCCTGAAGCTCCGCCTCTTGAGCTTCAAGCTGCGCCAGATTGGTTTCCTGAAGTACTGCATCCAGTTTGTCAAGTTCTGCTTTGTGTTTCTCCATAAGCTCCATTGTCAAGGTCTCGAATGCAGTTTTGTGATTGGTCCTCAGGGATTCCATTTCCTCTTGGTGGTGTAGTTTGAGTTCCTGACACTCCTTTTCAAGATGCTCTAATTGAACAGCATGCTGGTACAAAAGAGCTTTCTGGGCCTGGAGCTCCACAGCATGCTGCTCTCTCAATTGCCCCAGGGTAGCATCTCTTTGATGGGTCAACTTCTCCTCCAAATGCCTTTGTTCTTCTTGGTGTCTACATGTGTGACATACACATAATCAGCACAGGCATTCTAATGAGAAACTGTCTCAATTTTGTATTTCTTTAAAAATAAATGTAGAATTAAAAAAAAAAAATTATTGAAAGAAAATTAGAGAGGTGCTGGCGCCTTCCTGTATAAAAAAAGCTGGATATGGAATCCAAAAATGCTTCATAACTTGCTTATGTCTTATAGCCTTTTTTTTATTATTTTTTTGCCACTTTAGGTGGTCTTGGTGGTTAATCCCAATACCCGTTACTTGATACAAGTTGAGAATTAAGATGAAGTATTTGTTCTGTTTTAAATTGGTCAATGCTTTCCAGAGAATTATCCTGCTAATAAGAAAAATACAGTGGCATAAACACTTTTTTAATAGCAGTCCCTGACCTGCAGATGGCCTCCTGTAGTTTGTTCTCCATTTGCTCCTGAAGCAAAGCATTCAACTCTTTCACCTCTGCTGCCATTGTGCTCTTTGCGGTGTACATCTCTCTGTCGTACTGTGCCTGGAGTTTCTGCTTCAACACCACTAGCTGAGGGTTCTCCTCACAGTCAAGACTCTTTTGCAGGGCTTGAAGCCTCTCTCTTTCCACATCAAGAAGCTTCTGGACCTCAGCCAGCTTCTGCGCCAACTCCCCTCGCTCTTCCAGGGTGGCTTTCTGAAGCTTCTCTCTCTGGAAGGCCTGCTCCTCAGAACTCCTCTGGGTGACCTCCTCGCTCACACGTTGACTCTCTTCCTTCTGCGCCTCCACAAGCCGCACCCTCAACTCCTCTGTAAAGTCTTTCTGCAGCTTTAAAAGGAGGAAGACAGTTTTGGATTCACACCATTGATGGAACAAAACAAGGTACTGAGAACATTACATAATTGCCTTAACATCTCAGCAATAAGAAAATATTCATGAGTTTGAGAGTTTCATAAGATTGGTTTAAAGCATGACCACCATTTTCACACCTTGTGACAGTGCCCGATAACAGCCTTTAGCTACAAGATCCACCAAAGACCTTTTGTACGAATTATAAATGCCTACTATTGTGCACACTCACCGTCTCCTCCATCAGTCTGTGCTGTTCCGCCACGCTCTCCAGTTCCTGTGTGTGTTTTAGGGAGAGCTGGGGTAAATGGGTCTCCAGTTGGGTCACCTTGGCCTGATGTTGCAGAGACCTCTCTTCCACTTTAGCCTCCACCTGACTCGCTAATTCCTGTGCTGACTGTAGCCATAAATTGGTAATTTCTGATGAGAGAAACAATTTATAAATTATAATAGCATCTTTATCCATGTAGAATAATGTAAAGTTTATTTGAAGATTGCGTCCTGACATTAAAAACTGAAGCCCACAAAGATGTCCAGAGAAGCCATTACCGTACGTGGAATGAGAAGACTCTTTCAATTCATTCGCTACAGGAGCTGAGTGGCAGGCTTGAGCGGGGGATTGTGGAAGACCCAGGAGATCAGTAGTTACAGAAATACTCAAAACAGCCCGTCTGGTACCAACATTCATGCCACGCTTCAAATCACTGAGATCACATTTTTTCATCAATCTTATGGTTGATGTGAACATTAACTGAAGCTCCTGACCTGTATCTGCATGATTTTAAACACTGCACTGTCACACGATTGGTTGATTTGATAAACACATGTACGGTTGTTGGTGCCAGATGGGCTGGTTTGAGTGTCTTTAACTGATGATCTCCTGGGATTTTCACACACACACACACACACACACACACACACACACACACACACAATAGTATCTAGAATTTACTCAGAATGGTGCCAAAAGCAAAAAACACCCAGAGAGCGGCAGTTCTTTGGATGGAAATGCCTAGTTGATGAAATATTTCAACAGAGAATGGACAGACTGGTTTCAAATGACAAAGTCTATGGTAACACGGATAACCGCACTGTACAATTGTGATGAGAAGAAAAGCATCTCAGATGTGAGTTGGCACTGTTTTGTCAGCACGAGGGGGGCCTACACAACATTAGGCAGGAGTTTTTAATGTTGTGGCTGATTGGTGTATATAGACAGTATATATTTGTCAGTGATTTTTTTTATTCTTACTGTAGAATCCTCCAGTGCTGGCTACAGAGGAACATGTCTCAAACTACCCACATAGATTTTTGCTGATAACTGTTATATTAGTCAATACCTCTAATAACTTTACACAGATATGGATAAAAAGCAATTTTATCACATACAAAGTATGACTGGGGAAAAAAAAAAAAAAAAAAAAAAAAAAAAAAAAAAAACACACACACACACACACACAAAATCCAATCTGACCATTCAGAAAACCATTACGAAAATTTAGATTTTAATTGGATTCCAAACCACCTGAGAACGTGGTTTGGATCAGGCTTGTAAAAACCTGATTTGTGTTTTTGTCCTGTTCAGACTACAAAAACTTAAACAGATGAGTCAGATTAGCCCAAATCAGATTTTTTTTTTGCCCATGTGAACCTAGCCTAAGTGCCTTACTATACTGTAAATGCACACAAATTTGACTAATTAGTGAATTCAGAGCTGGGTTTCTATCATCAGAGAGCGAGTGTGGAGTAGGAAATGGAAAGTGGGACTGATTCCGAGTGATTACAGTATGCCTTGCACAGAAAGGAGACATATCTGACACTTCACTCCACTCCACTCACATACTTTGGTCTTGAGTGGATTTCTTCCAGGCCAGTGGAAACATATGGTTTGGTTGCTACATGACATAATTTTATCAGCTTTCACATCAGTGAATAAACTGGACCAATGTAGGGTGATGAATAAAGCTTCACCTTTGATTTGGTTGTCTGAGAGTTTGGCATGGAGCTGCTCAAGTTCTTGGGCATGTTTGGTGTTGAGCTGGTCGATGTCTTTATAGTAACGGTCAGTGAGCTCAGTGCGAGCAAGCAGTAAATCTTCCTTATAAGCCAGAGACATGCTGGACCGCAGCTGCTCCAACTCCTGCTGGTGTCTCTCCTCCAAGTGCAGCCGCAGGGAGTCCAGCTCCTCCTGCATCAACACACACATAATTACTGTACTTACAAGAGTATATCAAAATACATTGCCAATAAATAAGTGAGATTAACACTGTTCTTAAAAACAAAACACTACTCAACATTCTGCCCAACGTCATACAAGCCTACAGGTTTGAAAGAACATAAGGGTGAGTAAATCATGGCAATTAAAATTTTGGGGTAAACTATCCCTTAGAATTACACAACTTGACCAAAATGTAAAATTTACCTTATGTTTTTCCAGTTGCCACGTGATCTCTGCCATAGAATCACCTCTTTCTTCCTTACACTCCCCTTCAGAGAGAAAGCTGCAACACACAAAATAAATTGTAGTTTCTAAGGTTGTAGTTCCCAATCGGGATTGGAGCTTGGTATACTATGAAAACATTTCAGAACACAAACCTTCTTCCCTAACTCAAAGAGCATAAATTGCAACTACGCAGCTTCCACATTTAGCCTCAATGATGCTTAATGGTTGATCAGACACTTTGACTGCTCAGTCATGGTGAAGCAATAAGGAGAAAACAGGATGGACGCCATAATTTCGAAACACCAGATGCACGAAACACGATATGCGGGAAATTCTGCCAAACCAACTCTGCATAGCCTTCTGAAGGGACATTAGAAACAAGAGGTACTAGCTTGTACCTCCCTGGGCAACTTTGTAACTTTCTGCAGCACTTCTAATGTTACGGCCACCAGTGCAGAAAATGCTTTTGTTCATTCCATTCCTCACTTGTAAGTCGATTTGATTTGCTTTTAACCCCATGGCAGCTTCCACGGGTATTTTTATGAAAATAATCCATGTTAAAATAGAAGTAATTCAACTAAAAACCCATGTTTAATGGGTTAGATTTTGGACTGACTTTAAAACCTTTTAAAGGGTCAAAAACATTTTATTCTGCTGAGTTTCTCAGAGGACTCAAAATATCCCAGTCAAATAAATATGTTTTGTAGAACATGAGCTCTAGCATGAGACAACATATGGAGGGGAGTGGTCTTCACCTGATATAGTAAAAGATTTATGAGTCTTGAGTGGCATATCCCAGTAATTTTGTTTCAAATTACTACTAAAGGAGTACATGCAAATCTAAGTCAAGATTTCAATCAAAGAGCCACCATCCATACTAAAATGTAGTCCTGGACTAGCCTTAGCCCATGTCCATAACCCACAGCCATAAAAGGTCTCCAGCAGACCTTGCTTCCCCAATCTTGAGCACGGATTCCTCCAGAGGTCCCTCTATGAGTCGCAGCTGCAAGAGTGCGATCTCTTCCCGATGACCCTCTTCTGCTTCCCGGAGTCTCTGCTCAAAGTAGGTTCGGAGGTTCTCCAGCTCCACCTCATTCTGTTCTTTGATTTCCTGCTGCTGTTGAGGAAATTCCTGCTTCAGCTGCTCTAAGTCGTCAATTTGTGACGAGTGAGCAAGCAACTGCTCCTTTAGCTCTAAAGACAGAAAATTAAGGGCTATTTAAGCATTGAATAACCGGTGCTTGGCTGAAAAACACAGCAACTGCAATTCAGAGGGAAACAAAAGAATAATATTTTGCTATAAATATTTAATAAGCAGAACAATTCAACCCAGAGGCAAAAAACAGAAAACATCTCAAAAGCTTGCCTCCGAGCTCCTGTCTGTTGGTTCTCATGCACTCCTGCTGGGACCAAAGGTTTGAGATCTCCTGTTCTGAATTGGCTTTCAATTCCTCCCTTTCTGACTGCAGATGGTCAACCTTAGACCAAAGATTATGCCTCAGTACAAAAACAAAAACATTGTGCTTCAAGTGTACAGGTCAAGCAAATGCAAGGTGTCTATGGTACCTCTTGCTTCTGAGCGATTTCCCTCAGTTCCAAGGCACGGGCACGGTCCTGTTGCTCCTGCAGTGCCACCTTCTGACAAGCAACCAACTCCTCAACTGCACCTGATAAACAACAACAAACAAAAAACAACAACTTTAAACTGGTGTATGGGTAAAGTAAACCGCATCACTGCTTTTATGGCAGCATTTTCAGTTCCAGTTTATATTCCGGGCTTAACAACGAGGAATCCCTTCTAACAACAACTGCCCCTGGCCAGTGCGAGTGTTTTGGGCCAGTTGAGGGAATTTTAACTGGTCTTAACAGACCAGTGCGTCGTAGTCACTACAGTGCATGATTGTTTAATTTTTATTGGTTTTCTGCACATCTAGTTGGCTAACATAGATGGTTTAGTCAGAGGTGCCAGAATAAAAAATTTAAAAAAAGCCATGGTTTCAGAAAAAAAACATCTCTGCCTGGATGAAGGAACTCCGCCACCAGCTCAACCTTGCCAACAGAGATGTGCTCATTTTCCCAGCCTACCTGTCTGTCGACCACAACCTCCCTCAAGACTGGACTACTGCAATGCTCTGTTGGCCAGCCTCCGAGCTAGTACAATTAAGCCACTGCAAATGGTCCACAACGCAACAGCGTTTCAATCAGCTTCAATCAGCCAAAGAGGGCTCACATCACCTTACTCTTGATTTCACTCCACTGGCTACCAGTAGCTGCTGGCATCAAATTCAAGGCTTTGACTCTGGCCTTCAGGACAGCCAATGGAGCAGCACACTCTTACTTTAATTCACTCCTCCAGGTCTATGTCCCATACTGCTCTCTGCAGTCAATGAATGAGCGACGCCTGGTGGTACCATTGCAAAGAGGCACAAAATCTATTTTACGAACATACATTTTCTCTGTTCCTCTGTGGTGTACTTCTACATGATCTGCTGAAACCATCTCAACATTAAAGAATCAGCTGAAAACATCTGTTCTGCGAGCACTAAACCAATCAACACTAATTGCACTTACTATTTAACAATAAAAAAAAAAATTTATTAAATACAAATTATTGTCTGTCTCTTTCTTCAATGATAGTATCCAGCCACTTGGGAGTGCAATACTGCAGATCCTGTTGACTATTTTTTATATAACAAATTGGTTGCCATGGTCCTCATTAGTAAGCATCTGCTAAATGACTAAATGTAAATTCAGCTATTTTTTTTATTATTAAAATTAACTAAAAACAACGTGTTTTTGAAATACATACATTTATTTCTGGCATATCCATCATTTTCCAGACTTTACGCTAGAGCTAGACAAACGTTACTGGTAATGCCGATCAGAGGCTCTTGAGGAAAATGTGCCGTTAGAGGATGTTATAACAACTACAGGTGGCTTAAAAAAAATTACAGGAAAATTAATGTTACAACAATAAACGTTAAAAGTTATGTAAAACTTTTGTAATTAAAAGTTATTTCAGTATGCTTTTTAATATCACAACCTTCCATGCAGATGGTGTATTAAATGAAAAATAAATAAACAATACTAGAAGAAAAGCTACAATATGCTTTATTAAGACTAATTTAAATAATTTTTATAGCTTCTGAAACATGTCAGCAGCATTTTCTGGGTTTGATCAATTAAATAAATTGCTAGATGCAAAAAACATATTAGCACTATGTATTATTTTCTATTATTGAACTTCTTTTAATTAACCTTGACCTATAATTCTGTGAATGAAAAAAAAACACACTCAGAATGTTCTACACTTTTTTTTAATCAAAACTAGATAAGACTATATGTCTAATGCAGAGTTCATTTTTAGACATACAAGTGTATGAATTTAAGATTTTAAATCTTCCTCTATTTGCATTTGCTGAGCTTCTTCATCTGCAAATGTATAATGCATAAATTAGCCTACGGCACTAACATAAATTTAGATGGCAATCGATTAAAGTCAAACTACGCAATATTCACATGTCGATTAGTTCAGTTGGTGTTTTACGTCGTTAAACGTTCAATTCTATTTAATGCAGGACATAATAGCCTACAGTTAAGATTGTGATACATTAGATTACAATGCTGATATGATTATTCAAAATATTTAATAGGGGATTTATGTATTACTGACCTTTAGATTTTCTCAACACATTTGAACAGATTATCATCGTGTTTTTTGGACACATCTTTTAGGATTTCACAACAAACATTATATCGTGGTAATCACTTCCCCACTCGTGTTCTCCTTCCCCAACCCATCATTAATTTTCACTATATGCCAGTTGACGTAAGAATAAAGAGACAAGCATGTCGAGTTAAGTCAAGCTTTACCGCAAGCTTAACTCAACCCAGTCCAGCATAAAAATAATAAAAAAATCATGGAGCGCTGAAATTGCATAACAAGCTTTACACTGTTTAATTGACACTCACAAGCAGCAGCATCTCTGTCAGCCAAGGCTTGGTTGAGGTCTTTCTCCAGATTGTTGTTTTCCTTCTCTCTGGAATGCTCCAATGCTTCTAACCTACCCAGCGTC
Source organism: Moxostoma hubbsi (assembly GCA_032164185.1). Lineage (NCBI taxonomy): Eukaryota > Metazoa > Chordata > Actinopteri > Cypriniformes > Catostomidae > Moxostoma > Moxostoma hubbsi. Next base: position 3,714,665 of record JAVLUX010000017.1, on the reverse strand, counting down.
TCCGCCAGAGCTTCTCTAGACTCACTGAGAGCCGCCTGGGTCTCACTCAGTTTCTGAAGAGTGTTATTTAATCGACACTGGAGATCTGTCCTGGTCATCTCAGCCTCCACAAAGCACTCAGCCTTTAGATCCTTCAGAGATAGGAAAATAAAACTTAAAGCACAGCAACTGAGGTGCATTGCACATTAGGGATTACATTTTGATAGGCAAGCAGCAATGTTCCAAGCAATTTTCATTCAAGAGCTGAGAATGTTTACCTCCAGTTTACTGGCCTGCAACCTATCCACAGAGTCCCGTTCTTCCAGAACTTGCCTCTCCCACTCCTGATTCAGATTGTCTACACAGTGAGAGCGCGCATATATATATATATATATACACATACATACATACACACACACACACACATATAATTAATATGACACACGAGACTTCAGAGTTTCCAGTCACTCAACATACTTGCGAGCAATTATGTAACACTATTACTTGGGTTATATGAAACTGCAGGCCAAATCCTGGTCTCTTCACTCACCAATCTCCAGTTGGTGCAGACTTTGGGCTCGTTCCTCCTGCTCTCTGCACTGTTCACGGAGTCTTTCCAGCTCAAACTGTTGCCACGCCTGCAGCATGGCACTCTCCTGTGCCCATTTCTCCCGCAGCATGGTTTGCAGCTCGCTGAGCGCTGCCTCCCTCTCTTTCTGCATGTTAGCTTGAGAAAGCTCAAGCTGAGCCGTATGCAAGTTGGTCAGGCTCAGACGCAAGGCTTCAATCTCTAGGTTGTGCTGGCTCTGATTACAGGTAACAAAACCAAACAACCAGTTAATTGATGACCAAGGAAAAATGTGGTTGGAACTCGACTGAAGGAAAGCAGACATTAACACTAGGGGTATGTTCAGAATGGCATATTATCATACTGCTACAAGAAATGCAGTATAAATGCAATGTTGACCAGTACAAACATCTCTTACTGAGGTTGTGTGACTATTTCAAATGTTTATCACTGTATACAGCATTACACTTCATAAACCTTTATAATATATAGTATGTGAGACAGACAGACCAACAAATATATTGTGTAGTATGCATTATGTTAGTTTTACATTCCAGAATTTACCCTGGAACATTACAAGTAAATAAGTTCAAAAGGTACTTGTGCTTGAAGTAGCTCAGCCTGGTGTGCAGCCTCCAGGCCATCTCGTAGCTCACTGGAGAGCTCATCTTTTAGACTGGAAATTTCCTCACTCTGTTTGGCTGCCAGCTGAGACAACTCCCTCTCGTGCTCACTTTCATTGACCTGGTAGAGACAAGAACATTAGCATGTGGTATAAAAGACAGAATTCATAAGCAAGGGTTGCTTAAACAGAATAGTTTAAAAGGTAAACAATAGGTCATTTAACCTGTTTAATCAAGCCGATCTGTCTCTTCTGTTCATCTTCCAGATGAGCTCGCAGCTCAGAAAGTTGCCTCTCAAAGCGTAGCTTCAAGTCTTCAACCTGAAGGTAGGAAAGCGGGTCATTAGTTATGATTGTACAATATGTCATGCAAGCAAACCTTCCTTCGATTACCTTTCACACAACTGTTAAATGCAACTTTTACTATTCCTTAAATTCAGGACCTTGCCAAGAACTGGGTATAACCCCCTCACATTTTTATTTATTGGACTTTCTTCACAGATACTGCCACCATCTTGCTTTCTTACCTCTCTCTGGTGTTTCTCTTCCAGCCATCTCTGCTCTTTATGTTCTTTCTGTCTTTCTTGCAGATCCTTTTTGACAACGGCAAGTTCTTTCAGCAAGGCACTCTCTTTTTCCATGTACTCCTCTTCTGCTTTCTCTTGTGCTTCCTTAACTTCCTTGAGCTCTGCGTTTTTAGATTCAAGATGTCGCTAAAGAGAAAGGTACATATTATTCGATAGACCACATTCATGTTGCAAAGATATAATAGTGCTTTCAATGGATTACAATTATCAAATTACAAGATAACAATTAATAAATAGGCAATTAATTGCATAAATATTTGATGAGAAAGACCCCCCCAAAAAACTATTAAAAAATATAAAATCAATAATACATATATCATTCAGATAATTGAAAGACGAGTGATTAGACAATACAAAAAGTGACTTTAGAAGTCAATATATTGTTTGCTTTCCATTTCATTGACCATGAGTCTATCATTTGCCTACAGTCCACAGTAATCAAGACTTAAGGGCTGTTAAGGGATGTGTTCTTTTGTCTGACTGCTCTATTTTTACTGCTCCTTGTACACATGCGTCTCTTTTAGGGCATCTCATTGTGGCTGTGTAGCGTTTCACTGATTTTCAGAGTCCTGTGCATAAACGCTGCGTGGCAAGTTAAATGTGTCATAAGACTCCTACATTCAGAGTTGTGCTCTTTCCAACGGTCTTTGATTGCAAGGCCTGCAGTGCGAGGCTCTTTTACTCATTTTGTGCTGACTGATTTTGTGGTTTGTTGCTTGTACAACTGTGTGTTACCTGAACTGCGAGAAATGTGCTAACAGCCCCTGCTGACTGACTGCAACTCACAAAAACAATTAAGTGGTGCTTCAAGCCCGAATTCGTCCATAGCCAAGATCATGTTAATATTTAAAAACATGTAATTTTTTTTTTTTTTTTATAGAATCACTGAATTAATGTGTTAAATCGTCAGCCCTAACTAATATAATCAAACAATCTTAAATGTTTCAGATTCTGAAAACGTTACACAAACTGAAAATCAACAAAAGGGCACTGCTTATGCATCTTGCAGTTTTTTTAAGGCAGTTATTGGCTGAAAATGTGTAATATTTTAGTTAATTTAAAAATACAAACCTCAAAGTTCTTCAGCTCTGATTCTAGAACCTCCTCCATGCTCTTAGCTTGTTTCTGCAAAGCTTGGAGATGTCTTTCCAGGACAGCCTTCTCCTCCTCCATGTTGGTGAGGTTCTCTTTAAGGCACGTTAATTTAGACTCAAGGTCAATTTTATCCTTCTCCAAGTCCTGCAACCTCACAACTTTCTCCTCCAACTCAGCTTTGAGTTGCTGAAGCTCCAGATTGGCTTGGTCCAGCTCTAGGGTCCTTTGACCAAGCAACATGGAGGTAGCCTTGTTATTTTCCCTTTGTTGCTCCAGCTGAGAAAGATCATCTCTCTGACCTTGCAAAGAGGAAAGCTGTCTGCCAAAGAGAGTGAGAACCTCACTACTAGTGTCACCTGCTGCTTTCTGCTCATGGACATCCTTCAATAGCTGCTCTTGTCGTTTCAGCTGTAGCACCAATTGTGCCTTTTCCTCCCTTAGTTCTTTCAGCAGCTCCTCCATTGTTAAAGTACAGTTCTTATTGTTGGAATCAATGTTGTCAGGTATTATACTTTCTTTGTCCTGATGTCTAACTAGGTTCTTTAGGTTGTCTTCCTGATGAGTTTTCTGGCTAACAATTTCCTCATATTGAGCCCTTTTCTCCCGTTCCATTTCCAGCTCCCACTTGGCTTCCACAAGCTCCTCTGAAGCTTTACTCCAGCGCTGCCGTGCCTCCTCCAGCTCTTCTGCAGAGCGGCAGACCTCCTCTTGAAGTATCTCAAGCTGCCGTCCCTGGTCTTCTAACTGTTCTGACAAGTCTCTGCATTGCTGGATCAAAAGTTCTTTTGCCAGATCCACAGTGCCTGCACTCTCATTCACATCTTCAATAACAGAGGTTGAATTTTGCCATTGGGCATCAGTAAAGGACATTTCACCAAGCTGGTTCTCTGCAATGTCATGGACAACAAACAGTCCAGGTTGCGACTTATCCCCATCATTTGTGACATTGTTAGGGTGATCTGATGTATGAGATATGACCTCACTGTCTAGTTCAAACCTTGATGCTTCAGAGTTCTCCATCAGGTTACGTTCCTCCAAACTGACTTCAAATAATAAGCTTTCTTGAACCCCCTCAGAGGCCAAGTAACGCTCCATCAGCACATCCTGAAAACCACCTGCAGAGACATCCAAGCTATAAACATCCTTGGCAGTACACTCAATAACCGTCTCCTCTTTGTGATAGCCTTTGGTGCAGAAATACACTGAAGCAAAGTCTTCAGAACCACTGTGATGAGAATCGACATGTTGCCGTTGGGCTTGGTCCAGAAGCTCCTGAATGTGTCTGATCTCATCAGAGTGCTCCTCCTGCAGCCGCTTGAGCGCAGCGTCGTGAGTGTCAGTTAGCTGGGCTACATTCAACTCCCTTTCCTCCTCCAGATTTTGAAGCCTGAGATCATAATTGGAAATATCAGCTTCATATTTGGAACGTAAACTGCGTCCCGATTCCTCCTCATCCTGAAGACGATTTTTAAGCTCCTTCACAAGGTTGTCCAGCCTGGTCATTTCTCTGTTCAGCTCATCTTTCTCTGCTTTATCCTGCTGGGCCTCAAGTGCATGTTTCTCAGCAACTTTTAGCTGTGCCTGAACCTCAGAAAGATGAGCTTCCATCACAGTCTTCTCATTCTCCAAACTCTGCACCTTCTTCTGAAAGGCCTCTATTTGTACATGAGCTTGCTGGGTGTTCTTACGCTCTTCTTCTAGATCGGCTCTAATCCTTTTTATTAAAGTGTCAGAATTTGAGTCAAGACTGTTCTCTGGGAACAGAGGGCTCAAAGTACGTTCATCCAAACCAATGAGTTGGTCAAGTCTTTGCTCCGATTGATCAGTGTTTCTCTGAGATAAGGCATGTTGAAGCTGAGAGAGGGATTTCTCCATGACACCCAGTTTCTTTTGCAGGTCTGTGATCTCAGCTTCCTTTTGGGCCAATAGGCACTGTTGGACTTTGGTCAACTTTAAAACAGAAGGAATGGAAAGTCTTAAGGGAAGTGTCAATAGCGCTTAATATGCTCAAACCAAGTAATCATCCAACTATAAACTGCAATTCATTAATCTAAATTTGTCAGAGCTTTTGCGTGTTCTGTTAAACAAAGACATAGGTTGTCTGACCTGTTGGGACTACTCCAACTGTAAATGCAGCTGGTACTGAGCAGTAGGATTGGGAATCGAAAATCGATTTCAATTCTGGAATCGGATACCCTGTATAAAATGTACATTTTGATTCCACTTATCGATTCCTGTGTCCGCATTTTCAGATAGATCTGAAAATCTGCAGCATGTAAACGACAGTCCCTATAGACTGTGGGAAGCGCTCGAAAGTGTGGCTACACTTCGTGAAGTCAGAAGTCGAAAAAGTTAAGTGTAATATTTTTGATAAGCTAATATGTTGCGAGAGGTGTCACCACCAACATGACAAAGCATCGGTGGTTGATTCACCATATAGATTTACAAGAGTGCACCATGTTTGATTCTTTGCATACCCTGAGTGCCTCATCATCTGCCCTTTCATTACCCAGCACTAGAAAGGCGACAACATTACCTGCGAGACCCTGTGCTCCCTCGTGTTAAAGGGAAAGCTGACAAAAGAAAAAAAATGAGGAGTGTCACAGGTCAATCACAACATTCATAGTCAAAGGGTTGAAACACTTTTCAGTCATTGAGTCGCCATCATTTAGGTAGGTGTTACATTAAAGTCAAAATTTATTATAAAAATATTTTTGAGCTAGCCCAGCAATGCTAGCTATTGAGGTTCATTTATTCCCGGGGAGATGACAAGGGCGCTCAACCGAAAAACACACCCCCTAACAGGGACAGCTTGTCCTATGTCTTAATACCTGCAAGGTATACAAGATAGTGAAAGCAAACTTAATAACAGAGCTAACTAGTGGGTAAAGTTGCTCTAACCAGCAACAGCTGGACAAGCCTCTCCCAAGATCATTATCTCACAGTGAAATATGCAACATTTTCCAAGAATATGGCAAAATGTACAAAATAGTGGCTGTCACTGTTGATAATCCTGCGAATATGGATGTGGCAATATAAAGGCTACAATTCATAAAGCTGAGTTGCTTTGCCCATACACTTAATCTTGGAGCTCAGATTGTCTATTCATTGGCATCAGTGGCAAAATGGACAGCAAAGATCTGGAACGTTGTTGTTTGGATGAAGAGAACATCTATGGCAAAGACTGTGCTACGGGAAAAGCAACAAGTCCTAAGTAAGAACACCTCTCTTTACCGGCAGTGTATTATGTGTATTATGAGTAGTGCATTATTAAATGTTCAAATTAGTTTAAACAATGTGAACCTAAATTTTATCTCACTTAAGTTATGCTTGCATCCTAGATTTGATTCAACACTCACTTATTCTTGACGCAAGTACCCGCTGGAATTCCCTCTACTTGATGTTGGAATGATTTCTTGAACAGTAATACCCTGCTATTCAAGCAGCCAGCTTGGATCAGCATTTGAGAAAGCCAATAGAAGTGGACAATTTGCATAGTTCTTTGCTATGAGTGAATGTAAAGGTGCAAACTAAGCTTCCTTGCTTTTTGTTATGGAGGGTAAAATACACTTTATAACTCTGCAAATTTATATTTTCTCAAACAGACTTGCTCGGCTGACTGAGGAAGATCTCGGAAAGGGAGGAGGAGTTAATCCATCTGATGAGAATTTTGTACACATCTACACTGTGTCCCTTCTGAGAAGAGCACTACAGTACATGTGGTCAGATCCTGCTAATTCTTCAAAAGCTTGAGCACTTCATGGTTGAAGAGGTCAATGCATTGGACCCACGCTCCAAACATAAAGTTGAGGACAGCAGCACTATCTGGGTCTGGATAAAAGAGAAGCTGATGGCAGCAAATCTATCAGTGTGTGAACTGGTGAAAATGGTGACATTTACACACAAATATGTAGGTCTACTTTCCTCAGTCATGATGCAAAACCTAAATGTCTAAATCTAATTGCACTGTCTCTAGCAAAGAGTGGATTGTGGACAAGAAGATGGGGTTACAATACAGTCAAAGGAAGAGAAAAGACAACAAAGAGAGAATGACGACACAGACAGAGAAGAGAGTGAGGAAGAGGACGATCATGTAAAAATATAATAAAAATAGCTAAAATTATACTTGACTAAAATCTTAAAAATGATACATCTACGCATTTCAGAATATTTCTTTAGTGTCTTCTTATTGTCTTAAGTAATAAGCCTGCTGTCTCTGTAGCCACCTCCCTGCAAGAGGGCCATATTATCCCCATTGGAGGAGCTTTTTGCAGCTGATGATGAACTGAAAATGAAATCCACGGAGAGCAGAACGTCATCCATTAAGAACAAATTGGATGCAGAGATAAAGATGCAACAAGACATGCCACCTGCAATGACATCTGATGACCCTGCTGCCTGGTGGTGAAAAAACTAAAACAAAAACACATATATCCTTTGCTGTCAGATCTTCTCTCTTCATATTTGTGTGTGCAGGCCTCCTCGACCCCACGTGAAATGGTTTTCTCCACTGCTGGAGACACTATTTGCCCTGAAAGGTCTCGTAAACTTGCAGAAAAGGCTGATATGCTGATTTTTCTTAATTAAAACTGTTCATCACTGGTGCTAACCCTAGAACCCCTTTTTTACATTTTCTTTATTTGGTTGCAGCCAACAAGTGTTGTGTATTAAAAGCACTTTAATTTAACAGTTTTGCACACATACAGCTCTTAAATGAATCCTCAGTTTTCATTTAACCTGTTGATTTTTGTTCATGTATTCAGCTGCAACTAAATGTTTTGCAAAAAGATACACCGAATAAATATGATTGATAGCTAAATGTTTTACTTTTTTTTTTTACTACCTTGGAATCGATAAGTGGAAACGGAATTGGAATTGATAAAATTCAAACAATACCAACCCTACGGAGCAGCCTGGGTCAGATCTACACTTCCTTGACTTTTACTATGCAGGTATTCTTTCACCTGGAAAAGAATACCTGCATCTTTCACATCTTGATGTTCCAACAAAAGATTCACTCAAATACTTCTATAGTGCCGATGCCTAGTACAGAAAACTTCAAACCAATACTCTTCTAAAAATGTTGCCATTATGAAAACGTACAAATAAAATGAATGATTTATAGCACAATGTTATATATATTTTTTTCCATTTTGGCCAATTTCAGTTAAATTAGTGGTTGTCAATCCTGCTAGTATGACCCCCCCCCCCCCCCGAAGCAGGATTGACAAATTTTGACCTATTAGGTTCATGATGTATGAACTTTTACCTGCTGCAGCTGCTGTTGTAGACCCTGAATCTGACACGCCAGCTGCTGTGCCTCCAGCTGTACCTGGTCTCTGCTGTGCTGTGATACCTGCAGGTTCTTGCTCAGCTGTGAAATGATCTCATTCCTCTTTTCCACTGCAGCCTGTAATTGCTTTATGAGGCATTAAAGGTTTCAACATTTTTGGCATCATTTATTCATCCTCATGTCATTGCAAACCTACATAACATACTTCTGTGGAACACGAGCAGAAATTGAAAATAATGTTGGCGCTGCTCTTTTTTTACATTTAATTAAAAGTAAATGGTGGCAGGCTGTCGGTCCAATTTACTCTTATTCTACACAGAAGAAATTAAGACAGATTTACAAATTTACATTTAATTCAGAAAGCAGAATTAAGCTTCATATGCAGAAAGCTTTGTTAAATATCTTTCACAACTACAATATTTGTTTTAAATTTTACAGAATAACAGCAACCACATTTGTTGGCACTTTAAAAACTAGGCTTCCTCAGCAGGAGCATACAGTAAGTCAAATCCTGATAGGAGCCAGAAATCATAATCCTAAAATCTGCGAGTGTTCTGGTCACATGGAATGAAAACAGAACATCATCCGTGAATAATGTAATTGGTTCTTCGTTTCCCTCAACATAATCGAGAGAGGCTTTAAAATGTATCTCAGAGAAAATTCAAGCAAACATTACGCTCCAGAAAGCAGAACTCCGTTTTTAGATGTGTGCTTAACCAGAACCAAAAGGCAAAAACAATGTTTTCCTTTTTTTTGAAAAAGTAGAAAGAATTAGGGTAAATAAAAAGTGGAAAGAATAAAAAAAATTAAATAATTTAGATGTGAAAAAAGGCAAAGAATAAAATCTAAGTTCTGATACTGTTGTTTCATGAACAGTATTGTGCTCATAATTAAACAATTAAATTAAACATCTTTTTGCACTTAGCATTTATTATACGCTGTTTAAAACAGGCATAGATTTAAAGAGAGGTATATATTTTGTTTTTAGGGTAGTGGGGTGACAGGGGAACCCCATGTTCACATGAAACCTACCCCACTGGTTTAATGGCAGGTTCCATGGTGACAACTTTCCCCATAGATTGTGACAACATGCCCCGCTATTGGATCAAGTGGCCACTAAAGATAAACATGTGTTCAACAAACTGTATGGCTAAAGGTTTACCTTCAGTTGTTCTTTGCCACTGTGTGCAATTATGATCATTTCTGCAAGTTCACCCTCTGCCTGATCAGGCAGCTCCGAATCTGCCAGAGACCCAGAAGAGGAGCTCTGTTCCTGTGCATAATCTCCCTCCTGGTTGCCCAAATGAAACTCTGGAACACTCTTGTCTGTGCTGTCAGGTCTGAGTGACATCTAAAGGTTTAAACAAACATGCATATTTTCCATAGTTTGTGTAATCATGACTAAATTCCCCCCAGCAATGTTATTCTAGCTGACCTATTTTCTGATGGAGGGGGGAAGAAAAACACACACAATAGATGTTAAATTTACTGCAGAGAGGTTGCATGTTATACATGTATGCAAGTATAATGCATACTATAAATTTGTATAATGAATAACGCAGATCTGGCTAACACCATTATCAATTTCAGTCTGTAAGTCTGTTCCTCGCACAATTTTATGAATTTAGAAAACATGAAACATATCAAGAGTCATATATGGAATCAGTTAAGATGTTAAAAGGCATCCACAGAAATAATGTGTTGTTTTTTATGGCTTATGAGTAAATAGGACTGGGTGAGGACAGCAGCCAGGCAGGCATTTCAGATTAGCAGGTAAGAATTGTATTATTTCTTTACTATTTAAGCTAGTGCTTTTTTATCAGCTGCAGCAAAACCATGGTTGATTACATATATAAATGATCAAACCTCCAAGTGTCCCTTGTTAATCTTGCCATGATTATAGCTTGTTTGTGGTTCCTCTAGGTGGTGCTCTTGTGCTGATCGGTCATTCGCCTGGAGAGTCTGGCCCTTCCTCTTCGCCGTCTTTTTCTGCGTCCTCGAACTTTCGCTTTTCGTCCGCCGCTGTCTAAATTGAGCAAGCTGCGCCACAGGTTGAGAGACAGGTAGACAGAAACGTATGTCAGGATGAGGTAGCAAGAACATAGAATCAGCATGTTGCTGAGCTTAAAAGACTTGTCATGTCAAATGAATGCCTAAAAGAACCAAGCATTTCCCGCTTGGGCTGAGTAATGTCATACAAACTAAACTAAACAAAGTCCAATGGACAGAACCACATTAGAGAATAAGGCAACATCATTTTAGAGAGCTTGTAAGTCCACAAAGCAAGAAAATCAGATTAAAAAAAGCCTATATCCAAACACATGATATTTCTCAGCACAGGAAAGTTGCAGTCCTTGATCTTCTGCAACTCATACTCTCCTCTTCCTTCTTTAAAGAATTCCTAAAACGCTCACAATTCCACAAAAACATTTATCACAGCTGCCTTAAGCAGCTTAGTTGAGATTAAAGCAAGCTCATATGAGCCCTGCTCGACAAAATCTGACAATGGTGCTTCCATGAACAAAGATCAGCATAACCCCTGCAGCAGTAAAATTCACCATCAGTGACGTGACAATCCATCAGCCAAACAGAGCACCATATGATTCCAGGGCAGGACTACGACTATGAGAACTAGGACCACAAAGTGCAGAGATGCTCTTTGAATAGCCCAATCAGAACCAAAGGAAAATGGAAAATGTAGAGGTGGAGGAAGAGGAGGAGCAAATACACTCAAACCATTCACATAAACATGCATACCATGACCTAACTGGAGCTGCCCTGTGGACAAGTCCTCAAAACCAGATTAGAGTATAAAAACACCTGAAATTACAAGAGCAGGCAACTTTGCTGGATTACATTGGTTCTGCTTTCAAAAACAGGGAGTCTGCCCACTGATGGTCACATCACATAATATGAAGATTTGAACAGCGCCTGGGATGGCAACAAGCCACAAACGGTGTCTGAAATAGTGGCAAATACTGCAGATGCAATAATCAGGACACGGTCTCGTTTACATCCATTGCCATGTAAAACATCATTTCAAATTGTGCACACATTTGGGGGAAAACTTTGCATTTCTTGTCCTTCAAACTTCTAAAAGATAATCTGTAACTTAAACAGTAACCCTCCCATCCATGATTAATTATTCAGCGTTGTGATGACAGCCAACAACTGCACAAGTTGAGCCTGAAATTAATTTTTACACCCAGTAAAACTTAAATGGTTGTTGTTCTCCTCTGTATCGCTAGTTTTGGCAGTTTTTACTTGGCGTCTTGAAACCAGAAATAGAAAACAGGCAATTAGAATCATCATGGCGTGTGGTTTCAACCCAGTGGTTGCTCAGGAAAACTGAATGTAAATAATGTGTTAACTTAGCAATAAAATCTCATACTAACCTTTTCTCTGTAAAGTTTTCCAATTTTACAACTTCATTGCCATGACGACTAAACATTGTAAACCCTGTAATCCCGCAAAAACAACAATATAAACATCTTAACAACTCAAATAGTACACAAGTTTTAACAGCTGAATTAATGTAAGTGTTTTTATAAAATCACTTCACATTTCTGCCTTTAAACCCTTTAAAAATTGGCCCCATTCACTTCCATTGTAAGTCCCTCACTCTAAACTAGATTCTTTTTTTTTTTTTTCAAAAGAGAAACGAGTCGAAATAATTTTTTGTAGTAATCCTCATTATGTTACACATGCTGTTGATTGAGCTCAACTTGTTTTGAACCTGGAATATTCCTTTAAGATAAGTGAATATACCAGCTCACAATGATCGATAAACACCCCATAAACTAATCTTAAAACATTTTAATGTTTAAGTGACAAAAACTGAACAAAAATATTTAAGTGAACCTGTTTTTGGACAGAAGTCATAAAATGAAACTGAACCATTTATTTTATGAAATTTAATGTTTACATTTTAATCGTGTGGTGCCTCCTGCAGGTCGCTGCGTGAATAAAAGCCTAAATAAAACAAGTCATTGAAAAATAAAAAAAGCATTGTTCTTATTAAAGGACCAACAGAAACACCAAACATAAGAAAAGTTCAGTCACATTTCAATGTTCCTCTCATTGCGGATAACGCTCATGAGCTCATTTTATTCTAATGTCCAGAACACCTGCAAATGAACCTGCTCATCGAATGTTTACATCTAGAGCCTAATTTTGGCTGTATTGTGAGACATGTAGGTGATTTTAAATGAGTTTACGAATTTAAGCAGGTAGGTTAGTTCCTAGTGTATGAGAAATTATGTATGATATTACAGTAAAATGAAATTAATTATGCGTTTATAGATTTTAAGACACCAAATAAATCGGTTCAAATAGGTAAGACGAAGTTACTGTGCTAAAGTTAGCGCCTACCTTTGCTCGTCCGGCCTCTATTTTTCTATGCCTTTCATCCTGATCCATTTCCTGGATCAATGAAATTCATGGGAATGAAGGATACTCTCGAGTGGCTGCTGCGTAGACTGCAACTATGTTTCTGTAAAAACGATTATCCTAAAGAGTAACTGTCATAGCAAATTTCAACATGGCCGCGAAGTCTGTTTATCCCCGCCCTCATTTGATTGACAGTCTGCATAAACCTATAGAAACAAAGAATGTGAGCGTTCCAGCCAATGGCATTTGCAGATGCAGAAATTCACCTGCTCTCTTGAAAACTCCAAATGCAATGGGCCTGGCTGACCAATTATAAAGCGTATATAGTCGTGACCCTTTGATTGACAACGTATAGAGCTTGTTTCAGTGCAGCTGAATAGATATTACATGGCCTTTAGGTTGTTTATTTGCCGCCTGTGTCGTTTTTCCGATAGTTTGTGTGGTTGTGATTGACAAATGAGAGAGGCAGGTAAAAGCCCGGGTAAATTAGAGTCGACCAGTAATAACCAGGCCAGACCATCCTTTAAATAATAAATATGTTCAAATGTATTTATTTATATTGTACACAATAATATACACGTTATATTACATTATTTACACAAATATTAAAATAATGTATATTTTTATTTAAAAGTAGTAAAGTAAATATTTTAAAATATTATTAAAAATGTAATTTAAAAAATCATTTAAATAAACATTTCACATTTGATTTGGAATAGGATAATTAGAACGCTAACATTTGCTTATTTACAAATATAAAAAAAATTATATGGTATACATATGCCAAAAAGTAGCCTGCACTCAGGATATAATTGAAATAATATTTGTGGCAGGTGCTGAATGCCAGCAGAAGATGCAATGCTCTTGTATCCAAAGGCTTTAAATGTAAATTATTCTACAAACTACTATAATAAAACTATATATGTGTATATAAAACATAGCATAACATAGACTCTTCAAAGAACACTGATATGTTTTTGGCAATGAAGATGGTTTTCTACAGCAAACACGAACAAGGCGTAATCGTGAGATACCACTGTACTGAGACTAGACAGAGAAATGCCAGGGAGAAATTAGCCTGTAACTCAAGAGTATTTTTAATCAAGAACAATAAACTGCATTAGCTGAGTAACAAGAGAAAATCGTAAAAGGTTTTTAAAATGGTAAATCCAATGGTTGACCAAATGACAAGACTGAGGCTGAAAATGCTGGGAAAGGTGAGTTGGTTTATTGTAATTGATATATAATCATCATTAATCCATTAACTGACAAAGAGCATTTGAAAACGTTATGATTCTGACAACATTCCATGCCAAACGGGCCTATTTATGCCCATTTATGCTCATTTATGCATTTTGGCAGACGCTTTTATCAAATGTGATTTGCAGTCCATTCAAGGTATAAATGTTGTTGTTGTTTTTTTATCACTATGAAGCGTGATTATTCTATCTTCCTTTTGCTTCCTTTTAGAGGCTGGAAAATTAGAGAAATAACAACAGTGAACGAGAAGGATCAGCATTTTCCACAAGTAGTTTCAAAACAATTTCGGTTAAGAATTGTCGGTATATTGTGTGTTATGCTTTTCTGTAGTTCTAGGAGTTTTACAGTTTAGAGAAGTTTTCCTTTAGGTCTCCCCAATTCTGATCCCGAAAATGAGATGCTATTTTCAAATCCTTTTTTAAACAGGATAGTTCACCCAAAAATGAAAATTCTCTCATCATTTACTAACCCTCATTCCATCCCAGATGCATATTACTTTCTTTTTTTCAGCAGAACTCAAGTGAAGATTTTTAGAAGAATATCTATGATATTGGAATATGAAAAGGAATGGTGGCCAGAACTTTAAAGATCCAAAAATCATATAAAGGCAGCTTAAAAGTAATCCATACGACTCCAGTGGTTTAATCCATGTCTTCTAAAGCAATATGATAGGTGTGGGTGAAAAACAGATCAGTATTTAAATCCTTTTTTAATATAAATTCTCCTCCCTGCCCAGTAGGTGGCGATATGCACGAAGAAAGTGAATCTAAAAATAAAAGTAGAAAAGTGAAAGTGGATAGATGGATTTAATCACTGGAGTGGTATGGATTACATTTATGCTGCCTTTATATGATTTTTGGATCTTCAAAGTTCTGGCCACCATTCACTTGCATTGAATGGACCTACAGATTTGAGATATTCTCTTAAAAATCTTTCATTTATGTTCTACAGATGAAAGTTAGTCATACACTTTCGGGATGGCATGAGGGTGAGTAAATGATGAGAGAAGTTAAATTTTTTGGGTGAATCATCCCTTTCAGCAATGGTCCCACTATGCAGCAGTGGGCTAAGAGGTCTCAGCAAACTTTCAAGGGGGCCTAAAGATGACTCAAATTATTTAAAATAATTTATATTAAAAATAACTTCATTAAAATGCTATAAACATCATTACAGAATGTAAACTGAAATCTTCTTTTCTAGAAATCATCTAAGCATATTATATTTTGCTGCACACACAGAATGAAGGACATGACTGATTCCTTGTTAATTACGTTATGATGAGCAGACAGATGCATTATACAGTGCTCTGCTTCAGAGACTGAGGGTATTGTTCCACTTGATAACTCCAACCACAGAGATTGAACCAAAATAATCTTCTCACTTAATGTAGAGTTTCTGTTTAGTTTATTTCGTAAAGTGAAGGCCATCTTGAATCTTGAAAACTGGTGTAAGAAACAAAGTGTGTTTTTGTATATGCAACAGGAACAGCATGATGGATGATCTAGGAAGGCCACACACATGGGGTGGATCTTATAGGCCACATCATTACGAACCACTGCAATGGCCACCCCAGCCTGTGCCTCCAATCCATATTCACCACAACCTGCACAATCCAACAGTTACCACAGCAACAACCTCTCATAGCACAAATTCCACCCCCACAAACCTCCCCCTACAGATCAGGAAGTATTAAAGAAGGTATATATCAATTACACAGAGAGAGAGAGAGAGAGAGAGAAAGAGAGAGAGAGATAAGAGATGGACAGAGAGAGAGAGAGAGAGAGAGAGAGAGAGAGAGAGAGAGAGAGAGAGAGAAAGAGAGAGAGAGATAAGAGATGGACAGAGAGAGAGAGAGAGAGAGAGAGAGAGAGAGAGAGAGAGAGAGAGAGAGAGAGAGAAAGAAATACAGTTTTTGTACTTCAAATTAAGTAAAGGAATTAGAGTGAAAGAGAAAGTACGACATTTACACATTTATCTGCAGAAACTAATCTAATAAAGCATCTTATGAGAGGGTGCAAATATTGTGTTTGTGATCACTAAACATGCAAATTGACTATAGCATCAAGAGTCCATAAGAGCAATAAGATGCAGAAATTGCAAACAAAGACGAGGACACAGACTCAAATTTATTGATCAAGTATAAAGCTTAGTAAACAGTTTGTAAGCTCCTCTTTATCTTTGTTATGATGACAGACATTGTGGAGTTAATGCTGATGCAGAACGCTCATGCACCAGATCACAGTGCACAAGGCTCTTCCGCCAATGGCAACGTCCCAACAACTCTTACTTCACATTCAATGCAGGTAATCATCTAAGGATGTTGTGTTCATCACAACCCAAAGTGACATTTATCAGACTACTTCACAATATGTAGGGAGTAAATTACAAAGTTACAAAAATTGAGAGGAGGGGCTATCAATCATCACCATCACTACGGCTCAAATGGCCACTTCTCCCTCCAATTGACTACTCTGTTTGGCCCTCTTTAATGCCACCAGGACAAGGAGGGACTTATTAGCCATCTGTTCAGCATGTGATTGGTCCAGGAACTCTGCCCCCCTTAAACACATACAGGTAAGAGTCATCAAAGTATTAAAGGGATAGTTCACCCAAAAATGAAAATTCTCCCATCATTTACTCACCCTCAAGCCATCCCAGATGTGTATGGCTTTCCCAAACAAAGATTTTTAGAAAAATAGCTAAGCTCTGTTCAATGCAAGTGAATGGTGACCAGAACTTTGAATCTCCAAAAGGCACATTAAGGTACTAAGGCAGCATAAAAGTAATCCATATGACATCAGTTGAAATCCATGTCTTCAGAAGCAATATGATAGATTTGTGTGAAAAACAGATTAATAATCAAGTCTTTTTTTTTTTTTACTATTTAAACATTACTATTAATGTTTACTTTACCAGCCCTTCTAAGCACTCTTCTCTCCTAACTTACTCACCCTCATGCCATCCCGAAAGTGTATAACTTACTTTCATCTGTAGAAAATAAATGAAAGATTTTTAAGAGAATATCTCAGCTCTGTATAGGTCCATTCAATGCAAGTGAATGGTGGCCAGAACTTTGAAGATCCAAAAATCATATAAAGGCAGCATAAAAGAAGTAATAAAAAAAAACTTAAATATAGACCTTATTCATGCTGGCTAGTTCCGGTTAGCTCCATTGAGGGTAGTTGTGTAATGAAACTTCCAGTTTTATCCTTCATCAACATAACCACAGGGCAGAATTATTCTTGTTGGTTTGTTTTTTAATTATGCAAATGTGTCATCAATTAAAACACCATGTGAAAAGTAATATATGCTTTAAAAAAAAAAAAAATTATTTAAATGAGCTATTTTAATTCCTCTGTAGAATAACGTGATCATTGTTCATCTCCTCATTTTCCCCCATGGACGGTATCAATTTACTTGAAAATCAAATCACGATTTTCAACAGCAGATACTTGTGTACATTGAATCTGAAGATGACACACACAGTAAAGTGCAATGTCAAGCTAATTAATCTGTTTAAAACTTCCGATAAACAACTATCATCCTACATGTGACAACACAGGGATGCGTGAAAAGGGCCTATTGATCCGGTTCTAACCCATGTCATATCACTTCTGAAAATACGGATTTAACCATTGGAGTTGTATGGGTTACATTTATGCTACCTTTATGTGGTTTTGGAGCTTCAAAATTCTAGCCACTATTCACTTGCCACAGAGCTGGGATATATTTCTAAAAATATTTGTTTAGTCTTCAGCAGAGAGAGGAAAGTCATACACATCTGTGATGGCATGCATGAGGAAGAGTAAATGATGAGAGAATTTTCATTTTTTGGATGAATTATTCCTTTAAAATACTGTGCACGCCATATGTGCTGTAAAAGGCAGAAAAAGTAGGCTACAACATTCCAGGCTAGTGAGTCACTTTATTAAAATATTAACAAAAATAAACAAACATTTTTAAACAAAATCAAGTTCATTCAACTGTGTTTCCGATTTAAATTTCGCAATTTTCTCAACACTAGCACACACCAAGCTCTTTCTCACTGACTGTTCGCTGCTCTGTAGCGCCCCTGCTGGTTGTGTAATTGAATGTCAGCAGCGGTAAGTGGGCGGGGCTTGATCAGTGACGCGGTAAACGCACGGAAACGGAAGGCTGTTGAAACGAGCTGCTCATTATTTCGATTACAAATAATTATTACAAAATCTCAGCATAGACCTGGCACTAACAAACGAAGGAGAGTCTTATTCATCGTGGTGGTTTGTAATGTATGGATGGATAGTTGACGGATTATCGTCGCTCTTCGTGCCCTTTTCTGGTGGGAAATCCGCAGCCTGGTCTAGTGAGCGCGGTAACGGTGAAGCACGAGCCCCGGGCACAGACACGGAGCGACAGGACAACAGCAGGCCCGCCAAACGCAACTATCGAAGGTAAAGTATGTCATAGTCCTTTATTCATCAAATCACTCTTAATTTTGACATTACTCCAAACAGACAATGCACTGTTTTGCTTTGGCTTGTATCAGTTTGTTGATAAGTATAAGCAATTAATCAAATTTGATGCAATTAGTTACAGAATGACAATCTTTGCACGGTATATAGAATCATGTACAGCATACAGTCACGAAATGAACACATACAGTCGAGTATAAACAATAAACAAATAGTTATGAATCGCCATTAATTGGACAGTATAGTTCAGTTCTATTGTCTTCATCCATATACATTACAAATTGACAGTTGGCCAATATTGTCTTTAATAATTTGGTTTAATAAACCCATGTTGGATTTTCTTGCAAACTAACATCAGTCACTAGCAGGGGTGTAGATTTTGATTATAATGTGGATGTTCAGCGATTATTGCAACAATTAATCATTAGCTCTTAACCGATTATTCAGCTTGTGCCGACTTAAAGGTTGTATTAAACATGCTTACTAACAATAAAGAGGACCAAATAACCTCTAAATGACATTCACTGAATGAAAGGAATTAAACGTTTTATTAAGTTTAATTCAGTAAATACATTTACTGCAAAAAATCCTACTGTTATCAATTGTTCTTGTTGTCTTTCCATATAAAATACTTTAGATGTGCCTTCTTTGAATGTCAGTTTCCTCCACATCTGAAACCGTAAATCAGTGCATCTTATCATGTGGCTTGTTGAGTGCGTTACCCTGGAGATATAGTGCATGTGGAGGCTTCACACTATTCTCCGCAGCATCCACGCACAACTTGCCACGCGCCCAACCGAGAGTGATCCACATTATAGCAACCTCGAGGAAGTTACCCCATGTGATCTACCCTCCCTAGCAACTAGGCCAATTTGGTTGCTTGGGAGATCTGGCTGGAGTCACTCAGCACGCCCTGGATTCAAACTTGCGCCTCCAGGGGTGGTAGTCTCCGTCTTTACTCGATGAGCTACACAGGCCCCGTTAGACTTGCTTTAAGAGAATGTATCTTAAATATAAGTGTATTTTTCACTTGGTTATACTTATGCGAGTGCAGTAAAGAAGAAATATACTTGTATTAAAGATCTATTCTCTAAAAGCAAGTCTAAATATCTTGTATGCTGCTGCTTAGGTGAATGCATCTTTTTTTCTCCTCTATTTTTATCCCCCTTTCTCCCTTTTTGGCATGCCAAATTCCCACTACTTAGTAGGTACTCATGGTGGAGTGGTTATTCACCTCAATCCGGGTGGTGGAGGACAAGTCTCAGTTGCCTCCACTTGTTGCCTCCAACCATCAATCCGCACATCTTATCACGTGGCTCGCTGTGCATGACAACGTGGAGACTCGCAGCATGTGGAGACTCATGCTACTCTACGCGATCCACGGACAACTCACCACACACCCCATTGAGAGCGAGAACCACTAATTGCGATCACGAGGAGGTTACCCCTATGTGACTCTACCCTCCTCAGGAACCGAGCCAATTTGGTTGCTTAGGAGGCCTGGCTGGAGTCACTCAGCACACCCTGGATTCGATCTCATGACTCCAGGGTTGATAGTCAGCGTCAATACTCGCTGAGCTACCCAGGCCACTTGAATGCATCTATATTTAAAGGATTTGTAGATATTTTAAAATATTTGTATTTTTAATATTCAACATTCTCAGATAACAATTTTTTTTCTTCTGCAGTATAGCTGCTAAAGAAAATGTGTGTTGTTTTAAAGGAGTTTTGGAAAACAGACCAAATCAAAAATGTATTTTATTGCAGTGTATAATGGGGTGATGACTATCCCCTCTCATCTTTCTGCTCACTTCAATTCATCTTCAACTCACAAAAAAACAACTCATTAATAAAGCGGCTTATTGCCAATTTTCTTCACGATAAGAAATGCACAGTGACACACATTGTTATTCGATAAGTTGCGAGCCATCATGCTATAATCTAGCTGCATTAAGCTCCCATTATAATTCCCTCATACTTTGAGATCTACAGGTGCTGGTCATATAATTAGAATATCATCAAAAAGTTGATTTATTTCAGTAATTCCATTCAAAAAGTGAAACTTGTATAATGTATACATTCATTCCACACACACTGATATATTTCAAGTGTTCATTCCTTTTAATTTTGATGATTATAACTGACAACTAATGAAAACCCCAAAATCAGTATCTCAGAAAATTAGAATATTGTGAAAAGGTTCAATATTGAAGACACCTGGTGCCACACTCTAATCAGCTAATTAACTCAAAACACCTGCAAAGGCCTTTAAATGGTCTCTCGGTCTAGTTCTGTAGGCTACACAATCATGGGGAAGACTGCTGACTTGACAGCTGTCCAAAAGACGACCATTGACATCTTGTACAAGGAGGGCAAGACACAAAAGGTCATTGCTAAAGAGACTGGCTGTTCACAGAGCTCTGCGTCCAAGCACATTAATAGAGAGGCGAAGGGAATAAAAAGATGTGGTAGAAAAAAAGTGTACAAGCAATAGGGATAACCGCACCCTGGAGAGGATTGTGAAACAAAACCCATTCAAAAATGTGGGGGAGATTCACAAAGAGTGGACTGCAGCTGGAGTCAGTGCTTCAAGAACCACCACGCATAGACGTATGCAAGACATGGGTTTCAGCTGTCACATTCCTTGTGTCAAGCCACTCTTGAACAAGACACAGCATCAGAAGCGTCTCGCCTGGGCTAAAGACAAAAAAGACTGGACTGCTGCTGAGTGGTCCAAAGTTATGTTCTCTGATGAAAGTAAATTTTGCATTTCCTTTGGAAATCAAGGTCCCAGAGTCTGGAGGAAGAGAGGAGAGGCACAGAATCCACGTTGCTTGAAGTCCAGTGTAAAGTTTCCACAGTCAGTGATGGTTTGGGGTGCCATGTCATCTGCTGGTGTTGGTCCACTGTGTTTTCTGAGGTCCAAGGTCAATGCAGCCGTCTACCAGGAAGTTTTAGAGCACTTCATGCTTCCTGCTGCTGACCAATTTTATGGAGATGCAAATTTCAGTTTCCAACAGGACTTGGCACCTGCACACAGTGCCAAAGCTACCAGTACCTGGTTTAAGGACCATGGTATCCCTGTTCTTAATTGGCCAGCAAACTCGCCTGACCTTAACCCTATAGAAAATCTATGGGGTATTGTGAAGAGGAAGATGCGATACGCCAGACCCAACAATGCAGAAGAGCTGAAGGCCACTATCAGAGCAACCTGGGCTCTCATAACACCTGAGCAGTGCCACAGACTGATCGACTCCATGCCACGCCGCATTACTGCAGTAATTCAGGCAAAAGGAGCCCCAACTAAGTATTGAGTGCTGTACATGCTCATACTTTTCATGTTCATAATTTTAGTCGGCCAACATTTCTAAAAATCCTTTTTTTTTATTAGTCTTAAGTAATATTCTAATTTTCTGAGATACTGAATTTGGGGTTTTCCTTAGTTGTCAGTTTTAATCATCACAATTAAATGAAATAAACATTTGAAATATATCAGTCTGTGTGTAATGAATGAATATAATATCCAAGTTTCACTTTTTGAATGGAATTACTGAAATAAATCAACTTATTGATGATATTCTAATTATATGACCAGCACCTGTACATCAGCTGAAGTTGTTTGGAAAGTTTAGAAAGCATCTGGACTGTGATCTGTGTAATTATTCCTCTCAGTCAGGCGCGGACTGCAGTGCTGCTCTCGTGTCATCATTCGAGTTTAACGTAATCTCATGTTACGTTAAATGAGATCTAACCACTATTTGACAATTAAAATGTTTGTCAATAACGCCGATTAATCGTTTCAGCCCTAGTGCATAATTTTCTCTTTTATTGCAGTGTGTATTCCACTGATGGTGCAACTGAATATCCAGAGACCAAGAGAGCAAGACATGGTAAATATTTAGACAAGAGATCTCCCATAAACATCTGTTCCCTCTAGCATTTACAGTGTTCACAAAGCTTGTCCAGAATCTAGCAAGGAATTTGGGCATTTCTCAGTCACCTCCCAAGACGTTTATAAATGTTATATTGTCTCTCTCTACAGATGTGATCGTCAGAGTTGTCAAGAAAACTTTTACAGGGATTGCTGGTCTATTCCGTTTGAGACGCCACAGAAATAATGAACATGAAAAACAGAAAGCATATACACCGGTATAATTGTAATATTATCACCAATAGTAGTCATTCAATTCCTTGTTTACAAAATCCTGGTTTCATACATTGTGCATGTTGTGTTTTGCTCAGGTTGGCAGCGTTGCCTTTATGGGTATTGATGACATACACAGCAACAGTCTGAGTACATGGCTTGAGAGCAGCAGAATGGGTAATTCCACACTAGAGATCCTTTTCTAGTTTCTGTGTGTTCGTTCGGTATATTTAACACATGCACAGAGTCCATATATCTAATCCAGTTTTCTGTGTAATGGTTTCTTCCCTCAGATAAGCAGATAGAAATTGGTGTTAAGAGTAAAGAGAGAACAGCACCCAATGTCCACCACAACCCCCATGCTTTGAGGAAACCTGAGTAAGTGTTATTTATTTAGTGAATTTAGTTATTTTAGTGTTGTTCTTGAGTCTTCTCAAAGAGTGTTTATAATCTGATTATGAAATAAATATGCACAATTATTGTACTTCAGAGCATATACAGTTTATTTTGATATCAAAACCCATTTTTATTTAAACATTTAAATTGTTATATTTCATTGCCTTATAGCATAACTACAAACAAGTTGTAATGATTTTGAATTTTAAAAACATTTTAAACACAGGATATCACTCTGTCTATATGTTCCTTTTATTTTTGATATAACTGTTGATGCTCTTTGATTTGCTTTGGCATTTCTCATTCTCTAACAATCTTGGTGTTTGTCTCCTTGAGCAGTGGAGTAATAATGTACAAGGGAAGCCAGGATAGATCCAGAGATCCGCCCCAGCGCAGATCCCTGAAGCTGGTACCATCTTGCACTGCTCAAGGGCTAAGAGTAAGGACGTCTGAGATGGAAACCCCGAGCAGTACACACAAACCTTGCCTGACAGTGGAGGAGGTAAGAAATCTGGATTCTAACTGACTTTATATTTGTCATTGTATTTCTTGGTTTTGTTTAGTGATATCCCTTGTTCGCCAAGTCAAAACCGAGATGCCTGTGAGATTGATAACCTGAAGATCTCTTTCTGTGTGTTGGTGTTTGTTGCAGGCACTGCGAGAGAGTGATCGTGAGCACTATAGGAAGCTGGTAAAGATGGCGTCAGAGAAATACTCCAAGAGTAAACCGCTGCCATTTGGACGGATGAAGCCTCTGATGTATACACATGCGTCTTTCGACTGCCCATTTGTTTACGAATGTGAAAACAGTATTCATTCATTTCCATTAACATGGCACATTTCTGTCACAGATATCATTCTAAAAGAGGACATAAACAGTATCAGAGTTTGCACAATGTCCTTAAAGTGCTTTAATTTAGCTTTTAGATATTTAAGGACTGGAATACCTGGTAAATCAGAATGTTTTGTTGAAACAAAACAACAAAAGTGCCTAAAAGTGCTTGAATTTAACACAGAACATTTCTATACATTTACTATGCCTGAGAAACGCATTCAATTTCCACACATATTTTTTTTTCTTCCCCGCAATATCTCCCATATTTGAACTGCACAAGATTGAAATGGGCCGTCTGATCAACATGAACAGCATCCAATCACAGCTCGTTTGGTTTTATGTGACATGGTGGGATGGGTAAAAAAACATAGGTTTGTGCTTTGCCAGATGTCAATGTGTATACACATCTCAAATATGTAACCAGATTTTGGGTCATTGAGTTGAATAGTGGGCGAAAATTTTTTATTGTTGCGTCGCAAGGAAATTTACCTCATTGATTTACTGCATTGATGTCACCATCGGTTAAGTTTGAGGTGTGATATGACATAGTTAAATTTACACTGCATTTAATGAAATCAATTGTGACTGGTTAAACTCTACCACAGTCTGTTTTCACAAGATTCTCCCTTTTAACGCATATGCATCTACAGATGAGTGTAACGTGACCGTGCATTTATTGTGTTTCCCTCACAGACGAGATCCAAGCAATCTGTTTTCATTGGACAATGTCTCTCTTAATATGCTTTCTGTTCTTTACAGTCAGTTAGTTGTTCATAAAAAAAAAAGCAACATTAATTCTAGTCAGACACAACGTGATTGCGATAGAGACTGTGCAACTAAAGTCAGACACTCGCTCTGAAGTGCATTTTTTTTTTAAACAGACCGTCCCATTTTAGTGCTTGTCAAACAAATGGTGAAAGCTCTTCATTAATAATAAATATATATAAATATATATATATATATATATATATATATATATACACACACACACACACACAGTACTGTGCAAATTTTTAGGCACTTGTGAAAACGGTTGCATAGTGAGGATGTCTTCAAAAATAATGCCATAAATAGTTTTCATATATCA
Source organism: Moxostoma hubbsi (assembly GCA_032164185.1). Classification (NCBI taxonomy): domain Eukaryota; kingdom Metazoa; phylum Chordata; class Actinopteri; order Cypriniformes; family Catostomidae; genus Moxostoma; species Moxostoma hubbsi. The sequence continues at coordinate 3,689,959 of JAVLUX010000017.1, read as the reverse complement.
ATTAATGTCATACAAGGTGCAGTAAACATAAAACAAGCCAAATCAATATTCAGTGTGTCCACCTTTGCCTTCAAAACGGCACCAATTCTCCTAGGAACATCTGGATACAGTTTTTCTTCGTTGTTGGTAGATCAAATATACCAAGCTGCAACAGTTCTATTTAGGCTGTTCTCTGTTCTACTTTTATATTTGCAAAAGTAATGTTTGGGAGTCTAAAACATATTTTTCCTATTGACACACTAAAGCTGAAGATATAAATAACCATCTTAAGACAAATGTTTTTGTGAAACATCTTATGTGCCTAAAACAGTGCACAGTACACTATATTAAATGAAAGCTCAGAGATTTAACTTCTGTGAAGTCCTTGAATATGAAACATTGGTCCTGCAAAAATTACTTCAAAGTCCATGATTTTCATTCAGTGATGCCTGTATGAACCCTGCAATATTTTCTCAATTCTTTAGCACTACTTTACCCCTCGATGGACACAAAGCCACCTCCCTTAGTCGCACTACTGAAATGGGCAGACCTGCTTCAGTGAGAGGTGAGCACTACTGTGATCTGTTGCGTACCTAGCTAACCGGATGCACCGCTATGTGTTTAAATGTGATTTTGCTTCATGTAGTTCTCCCATCTGTCCCTAAAATAGTTCTATCCTTTTGATGAAAATCTCATGATGCTAGTTCAAATCCAATTAAATCACATTGTTTGTTTTCAGCCATCTCCAACATGTCTTTGTGGAGGGATCCAGTATCACTGATGCAGACAAAAGAGAGGTAATGCTTCTCTATTTTACTATTTTCACTGGCTAGTTTTAAACAGCCTACCTGCATTTAATGGCTGTTAATTGTTTTATTTGTGTTTCTTGCTCTGCTACAGAATGATGGATGTTAGTAGGAGCACACCAGGAATTGATGTAAAGGGAAAAGGACTCGATGGTCAAATGGCAAGAAAAATCGTAAGTAAAAAAAATCATAGCGAACAACTTGTTTGTCAGGCAAGGGTTGGTGGCCACACATTAAAACTATAAAAATACTGGATTCAGAAGGTTTTTAAAACAATATCTGATGGTGGACATGGTTAGATATTGTATTTAGTTTTGAAATGACTAACAGAACACTTTCTCTCATATTAATCCTCTCCAGCCTGTAGATGTGGATCTGTCGGCAGAGGTTGAGGCCAGGTTGAATCTTAGGGAGAAAGACACAGCAGCCGGACATCAGCCTTTGTTACCGTCCAGACCTGGAGTGATTACAGACACAGTGAGGCGCGGTGAGGAGTTTCCCAGACTGACCAAGGTTAGTATCTACAATAAAAATCCAGGCCTTTGTAACTTGTGTTGTTTTGTGTCTCACTATCTAGCAATTTACAATGATAAAATTGATTAAACAAAGATGTGTAAGTTTAGTTTGTTTCAAACCTCAGTGCTTGAGCCCCTTGCGTCGTTGTTGTTTGTGTGAGGGTGTAGTTCTTGCATCTATCAGCGGGCTAATTGGGTACTGCCAATTCCTGCCTGCCTGTTTATAACAGTGTTTTAATGTGTCACTGTTTACACCTGGTATTATGATTTATCTCGGGTGATCTGATCACAAGTGCCAATATGAGACACACCGCCATGTACATGTGGTCACTCAAATGCATCTCCTGTGACCACTTGTGTTCAGATTTCAAGGGGAGGGTCTCTGATTTCATGACTGCATACATGGCCCTTTGTATCAGAGTGGTACTGCATGATGATGCTTTGTGAAAAGTAAAAAAAAAAAAAAAAAATGAAAGTATTGTATTTTCTACATGGGCCTATATTTAAAACATAATCTAAAATAAAACTTGCATTTGGACAGAAGCTATTTGGTGGAACACCTGTATAAACATCTTGCTTCTAATCTGTCACTGCATGTTGATGTCAGGGACACCGAAGGAGAGAAGAATTGTGCATGTTTATCCATGCTTTTCAAATTTTCCAATCAAATATATTTTTTTATTTTTAAAGCCGCACGTACAGTAAATGGCAAAGTGTAAACCTTTTTGATTTAGTGTATCGGTTAATTGCTGCTGTCTGGGATGCATGTGGTCCCATGGATTTTTGACCACCTCCATATGTGTTTCAGTGATCCTATAACAAAATTCATTTTAAAATGGATCACCTAAAGCACATCCAGGTATAAATGGGGTCATTAAGAGACGAACTGTATCTGAATTCCCTTACTTTCAAAGGATGAAATGCATTTGATGCATTAAGAACGTTCTTTAGCTATGCACGTGTGTACAATACATTCCTATCCATGATACATCCAGGAATTTGGCCATTGTCCTTTGCTACCTGATTGTCAGCTCTGACATTTTTTTTTAAATTCAACGTTATGAATCTAACTGCTCCTTCGTTAACTATGGCCATGTGGGATTGTAATGTGTTTAGTGGTTGCACACTTCAGAATCTCTGCAGATGAAATAGGTTATTGTGGTAATGTTTGTCTTCTGTTTCATGAGAAATGAGGATTTGGACAGCCTACTAATTTGACATACTACTTTGTGCATACTTTTATTAGTGAAGTATTCATATTTTCACGTGATATAGTTATTCAGCACAACACCTATGAGATCTGCAAGCATTAATTCCCTAAACTTAATTTAGCAGGTCTTGTCGTGTGTATATCACCACCTAATTTTAACTGTTACATTTGACTTTTTTCCCTTTGGTGTGAGTCACAATGTTGTCTGTGTATAATATAACAGGAGATGCAGCAGGAAGTGAGTGCTGCTCTTGCCCAGAGTGATCCAAACCTGGTTCTGTGCAGTGCTTTCAAACTGCGCATCACACAGAGGGATCTGGCAACCCTGCAAGAAGGCAGCTGGCTCAATGATGAGGTACTATCTGAAAGTGTCATATCCGAAGAGGTTTTTATTGTCAGATGGTTTGTCTGATCTGACATGGATCACGGTATTTTCCTTGACACCGTTGAAATGTAAAGACATGGAACTGATGATTTGAAACTTTACCTTTCATGGAACACTTGTCAGGAATGATGTATGGAAATTTGTTTCTCAGGTGATCAACTTCTACATGAATCTTGTGATGTCACGCAGTGAGCAGGAAGTAGCGGGCAGCAAGGTCTACTCTTTCAGCACCTTCCTCTTTCCCAAGCTACATAGTGGTGGACATACTGCAGTACGGCGGTGGACTAAGGCTGTAGACCTCTTCCAGTATGACATCATACTGGTTCCCCTTCACCTGGGTGTTCACTGGTCCCTTGTTGTGAGTAATGAACTTCAGTGTTAAGATTTCAAACTAACTATTTTGACTCCCAATTGAAATTTAATTATTTTCATGGAGCACAAGCTTTCACTGTTTGGTGCTTAGTGAAGAGTGTGGTTGCGCAAACCTCTCATATTCATGTTATAAATGTATTTAATTTGTGTGTGCCTCATGAGGTCTGGATTAATGTTTCCCTTTCCTTCCGCTGTAGGTTGTTAACTTTAAATCTAAGACTGTCCGGTCATATGATTCCATGGGCCAAAGGCATGATGACATCTGCGACATGATTCTGTAAGTGATAATTAGGACTTTGCTGATACGGTCTTATATTGATACATTGCAATTGTTTATGCAATATCTACAATATTATATAGATATTTTTTGAATGTGCATTCATTACATTTCTTAAGAAGCAGAACTTCTAAAATCCAAAGTCTGAAACTGACATTTCCCAGTGCTGTCAGAGCCGCTTCTGCAAGCCCAGTCAGTGTACTTGACAAAAGTGAAGCGAACCAAACAAGACGTATCGAAACCGATCACTTATCGAAACTCTTACGACATGCTAAGTCTCAAGTGTTTTAATTGCAGATTTGTTATGCAGTCCAATTAGGGTTAATCTCATTAATTAAATGGCTGATGAAAATGTTTTAATTGTCTTTTTTTTTTTTAAATGTATTTTTATTTTTTTGTCAGGGATAATGAAGACGAGATAAAAAAGATGCAAGTTTTCATTAAAACATACTGTTGAACGAAATATTATGGAAAAAAATTATACATCAATATATGCACAATGTTTTTAGAGAAGAAAAATCAGTAATGAATTCATTAAAAATAATCCAGTCCTTTACATATTTTAAACATATGAAACGTTTATATAGATTTTTACATACATTTTAATATTTGGTTAAAGTTCAGAACTGTGAAAATTAACATTGGATACAATTAGAATATTGTGATATGATACATGGCTATATGCACAAAATAATGATCATCTTTTTTTCTTTTATAGTTTTCAACTTTTAATATCAACTGAACATCAACTAAAATGAGTACTTGCTGTAATTGTGCTGTTTGCACTGGTGAATTTAACTGAATGAAAACGATCATTGAGACCATTTACATGCACACCAATATGCTGATAATTCCCAAAAATCAGCTTATTTTAAGGGGGTCATGACATGAGGAATTAAATTGTCCTTGAATATTTGATATATAAAAGGTCATTGAACTATAAAAATATACTGTAATTTTCAGAACTGAAAACTTTTAAAGCATTTATATTTAAACCAAGCTCCAGAAACTTGTGTAACTTGTGATGTCACAAGGATTCGCCATTGCACCCTTGGCCCCGCCCACTAGTGCTCATTCACACAGGTGAAGAGGAGGTATGCTGCCTTCACGTTCTATCAGAATTTTCCTACTTACCTCTTCTGATGTGGTAATTACGAGTATGTCATGTTCACGTGCTTTGTTGTTGGAAAGAACAGGAAACAAGGACGATGCCAGGTTCAACCATTCATATTTCTTTAGGACCTTTTATTTTGACATCATAATACATATCACTCAGCTTGCTAACGATAATGGAATTTTAGTCAAATACAAGCTATTTTCCCAGTGTAAAAATACAACATGCATAGACCAAAACGGCAAGTCGCACTACCGACTTCGCTGGGTCATTCGTGAGTTCGGAACTCGTAATTGTGATTTGTCCGTGTCCAATTGAAGGGTACAATAGGGCCTGTCAAAGGAGAATCATCTACACCAGGGGGCGGCAACCTTTGGCACGCTTGCCAGCATTGGCATGCGAAAGGGTAATCACTGGCATGCAAGAGATGGAGTAGACCATTTTATTTCTATACATTCCAAAACTGCATTCCAATCTTCATCTTGATATAATCCTTCCTCATGATTACGAGGCATGTTTTCATCAGCTGAATGGGAGGCTAAACACTATTTAAGTGTGACGAGACTTATGATGCGCGTGCAAGCCATTCGCGCATCATGAGACGGCAGTGCTTCAGGCGAGTAAACTTGCCCGCTTTGCTTTGGTCTGGCTGCACGGATGACAGCCTACATTCCGTGTTTCATTTGTTTCTTTTTGCTTTCAGAACAACACGTGATGTAATAAGGAAAACGCCAATATTAATCCTTGAGATTTCCAACCCAGCATACAGGTACACAGTCCTTAAACCATAGCCACATTCAAAATGACATTAAATGATTAAGAGAAAACATAAACCCACATCATGTGGTTCAAAAATTACATGCGCATGTTTTTTTGGGGGGGCATCAGCACAATTGACCAGGAAAAAAAGGCACTTCCATGTCACAAAGGTTGCTGACCCCTAATCTACACCAAAAGAGACTTGCACGGGACACCTTCGTGACCTATCTGGATTTAAATGTTTTTCTACATAAAGAAAAGTTTTAAGAGGTGCAGTGTCAAGTTAGAACAGCTGCACCATTTCTTGCTGTTTTGAAGGCATCCTGGACTGTTTTTGCAACCATCTGTGCTATTTGTAATTGTTAGTCTTTTGTAAACATGCACTAGATGGAGGTCTTTGATCGTTTTGAAGTGTTTTTGCCCACTTTTTTTAAAACGCGTCTCATTCTGCTGCCAAAGACTAGGAGAAACATGCCGTTCTGTGTGTAAATGCACAGAAGATGTGAGATGTGAAGACCAGTGTTTCTGCTTTGGCCTGTTGAAGCACTCAACATCACCATGGATTGTATAACGTTTGCATATTCAGAACATTTCAACGTGGATTTTGGTTTCGCCACAAAAAAGTGGATTGCTCGTGAACCAGTCAACACACGATTCAAGCTCTGCAAAGGAACTGTTGAGCATTGGATTTAAATGAGCATTATTAAATATGGGGCAGTTAAAAACTATTGGTCCTGATGCAAAAGCACTAGTAAACTTCTTTTTCATTCACAAATATTTCAAATGTCATGACGGTTTTATTGTTAAGGTGTCTCTGTGTTAGAGTGAACAGTTTAATGTATTTGGATGCATTGTATTGGGAGTATGTTATGTTTAAACCGTGAAATTTGATTTTATAATGTTGTGGTGCTTGTTAATTTTCTTCCGATTGAGTTTCAAATATGGCCGTATTGGAGGGGCTGCACAATGTTAGCCAATCAGAACAGTGGACATTTACATTGAAGTCTTAAAGGGCCAGAGAGCTTAAAACCAAGCATTTCAGACAGAGGGCCAGAGACTGGGTGGAAAACTATAATATATTACTAAATGATGGTCATTTTAGTGCAAAAAAAAACAACTTTACTAACATTTTATAAGTTGCGTGTGTATGTGTGTGTGTATATATATATATATATATATATGAGTATGTCATGACCTCTTTAAAAAATCCAACAAAGCTAGAGAACCATGTTTACATGAGATTTGAAATTGCGTTTTCATTGCATTTGACATCAAATCCTGAAGCCAGTTAAGATCGCTGGTAAAGGTGTTTACCTGCAACACGAATCGTTGTGTGTCAATCTGTTTATTCCTATGCCGTTTATGACCTCACACGATAAAGGAATGCTGTTTATGCATTTACATAACCACACATGTTTTTGGCTTATCAAGCATAGTCGTAGTAAAAATGAGCCTGCATTCCTGCTCACTGTATTATGATGTGAAAGCATATGTGTTTCTTTGTTTCGTTTTGTTTCTCTCTTTCCAGAGGAGACTACACCTCTCTATCTCATTAACCCAATAGCCATTTCTGTCCAATAGGCTTTATCTGAAAGAGGAGTTCAAGGTGAAGAAGGGCAAAGATTTGGACATCTTGAAGTGGACAGTGAGCAGTCTTCGGCCTACCGTAAGCTGTTGTAAAATGTATATTTTGTCTTTATGAAACAACTTGTAGTTTACAAACAGAAAATTTTGTAAACTTATCTTGAGACCTGACATAAGACATCTACTGTTAAAGTTCATTCACAATAAGTATTTACTGTAGCAAATCATTAGACACCTGTTTGTTTGTAGGAGATCCCTCAGCAGAAGAATGGAAGTGACTGTGGTGTGTTCGTATGCAAATATGCTGATTATATCACCCGAGGATGCAACCTTACATTCAGACAGGTACTGAATATCTCACACAAACACGTTAAAGTGCTGTGAGCAATTTAGGGACATTTAACTTGTCATAGTCTTTTAGTCAATCCGATGACTGAGGCACTTTCTGCCTGTCATTAATTTTGCTTTCACAAGACTATTAATGAATGGGAAGCAGAGAGCTGTGCTGCCATCAAATGTGACTATTTTTTACAATAGCATACACTAGCTTTCAAAGTATACTCCATTTGACTGTGCACACAGTTGGGCGACGCATGCGCACTACAACTACTATGTGATATTGGACCATTCCTCTACAGGAGTTTAGACCCATAAGGATGTCTTTATAATCTTTTGAGACTTGAGTTATACAAATGCAGATATTTCCTGACCCTGACCTCCTCACATACACTCTTGACGTCCACATCCACTGTTGTTTTTTCTACTTTTGACATGTGTTGCTCACCAACCTTAAGGACCCACCAATTAGTGCAAACAATTCCAGGCACATGCACAGTCTATCCGTACAGGATGTGCACAGTGTGAAAAATCAGGCTGCGGTCATATGTTGCTCACGTACCCTGCTGATAATGAAATTTGTCACTCACCCTGTACACAAATGACAGCATATGCACATTTAACACAGCTTTAGAATTGTATTTTCATCTTGGGTGCTTCATGCACAATAATCTTTCTCTCTCGCTCTCTTTGTAGAACCATATGCCGTTTTTCAGAAAAGCTATGATCTGGGAGATTCTCAATCAAAAGCTGCTGCAATAGCAATGCTGGTAATGACTTACTGACTGAATCCGATTGACCAAAGCACAGGACCACCTACATGAAATGCGTGTCCCTCCTGGTCATTTTGTTGAGGCATTTTGCCTTAGTTTAGCCTCTTGCAAAATTCCATCCAATTGTTTTCACAGGACAGTGGATTGCTGGTTCCAGGGAAGGTTTGTGTGCACAAAAACTGGCCCCTCTGCTGTACAAATCCAAACACTAATAGCGCAAATATGGAGCAAGTAGCCGAACAGCGGACTGGGGTGTGAATAGATGTCAGCTGGTGGAAGCCTCATTGGCAGTTTACATTTACGAGGCTGTCACTGTTGTCATTCCAAGAATGTAGTCAAATCACCCCCTACTAGTTATACTTTAAACAGGTCCCACTTCACAGAAGTTGCTATAGAAATGTGCAAGATATAATGTTTTTCTGTATACATTACTGTCAATGTTTCTTTAGCATTAACCAGTCTATTTTTACATCATATTTGGAGTGTCAGCTTAAAGGGATAGTTCACCCCAAAATCATGACACCCCAGATGTTTATGACTTTCTTTATTTCTTATTCAGCTCTGTTGGTCCATACAATGCAAGTGAATGGTGATCAGAATTTCGACGCTCCAAAAATCACAAAGGAAACATAAAAGTAATCTATATGACTTCAGTGGTTAAATCCATGTCTTCTGAAGTGATATGATAGGTGTGGGCGAGAAGCAGATCAATATTGAAGTCCTTTTTTAATATCAATCTGCACTTTCATATTCTTCTTTTGTGTTTGATAATTCACTTTCTTTGTGTATATAGCCACCTAATGTGCAGAGGAGAATTTATTGTAAAATATGAGTATTGATCTGTTTCTCACCCACACCTATCATATTGCTTCAGAAGACATGGATTAAACCACTGGTGTCCTGTGGATTACTTCTACGCTGCCTTTATGTCCTTTTTTTAGCTTTAAAGTTCTGGCTACCATTCATTTGCATTGAATAGACCTACAGAGCTGAGATATTCTTCTTAAAATCTTCACTTGTGTTCAGCAGAAGAAATAAAGTGATGCACATCTTGGCTGGCTTGAGGGAGAGTAAATTATGAGAATTGTAATTTTTGGGTGAACTATCCCTTTAAGACTTGGATGTTTTTTAAGCCAACAATGTCACCCATTAGTCTCTCAGATCCATCTTAAATGATGGCAAGGTTTATTGTGAGTTATTGTGAGAAAACAGCAGTATTCAGTTAATAGTTTTTTCTTGTGTCGAAATACAACTGGCCTCAAGTGCCTTGGTCAAAGCAAATTTCGTATTTTAAAGGTGTAAAAGAAAAATTGTCATGAAATAATATTTTGACTTAAAACCTTATATTACCGAGGCATCGGACATGCTTGTGTTATAGTTGGCTGTTTAGGGAATCAACAAGACTTACGGCAAGTAAAATCACAGTTGGATGACAGGGACAGAAATGCTTTTGTTTTCTTTTAGGTACTAAATACTCTAATTTTAATGGGCTGTATTAGACATTCTTTTGATTGAATTGTAAATGAGAGCGGTGTTGTGCCAAAAGGACTATTTTAGTGCTTAATTTCTGCAGTTCTGTTCTTGTCATATAGTAATACAGGATCAAAAAGTGCTTTATTTCCGACTTGAAGAGAAGAAAAAAGGTCTATATTTATTTGTTTCTGTGTGTTTTGTTTCAGTTTGAGTGCATATCCTCATGTTGATTTATTAGTGAGAGTGAAGAATGTTTGATTGCTTGTGGATGAGCAGAACATGTCCTGATGTGAGTTTTAATATAGAAAATGAAAAGGCCCTCTGCATATGCACGATTTGTGTCATTTATGCAGAATGTTGGTCATTATTTTTGTAAGTAATAAAGATGAGAAAAGGAAGCACGTGTCCTTTTTGTCCTGTGAAAGGTAAAACTATTAACAATTGCTGGTCAGAAAGTCAACTTACTGACATCCTCCATTTGAGGGCGCTGTTTTATCTGTTTAGTAGTTGGAGTGCCTCGTCAAAACAATACAATCTTATTTAATGGGCAGTTGAGTTAATGCTGTCTCCCAGGCTTCATTAAAATTAAAACTGACATTATGAATTTTGTCTTTAGGGAAATTTACACTTACCCGGTTCAATACAGTTTAACATAAGTCACTGTTAATTTCCACACAAAAAAAAAAATCAGACTTGTCCCTATTTTAATTTATTTTAAAAAAGAAATGAAAGCATAGTTCCAGTAAAGCACTACAATGGAAGTGATGGGGCCAGTCCATAAATGCTAAAATACACTGTTTAAACAGTAAAGCCACAAAATGTTATCATGATTTTAGTGTAATAATCTGTGCAGTTCTATTCGATATTACAACTTTGTTGTCATGAAAATAAAACCAGGTAATTTCATGTATAATGGATGATGTTTACGCCTGGTCTCTATACTTCTGAAACGATATGTATTTTAGTATTTATGGACTGTCCCCATTCACTTTTATTGTAAGTGCCTTGCTGTAACCAATTTTTTTTTTTTTTTTTTTTAGACAAGGTGTGATTTTAAATCATTTTTGTGGTTAGTAACATTATGCTACAAATGCTGTTAATTGAGCTTAATTTATATTGAACCTGGAATGTTCCTTTTAAGCCGGGGTCTCTACAATCACAATTGGATTAATTTGAACCCATTAAAATAAACTTCAAATAGTCACTATTCTTTTTAATTGAAAACTGATCTTCAAATATAAAACTGATGGTACAGACAAAACAGTGGTAAAATTTCAGGCAACACAATCTATAAAGGTTTTAACTCATGCAAGCTTTGCCATTCAGTGATATGCTTTTTCCATCCATTGGAGATGTTCTGGCCAACTGGTGTCAAATAGCACACAAATGTTACCTTGCACGATTCAGCTTTAAAGTGGAAACAGGAACACAGTGTACTATTCACAGGAGACAACTGGCAGTGATGCACTTCCTGCTGACATCATGTGATCCACCGGCTAATTTATTGATAGGCCTGAATTATTCAAATGGTCAAGTGTGTTCGAGAACTCCGCAGCTGGTCTTCATGTGTGGAAAGAATATCAGATATGGCTTTTTGCCTTAAGTATCTACTATCCTCTGAGGCAAGAAACCAATTTCAAAATTCAGATAAATTGACCCTATTGTTAATATTTCATGATAAGTGTATGTAAACGAAAGATTTAGCACCAATAAGAAAGTCATGTTTTGTGTCTGGGATCAGTCTCGGTCACCATGTATCACTGTATATGTAGTATGCTGTCTCAAATAATACTGTATTATGCGTATTATATGTGTGTAATTTTCCAATTATGAAAGTCAGCAATAATTTTTCTGTATACATGGTAAAAGGATTCTTTAACATAATTGAAATATGCTCATACTAACATAATGAATAAAATACCCTCATACTGTATGACAATTGTTATTGTGCCAAAGGAAAAATTGAAATCAATCATTAAACCAATTCCATAATAAATAATAAGATCTGCAGCCAAATTCCTTAAAATTATTACAATTTGTTTGAAATTTAGATTTTACAATGTCAGTGGCATGATCATGTCAAAACATCATCCAGTCACATGCTTGCTTTCTTAAAAAGCACGTAATCGCCTTTACATCTTGTGCTTGTATTGCACAATATGCATAAAAATCACCTGACCATTGATTCTGGCCATTCCTCACCTTAGGGTTTTGTGCCAGAGGTCAAAACATGGGACAGCATGAAGACGGACATATTTGTTTCCGCCTGTAGAGCATTCCAGGCAGCCATAGACGGTCTCACGCCTTTGGTGCCCCATGCCACACAGGGCGCAGGGCCCTTTAGGAATGTTATGGTTGAGGAGATTAACACGTGCATGCTTCTCATCTCGCAGGTAAGCAGTCGACAGATCAGTCATGCTGGCGGCCTTCTCGTAGTAGTCTGTCACAACATCATCCATGTACATGTCAGAGTGAGTGAGCTCCTCAAATGTCCTGTCATCTGCAGCAAGCACAAATGGATAGATCAAAGGTCATATCTGGAATATGACACAAGTTCTAATGTGAAGTCTGGAGTGTGTGTCCCTAAAAGATAACAGTGTTTCTTCAACTTAACATTTTATGTATCCTAAGTACACAATTCAATAATATACAGCCGTGGCCAAAAGTATCGGCAGTGATAAATTTTGTGTTTTGCAAAGTTTGCTGCTTCATTATGTGTAGATAATTTTTTCACATGTTTCTATTTTATACTGGAAAACAATGATAAGCGTTTCGTATGTTTGAAAGGCTTTAATTGTCAAAAACACAAAATTTATGCAAAGAGTCAATATTTATAGTGTTGACCCTTGTTATTCATAACCTCTGCAATTCGCTCTGGCATGCTGGATATCAGCTTCTGGGCCAAATCCTGAATAATGGTGATCCGTTCTTGTCTTATTAGTGCTCGGAGTTGAACACAATTTGTGGGCTTCTGTTTGTCCACTCGCCTTTTGAGGATTGACCACAGGTTCTCTATGGGATTAAGATCCGGGGAGTTTCCTGGCCACGGATCCCAAATTTCAAAGTAATGATCTCCGAGCCACTTCATAATCACTCTTGCCTTGTGACATGGTGCTCCATCATGCTGGAAAATGCACGGATCACCACCAAATTGCTCCTGGATTGTTGGGAGATGTTGCTCTTGCAGGACGTTTTGATACCAGTCTTTATTCATGGCAGTGTTTTTGGGCAGAATTGTGAGAGAGCCCACTCCCTTGGATGAAAAGCAACCCCACACATGGATGGTCTCAGGATGCTTCACTGTTGGCACGACACAGGACTCATGGTAGTGTTCACCTTCTCTTCTCCGGTCTATTGATTTTCCAGATGTCCCAAACAGTCGGAAGGGGGCTTCATCAGAGAAAATATCTTTGCACCAGTCTTCTGCTGTCCAATCCTTGTACTTCCTGCCAAATTTCAGTTTGTCCTTGATGTTTTTCTTGGAGAGAAGAGGCTTCTTTGCTGCCCTTCTTGACACCAGGCCATTGTCCAAAAGTCTTCGCCTCACTGTGCATGCAGATGCACTCACACCAACCGGCTGCCAATATTGAGCAGCTCTGCACTGCTGGTGACACGATTCCGTAGCTGAGTCCTCAGGAGGAGATGGTCCTGGCGCTTGCTGGACACTCTGGGACGTCATGAAGCCTTCTTCACTGCAGTTGAACCTCTCTCCTTGAAGTTCTTGATGATCCAGTAAATGGTTCTTTCAGGCGCAATATTCTTTGCAGCAATTTCCTTGCATGTGAGGCCATTTTGATGCAAAATGATAATGGCTGCACATCTTTCTTTAGAGGTAACATTGCTAACAAGAACACAATGATTGGAAGCACTTCTTCCCCCCAATCAGTCTGCTCTTATAATCCAATCAGAATGATAGAGTGAGTTCACCTGACTTGTACTTGTTCACACTTTCCCAGTTGCTGCTGATATGATTAGTGAAATGATGTTAGCTGGTCATTTTGTGCCAGGGCCAAATAACATTGAAATTTGTGTATTTGCGGCCAATGAAGCTTTTTGCAATTATTTAAAATGCATCTGCTCACTCTGCACAATAATCTAGAAACACTGTGAATCAACACCACAACATCTGAAGCAGAAAACTTTGCGAAACACATTTCTGCCAATTCTTTTGGCCACAGCTGTACACTAATTAGACTTCGGCATAATTTTGCAACATGAGAGCTTGATTGGAAAACGGCCATTGAATATTGTCTGCTCACGAGTGACATTTGACATGATTTAAGTTGTCTAATCACTTCTCATATTTCATCTCAAGCACGCTTTAAACAGACAATTTTTTCATCTCTACACCAACTCTTGTAAAAGCGTATGTAGGGGTAACAAAAGAAAAAAAGTTCAAAATCAGTGCCCAAAGATAAAGAAACACCCCTAAATTTAACATTATTCTTACTAGGGATCAAGATGTACACATGGAGTATGATCTCACCTGCTCTGAAGGGATTCCCATAGATGATTCCCGACAGAAATCTCCTGAGTCTTCCCACGGAAAAATGGCCAATGAATCCCCCAAGCTGCTCGCGTATTTGTTCCCTCTCAAACCCTCCCACTGACTCTGGTGCTACACAAATGTCTAACCAAAGATACACCAAAGGCCATTAGTTAAAGGAATAAACCAGATGAACAGTATTATTATGGCAAAGTTATAATTATTATTGGGACATTATTGGCATAATAATATGAATATGAATGTTTACATCTGAAAGACTCCATTGATCTGATCATTCATACTATAAACATACACAGAATGATGTAGTGAGAATACTGCATGTATTACTGGAACTGTATGTTCTATGTACTTACCAAGACGTCCATCCAGACGAAAATAAAGCTCAAATAAACTGAATGCTATGGTTGTATGGGCTGGAATAACAATGGATTTATCTCGACCTTTAGGATTTCGACCATCATCTATCTGGAACTGTATGGGGTGAAAGAGAGTATTAGAGATAAGAGTTTTTTTACCCAAATAAGGACATATTTCTGTTTCTAACAATATAAAAACACTTATCCTTTAATGCAAAATACTGTAATTGAATGAACTTCAAACAATTCAATACAAACTACATACAAATTTTTATTAAATTCATTAACAAAAATTCACTGATCATATTTGTGTCATTCCAAAACTTTTTTTTTTTTGACAAATTAAGCCTCATATTTTTATATATTAACAGGGCTACTAACTCCATTGATGTTTTTTCTCTCAGTTATTTAATCTAAATAAATAATAATAATAATTATAACCAGAAAGAAATGGATTGCAGTGGTTGTTAATGGTCATTTTATTATATTTCACGTAATAGTGTTTTAGTTTTTGCACACCCACTTTTCTCTTGGCACACCCAAAGTCTTGTTTCTGGCTATGCCACTGTTAGGGACTATATCAGATAACAGAGAAATTCATGGCAATAATTCACAATTATTTTGGTCACATGTTTGTCACTTTCTGTGGCATTTTTGCCCCAAGCCCTGATGAATTTCAAACCCTGGTGAGCATACATCCATTTGTTTACCCTCATTGTAGTTCCTCGCATTCCAGCATGGACAGTAAGAGAACATTGTCTAGTAGTGCGGATGCTCTCCATGACAACACACAGGACTGTCCGTCTACTCTCTTTGGATTGACGGATCAGGCAGTGGTCTAAGTCAACTTTCCTGATTGTAAGCAAGTAAGAGAACAGAGTGAAATATTTGGAGAGAGATAGACAGAGAGTCATAGTAACAGAAATAAGAATCTTACAAATAAACATCTAAACATTAAATGTTTACTCTTGGTTCTTTACCTTGAGTTGAGTTCCCTCAGTAATGTTGGAACCTCCACCTCATGTTTGGTCACAATTCCAAATGAAGCTTTCACCGCTACTGAGTCTGAACCACTCACGTTGACGCCCACTTCATGGATCAGATGGTTGCCCAATCGCCCATTTAGGGATACATCAGACTTGTCTTCATAGTTGAGGAGCTGATAAGAGGACACCCCTGCCATCCAAAGTGGGACACAGAAAGAATGACACCTATCATCTATATGTTTCCTATGACCTGATGTATTTATGATGTACCTGTCTGACCTCACTTATGTATTTCACACAAAAACCACCTTTTGGATTTATATATAAAAAAGCAGACTATGCATACTGTATAATATTCATAAACTACGTTTATATTCTATTTTTTAATGTAAAAGTGTGCAAAAAAATGTTCCTACTCCCCTAAAGATAAAATGAAATAAGTGTCCTGAGATATCTCACCGGTCTCTGTGACAGCTGTAGACTTTGTAATCTGTAAACATGAATGTGTCCACGGACATTGACGCTTTTCCCCTGTCAATCATTTTGCTCATTCTCATAGTGTTGTATTTGAAGCGGATCATTGAGGCTATGATTCATAATGTTTGTCAGTTGAGGGCATTATTGTGCTACTGTTGAATTTGACAGCCACCGGAACAAAAAATGCACCTCTTTTGCTCGGTTTTGGTCTCAAAATTATCTTTGGAGGGTGGTGCTTTGGACTGAGGGGGCGTGGCTAATTGCAAGGGCTCACGAATACGGCAGAATGCTAAAATTGCTTAAAACACCTTAATTGGCTTTGTGCACTTTGTAGGTAAACATGCACATAAAATTGTTGCTATGAAATTGTAGATATGATTGAAGGCATGAGACTAAACCAAGCATTTGTTCATGGGGTTTTCTTCAATTTTAGGCACTTTTATTAAATATATATAGGCTATATATTTGTTACATCAAGGTCACTTTAAAACTGACTTGGACATTTTTTTCTTGGACGCTTATTTAGTGTATATTAAATGTTAGCTATGAAATTAGCCATATAATAATTGAAAAAAACATTAAAAATGTAACTTTTCCACCACATAATTCTATTTAACACAATGCAGAATTTAAGATGTGGTGGGTATGAGAATGTATTTGAAAATTTTCGTGATTTTCAAAAAACAAATGACAAAAATCTCCTGTGATGCATGTACATACACTGTTGTAGATTGTTAGCAGACACATTAAACTAAAGGGTTGAAAAATATTTAATTAAAACTTTACTTTCTAGAAGTACACAGGGCTAAATGTGGCCATAGTTTAAAAAAAACATCCTCATATACACTTATCTAGTTTGTCATTTGGTCATGTTTTAAATCAAATATTTCAAACTTACCTGCGGTGATCTCCTTCTCTCCCACGAGTATGTCTTTCAGTGAGAATGGGGTTGAGGCATATTTGGTCTTCTTCCAGAAATGTCGTCTCCTCTTCCTTGTCACCAGGCTGAGAGGTTGGTAGCGGTCCGCTTCACTTAGACTGGGCACAGGGACCAACCGTCCAGTGTCCCCAACCTGCTTCACAAAGTTCTTAGTCGCTGCAGCAAACATGACAGCAGTTCAACACAAGTGCATACTGCTACTATGAATGTACATTCAGTATGAATTTAAGATGGTGATAGTTCTGGCAACATTGCTGCCTATACCAAGCTAAATGAGATTGCATGGGTGCTGCCTGGGTCTGGCCACCCTGATCATAAATAATGAAGAGGCTGTAAGCTGATCAGGGTGTTCTCTGCCATATGTGTAGTGTTGTCCTTTCTACCGTATCTTATCAGGTTCATGTAAAGGCCTGACACATCACATCTATGTTGCAAATAACTCCTTCCAAAGCAGAATACATCCAATTCATGAGTTTATAGTGTGTATAATAGCCTTGTTAATGCTTGTCCATTATTGTATTATTTTGTTTTGTAAACAGTACCTGCAATAATTAGTTTGACAGAAGGTTGTGTAATTACCTGGCAAGTTTACATTACTTGTAATGAGGTTTTTAATTCATTCAGCAACACAGTAGATCTGATGGGCTTGAACGCCTGTATAGCACAAGGTCAAACTGAAGGTTTATAGTTAAGTGCATGAGAACACATTAATTTACACATTTTACATTTCCTGTTAAATACAGACCAGGTCAACTTTAGTCAGAGAAATAATACCAATATTTCATGCCATGCCAAGATAAAACTTGTCATGTTTTTTCCAGAATTATAGTTGTAAAATAACAACTTCTGTTTAGACTGTATGGTATGGTAATATGGTTTGTTATATTAGTAATCTTCCATCTTTGGAGATGATGACTGTGTAATGTCTATTTTAAGCATCCGTCAATAAACCAAAAGACAAAATCCTGTATGATTTATGAGGAACACAAGGCAGTATGTTAGTCTCAGTCAATATTCACTTTCATTGCATTTTTGTCCATGCAATGAAAGTAATAATAAAAGCTATAAACTTAAATTGGTGGCCAAAAGTTTGGAATAATGTACAGATTTTGCCATTTCGGAAAAAAACAGCACCATCACTATTTGAAAAAGTAATTTTTTATCAAATCTGGACAGGCCCCATTTCAAGCAGCCATCACTCAATCACCTTGTCCTTGAGTAATCATGCTAAATTGCTAATTTGTTTCTAGAAAATCACTTACCATTATATCAAACACAGTTGAAAGATGTTTGGTTCGTTAAATGAAGCTGAACATTGTCTTTTTGAGTTGCCATATTATGCAACAGACTGGCATGTCTTAAGGTCAATATTAGGTCAAAAATGGCAAAAAAGAAACAGATTTCTCTACACACTCGTCAGTCAATCATTGTTTTGAGGAGTGAAGGCGATACAATGCTTGAAATTGCCAAAAAACTGAAGATTTCATACAAAGGACAATTGTCTCTAACAAGGACAGCAAGAGATGTGGAAGGCCAGATGCAGGGCTGGATTGGTAATCTGGCATATGCCTGGTATGCCAGATTACCAATCCAGTTTTCTGTATGAAGCATATCCAATTTTCCCGGTGGGCCGGCGCACTTTGGGGCCGATCAGGGGCAAACTGGCCATCGGGTGAAATGGGCAAAATGGGCCACGATAAGCAGAAATGAGCCGCCGCGTTATGCAGATCGGGCCACAAAACGGCCCTGCAATATGCAAAAAAGGACAGATTTCATGATTTAAACAATCAAAACTGTGAAAGTTATAACACAAGCCTGTTCCCTTTAACTCTGTAACAGGGTGAGCCTGGACCCCCTGGATATATTTTTGGTTTAATTTTGTTCATGTTTTTATAAATTAATTGAATTGTTCAATTTCAAAATTGACCGGTAGAAGTGAAGTGCATGCTGATACTATCACTATTAATACTAGCCAGTGACAGTAGATAAAACTATTAATAATATTTACAGTCCCTGTAGGAGCCAAATTAAATTATTTTTCAAACCACTAGATGGCAGTGTTCACCAGTGGTGTGGGTGTGGTCACCTGTTAATTTAGCTTGTTATTTAAACTTCCCATGGGTTGTATCAGGACGGGTGGCGGGAACATATGGTTCTTACCATAGAGCCACATAGAGCAACGTGTTACACTCTGTATGATATAACTTTCATTAAATGGACAACAAATTAGTAGAAATTGATATCCATGTGTGGACATTGCTTATTACAAATTATGCGTAAAGAACATCTTACCACCTGACCCTGACTTATAGGAAAAGCCACTACAGTCCCTATAATTTGACGAAACGTACATACAAATCCTGACGAGAATAAAAAATGTCCATATTTCTGTTATTCTAATTCATTGCATTCAGCCAATTATACACTACCAACTTCTATGAATGTGCGGTTTTTGTTTATATCGCTGGTGCTTGAGGGATTGTACTATATAATAGGATGCAGATGCAGCAAAAAACGGAAAATAACCTCAGAATTAAATCGCACTTGACCCAGCCCATTAGCTCATTGCACACGTGATCTCCCCAAACCCACTTGTGCCTAGACTTAGCGCAGGCTTGAATGAAAATACAAAAACTTCATGTCCAAGCCCACTGACTTTGTGCTTATGAGTTATGGCTCTAAAAATATGTCCCAAACTGAAAACTGATGAATCCCATCCCTATATTAGGGTCATCCAGGTCTGCAGGGTACAACTGTCTAAGTAATGTTACTTTATTTTCAAACTCAAAGGGAGATTCAGGAACTCCTGGTACCATGGGGCTTGTGGGTCCACTGATAAGATGAACTTTCTGATGGCAATTGACATTTTGGCCAAATTGGGTCAATCCACCTCAATCCAGGTGGTGGAGGACAAGTCTCAGTTGCCTCTGCATCATGTGGCTCACTGCGTATAAAACTGCAGAGACACACAGCATGTGGAGGCTCATGCTACTCTCCGCGATCAATACACAACTCACCACACGCCCCATTGAGAGCGAGAACTGCTAATTGCGACCACGAGGAGGTTACCCCATGTGACTCTACCCTCTCTAGCAACCGGGCCAATTTGGTTGCTTAGAAGACCTGGCTGGATTCACTCAGCACGCCCTGGATTCGAACTCATGACTCCAGTGGTGATAGTCAGCGTCAATACTCGCTGAGCTGCCCAGGTCCCCCACTACAGGAATTCTTACAAATTTTGACTTTGAGGAGAAATTTATGTTCATTTTGCTTCAATTTGCTTTTTATAAATTCCTCAAATACTGTATTTTATATTTATAGGGAAAACGTGGCCTTTCAGAAACGTGGAAAAACCAGGGCCATTGGTGTGTTAATGACAGTGCAAATTGAATTAAAATAAACATAATGGCAATCTTTTTTTATTTGTGTTGCTCACATGCTACTTCAGTTCATTTGTATTTGATGTGGAGCACTTCTGATGAGACATGTAGTGCTTTTCCATAGTATTTATATTTTACAGGGCGACCTGGGTTCCCCTGGATTTAATGGAGAACCTGGAGCTAAAGGAGAGCCTGTACGTACTAAAAATATTCTGAACAATGCCTAGTAATTAAAAAAGGTATGAAATGGTTTGAAAGCCTAGGGATTTGAACAAACCCTTAAGTATTAAACTTAACTTGTCCAACACAATTTGTGCTCCGAACTTGAAATGATACCTCAAATCCCGTGGATTATTGAGGAAAGCTATGCCATTTCATCTCTAATCGATTTGACTCAGTAGTGTGTGTGTGTGTGTGTGTGTGTGTGAGTTTATGGGGTTTATCTGTTACTATAGATTGTACTTTACTGTTCCTGTAGACTGTGTAATCTGCTTATAGAGAGGTGAAACTGCAACTCTATTTCGTGGGTCATTCCTACAATTCTGTGACATTCCAGCTTTGTAACTGTTGAAAAATAAAACATACTTTTACAAATTTCTTCATGTTTCATCATTACAGGGTCATATTAAAGATTGTATTAGTCATACTAAATTACTAAATTGACTAAATTAGTCAAGCTAAATTACTTAAAAAATGCAGATGTGCATCCAGTTAAATGGACAGCATCAGGGTGGACATCGAGCCACTACATATCTAGGAAACATATTGGCAAACTAATATTTACGGTTTTATTTCTGTTAGAATAAATACTGTATATTGAAATTTTAAATTATATTAATTTCCCATACATCTTCCCATAACAGGGTGGACATGTTATGCTTGACCACATATGACTAACATCACAAAATATAGGAAAACAATGGAGTTATAAACTTCAAATAACTCTTTAAAGTAAGTTTGCTGATGTGCACCTCCAGTGTGTGTGTGTGTGTGTGTGTGTGTGTGTGTGTGATGTCATTTCCTAACATATATCTTCAATGAAAGGTCATAGTATTATGACATAACAGGGTGTACAATAAATCAAGGGACAAAAAAAACAAAAAACAAAAAATAACTCCACTATCAGTGATAAAATGACACATTTACCACAAATGAATAATTGTTAGTGAGAAAATAGAAATCTAATTATTTAGCATTTATTTTTGTTTGACGTGCAGATTTTGGGACATGAGAACAGGACTTAAATGATTTTAAATGAACTTTAAAGCCCACAGAAGTGTGTAACATTATAAAAATTCTTCATTCTTTTAAACAAGCCTATCAAAATTGTAATCAAGTGAAATTAAACAATATAAATACCACACACATACTTGCAATGGGGACTTAAATGACACAGAATTGTAGGAATGACCCATATTTACAATATAACGCACACAGTGTGAACGTCCCCTGCTAAACTTAAAATGAAAAACGTTGTACTTTAATACAACGACCAGGAAGAAGAGAGAAAGGGAGAGAAAGGACTTCACATGAAAATGGTGTATTTCACATTGGATTAGTGTTGTTGTTTTGGCAGTAAATTGTGGTTATCATAAGGGAAATGTAAGAAAATCACTTGAAATGTTTTAACTACACCTGTACTACTGTACTTTTATTTTGAATTAATGAGGTATTCCAGTTTTTCTTACCTCTCTCTCTACCAGAACGAGCTCTGACTTAAGCAATAAATTGTGATGGCATGTCATGAACAGGTGCGTTTACTGGTGTTTTAAAATCCCAATGGTGGGAAACAATTAACATGCACTTGAATGCTTAATGATTTTGACAATTATCTTACTTCTGACAGAAAACACGCTCTGATTGTCACTGATCTTTTCCCCAATGCAATATGTTTCTCTAAATTACTGGACGATTCCTTATTTTACAGGACGTTTGGCATATTTTGTTAATTAATTTTACTTGATACTACTGCATTAGCTTGAGGGTGACTCTCTCTCTGCTCTCATGGTCATAAATCCCCTCAGTCGATGATGGCGGAGACAACGGATGTCAGGAGCTGGGATGGGCAGAATTCAAGTGATAATGCACCAATTACATCAAAGAATCTCCAGTTTCACAAAACAGCATCCAATACAGTTAAAGGGAAACTAATGACAGTAGATTATGGACAACAATTGGGTATACTGAGGGTATATGCAAATATTGATCCTTCGAAGTCGTTATACGCAAACAGTCCTGGAAAAAAAGTAAGCATACGTGTGTATGGCCCTGACTACACCAATGATCTGACTGATGTGTTTCACCTGATGGATGATTAAACTGGTAAAAAGTCCCATTAACTAACAATTATGGAGGGAGAAGAGTTTTACAAAAACTTGAGGGGATGGGCTCTTTTGATTTGGCCAGTAACCACCCAGAACGCCCATTTGGGGCAGCAGGTTTTGCACCTGTAAAGGGGTTAAAGGGAAAGGATGAGGTGAGAACCGGCTTGATAAAATAAATAATATTTTAATTATAAACGTAACCATACAGGTGTAGGACAGCTGTCCGTAAATCTCTCTCTCTCTCCCACACTGCTGTCCTCGTTCGGCCTTTATCCCTCTCGAAGGCTAGATTAGCCTGATTAGGGGCCGGGTGTGCAGCATCATGACCGGGGCTAGTTTGTAAATGTTTGTATTTGTGCTCCGTACAGATTGACAGAATATCATCATTGAAGTTTTTATGGTATGTCTGATGTTGTAGGGCCCTCTTGGAGCTCAGGGTGAAATGGGGCCAATGGGAAAGGAAGGAAAGTGAGGTCCAATAGGAGACAGAGGGGCCGCTGGATCCACAGGCCCAGCTGGAGAAAGAGTAAGTGCCATTCCATTACTGTGAATGGTTAACATTTACACCTGGTGTTAAGATGCATTTTGGCTGATCTGATCACATGTGGTCAGGAGAGACACATCGCTGTTTACACCTGATCGGTTAAATGCATCTCCTGTGACCACTTGTGATCAGATTACATCAATCACTATGTCAGTGTGTTACTGCATGATATTAAAGTAAGTGTGGAATAAAAATGGCATGCTATTTCTCCCAGATGCAGCTGAAATTTAATCCAAGTACAAAAGCAAAATTTCAAGCAGAATTGTCTGTTATTTTAGTGGATTACCTGCATTAACCTGAGCTGCAGGTCAGGGGTGATGGTTTGATATTGCTGCGATGCATACAGGATGGATTATCATTTACACCTCAAATGCGATGCAGTCACATGCGTTTTTGACCACATTCGTATGTGGTTTTGTTTTAGACTCCGTTTACTGTATTTAGGGCTGACCACATGTGATCGGATCACCAAAAACACATCTTAATACCAGGTGGAAACGGGGTCATTCATGTACACTGTAAACATCAAAAGTGATTCAGTGCAAGAGGTTTTGTAATGTGGCTGCTTTCAATATTTTCTTTTTTACATACATTTTTAAAGTTTTGCATTGATCCAGGGAGCTCCAGGTAATCGGGGCTTTGCAGGAGCTGATGGTTTGCCCGGTCAGAAGGTTGGAAACATACCAAACAGTCTTCAACTGGTATAGGTTGTTCAGTGATGATAATGAGATGATAATCTGGAGAATATGGTGGCCGATGGCCAATAAAACACATAAATATACATTAATTAATAACGTTACCATATACACATTTTAATTTTGAATTTAATATATCTTGAAATTAACATTAATCAACATTACAGCATAATTAATGGTTAACTAAGGGATACCTAGTACCTACTGATTAATAATGATTTCCAATTAAACTTTTATTTCAATAATTAATTGATTAATTATTTTACACAAAAAAGGCTTTTATACCCGATTAATAAGCTGCTGGCTGATATAACAGCCTATCTTTGACACCAATTGTTTCTCGTCTATAAAACAGCTGTTAACAGCACCATCACATATTAGTATAACATTAGTCATTTTTTTTTTTCAATGTAATGCCATTATTAATCCCAACCTATATTCTCCCTCCAATGTCTCATAGTGTTCACAGAGTGACTGGTGTCCCAGCATCACCAGGGCTTTAAGGTGCAACCAGAGGAACAGGAATTCCGGGAGCAAGGGTTGGTAAAATGCACATATCTATTTTTTATTCTTGAATTGAGAACATGGGGTTACAGAGTCAATTCTATGATGTGATTACTAAGATTTGTGTACGCTGTGTGGCGTAGCCAAAGGGCGGCCGGGGTGGCCCACCCTAATTAGACCCAGGCCCAACCAGAATATTAGAGATTATTCTTTGACTTGTAATATATATTTATGAAATTGTTACAAAAATCAGAATAATAAATTCTGATTTCTGAAAGAGTGAAAGAGCTGTTAAAATGCACCGCTTCTGTTAATAAAAAAAATTCAAAATTGGGGGCGAAAACTAAGCCCATACATTTCTATTGAGGCACACCCAAAAGTAATTTCGGGCAACACCCTTGCTTGTAAATTAGTTTGCACATTGGAACAAGATATTGCTGGTAGTTCTGCAGGACCTGGTTGCACGAAACCCCTAAGTTAAGAAAACCCTTAGTTATAACTGGAAGTGTCCTTAGGGTTTGCTCAGCCCAACAGGTTTCTTGCAACCCGGTCCAGACCTTTCAATTTCCAAGCAAATGTTAAAGTTTTCTGGTCAGAAACTGAATCGAGTTTATTTAGTGTTTAGGGACTGACTGGCTTGCTGGGAATGCAAGGAGCAGAGGAGAAAATTGGACCACAGGTTTGATTGATTGAGTCTACTTTATCTGTCCCATCGCTGGGAAATTCTTCTTAGACCCTTGTGTTACAAAAAATGAACAAACATCACATGAATCATACATCTAATTTATATCCCAACTGTGTACAATTCATTCTTCCTCCCCCACATACAGTATAACACAGCACATAGCGAGTATTAAATATGCACCTTTCACCTAACAAAATCTTTTGATATTAAAGACATACAAACATTCTACAGGTATTAAACCTACATAATTAAAGGATTAATTAATTAATTAATTCTCGCTCCCAATTCAGTTAGTGTATATATATATTTATACCCTTATCTAGTGTATGTGTATTCTACATTGTGTGTATTGTGTACATTTGTTATGTAAATTGTTGTGTAAGTATGTGTACATTTGTTATGCAATTGTGTTGTGTAAATATGTTGTTTATTGTAAAGTGGTTTATGTCTCGTCACTGTCATTACTGCAATGTTGCTCGGAACTGCACACAAGAATTTCACCTGCTGTTGCACTCGTGTACACAGTAGTGTGACAATAAAGTGATTTGATTTGATTTGATTTTGATTTGATTTGATTAGTTAACTCAAAAATTACAATTGTTGGGGGTCTGGGTATCTCAGTGAGTATTGATGCTGACTTCCACCCCTGGAGTCGCAAGTTCGAATTCAGGGTGTGCTGAGTGACTCCAGCCAGGTCTCCTAAGTAATCAAATTAGCCTGGTTGCTAGGGAGGGTAGAGTCACATGGGGTAACCTCCACTTGGTCACGATTAGGGGTTCTCGCTCTCAATGGTATGTGTGGTAAGTTTTGTGTGGATTGCAGAGAGTAGCATGAGCCTCCACATGCTGCGAGTCTCCGCCATTTCATGCACAACGAGTCACATGATAAGATACGCGGATTGACGGTCTCAGAAGTGGAGGCAACTCAGACTTGTCCTCCACCACCCGGATTGAGGTGACTAACCGAGCCATCACGAGGACTTTTTGGGAATTGAGCATTCCAAATTGGGGAGAAAAGGAAAAAAAATGTAATTGTTTTTTTTTTTTTACTCACCCTCATGGCGTTCCAAACCTGGCTTTTTCTACCAAACACAAAAGGAGATATTTTAAAGAATGTTATGATCATTGATTATCTTACAAAAACACTGAATAGTGCCTTACTTTAAAGCTTAGATATGATATGATTGATCCACTGATGGCCTGAATCCGTCAAGTCAAGTAATTTTTATTTGTATAGCGCTTTTCACAAAATACATTGTTTCTAAGGAGCTTGAGGAGAAATCATGCATTAACAAAACAAAGGGTATCCATGGGGATGCTGGTGGGGCAGACTGGTCCAATTGTAAGTATATAGAATAGAATAGAATAGAATAAATCTTTATTGTCCACCGGGGTGGAAATTTTTCTTTGGCTCACCGCAACATACAAAAACAGATCATCATACAAATATTGCCTCAGACATAAAAAAAAAAAAAAAAAAGGAAAGAAAATTACTCGATTAATAAAATGAATTAAAAACACATCTTATTAAAAATAAATATACTTAAAAATAGCTACACAAAAATAGCAACTCATTTATAGTCATTACTTTGTTTGGTTTAGAATACAAATGGCATTTGGAATGAAAGATCTTTTAAAAGAGCTTTTAGCCAGAGGCACTCTAAAGCGCCTCCCAGACTTCATTAGTTCAAACTCACTAGAAAGGGTGATGTGGAGGAGGGCGGGGCCTGGCCATGCGTGGTTCCCGCCTCTTCCTTGCCCATTTTAACTAATATATATATATATATATATATATATATATATATATATATATATATATATATACACACACACACACACACACACACACACACACATTATATATGTACAGTATATTATTGTACTCAAACTGCAGTGTTTCACCAAATTTTTTTTTATTATTTCATCATTTACATGTTGTTCCAAACCTGTGTGACTTTCCTTCTTCAGTGAAACACAAAAGGAGACATTAGGCAGCCTCATTAACCTTTACTTTTATTTGTGTATACAATGAAAGTAAATGGTGACTGAAGCTGTCAGTGCTAACATTAAGGGCAAAGAATGTCCTACAACATGAGGGTGGGTAAACGATGACAGAATTCTCATTTTGGGCAAACTATTCCTTTAACATAGCAGGGCGTTATCACTAAAATAAAATTTCAGTGCTATCTGTAGGGATTACCTGGTCCTTTTGGACACATTTGACCATCTGTGCCAACCAGGGAGAAGGTAAGAGGATGTTTTCATAAAACTTTTCACAAGTGGCAGTTTGATTT
Source organism: Moxostoma hubbsi (assembly GCA_032164185.1). Classification (NCBI taxonomy): domain Eukaryota; kingdom Metazoa; phylum Chordata; class Actinopteri; order Cypriniformes; family Catostomidae; genus Moxostoma; species Moxostoma hubbsi. The sequence goes on along the minus strand of JAVLUX010000017.1, from coordinate 3,662,685 downwards.
GCCTCATAGTGGTTTATTTAACAATACTGAGACTTAAATGTTTCATCAGTTTCTCAGTAGAATGGACTAGAAAATAAATTGTTACAACGGTTGCTGCTTAGATGCACTCTGAACTGTTTGTTCGGTTACATGGAGAACAAGGCCAAAGAGGTCCTACTGGATCTCCAGGCTCAAGAGCAATGGCTGAGAGTACATCATTTGTAACAGTAAAGTATGTACACATACAGTACATACTGTACATTATGACCCTAGTGAAAGACCACTGTCCTTTAGCCATCTTTTTCAGGGCTCACCTGGTGAGCCAGGTCCTACTGGTCCCATTGGGTTTGCTGGATCTCTCATAAGTAAGTCCGTCCATCTGCCTGCATTTTTAATAATCTGGTCCATGTTGTAAATATTGTCATGTCTTTGTGTTGGGGTCCTGATGGTCCGTCCGGAATTAAAGGTGAACCTGGAGAAGAACGAGCAAAGGGAGAGGCAGGGTCTTCAGGGCCTCAAAGAATGGCGGGAAAACCTGGTCCTCAGATGAGATATAGAGAAATGGATTTATATATATATATATATATATATATATATATATATATATATATATATATATATATATATATATATATATATATATATATATATATACACACACACACTGTATCTATGTACATATATAAATAGATGTTACAAATAGACTTTTGGTAAAGACATAGACTTTATTTTCTATATATACAGACTTCATCAATTCATTAATCCCATTTATTTAAAAAAAAAAAAAAAAAAAAAAAAAAAAAAAAAAAAAAAAAAAAAACACGTTTTGAAACATGTATAAATGTAGCACTTTAAGGGATTGGCTGGAATTACTGGCCTTAAAGGTGGCAGAGGATCTCAGGGAGCTGCTGTAAATCACATACATAATTGTTGTATTATAATAACTAGTGATAATCTTGGAAGTGCTCAGTTACTTGAGCAAAATCCTCTGGCAAGAAATCCTTCCTTGCTTGTGTGGAATCCTCTTTGGTTTCTTCCTCTTGCTTAAAGGGCCCCAGTGGTTTCCCAGGATCCCCAGGAGGTGTCGGCTCAGCTGGCTCAGCTGTGAGTGAATCCTTAATCAGGATTTAGTCCACAAACCAGTGCTCAAAAGCCTGACCTTCAATTAGTATTTACATTGCTAATGTAGTGTTATAAAAGACTCTTTTTGTCTCATAAAACAAGACAGTTGGCCTCTGATATACAGTTTGGACTCTGGCTTACATTGATATACATGTTAGGGTCCAGTTGTTGAGCCTGGTCCAATTGATGCCCCTGGTATCGAGGGCCCACCTGGAATTTGGGGAGATTCTGGAGGGCCTGAGCATCAGGGGGAGCATGGAAACCCTGGACCTGTTGATAGCTCTGGAGAGGACGGGTTGCTAGTAAGTTGTTCCTTACACTCAATATCAAACAAAGCTCCAGTAACAAGTTCAGTCAACATGTATAATATTTGATTAGTCCTACTCCCTAAACCAAACCCCAACTCTAAACCTGTCAGTGAAAAGTACCATTTTTATTTTTGAGTGATATTTCCTGGTTTCCATTGGACCTCAGAAGCATCAGAAGAAAGGGTGATCATGCAGTTTGTCAGTAATTTGGTAGATGGGTATAAGAACTTTCGGAAGCAACACGTCGAATCCCCATGTGATCATGTTGGCCAAACCTTAAATTCTCCTTTATTTTAAAGGGTCCAGATGGACCACCAGATCCTGCCGGAACACCAGGCCAGTGGGGGCTTGTGGGATGAGAGGAGAGTGTGGTATCACTGACCTTCCTGGACCTGCAGTAAGTTAACACTTCTACCCTCTTATGAGAATGACAATTCAGAAATGTATCTTTGTTGAAATTCAAAACGTCTCGGTTACGTATGTAACCTCCGTTCCCTGATGGAGGGAACGAGACGTCGTGTCGAAGAAGCGACACTAGGGGTCTCTCTTGAGCGCCGAAAGATACCTCTGATCTATGAAAAAAGGCCAATGAGAGTTGGCGAACAGTATTTGCATACTCCGCCTCCGGATACGGATATAAAGGCGAGAGAAATACGCTCGTTCATTCAGGATTTTTCTGAGGAGCCGGGAGTGTTCCGGGCATCTCAGCGGCTCGGCTCAGCGACGTGGCCGGGAAGACACAGCACCCTTTTGGTTACCCAGGGGGGAACAAGGTGACGCTCCCAACTAGGGAACAGGCCAAGCCTGGCTGGGCCTCTTTTCTCTCTATGTTTTCTCGGCATAGAGCAAGAGCAGCCGGGGCCCTTACCGCATCGAGGGAAGGGGGTCTTATTCCGAAGTCCTATTCTTTTAGGGGGAAAAGACCCTGCGGAGGCCACACCCGCCCAGCAGGGGAGGTATAGGTGGCAAAATACACCACATGGCCACTTTGGGCATGTGGGAGGAAATGGCGCGGTGGTAGATCCAGCCTCGAGGAGGGGGGAGTTGCTACAACACGGCGACCGGAGCGCAGCGAAGGACTGCCTAAGGGAGACGCGGGTCAGCTCGCAAGGTGACCGTACCGCGGAAATACACACAGAAGGAGTCCCGTAGGAGGCCTGATCTGTGGAGCACCTATTCCAGTAGGGGTAGCCGGAGGTACCCGTAGTGGACTGGACCAGCACGTTCCTCCGCTGAACTGCTGCGGGCCCGAAGGGCTAGGGAGGAATCAACCAGGGACCTAGGTCCTCTGGGACAAAAGCGCACTGTTTTGCCTTGGCAGAGGGAAACGGCGCTGGAACAAGCGGTTCACCCGGTCAGATCGTCGACGTGTACCGAGTTCTACGGGCTCGGACCTGAGAGAACACGGGACGAGACTGACTCAACCCTGAGATCATAAGGGTGTTAGGTGCTGCCCAGCCCGCAGCTCTGCAAATGTCTGCTAGGGAGGTGCCCCTAGCCAGTGCCCATAAGGATGCCACGCTCCCATTGGAGTGGGCTCGAACCCATAAGGGGGGCATGGCCTGGGTGTGATAGGCCAACTGAATGGCATCCACCACCCAGTGAGACACCTCTGTATGGAGACAGCGTTCCCTTTCTGCTGTCCTCCAAAGCAGACAAAGAGCTGCTCAGAGCGCCTGAAGCTCTGGGTGCGTTCCAGGTAGGCACGTACCGGACACGACAGTGAGAGGGGCTGGGTCTGCCTCCTCCCGGGGCAGCGCTTGTAGGTTCACTACCTGATCTCCAGAGGGTCGTGGTAGGAACCATGGGCACATAGCCCAGTCAAGGTCTTAGGATCACATGAGTATCTGCCGGACCGAGCTCCAGGCAAGTGTCGTTAGTAGGGAACGCTTGCAGGTCCCCGACCCTCTTGATGGAAGTGAGCGCGATCAGCAGGGCCGTCTTTTCAGGAGAGGGCCCTGAGCCAACTGATTCTAGCGACTCAGAGGGGGGGATCTCTGAAGACCGGCGAGGACCACCGAGAGATCCCAGGAGGGGAACAGGTTTGGCCGGGAGGGGTTTAACCTCCGGGCACCTCTTGGGAACCTGACGATTAAGTCGTGCTTACCCAGAGACTTGCTGTCTACTGGGTCGTGGTGAGCTGCGATGGTGGCAACATACACCTTCAAGGTGGATGGGGACAGCCTCCCCTCCAACCTCTCCTGTAGGAACAGGAGCACAGACCTAACTGCGCACCTCTGTGGGTCTTCTGCCCGGGAAGAACACCGATTCACGAACAGACGCCCTTCAGGGCGTAGAGTTGCCTGGTAGAAGGGGCTCTGGCTTGGTTGATCGTGGCTACGACCGTGGTTGGTAGACCAGCTAGATCTTCCGCATCCCGTTCGGGGGCCAGACATGGAGGTTCCAAAGGTCTGGGTGCGGATGCCAGAGCGTGCCCCATCCCTGAGAAAGAAGGTCCTTCCTCAGGGGAATTCGCCAGGGAGGGGCTGTCGGGAGAAGTACAAGGTCCAAGAACCAGGCCTGAGTGGGCCAGTAAGGAGCCACGAGAGTGACTTGCTCCTCATCCTCCCTGACCTTGCACAGCACCTGTGCAAGAAGGCTCACTGGGGGAATGCGTACTTGCGCAGCCCAGCCGGCCAGCTGTGTGCCAGTGCATCTGCCCCGAGGGGAGCCTCTGAATGGGCGTACCAGAGCGGGCAGTGGGAGGTGTCTCGGGAGGCAGAGGGGTCTACCTGGGCCTTGCCGAACCGTTCCCAAATCAGCTGAACCGAGTGGGGGTGAAGCCTCCACTCTCCGCCAGGCAAGCGTTGTCATGACAGCGCGTCCGCTATCACATTGAGGTTGCCGGGGATGTGAGTGGCACGCAGCGACTTGAGTCGGTGCTGGCTCCAAAGGAGGAGACGACGGGCGAGTTGTGACATATGACGGGAGCGTACGCCGCCTTGGCGATTTATGTACGCGACCGCAGTGGTGCTGTCCGACCTGACTAGGATATGTTCGTCCCGAATTAACGGGAGAAACTTCCGCAGGGCCAAAAGGACGGTCAACAACTCGAGGCAGTTGATGTGCCAACGCAGCTGGGCCCCTTTCCAACGGCCTGAGGCTGCGTGCCCGTTGCAAAAGGCGCTCCAACCCAATCTGGAGGCGTCGGTCGTGACCAGGACGCGTCTGGACACCTTCTGTAGGGGCACTCCAACCCGTAAGAAACAGGGGTCTGTCCAGGGGTTGAATGTCTGACGGCAGGCGGGGGTGATTGTTACCCGGTGCGTGCCGTGGCGCCATGCTCGTCTCGGGACTCGGGTCTAGAGCCAGTGTTGGAGCGGTCTCATATGCATCGACCCCAGTGGCGCGACTGCCGCGGAGGATGCCATATGCCCCAGGAGCCTCTGGAAAAGTTTTAAGGGGACCGCTGTGCCTGGCCTAAAGGCGGTGAGGCAGTTCAACACTGACTGGGCACGCTCATTGGTGAGACGTGCCGACATTGAGACCGAGTCTAACTCCATCCTGATAAAAGAGACGCTCTGAACTGGAGTGAGCTGGCTCTTTTCCCAGTTGACCTGAATCCCCAGACGGCTGAGGTGCCTGAGCACCTGGTCTCTGTGGGTGCATAGTAGCTCTCGCGAGAGGACAGAGATAAGCCGAAGGGGAGGACTTCGTACTGATACACCTGGCCCCCGAACGCAAACCGCAGGTAGGGGCGGTGTCGGGGCAGGATGGAAGTACGCATCCTTCAGGTCTACCGCTGCGAACCAATCTAGATGCCGGACGCAGGTTAAGCGTGAGCATTTTGAACGGGAGTTTGTGCAACACTCGGTTGAGAACTCGCAGGTCCAAGACTGGTCGTAAGCCGCCGCTTTTCTTGGGTACGATGAAGTAAGGGCTGTAGAGACCCTTCTTCATCTCGGTTGGAGGGACAGGCTCCATCGCGTCTTTGGCCAGAAGAGTCGCGATTTCCGCGCGCAGGGAGTGGGCATGTTCGCCGTGTACTGCGAAAAAGCGGACGCCCATGAAGGGGGGCGGGGGCCTGGCAAACTGAATTGCGTAACCGAGTCGGATGGTCCGGGCCAGCCAGCGAGACGGGTTGGGAAGTGAAAGCCACGCGTCCAACCTCTGCGTTAGGGGCACCAAAGGGACGATTAATTTTGACGTACCCGGCGGGGCTTCGCAGCGGGGCGGAGCAGGTAGGGCAGCGTTGGGCGGCGACGGGGCGACCCGCGGCTGAGGTGCTGAGACAAGACTCAAAGCACTTACCTTGCTCCGCACACCCGGCAGGGGGCGGGTTAGCGACTGAGGAGGAGGTCCTGGGTAGGCGTCCTCTAGACTCGTCGGAACCGGCCGGCCGGGGGACAATCGTGGGGCTGAAGACGGGTGGTCCGTGTCCAGGAAGCCAGGACTGTTGATATCTGGGGGCAAAGTGCCGTGAGAACAGCATTTGCGGGCCAGGTGACCCAGAGACAAAAGGAAATAGCTCATTACAGAGAATATGAGAATGTGAAAATTAATTCAACAAGAAAAGATTCTCCTCCCGGCCCTCCACCGGGGACGGAGCGGTCTTACCAGCCTCCGGAGCTAACATCTTGGTCCCTGGGTTGAACGTCTACTGACAGCCTGGGAGCCTTCCGGGTCCTCGAGGGGGTCCGTGAGACGGGGGCGTCCATTTCCTGCAGCGTGCTCGACGCTGGGGCTGAGAGCTGGGCCCGGGTTGAGGCGGAGCAGGGTGTTTCACAGCCGCAGGAGGACGCCCGTCGGCGAGCAGACGGGGCATGGCCCATGGCGGTAGGCTTGCGGCGGGGCAGGATGTGTAGTGGCCTCCGTCTGCCTCACCGCTGAGGACTGCTGGGCAGAGTCGTCAACGGTGGCGCCGAATGGACGGAGCTGGGAGACGGGGGTGTGGGAGAAGGTGTGCCTTGTCCGCCTCCCGCATTTCGACCAGGTCCAGTCCACAGGTGCGTTTCTGGACCACAAGGGGTGGCCATCGCCTGTTCGAGTGCCAGCGCTTCTGACCTCCGTGGCCCGGGGGCGCGGTTGGTCATCCAGCGCAGTTCCTGCAGCACATCAAGAACAGGACTACCCAAGGTGCAAGTTTTGAAGTGCCTTGGCCTGGCATTGGTTGCAGGAAGGGCCGTGGCGTGCAGAGTGGAAGCGGTCTGGGACCGTTCCACCGCGAGGGTAGTGACAGCGGAGGAGCGAAGAAGCCTTGGCTTAGCTCAACTCGTCGTGCACGTCCGGGAAGAAAGGAACGGGGGGGGGGCGTGGCTGTGAGCGGCGCACCTGCCCGCGGAACCGATCAAGTAGCCCGGGAAAGCATAGCGGATCTCCGTGCGTCAGGCTCAGGCTGGGCGGCAGACCCGAAGGTGGCGGCCCAGGCGAACGATCAGCATCCGATGCCACTGTAACGCTCTCCGATGCAGCGGTGATGTCATCCAATTCTGAGGCAAGCAAGCGTGCCGGGGAGGCGGGCGGTTCGAGGGGGTTTACCCGGCGAACAGAGCCCGTCATATTCCCCAAATCGCCTTCATTGCCCGCGGCGCCTGCGCCGATCCCGTAGGAAGAAGGCGGAGCGCGGGGGGGCGGCTGAAGTGGCTTTCTCTCATTACAAAAGAAAGCCGTGCGACCGCAATGCTATAACGGCCATGTTCTCACACTGAGAAGATGAACCATTGGAGAGAATACTCATCCCGAGCTCAGACGGAAGCAAACAAGCGTGCCGGGGAGGCGGGAAGTTCGAGGGGATTTACCCGGCGAACAGAGCCCGTCATTGTCCCCAAATCGCCTTCATTGCCCGCGGCGCCTGCGTCAATCCCGTAGGAAGGAGGCGAGGCGCGGGGGGCGGCTGAAACGGCTTTCTCTCATTACAAAAGAAAGCCACACGACCGCAATGTTGCCATGGCTATGTTCTCGCACTGAGAACATAAACCATTCATAAAACGTTGCTTGCGTGCGATCGCAGCCCAGGCATGCAAGACAGTGTTTTATGACCGAGAGAGGTGGGGAGAAATCACCGCATCCAGAAACTACACAGGGGCGGAAATTACATCTTTATAAAGACGCGTCCTGAAAAGGACGTTCAACGCCGCTGTGTAATGCTCTTTCAGAGAAATAAACTCTTTTATGGAGAGAATCACTCTTTCAACTCTTTTAACTCTGCGCTGTCGAAGCGCCCAGGGGCAAACTGCACGCCGGCAGTGAAGAGAAAAGCCGCTGTAGTGCGCCGTAAATCCAACAGCAAAGCAGAGCGTCAGAGGATCAGAAGCAGGATCAGTTGTGTTACTCGCAGCTGACTGCATACACACGACCATCGGCTCCGAAGAAAATTACTGAATGAACGAGCGTATTTCTCTCGCCTTTATATCCGTATCCGGAGGCGGAGTATGCAAATACTGTTCGCCAACTCTCATTGGCCTTTTTTCATAGATCAGAGGTATCTTTCGGCGCTCAAGAGAGACCCCTAGTGTCGCTTCTTCGACACGACGTCGAAGTGAGCGACAGACGGGGAACTAAGGACATTTGTGCACTTGTTTGGTCAATGACTTGATTTGGTTATCAGATTTCAATGCCTGTCATAAAGCATAAGCTACTAAGATTTGTCTGTGATAAACTACAGCTTTCACTCTTAATCTAATCCGTCTGTTAGGCTTTCGAAGTGTCAACCAGGAAAGGCTGACACCACAGGTTCCCAAGGAACCAAAGGTGGTGCTGGACCAGTTGGTTTACCAGGAGCAGCTGGACCCCGAGGAGATGCAGGCCCTGAGGTATACAGGGTGTTAGTCTTAAAAAAAAACTTTTGACAGAGTCAATATTCACTGATACATTACACATATACAATATATACAAATATATATCCCATTGGATACTTTCATAAATTAAGGGTTGACTGGAGCTTATGGAATTCCAAGAGCTCATGGCATCATTGGAGCAAGAGTAGAGACCCACAGAGTTACATTTAGTTTCATCTTGGTCTTACAAATTAACGTTCACTATAACTTGTCTATATTTTTATGTTCTGTTGCTCTCAGGGTGACAGAGGAGACCCAGGAACTGAAACTGCAACTGAAATTTCTACTTTAATCTTGTACTCTTTTATAAAGCTATGCTGTATTTTCATTCTAATCCATTTTTATTGGTTTATTTCATTGACGGTGCAAGCGTCCCACCTGGTTCTGACGGTCCGGCAGGAGCCAGAGGGAAAAAAGTAAGTCTGCATAGTTACATATTGGTACAAACAACATATGATGCACCGTGAAATAGTGGTCGACCGAGCTTAGTTTTTCAAGAACCAACAGCAACATTTAGAGAGCATTGTGGCCGATGGATAAAAAAAATAAAAATAAAAATAAATAAATAAATATTATATATATATATACACACACATACATACACACACACACTCACCTAAAGGATTATTAGGAACACCTGTTCAATTTCTCATTAATGGAATTATCTAATCAACCAATCACATGGCAGTTGCTTCAATGCATTTAGGGGTGTGGTCCTGGTCAAGACAATCTCCTGAACTCCAAACTGAATGTCAGAATGGGAAAGAAAGGTGATTTAAGCAATTTTGAGCGTGGCATGGTTGTTGGTGCCAGACGGGCCGGTCTGAGTATTTCACAATCTGCTCAGTTACTGGGATTTTCACGCACAACCATTTCTAGGGTTTACAAAGAATGGTGTGAAAAGGGAAAAACATCCAGTATGCGGCAGTCCTGTGGGCGAAAATGCCTTGTTGATGCTAGAGGTCAGAGGAGAATGGGCTGACTGATTCAAGCTGATAGAAGAGCAACTTTGACTGAAATAACCACTCGTTACAACCGAGGTATGCAGCAAAGCATTTGTGAAGCCACAACACGCACAACCTTGAGGCAGATGGGCTACAACAGCAGAAGACCCCACCGGGTACTACTCATCTCCACTACAAATAGGAAAAAGAGGCTACAATTTGCAAGAGCTCACCAAAATTGGACAGTTGAAGACTGGAAAAATGTTGCCTGGTCTGATGAGTCTCGATTTCTGTTGAGACATTCAGATGGTAGAGTCAGAATTTGGCGTAAACAGAATGAGAACATGGATCCATCATGCCTTGTTACCACTGTGCAGGCTGGTGGTGGTGGTGGTGTAATGGTGTGGGGGATGTTTTCTTGGCACACTTTAGGCCCCTTAGTGCCAATTGGGCATCGTTTAAATGCCACGGCCTACCTGAGCATTGTTTCTGACCATGTCCATCCCTTTATGGCCACCATGTACCCATCCTCTGATGGCTACTTCCAGCAGGATAATGCACCATGTCACAAAGCTCGAATCATTTCAAATTGGTTTCTTGAACATGACAGTGAGTTCACTGTACTAAAATGGCCCCCACAGTCACCAGATTTCAACCCAATAGAGCATCTTTGTGATGTGGTGTAACGGGAGCTTCGTGCCCTGGATGTGCATCCCACAAATCTCCATCAACTGCAAGATGCTATCCTATCAATATGGGCCAACATTTCTAAAGAATGCTTTCAGCACCTTGTTGAATCAATGCCACGTAGAATTAAGGCAGTTCTGAAGGCGAAAGGGGGTCAAACACAGTATTAGTATGGTGTTCCTAATAATCCTTTAGGTGAGTGTATATATATATATATATGCCGAGTACAGTTTAATGATAGAGAATAATTTAGCCAATGATTAGTCCTAATTATTTAATAATTTAGATGAAATTCATAATTAATATCTTTAACAACACATTGTCATATCAAAAACTATCCATAATTATTATTTTATATTATATATTATTTTAGTCTTTCAAGCCTTAAGTACTTATAACAAGTAAGAATGCAGGTTAATTTTGTTACATGACAAGAGTTGTTAGATTGGAAGGCAGTTATGTATTTTTTGCTGTATAGATTCAAAAGAACCGACTCATAAGAGTCATTCATTTGGGATTCGGACTACACTGGTCACACTGTATGTCATACTAAATCACACTGCTGATCTAACAAAGTGGTTGCAGTACCACCAAATTGTACCTCAGTAAACACTGGCAGAGTAATTTAGCATGGTGTATTGTCCGCATCGGTGGAAGAATGCATGTTTGAGAAACTTCAACACAACGAAAGTCATGAACATCATTCCGGTGGGGGGAAAAAAATTGAGGTTCTTATTCAGAACCGGTTCTTAATCCTATGGAAAATGGCCAAATAACAGCTGATTAACTCGAAATATTGGTGAATCCCTTTCATTAACAAATCTTCATGGTGCCTCAAAAATGTCTCTTAATGAACCTTAGGGACTACAAGGACCTTTAGGAGACAGGTGGCAAAGGAGATGCCGGCGAGAGAGGTCAGATGGGTCATCACGGCTTACATGGGCTTCCTGGAGCATCAGCAAGTACAACCTGCCACATTTCACCTGTCACACAATACAATGTTCATCCACCTTCTCCTGATAATCATGTCAATCATTTCCTTCCAGGGTGCTACAGGGCATGATGGTGCAATAGGAACTGTTGGACCCAGTTGGCAAAGAGTGAATAAAATATCATTTCATATCGCACAAAAATAGTTTTTTTTTGATTTTGAAGCACCAGCAGAAATTAATAGAGCATTTAATTGCTAGGGACCCACAGGCCCTGTTGGACAAGCAGGAAAAGAGGGGGAATGGGTCCACCATATGCCACTGGAGATGTTGGACCAGATGTGATGTTTATGATAATCAGTTTTTAACAAATTAGATGGGATATATCAGCTGAAAAAATAGCTTCAAGGGATAGTTCACCCAAAATATAATTTACTCACCCTCATGCCATCCCAGATGTATATGATTGACTTTCTTCAGCAGAACAAAAACAAAGATTTTTAGAAGAATATCTCAGCTCTGTAGGTCCATAAAATGCAAGTGAATGGTGACCAGAAATTTGTAGCTCCAAGAATCACATAAAGGAAACATGAAAGTAATCGATATGACTCCAGTGGTTTATTCCATGTCTTCTGAGCTACAAATGTCTGATCACCATTCAATTGCATTGGATTGAATGGACCTACAGAGCAGAGATATTCTTTTGAAGAAAGTCATACACATCAGGGATGGCATGAGGGTGAGTAAATGATGAGAAATTTAAAATTTTTAGGTTAACTATCCCTTTAAACCCACCTAAGGTAGTTTGCTGGTCTTAGTTGGTCTCTTTGTTAGACTGGTCAGGTCAGCAATGGTCAGGCTGATCGACCAGCTGGACAACCAACTTAACCATATTAAACCAGCTAATACCAGCTTAGGCTGGTTTAAGATGTCGTTTCGAAGTGCTATTCAGTTTTCTGATCCAATTCGTCAAATGCAAATTTCCATCCTTAATGTCTCTTAGTCAGATCATAAATTTTGTCCTTAATGACTCATAATCATGATTAATTACCTAGTGCCGCTAATGCGATTAGATGATTAGAAAACATTAAATGCCCTGTAATGTTCAACTCAAACAGCAATCACTCAGTATCTCATCTATAGTGACCCCCAGGTGACCCCTGCTCATCTGGACCACCTGGAAATCCTGGCCCCACCACTGTTTATATGACCTTTTTGGTACAAACTTTGAATCTGATGGCGACTCTGAGCCAGGGGCATCTCCACCTCCCCTGTCAGAGTTTAACGAGGATGAGGAAAGACCCAATTATGGATCTGATGCCGTTCGGGTTGACGGTGGGGTTCAGTTGTCTCTTAAGAGCCTTGGAAGTCAGCTGAACTGTATGTGCATTCCTGATGGCAGTCGCCAATATCCTGCTCGCACATGTCAGGACCTGAAACAATGCTATCCTCTGAAGAAGAGCGGTGAGTAGGATGAAGAAATACAATGTAGTATTAGCTCCAAATACGTCAGAAGGAATAGTTCACACAAAAATGAAAATTCTGTCATCATGTAGCACTCATGTTGTTCCAAACCCATATGACTTACTTTATGACTTAACATCTCTTAAAAGACATGTTAGGCATAATAACAGCTTCAGTCACCATTTACTTTTTTGTTGTTGTATGGAACAAATATGCAATGAAACTGAGAATAATACACTGCATAACATTTCATTTTGTGTTCAAAATACAGGTATAGTCATACAGGTTTGGAACAACATGAGGGTTGGTAATGACGGCATGAATTTGAATTATCTTAATGGGAGAGTAGGAAGGCATCTGCCACCACTAACCAAGATGAAATGGTAATTTCCTACATTATTTGGCAAAAATTACCTGGATGATTCCCAACCTTTTAGGAGAACTGGCATGCACAGTCACGTCAAAATAAGGTCCCATTTTGTATTGCATGAAACAAACACAGTATCCAAAAGGAAGAAAGCAAAAAAATGAATACTCACCTGTCAGTAAACTGAAATTACATTTCAACAAATTTTAAGGGTTAGATCAGGTAGAAATAGCTCCATCAGTTAACAAAATCAGTTTATCTCTTGTTACAGTGAACCGTGCAGCAAGATAATGCCCAGACCTAATCAAACCCAGACCTCAACCCAAAAGATGCTGTATGGAACAGGTCTGACTGACAATGAGTAATGATGATCCATATAAAAGAGATTTATTTGCAATTACATCTAATAGCATTTAAAATCCATAATCCAAAACACACTGTAGACAAACCAGGCATGAGTCAGAATAATCCAGTATGATATATAAGCAATAATATGGGTGAATGGGAAAGGTGCCAATGTTTATCCCTTAGGCATCTGTGCAAATGAAGACCATCACAACAATTGTAAATAATTTCGGAGGATTTAGCTCTTTTCCAATTGTATCAGAGGCGAGCTTTGCACTCGTATGGCATTCTCTCAAACAGCTTCATAAGGTATCCACCGGGGATGCTTTTTAAACAGAATTGAAGGAGTTCCCATATATTCTGGGCACTTGTTTGCTGCTTTTCTTTCCAACTCATCAATAAAATTATATATATATATATATTTTTTATTACACACTCCAGGGGTGGTATATACCTATACTCGCTGATCTACCCAGGCTCCTGCACAAAGATTACATTTTTAAGATTTCTATTATATCGGACAACATAATTTGTCAATGACCCAAATGCAAAAACTTGGCAGTCTTTTGTAGTTTCTCTAGTGATCTTGTTGTAATATATGATATTAAAAATCACTATGACAAATGAAAAGTACCTCATTGTACACCCAGAAATCCGATGGCGAGTGGGGTAGGACCATTTTTGAGTTCCACACACAAGCATTTTTATAGCTGCCAATTTTGGCCTTTGCTCCAGTGGGTGTAGGTGGCAAAGATCAGGAGTTTGGGATGGATACTGACCCGGTGTGCTTTTCATGAAATCATCATCATTTGGACTATAGTGCTCTGCCAATACAGTATTGTTTGAAAACAGTCTGTAAAGGCCTTGAGGAATTAATGACCTTTATTTCATGATGAAGGATTTCCAATAGCCCATGGTGTACGAGTACATTAAAGACAATAAGGACACTTTATATGCCATTTGTTATGAAAATAATTGTTTTGTTTAATAGCAAAAGTCCTCTTTATTACAAATTTATCTGATACAAAGTCTGATCTGTATGTTGTTTTGTTGATGTTTTATTAAGTTCACCTTCATTATAAATTGTAATGATTTTTTAATGTATTTTCTGTCATTTTGTTGAGGTTAAGTGGATCTGGATGAGAGAGACTGTTGTTTGTGTTGTATTAAAGTGGGCTCTTATTCAGGTTAGCATTTTCGCATTCAATTCCCAAACAGCTCCCCTCCAACCCCCTGACCTGGTCACTTGGACAGAGAAACGCTGTTTGACAGATGATTCATTTATGTTTAATGGGAATTCTCACCGAAACCACTGTCAATGTCTCATTAAAAGGCTCATTAGCCCAAAATAAACACAAAGAAACTCTTAAAAGCAACGTTTGAAAACAAAAATGTATTGAAACATTAATGTGCCATTCATGTTTGTCACGAATGGCAGATTAAACATTTGGATTTCCTTTCATACGGACAAGAAAATGTTCATATTACTAACCGTTAGAGTAACAGTTTTGTTGTTGATGACAAGAGAGCACAAAGTTAATAGTGTGCGCTATCAGTTTTTTATTCATAATCAAAGTGCAAATAAGCAGTTAACATAAATATTAAAAGAGCCAGCAATGAAGGGCAAGAAAAATTGAGAACTCTTTCTAACTTCAAGGGTGAATACATAAAAGACCCAAATCTAGATAGATTATCTAACACCTGTTTTTAATTGGCTGATACATCCACAGTCCTGTAAAATAGCTGGGATAGTAGCCTAAGTAAGGTTGCCTTTCAATTTAACACAAAATGAAAGATCGCTCCATTACAACATGAGCAACCTACACTGGAACAGCAATGACCTCATCTTCCCCATTCAGTTTTTAGTTCATTACATGGTATAAAATGGCATACAAATGAGGACCAAAGACCATAACCACAATGGCGACTGAGTCAAAACGTACTTCAATTTGGTCAAAATTCCAGAGAACGCCTAGAAATAGCTAAAATAGATTTTTTTGTCTAGTCTCTCTTAACAATTTCTGATACGAGATTTAAGACATTAAAACAAGAATCGTAAAACATATGTACAATCTTAACGGTTTACTTTATAATATATAAAAATAGAAAATCACCTTTACAGACCTTTCTGAGGCTCCTCTTATTTAACTTTCATCCTCAATTCAAAATGTGATTAGCAATTTTGATCATTCGATTAAGAGTTGAGATCAACAATGTCAGCATATACTGTACAAAAATGTCTTCCCAAAATCAGCATCGGCTGTCCACCTCATCCAGAGAAAAAACTGTCCCATTTAGATTTAGTCCCATTTGGAACCCCTCCTGCGGAAACAGCAAACAGGTAAAATCTAAGAAATGTGAAATAAACTGTGCGCTGCATAAAAGAAGCAACTGGTAGTGGAAGTTCTCTGGTAACGGGAATTTCACTAAGTTAAATGGTTTTACTCCAGGTGAAGATAAAGTAACTTTCACTAGTCAATATACATTCAAGTTGTAATTTCAATAGTTGAAATGTCAAGAAAGTTGGATTCAGGGGTCTGGGTAGCTCAGCGAGTATTGACGCCGACTACCACCCCTGAAGTCGCGAGTTCGAATTCAGGGTGTGCTGAGAGACTCCAGTCAGGTCTCCTAAGCAAACAAATTGGAGTCACATGGGGTAACCTCCTCGTGGTTGCGATTAGTGGTTCTCTCAATGGGGTGTGTGGTGAGTTGTGCGTGGATCGTGGAGAGTAGCATGAGCCTCCACATGCTGTGAGTCTCCGCGGTGTCATGCACAACGAGTCACGTGATAAGATGCGCCACCCGGATTGAGGCGAGTAACCGCGCCACCACGAAGATCTACCAAGTAGTGGGAATTGGGCCATTCCAAATTGGGGAGAAAAGGGGATACATTTTGAGAAAGTTGGATTCATGTATTTGATATACATATTCACATTTAAATAGTACATGAACTGCTGATCCATTAAGAATTATAAAATATTTGTTAATGAAAACTCTAACAGATCCAGTAAACACCTGCTATAATTCACCAATGACAAACTTGGCTGAACATTTGAATTGCACACATATATTTCATGCGTATAGAGCAATTAAATTTTTTCACTTTTAAGCGTGTAAAAAAAATGTTTCATCACCAAATACGACGAATGAAACAATGACAAAGCGTGACTTTCAAATACTGTACACGGAGACAATCAATGAGAGAATGCATGCAACATACTGTGGAAGCATGACAATTGGAATGGGCTACACTTTGACATTGGTGCAGGAAATTAAAGTGCAAAAGTCATGCTCAAATCTTGAAAAAGCACGTCAAATTCCTAGACAGGATACATTGTGAGGTGAATCGCAAATTAGCTTGTACAAACCATCTCTGCCGCTGAGCGTTTGGGGGTGGGGGAGAGGGTGAAAGCAGAGATCAAGATAATTGAATTATTCAGGATTACAAGGATTACAGACACAAAAGTATAAATAACACTTGCAGGGTATAATACTCTCGTAACAGGTAGGTTTTTATCGGAATGAAATCTTCTTTAATCCTGTGAATTATTCGAATTGAAAAACGGCCTGTGATGTGCCAGAACGAATCCTGCCAGCCAAATGTTGATTCCTTTGATCTATTAATATTGTCTGCCAATCACGTTGGCTGCCTCTACTGTTTATGTTACACACAATTGACAGTATTTATTTTTTCATATCTAGAATTCTGTCATAATCCTACTTCAAAGTGTGTGAGCAACATGCTCAAGATTATTTACAACATTTTTCTTGCTTGTACCATTTAAATTTAGAGATATACAAATTACACATTGCATCAGAGACAAAATGAAACATTAGGATTTATACACAAGTAGTGCTGCAGAAAGGATACAAATACAAAGAGTGCATCTGAATCCTGTGATTTGGTCAATATATTTTATGAAAGAACCAAATATGGACAATGACCATCAATGAATCTTCCCTAAGGTTGAACAAGGTTAAAGGGATAGTTCACCCAAAAATGAAAATTCTCTCATCATTTACTCACCCTCATGATGTCCCAGGTGTGTATGACTTTCTTTCTTCAACAGAACACATTTGAAGAAAAATATCTTTGCTCACTAGGACCTTATAATGCAAGTGAATGGAGATTTCTCTTTTGAAGCTCCAAAAATCAGACAGTCAGCATAAACATCAACCATACTGACTCCGGCGGTTAAATCAATGTCTTCTAAAGTGACACGATCACTTTTGGTGTGAAAAAGATAAATATTTAAGTACTTTTTTTTTTTAAACTCTAAATCATGTTTCTGGCTGGCAGCAGTATGCGCGTGGCGTAATCGCATTGGCAATTGAAACGTGTGAGAACTGATGCACGTGTGTCACAGCCGGATGAGCAGCGCTACAAGTGAGGAGGAGGAACACTGTACAGTAGCTTGGTTGGTTTTATGGTGCGTTCACGTGCTATGGTAAATATGATATTTTCCACTTATGAACTAGTATTTACCAGTGTGTTGCGTTCAAGTGCTTTTGTTGTCGTAATGTGGTAAAAAGATGGATACACACACACACACACACTTGCAATCTTGACATCGCAGCCTGTTCATTATGCTGCGTTCACACCAAACGCGAATAGAGTGTAATTTATCGCTATTTAGAGTTTTATTTATTTTTAAACGTGTATTCTCCGTGTAAATTCGTGCACCGGACCGCGCCGTTTCGATTCAATACAAATGTACCGTTCCACCCCTAGCTAACAGTAGCAAAAAAGGTTTGGTTTTGTACAATGTTTACCATTCAACACTCTCGCGATGCTCTCCGCCATTTTGAAAAGGTCAAAGGTTATCTCATCTCGGCAACTCGGGCATCAAAATATTCTACGAGTTGCCCAGTGGAAAATACCACATGAGGGGGTGTTCATGTGCATTTTCCACGTCGGCTTTTGGTATTTACCATAATTACCATAGCACGTGAACGCACCATTAGTTTATATCGGTTATTATCCATTTCTTTACTCACAATGGTGTGTTTGTGTGCTTATCCTGGATGTCTCAACCGAGTGGAGAACGTGAGATTACCTCGGTATCCATGGCAATGTGAATACATCACACGAGAGACCGCTTGAACTCCGCCCTCTCGTGAAGCTTACCCGAAGCATTGGATTATAGTCAAAAGTACTTAAATATTGATCCTTTTACGCACCAAAAGTGATCGATGACCTTTATAATGGCTGTCTGTGATTTCTGGAGCTTCAAAGAGAAATACCAATACACTTTTAAGGACCTTCTGAGCGGAGATATTTTTCTATTTCTTTTTTTCAAATGTGTACTGGTGAAGAAAGTCACACACACCTGAGATATCATGAGGGTGAGTAAATAATGAGAGAATTTTTATTTTTGGGTGAACTAACCCTTTAATTATTTTTTTGCATTTTATAATTATTCATATATAAATTACTTTTAAATAGAGTTGGGACAGGACAAGTTTGATTTCTTAGGACAGCTTTTTCAGTGATATCTGTCAGGTAATAGGGACAATTTAAATTATATATATATATATATATATATATATATATATATATATATATATATATATATATATATATATATATATATATATATATATATATATATGCTCACTGCACCTTTAACAAAATCAAAAAGTTAAAAAACTAGAAGACCAAGTGTGCTTACTTGCATCTCATCCAACTTGGACTGGATGTCTGGGGTGAAGACAGCAGGTCCACAGATAAACGGATCGAATGGTTCTGCTCCAAACAGGTCTATATCTGGAGCACATCCAGACAAACTAATTACGAATTTGTCATTTGGCAAATCTCCCTGCAGTCAGTTATTACAAGGCAGTCACTGCTCAAGGGCACAATTGGGATATTGTTTGAAATTAATCTACACTCTCTGCAGACAAAATGATACATTATCGATCTGCAAAATGGATTTAAGGATAAAATCCACAACTGCATAGCAACAAATGCTGTCATACAACATGCTCCATTCTCACTCTGGATCCATTTGTTTTCAACTCCGATGGACCCTTATGGAGAAGCATATTTCTATGATGACATTAGCAATTATGGATTTTGCCTTAAGGTGCATAAAAATGGAAAACATATTTTCTGAGTGAGACAGCAGAGATAAAGGGCTCCCCACCTCTGTCTTTTGGAGGCAGCGGGTAGTGTGGAGATGAGATCCCGTTACAATTCACTCTTCTTGTTATTGGAGACACGGGGGTGAATGGAACCATGTCAAATATGTCAGTAGAGAGCACTGTAGCTTGTATGCTTCCAGCCTGATAACACGGACAGCACACAAATCACTCTTTAAGTGGTGAGAACCAGCTCAGCTGTGACCAATATCAGACTCCAAGCACTGAATCCTTAATAAATGCAAACTAAGAGTAGCGCCTTTACCATTCATTTATATGGAAGACGCTAAAGGAATCGTTCACCCAAAAATGAAAACTGTCATCATTTACTTGCTTTTTGCTAATAATCTAGCTCTCTGTTGTAGCTCTCAAATGTCATTCGCACTTCCACATATTCAAACTTGCTGTGTTGTGATTGGTTAAGACATGTGAAAACCACCGGTGTTTGGGATCATTGACACAACTTGAAGCGCCATATTTGAATGTACGCAAATGTAAATGAGTTTGAGAGCTCTGGTGGAAAACAAGATTTTCACTGAATAACATTCTGGTCCGTTTCTCACAAAAAGCAAATTGCAGAAGATTTTTGGAATATCGTGTATATGGACTACTGTGCTTTTATAGTCTTTTTCATCATATTTTGACCTCAAAGCTACCATTCATTCAAACCAGTTTGACTTTCTTAACTTTTTAGAAATATTCGTGTCCATTTATTCCATTGTGTCCCAACCATTTTTGTGTTAAGTACCCCCAGAGCACCGACATAATCATCGACACAAAATGAAAGATGTGTACCAAAGACTAAATATAATTTCATGATATCATTAAAGGGGTAATTGACATATAAGAGCTCATTGTACTATAAAAACATACTGTTAGTTTTAGAATGAAAAAAGAAAATCCTCTCCAGCCCAAAAAGAGCATTTATTGTTTCCACCCTGCAAAAACGACTCATTGTAAAAATACACGCGCACACACACGGCTATGACCATTGGGCAGTTCCCCAATTTGGAATGCCCAATTCCCACTACTTAGAAGGACCTCATGGTGGCGCGGTTACTCGCCTCAATCCGGGTGGCAGAGGACAAGTCTCAGTTGCCTCCAATTCTGAGACAGTCAATCCGCACATCTTATCACGTGACTCGTTGTGCATGACACCGCGGAGACTCACAGCATGTGGAGACTCATGCTACTCTCCACGATCCACACACAACTCACCACACACCCCCAATTAGAGAGAACCTCTTAAATCGCAACCACGAGGAGTTTACCCCATGTGACTCTACCCTCTCTACCAACTGGGCCAATTTGGTTGCTTAGGAGACCTGGCTGGAGTCACTCAGCATGCCCTGGATTCAAACTCATGACTCCAGGGGTGGTAATCAGCATCAATACTTGCCGAGCTACCCAGGCCCCTTTGAATGGCTCCTTTACAGAATCTGTGCTGCGTGAGATTAGAATTAAATGCTCTTTTTTGTTGTTTTTGTAAAGAACAAAGTAATGAACAGAAAGGGCTTAAAAGAGACATTATTCAATGACAAATTAATTGCGTATTTATCGACTTTGGGCACACATTACAGGGAACAAGTCGAACTGCACTTTTACTCTAAACACGTAGTGAAAGGATCTCATTGCTTAACTTCACATAGAATCAAAGATCAATCTTGGGATTGGAAAAATCAATGTCGGGATCAAATGAAGGTTTTGATTAATTGAAAATGGATATTTTTACCCATGCCTATTATTAAGCCATACATTTTGTTTTATAGGTTCAACATGCCAACATCTAATTATTTTTGTGTACGCCCTTGGGTGTGCAGGATTTACTGATCTATTCAGATCAATTGCAATTGATTAGGACTCAATTTAAAGCTTAAAAAAGCAGATTGTTCACAGGGGCTCATGCTAACACATGAATGCACAATGGATGTTAAGATTTTCACTGAATGATTACTTACATTTCGGGTTGTTTCTTATGAAAACCTATTTGTATGCATTTAGAAAACTTGTTATATGATGCATGAGCCGCATGGAATAATTTTATGATATGTTTGAGTGCATTTAAAAGCTTTAAAGTGAGTCACGATCAACTCAATTTATATTAACTATAGGGACCAGGATATTTATGAAAATGTTTCCTTTTGTGTTTGAAAAGTCATGCAGATTTTGAACGTAAATTATGGCAAAAAAAAAAAAAAATAGATTTTTGGGTGCACAATTCTTTAAGTATGAAAAATGCAGATTTAGATTCAGAAAAGGTTCAGAGTGAACAGTGTAACTGAATCACATGCAAAGTACACAGTGCCATTTTGTGTGTTTATCTGAATGAAAGCGCACAAGACATTTACACAAGGTCGTGGTATGTTGGAGCCACTTGTGGGCTGTGAGAGGGTGGGCTTAGCAGGAGGCGGAGTGAGCAAATTTGTTGATTGGCTGGAATCGGGTGAGCTGACAGGTGTTAAAGTGACAGAGGAGATCTCTAGGCTGGACAGTGATGTGATATCATCACCACACCAGGACAGGACAGATGGTTTCTGCAAAATGAATGGCTCATTAGACACTTTAACATGCAGGTGCTGAGAAAGGAGACTGAGGGGTTGAGTGGGGTGACAGAGTGAGGAGAACAGAAGTGGATGGAGAGAGAGAGAGAAATATAGATAGGGACGAGGGAGTGAGTGGCAGGATAGATAGAACAGAAAAACAAACTGAAAGAGACCAATTCAGAGTCAGTTAGATTAGCAGGAAAGAGCAACATTGTACTGGAATGATAAACATGTTTCATTTCCTACTGAACGTACTGGCGAGCAGCGAGAATCCACCAGCTGATCCTCCAGCTCTATCAGTTTCTTCTTCAGTTTAGAGTTCTCCATCTCTAAATCCTGAATCTTTAAATAACATAAGCACATTGCATAATCATAATTACATTTAGATTTTTGATCAAGTTAAAACAATTACATTAGTCACAAGTCTGTTTGTGTAACATTTATATTACTGAGTGTGGCAGGGCGGAGGGCGGGTCATGATTCCACACACCCGGCCACTTATCAGGTAAATCAAGCCTCAGAGAGGGATAAAGGCCGACTGGAGACTGCAATGGGACAGAGAGAGAGAGATTTACGGACAGCCGTCCGTCACCTGTGTGTGTTTTTGTCTTTTTGGTTAATTTTTATTTTCAAATATTATTTATATTGTCAAGCCAGTTCTTGCCTCCTCCTTTCCATTAATCCTGTTACACTCAGATTTGCAGACAGCACGTTTTACCAGAGTTTTGTTCTCTGAAACGCACCTCCATCCCAGCACCACCTGTCTAGATCTGCCACATGGGGATTGCTTGTAATGTCTATTTGTGCAGTAGCATGTTCATTCATGCTGGATGCAGCATGTCTAAAATTTTGCCTAATTGTACAGCAGAAGCAGCAACTGCATGTCCACATGCTTAACTCAGTCTGTGTATTTTCTAGCAGTGTCAAGTCTCAGTACTTGCTCTGCACCAGCAGCAGTTTAGCAGATCTAGTCCGCCAAGACCAATATCTTAATATGTCATACACACATTAACATGCTAAATCTTTCCTGGGGTTGTCATGACTCAAATGCATTTACACAGGAATTGCGAGACACAATGAATCATAAGTGTGAAAGTTGAATGCTGATTGTCACGGATAGCTGGCAGAAAAACAAGACTTGTGCTGATTGACAATGGAAAAGTTTGTAGACCACCAGATTGAGGCTTGATAAGTGACAGATGACAGATCGAATAAAAAAAAAAAAAAAAAAGCAAAGCACAAAAAGGCAAAATAAAGAGAAAGTGATTCACATGACACCTGCCAAGAAAATGCCCTGTTTTACTGTTTAAAAATAAAATAAAAAATGAACGTTACATTATTTACAATTCTGATTACTGCAGCACAAAAATAAAAAAAGATGGTCATTATGACATTCTCATTACACTAAAAATACATTTAAAAAATGACTGTTCAAAATAATGGATATATTAAAAGTAAAATGTCCTTGCGTGTTATGGTAATAAAAATGGGGTATTATATATATATATATATATATATATATATATATACACACACACACACACACACACACACACACACACACACACACACATATACACACATATACACACACACACACATCTATCTATGTCTTAGTTTTTGATTTTTATGAAAATGTCAGTTTTACTCGGACTAAAATGGCATATAATTTTAGTTGATGATAATGTGCAAAATTACTAAAATGTGTCAAACTGTAACAGACCAAACTTCAAATATCAAATATTCAAACATTTAGGAAAACTTAAACATTTATTAATTTATACATGTATCATATATTAAAAAGATACAAAATACAATGTGAAAATGTCCTGAACCTGAGATCCTGAAATCTAAGTTACATAGTAATTTACTATTAGTTATTTTAAGTTACTATATTTTTCTTGCTTTGAGACTGTTATTATTTTTCCATATTTTAGCCAGTGTAGCATATTACATTGCGTGTAGAATTTTTTACAGAAACATTATACTCACAGATTGTTCAAGTTAACCTGTTAATTTGCTTAATTGTCTGTGCAAATGTAAGTTGTCATTTTACATATACTGTATGTTGTGGATATTGTGATAAATCTTATGTATAAATAGGATGTGTTTAAATGAGGTAATTAACACGTTTGCAAAGCAGTTCATTTTGCCGGTGTTCAGCTCTCTGTTCACGCAGCTCAAGCAGAGAAATGCCCAACACACTGGATTATGTTTTGATATGAATTCATTCTCTCTCTAAAAACAGATGTTTCTGTAAATGTGTCATCATCTTTTTGTTGACAGTATCTTGCAGTATAATTTTTTTCTCATCATATTTTCGTCATAAGTATGTTGAAGTTAAAATGGTTTAGTTATCATTGACTAAACCAAAAAAATCCTTTGCCAGTGAACAGATTAACACTGGGTTAAATATGACCAGTAAATTACAGGCTTCTTTTTTATTTGTATTTTTATCCTCATTTCTCCCAATTTGGAATGCCCAATTCCCACTACTTAGTAGGTCCTCATGGTGGCGCGGTTACTCACCTCAATCTCAGGTGGCGGAGGACAAGTCTCAGTTGCCTCCGCTTCTGAGACAGTCAATCCGCGCATCTCGTGACTCGTTGTGCATGACACCGCGGAGACTCGCAGCATGTGGAGACTCATGCTACTCTCAGTGATCCACACACAACTCACCACACGTCCCATTGAGAGAGAGAGAACCACTAATCACCACCACGAGGAGGTTACCCCATGTGACTCCACCCTCCCTAGCAACTGGGCCAATTTGGTTGCTTAGGAGACCTGGCTGGAGTCACTCAGCGCACCCTGGATTCGAACTCGTGACACCAGTTGTGGTAGTCAGCGTCTTTACTCGCCAAGCTACCCAGACCCCCTCTTGACAGGTTCTTGAGAATCACCCCAGTAGAAGAGAGGGCGACATTGCAAACTTTCATATATGATGTCACTGCTTTTGAGTTACACCCTTGTATTATTTCTTATATTATTCTGTTGGTCAGACCTTGTTTAAAATGATGAGATGACTCAAGTTTGCAACATGTGAGGAGTATTTCTTACTCGTTTCTGAAGGTTTCCAATATGTTTTCTCGTTTCTACGTCTTTTCCACCAGATTCAAGGAACTTCTTGTAGGCGAGATCAAAGGCCTGTCCAATAGCAAGAGTGATCTCCTCAGCCTGCACGATATTTGCACACATTGCAATTGTTGCTTTGAAACATTAGTCAAATATTACTTTAGTTATGCTTAAATGTTTTTACAACGTACACATTTTTCGCTGATGAACACGTAACACAGGTGTTTTTTTGTCTCCGGTTCTGTGCAGATAAAAGTGAAGATTCTTTTATCCGTTTTGTCATCTGCGCAGAAGGATATTCTGTGAAGTTGGCAGTTGTGCTGCATCTCCTGGAACAGGAATAAGGAGAGTAGAACTGAGATGAACATTTCACTGGTATGACTGACCTATTTAAATTGATAGTTCGCCCCAAAAAAGAAAATTCTCTCATCATTTACTCACCCTAATGCCATCCCAGATGTATGTTTAAAATGTTATTTTGTTTTAAAAATGTTACAAATGTAAGTCCTTTATTAATTGTTTTACTCTAAATCTCCACTTTCACTCTTACATCTGAAAGTCACATGTGGTTTAGTTTCACTTTCACATCTGAGAGTGAAAGTTAAAGTGGAGATTTAGGGGAAAAAAGGATTAAATATTGTTCTGTTTCTCACCCACACTTATTATCTCACTTCTGAATATATGGATTTAAAACACTGGAGTCATCTGGATTACTTTTATGCTTCCTTTATGTGATTTTTGGAGCTACAAATGTCTGATCAACATAAACTTGCATTGTATGGGCCTACAGAACTGAGATATTCTTCTAAAACCTTTGTTTTTGTTCTGCTGAAGAAAGAAAGTCTAACGCATCTGGGATGGCATGAGCGTGAGTAAATGATGACAGCATTTTCATTTTTGGGTCAAGCAAAGATCTCTTGCATGCAAAACCAAACAAAAAAAATAGAAAACAGCCAAGAGAATATGTTATTGCTTAAAGGTTGCTCTTTTAAAGCTCAGGAGAGTTAAAGGTGCTGTAAGCAATTTTTTCATGGAAAAGTATGCAAAAAAATGTTTCCAACTCCCTTAAATATT
This sequence comes from Moxostoma hubbsi, assembly GCA_032164185.1. Classification (NCBI taxonomy): domain Eukaryota; kingdom Metazoa; phylum Chordata; class Actinopteri; order Cypriniformes; family Catostomidae; genus Moxostoma; species Moxostoma hubbsi. The sequence goes on along the minus strand of JAVLUX010000017.1, from coordinate 3,636,931 downwards.
TTAATGAAGTAAGTGTCCTGAGATATCTCACGGTCTCTGTGACAGCTGTAGACTTTGTAAACAGCAAAAAAAAAAAAAAAAAAAAAAAAAAAAAAAAGGGTTCATTGACGCATTTGACCTGTCAATCATTTTGCTCGTTCTCACACAGTGATGTGTTTGAAGCGGATCATTGAGGCAATGAGAGTTGAGGGCGCTATTGTGCCAATGTTGAATCTGACAGCCACAGGAAAATAAAAAATAAATAAATAAAAAAAATGCTGCTCTTTTGCTCGGTTTTAGTCTCAAAATTATTTTTAGAGGGCGGGGTTTTGGAATGAAGGGGTGTGGCTATTTCAACAGCTCAGTCACATGAAAGCTACAGAAAGCTAAATTTGCCTCCAGCACCTTTAATGGAGTTCTCATGCATGTTACATCTAAACTTTTTTTTTTTCTCCTCTTGGTCTTGGAGAGGAGGAGATTTATTCAAAAATGTCAACTTCATATTGAAATCTCGGTCTTTTGATTGCCGACTGCAAATCTGAACAAAACGTGTGACTCGAACACGGGAAATTACTAGGGACATTTTTTTGGTATGTTCTGGGAAGAAGCTGACTCCTTTTGATCTCCATTTAAATCTCACTTTTTTCAAAGAGACACAGTTGATATATTAAAGAGGTGTCTCTCTCAATGGTGATTTTTCATGTCTATGGCAGTCTTAACACCTACAGTTCACAAACATTGGCTTTCTATTCAGATCCTGACAGAACGGTTTTGTTTTGAACAAACACATCTAATTGCATTAATCAAGTGCTAAGTGGTTACTTCAGTTGCTGAATTAGTTAAATTAGTTTACAACTGCAACAAAATCTTTCTGTCAATCGTGCTTACAGCTTACAGAAAGATAAGGTAGCACATTTCATTTTCTGCTTAATTGCATTTCATTGTTCTGTCAGACCAGGTGTGAGGATGGTAGTGGGGTTGTTCATGGGCTGCATAAATGAGTGTGGCTTTTTGAGTCATTCTGCATGAAATCACATCAACTATAAGGTTTAACCTCATCCAGAGAGCACATCCTGTGACTGATCATGAGAATATTATATATCTAAAAAAATAAAAACCCTACACTGTACAAAATGTTTGTCAGACAACCTAAAAAATGCACTTCATGTGGTCCTGTCTAATGTAACTGGTTTTATTCAAGTCAAAAATGTTATTTAATCTGACTTGATCAACCCTTAATCGACTACATTAGGTTAGACAAAGAAAAGAAGTTATTTTTAATGATTAGATCAAGAAGAAATGGATCATTAAGGTAACCATTGCAGGTTACTACTTTACAGTGTACCTTTGTTTTAAGGTCCAGTATCTTCACACCATATATAGAGATGTGAAGCTCCACTTTAGGAGTTTTCTGCCCCTCTGACTTCTTGATGTGCCTTTGAAACTGAAAGAAAGCAAAAAATGATTCAGCGCATGCAGCGCAAGTACATACTGTCAAGGGGAAAACAGACAGAGCTGGAGCTGTTCACCATATTTTAAAGGCTGCAAGAGAGCAGCGGAGCATCAGATGAAATGAGGTGATGTCAAACACGCCTCTAGAGCCATGAACTGCCGAAAGTCCAACGCTAGACACAAAACGGGCGAGAGAAATATCGACCAGAAAGAGGACATTGTTATAGTTCCCTTTGTCGGTCTCCTACAAATCCCACTGCGCACGAGTCACTGTTTTACAAACAGTTTTAGTTACGAATAGTGTCGGGGTTTACTTATTAAATCTCAGAAAATGTGAGTGATGCTTGCCTGTGCCAAACTCACTGCCACTAGGGTGTTACGGGAGGTTGCCAGAGTAGGGTAAGGTGTTCTGAGTGGTGTTTAGCGCATTGCTATGTAGTTGCCAGGGTGTTCCAGGGGTTGGGTGTATACAGAAAACGGTTTAGAAAACATTATTTTTGCTATTCTGTGTGGCGGCGCAGAAATGACGTACTTGGCTCAAAAGACTTTAGGTCACTCAAACTTGATTCCCCAAAGAAGTACAGATAAAGCTGCACTTCAGTTATGCACATGGAATAATTACTTGACTGAACAGAAACTTTAGCAAAGGGAATGCTAATCACCCTAATGGTGACTTAACACAAAACAAATAATTACTGGCAAACAACATCAATAATCCTAAAAAAGAGCTAAAAATTCTTAACAACAACTAATTAAATGCCCCCCCAAGTTCCTTTTGTCCAAACAAACATGCTTCAATTATTCAAACACAAGGGCTTATGGGTATTCCTCACAACCGCAGTTCTGTACTTGATCGAATTTATTAGAACTTAAAATCTTAAATTATATGGATTTTTAAGCCAAAAAAATAAAAAAAAAAAATTCAAGGAACTCACAATTTCTCATTTTTTTTTATGCATCACTCCAAGTTCACTTTATAATTGATATTTTGTGTTGTACACATTCATGAGAATTAAGAAAAGCTAGAAATTTTATATGTATGTTTGAGTAGAAGTGATTTATTTTTATATGGCTGAACCAACTAATCATTTTTACAGTCAAGCTACAAAGTAGTTTGCAACACTACGAGCTACTAAGAAAAAGCAACTGACTAAATTGAAGCTATTTAGAAGAAAATCTTTTAAAATATTGAAACAAAGAAATTGTGATCACAAAATTAAAATCTAATTTGATAGCAATAACAAGATCTTCATAGTATTTTTTGCCACATGGCACAAATGTGTGCCAAAAAAACTTTAAAAAGGCATAAACTGAATTTAAACAGTAATATGTAGCCTAAAACAATAAGGGTTCATTGTCAAAATTGAATCACAAGTCAAATTGCTGTTTGTGACTTTATACATTTTTTTTTTACTCTTATTACTCACCCCCCAAACCCGCTATATTGTGATATTAAAACACATTTACTTTAACGCATCATTTGAAAAACTATTAATTTTAACAAGTACTACAGACCCAAATACATATACACGCTTGGTATATCACCTGATAAAGCGTTGGACTTTGAGCTCAACAACCGCGGTTCGAATCCTCTCAGAGGCACGAAAGTGAAAGTGGCATAGAAGTGAAACGGAATGAAATGGTTTTTCCATTTAAAATTTGCATTTTAAAACACTATTGGTTAGAGTTAGGTGTTGGTTAAGGATGTCTGTTTTCTTAAACTCTCATTTATCTTTCCAGACAAGTTTTGATCTTTAGCCTGAGGTAAACAACTGACAGTCCGACTATTCAGAATGATTACTACCGCAGCTTATCCATTTCGAAATGGTAGTTTTGCTTAGTTTTTATAGATTTGTAAACACTTAATTATTGTAATATTATCTCTAGACAGAGGTAAACAACTAATACTATTTGGATAAGGCTGACCAACATACCATTACCAAAATAGTAGTTTTGTTTAGTATTGTAGTTTCCTATAACAATTAACTAGAATAACATTAAACAAGAGTCATGACTAATAATATTTGGGCATGTCGATCAATATTACATTGTCCCAAACTTATTGGGACAAAACTGAACTTTCTTTTAGCCTTTACAGTCTATAACACTTAACTAAAGTCAAATGGTAAATCAGAAAGCTAAGATCTTAGCTGATGTGCCTCTTAGATCAAATGCTGGGTCTTATTATGAACAGCCGTGGTCAAAAGTATTGGCAGTGACATCAATTTTGTGTTTCGCAAAGTTTTCTGCTTCAGTTGTTGTGGTGTTGATTCACATTGTTTCTAGATTATTGTGCAGAGTGATCAGATACATTTTAAATAATTCCAAAAAGCTTTATTGGCCCAAAAAATTTAACTATCACAAAAACCCAAATTTAACTGTTTTTTTGGCCCTAGCACAAAATGACCAGCTAACATAATTTCACTAATCATATCAGCAGCACCTGGGAAAGTGTGAATGAGTACTAGTCAGGTGAACTCACTCTATCATTCTGATTGTATTATAAGAGCAGACTGATTGGGGGGAAGAAGTGCTTCCAATCATTGTGTTCTTGTTAGCAATTTTACCTCTAAAGAAAGACGTGCAGCCATCATCGCTTTGCATCAAAATGGCCTCACATGCAAGGAAATTGCTGCAAAGAATATTGCACCTGAAAGAACCATTTACCGGTTCATCAACTGCAGTGAAGAAGGCTTCAGGACATCCCAGAGTGTCCAGCAGGCACCAGGAAGTCTCCTCCTGAGGATTCAGCTACGGAATCGTGTCACCAGCAGTGCAGAGCTGCTCAATATTGGCAGCAGGTTGGTGTGAGTGCATCTGCACGCACAGTGAGGTGAAGACTTTTGGACAATGGCCTGGTGTCAAGAAGGGCAGCAAAGAAGCCTCTTCTCTCCAAGAAAAACATCAAGGACAGACTGAAATTTGGCAGGAAGTACAAGGATTGGACAGCAGAAGACTGGTGCAAAGTTATTTTCTCTGATGAAGCCCCCTTCCGACTGTTTGAGACATCTGGAAAATCGATAGTCCGGAGAAGAAAAGGTGAACGCTACCATGAGTCCTGTGTCGTGCCAACAGTGAAGCATCCTGAGACCATCCATGTGTGGGGTTGCTTTTCATCCAAGGGAGTGGGCTCTCTCACAATTATGCCCAAAATCACTGCCATGAATAAAGACTGGTATCAAAACATCCTGCAAGAGCAACATCTCCCAACAATCCAGGAGCAATTTGGTGATGATCCGTGCATTTTCCAGCATGATGGAGCACCATGTCACAAGGCAAGAGTAATAATGAAGTAGCTTGTATCATTGAAATTTTGGATCCGTGGCCAGGCAACTCCCCGGATCTTAATCCCATAGAGAACCTGTGGTCAATCCTCAAAAGGCGAGTGGACAAACAGAAGCCCACAAATTGTGTTCAACTCCGAGCACTAATAAGGCAAGAATGGATCACCATTATTCAGGATTTGGCCCAGAAGCTGATATCCAGCATGCCAGAGTGAATTGCAGAGGTTATGAAGAACAAGGGTCAACACTTTAAATATTTGTATACCATTTTGTGTTTTTGCCAATAAAATCCTTTCAAACTCTTGAAACGCTCATCATTGTTTACCAGTATAAAATAGAAACATGTGAAAAAATTATTTTTAATTTTTAATTTAATTTAATTTTAATTGCCCAATTTGTCACACATTATACATACATTTCTGCATATATACAGTGAAATTATTTATTTTTCACATATCCCAGTTAAGCTGGGGTCAGAGTGCAGGGTCAGCCATGATTCGGCGCCCCTGGAGCAGATAGGATCAAGGGCCTTGCTCAAGGGCCACACAGTGGTGTCTTGGCGGTGCTGGGGCTAGAACCCCCAACCTTCTGGTCAGTAATCCAGAGCCTTAACCGCTGAGCCACCACTGCCCTCGCTAAACCACCACTGCCCTATTACTACAAATACTGAAGCAGCAAACTTTGTAAAACACAATTTACGTCACTGCCGATACTTTTGGCCATGGCTGTACTTACCCCGATCGCATATTTGCAGTAACACGTATTTAACGTAATCTACTAAAGCCAACCATTCCAGAATAATAAAAGGCATTTACTCTGCAGAGTGTTATCTTTGGTGTAGATGTAATTTGTGTGTTAGTGTCTGTGTCTTTTCTTTTCTTGCAAAATCTTTGTCTGACTGTTCTGTCCTCTGAATGCAGATACTTTTGACAACTCACCTTCTATTTACATAATGATGCTGTGTATGATAATGATGAAGTGCAACAGATTATTCAGTAGAATAAAATAATTGTTTTCCCTGCGTGCTTTTGCCTTGTGTTCAATGCCACTCACTTAAAATTAAAATGCAACTTGAGCCCATTATACAGGCTCTGGAAGCAAACTTTGCCTATTAAAATGTTTGCAGATTGAAAATTAATTAACACAGTAAGTTAGAGTTTCCAACCCATAAACAGAGAAGACATGAAGAAATTGCAGGAACATTTAATAGCCCATAAATGTTCAGAATAACTTAATAAAATACCTTCAGCTTTCTGACGGCCACACGGACCACATCTGTCCCTTTGGGCTGCTCCACTTCTGTGATTCCCAAAAACTACACAAACAACAAGCCTTTTAACATAATGTAAGATGATTTAAGTAATATGGCAATAGAACATTTTTGGATCTAATAGCACCTGTGCTGCTGATGAAAATATGATGAAGTTCAGAGAAAGGGGGTAGAGTGAGTTACACACACACACACACAAAGTCATGGTGTACTGTTTGTATTACCCGCCCCTGGCTGTACTACTTGAGTTGCATGTGGGTGGCTAAGTGTGTGTGTGTGTGTGTATCCACCATTGTGTAGTAAATAAAGTAGTAGCAGCAGCTAAGAGGACCACAGCAATAAATATGCATCAAACTGTACCTTTGCATTATATACAACATGACTTCTCACCAGGGATTCAGGTGTGTGCATGGCTGGCTTTTCTGGATAAAAGAAAAAGAGAAAAGAAATTTAGGTGTAGGTTACTGGTGGCTAAAGTTTCCAATAGGCCAACATACCTCCTACAATCTTAAAAATGTAAGAAAGATGGGGCAGTGGTAATTCTGTTACGGTGTTGGAGTTTTAATTAGTAATGTAATTACTTTTCCCATGAAATGAGTAATCTAATTACAACTTTTAGGCCCTGGCACACTTACGGAGTTCTTCTTCTTCATTCAGAAGTAAAAAGCAGCAGCTGAGCAACGACAATGTTTGCAATCATTCAGACACAGTCCGTGCTGCAGTGGGAGGTGCTTAGAAACCCATTTAAATATGAAGATGCTCAAGACTACATGTAAAACATCAAATAGTAGGATTTTAAAATGTGCCATCAAGGGCTCCATGCCTCATTCTACGAGTAGAATTCATAGAAGTTTAGTACAAGAAGCTGTTTTAACTACTCGATGATGACTTAAAGTAATATGCAGTAGATTACATGTTATTTGTCTTGTTTACATTCTGAATTCATGGAGTTAATGCACTGATTACACTGTTATTTGAATTTATGATGACACTGATGAAACTGCAAAAATGGGTTTATAAAAGAGTGTTCATGGATAGAATACAGACAAAAGAATGATGATGGCCATATCTTATTTTGGGCAGATGTGTGAATGAGAGAAATAGATTATTCTTCAGCCTATCAGACAGCAGCATTTGATCCAAGCGGACTGACTGACATGCAGTTTTATTTCCTGTTGCCCGTGTAGGTGTTGATAAACAGCCCCTCGGTGTTCTGTCTGTTCTCCCTGCAGCTGAGGGCGAAATTGTAGGTTGATGAATCACCAAGAGGAGACCTATGTGGTCAGCGCATGCTGATGCGATGTAGACCTTACTCAGCGGGTCTCAGCTTAAACAAAAAATTGAAGAAAAACTAGGAAAAACAGAGAGAGCAAGTAAGTGGTAGAGAAAGTGAGACAGAATGAAAGATAAAGGGACAGAGAAGGAGACCAAAAGAGGCAGCAAGTAAGAGAGATGGTAGAGTATGTGATGCCAAAAAACAATAATATAATAAAGCTGACAAGCCGTTCAATCCCTTGCCAAGGAGACGGCTCTCTCTGTGTTTATTTGACACTTTCATCACAGGACCACTATAACACAGGCTCTTCAGCATTAACAGCACGCACGCGCACACACACATTAATCAGCTGAACTCTCGTACTGCACACCAATGAATGCACGGCAGGTAGAGAGGACAATCTCTCGAAGACAGTAGAAAAACTCAACTGCTTAGTTTTAGATGTCACAGAGGTCCTTTACAGATTGCTATATTTTCTAAGAAAAACACCTAGATTTTCTCCATCATGACACAAAAGGCTCCCTCAAGATAATGCGCATGATTTAGTGGATAGAAACGTCCCATGAGTCACATTTTCGTTAGTCAAATTTCTAGACCAGAGCTTCAAAAATGTGAAGAATTTTTTTTTTTTTTTATGGAAACCCAGCTCATGATATTGATGATATTCTCTGAGCGAATTATACAAATTACGTAATCACTTACTGCAGCTAGTCGACGCACACCTACACTGGCGGCCAAAGTTTTGGAATAATGTACAGATTTTGCTCTTATGGAAAGAAATTGGTACTTTTATTCACCAAAGTGGTATTCAACTGATCATAATGTATAGTCAGGACATTAATATCGTGAAAAATTACCATTCAAATGTGAAAAACGTTTTTCAGAACTTCTTAAACTACTTCAAGATTTCTCATCAAAAAATCCTCCATGTGCATCAATGACAGTTTTGCAGATCTTTGTTATTCTAGATGTCAGTTTGTCCAGATACTCCGGTGACCTTTCACCCCACACTTCCTGTAGCACTTGCCATAGATGTGACTGTCTTGTCGGGCACTTCTCACGCACCTTACAGTCTAGCTGATCCCACAAAAGCTCAATGGGGTTAAGATCTGTAACACTCTTTTCCAATTATTTGTTGCCCAATGTCTGTTTCTTTGCCCACTCAAACCTTTTCTTTTTGTTTTTCTGTTTCAAAAGTGGATTTTTCTTTGCAATTCTTCCCATAAGTCCTCCTGAGTCTTCTCTTTACTGTTGCACATGAAACTGGTGTTGAGCGGGTAGAATTCAATGACGCTGTCAGCGGAGGACATGTGAGGCGTCTATTTCTCAAACTAGAGACTCTGATGTACTTATCCTCTTGTTTAGTTGTACATCTGGTCTTCCACATCTCTTTCTGTCCTTGTTAGAGACAGTTGTACTTTGTCTTTGAAGACTGTAGTTACACCTTTGCATGAAATCTTCACTTTTTTGGCAATTTCAAGCATTGTATCGCCTTCATTCCTCAAAACAATGATTGACTGATGAGTTTCTAGAGAAAGCAGTTTCTTTTTTTTGCCATTTTTGACCTAATATTGGCCTCAAGACATGCCAGTCTATTGCATACTGTGGCAACTCAAAAACAAACACAAAGACAATGTTCTTTAAAGATATAAAGTCTATGAGAATATATCCGGTAAATGTCTTTCCATCTTAGTTTATGCACATGTCTTCTCATCAAATAAAAAATTATCCATCTCAAGTGAGCATATTCATTTGTTATGTGCATTTTGAAGATTTTATCCATCATTTCCTTCAACCATTTTTTATGTGAGATCCAATAATTTGCATAACTATGTGGGTGGAAACCCAGATGGTATCTATGGGATTTTTTGTCTGTTTTATTACCAAAACTTAAACAAATCCAATTGCTTAGGCTCAAACATTGTGGTCCAGTTTATATGACAAAATTGTATATTAATATAATAAAATCACTAATCCTACATTATACATATGTGCCATAATATTATTAAGTGCCACTCATTGATGAAAAAAAGCAATACAATGCTATTCAACTTCTGGACATCAGATATCATCACGATAATATTTTGCAAGATAACTTATGACACAACAAAATTGCAGAGTCATGCATCCTCCAAAAATCAAAAAGGTGATTTAGGTCATTTAAACTTTAAATACACAAACAAGAGTACAAATCTCAGAACAGTGCAGTTAACAAGTTCATGAAGCTCATAGGTCTTTCAAGTCGAAAATAATAAATGCGGTTCAAAGGAGACAGATCCATTTTTAGCTTTCCCTTTTGCTTTTCCCTGTACCTCCCTGAGCTATGAAAAGGTTACTGCACCGCAGGACATCTCCATAAAGAGCTAAGGACTAAAGGTCATTTTGTTATGCTGGCACAGAGTGGCTGTCAGTTTATACACAAATAATCAAAAAGGTTAAGCATTCAAAACAACTGGTGAAAATCAAGAGCATGGATCAAAGGATTAACAAGTACTGTACTGTTGGTTTGATAGTTTTGGGCACATAAAACGCTAAACAAGCTGGTCAGCCAGTTAAACCAGGTTAAAGCATCTAAGACCAGTAAACCACCATAGACTGGTTTAAGCATTTTTTTTTTATTTCTGTGAGTTGGTAGAGGTTATTTGCACTTAGTAAAAAAAGCATCTTCGTTGCACTATGTACAAATAGTGGCAGATATTATTTGCACCACTTTTAAATACTAACATAAAGTATAGGGACGTCACAGACATCCTACACCAACCCCAAAACCTAACCTTCCCTTACAAAAATGAACCATAGTTTTACTAGTTACCATAGTATCGCATTGGTATTTTGCAGTACACTCATAGTAACCACAAAATTGAAACGGTTTGATGGTCAGTAAATTTTGACAAAATGTTTCTTTTTGGGTGGACCAATTCTTTAACCAGACTGGCCTCATTATCAGGCATACATTATATAAGATTATTGAGAACATTCTGAATGTTTCTGGAAGATGTGATTATACTGTAGGATGTTTTAATGAGAACACACTGTAAGACGTTTATAATACTTCAAGCCAAGTAGAAACCAAAATTATTCTTTAGCTCTCCAGCCTCCAGAGTTTGGCATCTAATAGTTTTTCCATTGAAAGTTGTTACATTAAGAAAACTTTTATAAATCAGCACTTATGCAATTCTTTATTTTCCCAATCCATAATATGCATCCCAGACCCATCTGGTTAAATATTTATAACATGTACTTATAACAGAATTCCTCGTGCAATTTTTTTTTTTAAAGCTGTGTTTGATAACTTATTTCCTCTGTAAAAGTCTAGGATTTTAGTTTGATATGGAAACAAATCTTTCCAACTCACCAGTCTACAATATTTATGCCTGAGATCTTTAATATTCCATTTAATACTCCATTCGTTCGCAATTAACATGGTACATTCACCACTTCAATTTACACAGTGCAAAGTGTCCCTCGGCTGCTGTAAAGGTCAATGAATGTGAAGTCTCACATAACTTCTGGTTCGTTAAGCAGCATCATCACCTTGTGCAGAAGTGTGTGTATTTGGACTTAATGATAATTTCAACCAATGAGCGTATCCCAATGGAGGGCTATGAAATATTCAAACCAGACAGTGCAGTGTCTGCTGCTGGAGATAAACTTGCTAATCGTTGGCTGTGACCATGCAAGAAAGCCTGTCACTGCCATTTATAAACCATTAGCCTAGAAGGCAAACTTTCTGTGGGAAGTAAGCTCACAATGAACACCAACTGTCACCTACGAATCCAGGCCTGTCTGTGGTGTTCAAATTAGGCAAAATGTGTGTGATGGGGAGGTTTGGAACTGGAAACGAAAGGGAAGAGATGAGTGGCAGAAATAAAGCTTTGAAAAAATGATGCGTGGGGGGGGGGGTTATCTCTTGAAGGGAGTTTTTTTTAGGGGGTATTTTCTCCCCTTTTCTCCCCAAATTTGGCATGCCCAATTCCCAATGCGCTCCAAGTCCTCGTGGTGGTGTAGTGACTCACCTCAATCCGGGTGGTGGAGGACGAATCTCAGTTGCCTCCGTGTCTGAAAGCCAAAAAGTCAATCTGCACATCTTATCACGTGGCTTGTTGAGTGCGTTACCGCGGAGACATAGCATGTGTGGAGGCTTCACACTATTCCCTGTGGCATCCACGCACAATGCGCCCCACCGAGATTGAGAATCACGTTATAGCAACCACGAGTAAGTTACCCCATGTGACTCTACCCTCCTTAGCAACTGGGCCAATTTGGTTGCTTAGGAGACCTGGTTGAGTCACTCAGCATGCCCTGGATTTGAACTTGCGATGCCAGGGGTGGTAATCACCGTCTTTAATTGCTGAGCTACCCAGACCCCTTTAGTGAGCTTAAATGCTATTAAAGGGTATGTTTCCCCCCCAAAGTAAACCACTACAAACTATACAGTCGGAGATTCTTTTGGGTGATGGATTTTAAACAGAAGCAGAGAGTTAAATTTCCAATAAACTGCATCCCTGATGGTGCAGCAATTTGCTATATTTCTGAGAAATAGGCCATTGCGCCAAGACGATTGAAAACCCCGTCTTAACTCAGCGCAAAGTTTAAACTTAGTTCCTGCATTTGCAGTTTGGAGAGTCCACCAGCAGGTAGCAATAAAGTTCTCTGTAATTTAATGGAGGCTACATCCAAATTCAGGCGAGAATCACATTTTCCATGCATATAAAAGGAGCATGTCACTGTCATAGAAATATGCCTGGCAAATCATGACTTAATGCACAAAAGAACGTCATTTTTACTACTAATTCATTACGTAGAGATCATTTACACTACCAACTTCTTATGAAAGTGCGGTCTTTGTTTATATTGCTGGTGCTTAAGAGAATGGACTATATAACTGGACGCAGATAGTGGAATAACCGGAGAAAACCTCATAATTAATTAGCACTTGATCCAGCCCATTTGTGCATTGCACGGGTGATTTCGTCAAACACACTTGAGCCTATACTTGGCCCATACGTGCACGAAAATACCAAAACTTCACAGCCATGTCCATTGATTTTGTGCTTATGGCTTATGGGATAGTGCTGCGCATAGCGCAAGTGCTCTTAAAATAGGGCTCTTCATCTGCCTGTCCAAGAATACATGACACAATGCATGATTGAATATTTGAAGGACGTCAGTTGATGAAGTGATATATATACTTACACTGTGCATCACCTCTGCATTTCAGAACATGCAAGCAACACGGAGGACAATTTGGGTTGGATTAACTTGTATACATTCTGGATGAAGCTTATCTAAAATCACATTATTTAAGTCTTATAGTCACAAAAAAACAGACTGGTACAATTTCAGTCAGACTAAAGCCTTTACATGACTTTTTAAAAAATTATTATTTTAGTCTGACTGAAATCAAACTTTTAAAGCACATGTAAACATATTAAGTGACTTCTGTTTTTATACACTGTATAGTTATCAACACCTCCCTACAGGCTGAAGTTCAACCAGCCTGCATAAACAAACATTCATCTTCATCAGTCAGTCAGTCATGTTGGCATATTGGCAGCTGACATTGCAGGAACATCTCTTACCCTTTCTCCTGTTAAAAGCCCTGTTCATTCTGCAGAATTTGAGAAGTGCCTGTGTGGTGAGGACAGACTCCAATGAGAAGCCGCCTGAAAACAAGCACAGAGGAACAGAATGATTTTCAGAGAGTACATGCAAAACAACCAGACAATTACCAATTTGAAAGCTTATTGAAAGTGTGGAACAGCATTCTTCTTGGTGACAGATCAATTCCTGCCCTGCTTAAAAGACCAGCGTTGGGGTTATTAATACAATTATTATTTAATTATTTTTAAACACGATAAAGAATCATATCTTATCTAATTCCACAACAGGGCTCCAAACAAAAAAAAAAAATCAATTAAGGAGCCAATGGCTCCTACAGGGGGAAAAACAGGCGCCAAATATTTTAAATTTTTTTAACTCCATCCATTCCTTTTCGTCCCGCAGCTCGCTAACAGTGTAGTCTGTGGAGCATTCTTTGCAATTATGTGATCACGTGCATTTTTATGCTTGTTACTGTCACCGTGTTTTCTAACAGTCTCTTTTTTGAAATTGTTAGTTCCTGCAATGAACTCCGTTTTCCCCGCTATTTCTTTGATATAAACTTTTGTTATGTATCTCGGGAAATGTAATGCAAATTTTAAAATCAAAAGGGAGTAAACTTTTACTGTCGCCAATGGCGACCTTGACAGAAATTACACTCACAAATAAATTTATTTGGTCACAAATGCGACCATTTTTAGTCGCAGTTTGGAGCCCTGCACAAGGATGATGATTTATCGACTTTATAGACATTACATTTTTATCGTCTGTTAATGCTGAACTTCTGTAAAGCTGCTTTGAAACGATGTGTGTTGTGAAAGGCGCTATACAAATAAAATTGACTTGACTTGACTTAGAGCAACATGAAACCAGCAACATGGTTTATGCGGGTCTGACTGGTAGATGCTGGTCAGCCAGCCTGGTTTTCTGGTGAAGCTGGTTGACCAAGGAAGTCTTACAGGGTAAGCTAGTTAAGAAAGCCTGTTAGGGGCACCAGCACACTAACATCCATAGTTTTGGGAACCGAGAACCGGTTCTGAATAAGAATGTTTTAAAAAAAATACCATAACAGAGAACATACAAGCGTGTCATTTTTTTGTGATTTGAGCACACTGAATGGGGAAAATTGTATTTAGGTTTGTATGTTGTTCGGCAGCCTTGGAACATATTTTCCGGAGGGACAAATAAAATTATAGCATGTGAAAAGATGGTTGCACTTTATTTTACAGTACTATTCTAAATTTACATTCTATATAAATTACAACTACAGTAATTACTAGATACTTACCCTAAACCTAACTCCAACCCTAACGTTAACCCATATAAAGTACATGTAGTTAATATTACTCAGTACTTTATACATTATTTTGTTAATTAAGTGTATAATAAAGCAATTAGTGTTGTGCAAAACTACCAATTTTCATAATCGACTAGTTGGTTGGTTGTTTGAAATTAACAATTTTTTATTATTCTTATATACAAGCAGAACACACACACACACACACACACACACACACACACACACACACACACACACACACACACCTTTAACCCCCATTATTTCACCCTCCCCTTCCCCAACCCCATCCTGTCCCTCAGCAAACATCCCTGTGGTCAAATAAGTGTGTGTGCACACATATAAAACAAACATACAATATTTGAGAGAAAAATAAATAAATAAAGGTTGATTGTTTGAACAACTAGTCATGTTAAGTGTAATAATGTATTAATAGGCTCCATTATGTTCGCGTGACCCCATTCACAAAACTATAAATGTAATAACATTATAATAACTATATAATTCACTATTGTTCATATTATTTATACATAATACAAGCATTTATTACAAAAATGTACAAAATACGTTTGTAATGAGAGAGAGTCATTTGGACAGTTTGAAAGGAATATGTATATTTAAGAAAAGTGGAGTTCGGATAAAAGGAGTGGAATTATTGAAAAAGCTCAAAAATGAATTAAAATTGTGTAAAACAATTAATACATTTAAGAGAATGTTTATAATAGAAGTGTTTAAAAAGCATGAAAGATTGGGTTGATAGCAACACTGTTTTATGTATGCATTTATGTTTGTATAAATGTATATAGAAATTAAGCAGTTAAAGCAGGGAGTCAATTTTGTAAAATTTGATTCAAATGAATTAGGTGAAATAAAATGTATAAAGGTTAGAGGCGCAGTGGGATGTTTTTACTCTGTGTCCATGTGCTACATGGACCGCTATCTCTGTTGTGCACCATCTCCCTGTTTACATTTGCGACTCCCGCAGTATGCGTTTATATGCACTTACTCCCGTGAATGTTGACGGGGAGAATAGCGCCAAGGATGCCGTGACTGGGCACTACCCTGGGAGTTGGGTGTCATCAGTTTTTTCTAATAATCCCAGATACAGTATATGATCATGGTTAATATCTTGGACATGATGGTAATTACAGACGTCCACAGCAACGTTATTATTTTACAGACATACGTCCAGAAAACGAATCCTGTTCGAAAAGGGCTTTAAATGAGAGCAATTACTTTGTTGATATCACAATGTGTAGTTAAAGATACACATTGAGCTTTTTGTAATTAGTGGTATTTTATAAAAATGAATGGCTTAGTAAAATACCATAATTAAAATGTCAGGCGAGTATGCACCAGGGCTGGACTGGTAATCTGGCATACCGGGCATTTTCCCGGTGGGCTAACGCACTTTTGTGCCGATCAGGTGCGGACTGTCCATTGGGAGAACCGAGCAGGCCGGTGGTTCTGCCGCGAAACGTGCCGAATGTGCCCCGATAAGCAACAATGAGCCACTGAGTTATGCAGAACGGAAACAAAACAGTGCCGCGATATGCAGAAATAGACAGGGAACACCCCCCCCAACAATTGGGCCAGTTGCCATGTAAAATCCCAGGCCGATTTCACTTCCCAGTCCAGCCCTGGTGCACCCCTTGATGTAAGACAGGGACGTCACTAGGATTGATATTGGAAGACGGGGGGGCTTAGCCCCCAGGGTATTTGTAACTTGCGTTTGCAAAATCTTTGCACTCACATCTAGAGCTACACTTATGTCAACAACCAGTCAAGAAACCAAGATGTTAACAAGTAAAACAGAGGCCAGACAGCTAAAAAGTTGGTAAGTTAAACAAATATGACAAATAGCAGTACAAGAAAAATAAAAAAAATAGCTATTGATACGGATCCTATTTAAAGTGGCTACTGTCCAAATACAATAACCTGATGGCGGAAGGAATAAAAGATTTGGAGTAATGATTACTTTATATATGTACTGTATGTAGGATTGCTTTCATTTTAGTTTCACGTGTGTATCTGTGGGCATTTGCTCATCTTTAGCCTACATTTAGGTAACATCTACGTATTCATTTAATTTATCACAGCCACTGAATGCAGAAAGTTAAATTGGTATAGCTAGCATATATAAATAAATATAATGAAATAATTTAGTTTAGGCTATGCATAGTGCCAAGACCTGCCAACAAATGCGTATTGTTAGAAGAAAACAAAACAATCCTTAGACCTATAGACCATTACTGAACTCAATCACACCGGCTCCCTCAGAATCAACTGGCCTGCCAATCTCCTGCGACTGCTATCTGCTAAAATATCTTCGAATATCCATCTTATCTGCTCAATGAATTGAAGGATACAACGGTAATAGCATTAACAGGGACCCTATGACATTTAGTTTTCAGTGACAACAACATTCTGTGGGGATTGATATTGTTTTATATGCCTATTATAGAGAGAGGTTATATTATTGGCAAAGAATAAAGAGTTGTGATTAGCTTGCTAAGTTAACCATTTCTTGTATTTTGCTTGTTCACTCTAGCTTGACTACAGTTTTCCATAGCAAACCAAAATATCCCCTTTCATTTACCTCAAGAAAACGTAGCTAAAGGTAAGCAGGTAATTCAAAACAACTTTTCACTCTGTATCACGACACTTACCAATCTTCCTTTCACCATTAGCGTGTGTATCGGTGTGTGTGGGCGGGAGGGTGCATAGCGAGTTCAACTTCAGACCAAACTAGAGTAACGACGAGACGAGATGAATCCTCCAGTTACTTGCAGCGCTCCGGTCTGCAACGCTCTGAAAGCTGCCACAGTTCACACCAATGCAACGAGACGCTGCGGTGCATCATCTTGATAGCACAACGACTCTTTGTACTTCTGTCCAACTTCAGACTTTGGCTATTTTTTGTAGCAGGATATACATCATTTGTTGCGTCTAATTCTAAATATGAATGATGATACGGTTATTGATTAATCGAATTGTTATTGTTGTTCTTATTACCATTTAGGGGGGCTTAGGAACATTTTGGGGTAGCTTCAGCCCCCCTAAAATAGGCCTAACGACATATCTGATGTAAGAATCTGTTCTTTTAAAATCTAAAATGAGCATTTGGTAACATGCTGCTGAGGGCAGTAAATCCATTAAGATTTGCATTTCTTATTTCCACATATTTCTAAAGAACTTAAAGGATTGCTCAAAGAACTGGAATTATTAAGAGGAATCAAAATGTTTAAATTCCATACAATTGTCATGATCCCTAGTGTGGAAAGAGATGGATGGAACTACAGCATGCGTAGCCAGGTTAGTGAGATTATAATCCTACAATCACCACTGCACCCTTGAGCAAGAGACTTGACAACCCCAGGGAGTGTTTGCTACAGCTATACTCTCCTGCCAATTAGTGCTTTATGTGCCACTTGCCCCTTTGTTGGAGTGTTCGATGACAATGTTGTGCAAAACTGACTAAAAATATTTGATACCCATTTAAAAGTTCCATTGCACAGTCTGCAATAGGTAGAAACATGGTTTCTATGGTTCAGAATATAGCTATCCTTAGTCACTGGGGTGACGTCAATACCTACATTTGCTGTGAAGTATTTGGTTGATGTGGAGTATGATGAGTGAGATGGCACAGAAGTAGGAAAGATCAAAGACTCAAAGAAACGTTCAAGGCTGAGGATGTCAAAAACACTGAACCAAGCAGTATCAACATCAAAAAGCAACTTGGTTGGTGCCAATCCGCCTGCACTAATACAAGCAGAGCTCAGGGACACCACGCAACTGACGTTACGCAAACAAGTATAATCTCGTCTCCGTGCTATTCAAAACACATTGTCTAAGTTTTAATGCTGCTATAATTACTCATGAAGACTGAACACTGCAATGACACCAATGGAATAATTTATTCTAATGTCGCCTGCCACTGAGAGCTTTCTGCATCTCAGTTGATTTCATTTGATGCTAAGCTTCCAGAGCATTCTGCTGGTGCTGTGCCACGCTTGGCTCAATGACACAAGCGGGAGACAAATGTCTTCTGTAAAGCTGTAGCTGTCAGAAATATGAAGCCCTGAACAACAGGGGAAACACTCACAACTCTTTCTCTTGTCTGAACTGAAGCGCTAAAGACCCTCAAAATACTTCATCTTGCACTAGCACTTCAGACTGTCAATCAAAGTATCATCCTCAGAGAAGGGAATTAAAGAATGAGAAACTATTGGAAATAGGGTGAGAGGAAGAGAGAAGACCAATTTGAGTGTTTGTGTTCATGAAAGTTGCGAAGCCTAACATTTTCTCCTTGAAGTGCAGCTTAAAGGAATATTCGGGGTTCAATACACGTTAAGCTCAATGGACAGTATTTGTGGCATAATATTGTATACCACATAAATGTATTTCTACTCACTCCTTTTTCTTTGGAAAAAGCAAAAATCTAGGTTACAGTGAGGCACTTCCAGTGGAAGTGAATGGGGACGCTTTTTGGAGGGTTTAAACACAGAAATGTGAAGCTTCTTACTTGATCAAAGCACTTACATTAATTCTTCTGTTAAAACTTGTGTATTATTTGACCGGTTATGTTGTTTAAAATGGTCATTTTTACAGTCATTTTAGTGTTTGTTGATATTACATCATGGCAACAAAGTTGTAAAATTGACTATAACTTTACACCAGAGGTGGGTAGTAACATGTTACATTTTCTCCATTACATTTACTTGAGTAACATTTTTGGGAAAATTTTACTTTAGAAAAATTGAGTAGGTTTAAAAAGTGGGTACTTTTTACTCTGACTCAAGTAAATTTCTAATGTTTTTTTTACTTTTACTTCTTTACAATGTGTGTACTGTTGTTACATTACTGGGTTTAATTTCAATGAATGTGTAATTTATTGAGAGATTATTGAACGGGACTTTTACGAGAGCGGAAGTTCACAGCTGCGTGTGATGAGACTGTCACTCAAGTCATCAGTGCAGCAGCATCAAACTCTTCAAAGTGAAACAATTTCTTCGCTACGCACAATGAAAAAAAGAATAGATTCGTCACGCACTGCCTTCATTTAACACCAAGTCAAGCTGATATTTCAAGATTAAAGTCACAGTTCCAAATTCAGGCAGCACGCTGAGGTAAATTTTGGCTCTAATTCTAACGCGGGCTTTTCTGTGTAATGAGATGGTTATTTTCAGGGTGATTATGTAACTGGGCTCTTATGACACTTATTTAAAATCAGTGCAGCAATATATCAGTATGCTTTGTCTCGTTCATCATAAGCAGTATTTATGCATTTACTCCGTGCCCACGCGGGGGTACTGGAAACTATCGCAGCTACATCAGGCGGATTAACTGTATCCATGTAAACATCCAAGTTAATCGCTGCAATTCACGTGATCGACAGCTGGAGTGCGAACAGACAGCATTTCTATACAGTGAGGTGCGTGGGGCGCACGCATGTGAGATGTGCGGGCATGAGGCGATCGTGGTGACGAGAGTGGCTGTGTCCGCTATCGTTCACTCATTCGCTATTTCATATGTGCACTATATCTCAGCAGAAAGTGAAAGAAATGAGTGAATTCAGACATGTGTCGGAGCTCTGGGGCTGGTGCAGAAATATCACGTATGACATTTTTTAATACTTGGGCCTTATTAGTTATTGTTATTAAATAATATATTAATACAATAAATCTTCATTCTGTTTGTCATTTTTAATATATACTGTGTTAATATACAGAGTAAACACATTTGATCAAATAAAGGAGTACATTTTAAAATGTATCTGTACGTTTTGTCTCTCTATATGTTATTATGTTATTTTAATCAAGTAATGAATTGTCAAAATTAATTTACTACATTCAGCATGAAATAAAACATTGAAAGGAGTGAAGGAAGCAGTAAATTCCTAGATCGTACGTCTTCACCTTGGTCGATTGTGGAAAATTAACTGTCATCGAATGTACTTGAAATGTACACTTGAAATTAGAGTGCATTGTGGGTAGAATGAGTGAACAATCAGGCTCACTCTAAATTCAGACACTCCTACAAAATAGCGAAAACTCGAAATAGTGCACTATATAGTGGATAGGGGGCGGTTTCAGACTCAGCGAGTGTTCCACGATCAGGGTTGGTGTGGCAGTACTGCTGTACAGAACTAATGATCTCAATATTTACGACACTGAAAACTGTAACTACACTGAAATAACAATCCACACAGGACTTTAAAAGCTATGATATAGCAAAAGAAGGCATTATATTTCAGCATTATATATAATGACCTTGTGGGACATTTTCATATTTTCACGGAAATAATGTTTCCAAACCTCTCTTCTTATTGACAAATTCATCCAGATCTGACAACAGCCCTTAAAGGAATAGTTCACCCAAAAATTACAATTCTCATTATTTACTCACCCTCATGCAACCTCAGATGTGTATGACTTTCTTATTTCTGCTGAACTTAAATGAAGTTTTTTAGAAGAATTTCTCAGCTCTGTAGGTCCATACAATGTAAGTGAATGGGTGGCAACATTTTAAAGCTAAACAAACACACAACAAACATACATAAGGCAGCATAAAAGCAATCGTAAGACTCTAGTGGTTAAATCAGTATCTTCAGAAGCGATGTGATAAGTGTGGATGAGAAACAGATCACTTTCACTTGTGTTTTTGGTGATTCACATTCTTCTCTGCATATTGCCCCCTGCTGTCTAGCAAAAAAATTACTTAAATATTGATCTGTTTCTCACCCACAACCATCATATCAGTTCAGAAGACATGGATTAAATGAATGTGTGTGTGTGTATGTATGTATGTATGTGTAATATTATATTATATATATATATATATATATATATATATATATATATATATATATATATATATATATATATATATATATATATATATATATATATATATATATATACATACATACATACATACACACACACACACACATACTTTTGTGGCTATACTTTTGAAAAAGTGAGAATTTTAACATTCAAAAATCACTGTCACATCGATGTTTGCTTTTTATTAAGGAGGGTCGAGTCAATATGTATTTTTGTGGTAATCAATATTATGCCACAAATGCTATCGATTAAGTTTAACTTGTATTGAACCCGGAATATTCCTTTAATCTTTCAGTTTTGACAATCTTCCATCTAGGACAAAAGTGAAAGAAGTATGATCTTATACAAACAATGTTTTTTTCATCTGTTAGGTAATGTTAAATACTAATGTTCTTGTTCATCTTCATGTGTAAGTTTAGCAAGTTGTCATTCAGCTGATGCTTTTCTACTACAGGCACATTCCCCTTGTAGCAACTATGGTAAGATGCTAAGTTCTAGGCAAGGGCACAATGGTAATAGCTGGATGCATTTTAATCGCATTAACTATGGAAATGTTTCACAACCAGAAAGTTTCAATCTTATTTTTAACAGTAGGCCTATATCTACTGTTTTAGGTTTTAAAATCTAAAAAACTTATTTTTGTGATTTGTTTTTCTCTAAAGGTTTGCTTGGTTTAACTTTTTTTAACAAATGCCAGTTGGTTTGATATTTTTCATATGTCATGCAATCAAATTTAAACATTTTTAAATGTTCAAGTACCTTTGGGGGGCCACTGTATGTGACAGGAATTTAGTTGATCTGATCACATGAGATGAACTCTATGACTCACTTGACAGATGTGTTTGTTTTGAATGCTTAGGGCTACATGGTATAACCTTCAAAAACTGGAAATAAATTAGATGTTAATGCAGAACCGGTAGCTGCAAGACTAATGGCATCTTATTATGAAATAGTGTCACATAAATCATCAAATAGGCCTATTTTTCTTTTATATTTCTGCAAACAGAATATGTGCATAAGAAACCGCATTAAATGTTAAAACGCAGTTACTCGTTTGTGAAGCCTACTCACACAATCTGCCTTAACCATCAATAAAGATTGCTTAGCCCACTCATTGTAGTATTTGTAGCTGGTGTGACAAGCTAACAAAGGATATATAGAGAATTATTCAGGGGCAGGACCGTAGCTAGTGGGATGAAAGGTTGTAACGATTCTATAACAAATTCTAACCCATATTTTTAATAGGAAAGGGGCCCAGAATAACTTGATATGTCCCTGTTCAGGGGAAATCAATTTATTCAGCTAAGGAGAATTTTCATTCTTGACAAGACCTTTATTCAAGTCCATTAAACTTGCTTCCAACATTAAACGAGTGTCTCAGACAAGCGTTGTGCTAGCTTTTTGGTGATCACTTTATCGAAGGAGGATGAGACTTTAATATGCTTTTAAATTTTTAAATAAAAGCAGAGATTTGACGAACGCAAGAAAATGGATTTATGTATATTCCTCATGCTGGGCAAGGCTCAGTGGCCTGAACCTGAAAAACATTCTTGACAAAGTCATTTAAAGTTGAGGAGAGGTGGAGTACTTTTTAGGATACAGATCAATTCACATTTAGCTGCAGATATTAAATGGTGCTAGAAATAAGGGGAGTGATTCCCAAGGATCAAAGTGGATTGGTGAGCATATACACACATGCAGGTAATTGACACAGTGATCAAATCTTGAATAGAAGAGGTGTCTTAAGTCTACATGATGTTTTAATGGGCTACACTTGTATGGATGGATGACAGAAGCTAGATCATTATGAAATTTAAAGCTTATTGTGGTAGCATTTGTCAACTGAAACTGTAAACTGATACAGCTGATAAGGCATATGATTATTTTAAAAGTAAGAAATGAACATTCTATCAAGTCATGTTATGTGGAGTGTGCATTTCTATGAAACATTTATTATTTTTCATATGACGCCCACAAAAACAAGGCTGTAGAGGTAGAGATGCAGTTCTGCTTTAGGGATAGGGCTGTGCATTTAATTACAATCACTATAAAATTGAGACATGCGCATGTACAATTTCTTTTTTTTTCTTTTTTTTTTTTCAAAATTCAGTGATGTTTAATTCACCATTCCGACGCACATCCGGTGCACATCTCCCACACACTGACAAAATCTCGGCAATCAGAATACAGTGCACAAAAAAGGTACAAGTGAGAGAGCAGAGCAGTACGTTTTGTCTCTCTATAGGTTGTTATTTTAATCAAGTAATGATTTGTCAAAATTAATTTACTACATTCAGAATAAAATAAAACTTTGCAGGAGTTAAGGAAGCAGTAAATTCCTAGATCGTACGTCTTCACCTTTGTGGATTGTGGGAAATTAACTGTCATCAAATGTACTTGAAATGTACACTTGAAATTAGAGTACATTGTGTGTAGAATGAGTGGCTCACTCTGAATTCAGTCACTCCAACAAAATAGCAAAAACTTGAAATAGTGTACTATATAGTGGATAGGGGGCGGTTTCAGACACTGAGTGTTCCATGATCAGGGTTGGTGCGGCGGTACTGCTGTACAGAACTAATGATCTCAATATTTATGACACTGAAAACTGTAACTACACTGAAATAACAATCCACACAGGACTTTAAAAGCTATCATATAGCAAAAGAAGGCATTATATTTCAGCATTTATATATATATATATATTCCTTGTGGGACATTTTCATGTTTTCACCGTAATAATGTTTCCAAACCTCTCTTCTTGACAAATTCATCCAGATCTGACAAAAGCCCTTAAAAAGGAATAATTCACCCAAAGTGAGAGAGCAGAGCAGAAATCGGAAAGGTGACTAAAGGAAAACAAAAAAGTACAAAAAAAAACAAAAAAACAACGCTATCAGCTATTATATGTGCAAAGACCATTTTACCCTATTCAAATATGTTTTTGAACATTAAAATGCATTTTTTTATGTAAAATATGTAAAAAAGGAAAACATGCCAAAATTGTAATTAAAATTGCAATCGAAATGTCTATCAAAAAAATGTAGATAATTCAGAAGTCTAGCAAATTATTCCATGAGACTCGTGATTGTTATGAAAGCATACAATGAGGTTTGGTGAGAAAAAAACCCCCAAAATCTTCTGTATAATTTTAGTAAAACTGTTGACCGACCATTGCTCTTGGAACAACCCGGCCTGCCCTCTCACCCCCCTTTTCTAGAGAGGAAGTCTGCGACAGCCATTGGTGCGTTCAAGCAACCTCCACTTGTAAAATGGGCGACAACACGTTTTGTTTATCTAAAAGCAGGTCCATTAGAGCAATATTAACAACAGAACACAACACGGCTGCACACAAACCAGAGAACTGAACTTACTAAATACGTATGTCTGATGAGTTTGTATGTGAAGGATAGATGCATTTTTATTGGAAATTGAGTCCTCAATCAAACTAAGAGAAATACACAGAGGAGGCTGAATTCAGCTAAAGTCACACCGTGTCCTAACCTGACACCAAACAACACATTCTAAAAAGGTACAGTATATTTTCTATGTTAGAGTTTTTGTCCTAACAAGCCATGATGAGCAAAGTTACATACAGTAAAGCGGGGCATTCAGTTATACAGAAAACATTACTGAGTGCCACAAACAACATTGTATACAGTATGCAAAGATGTACTCCAAGGATTTGATGCCACTGACCTCACAGACTTTGGCAAATCAAGTAATTATTTATTTGAAATCTGCACAACCGGCCTACAGGATGTTTAAATTCAGATGATTTTTGCAAGTGCTTTCCAGTTTTGCAAGCAATATTGAAAGCCACTGTGAGAAGAGGGCACTATTCAAAGTGCCGTTGCAAGCGAAAGTGAGCAGCTTAACCCCTTCACAAAAGACCCTTCCAGCAAAGGCTACCTGGAATAGTCATTTTGAGGCATTGTCAACCTGGCAGGCACGTCCGTGCTTTTCATTTTGAAAGATTGGATAATTTATTTACTTAACCTGGGATTTTAAAACCCCAAGTTGCTCTTGTACACTCTTGAAAATCAATGGAAATTATTCCTCACATATTTACTGTACAATACAGACAGTAAGCAAGATGTAGTAGAAGTTTTATATCCTGCAACAACCTTAACCGCTGTAAGCAATCATTTTGCTGCTACATTATTGAGGTAACATTCCAATTCAATATAAAGTGGCAGCATGGACTGAGTAGGAGGTAGGATCCTCACTTTCGATAGGAATTCACCCCAAGAATGCACCTACTCACACTGCAAATCTGTGTTAGTACTCAATATTTTTGCACTATGCATTTGACATCACATCTCTTTAAATCTACTGTAGAGACATATTATATTTGCACAAGAAAGTGAATGAACTGTTTTGGTCTTAGGATTGTTAAGGCTAGGGGGCTATATGCCTTTTACGTATATGCCGCATCCATTCAAAGATGTTGAACAAGTTAGGGTCTCCAGTACTGTTACATGTGTATAACTTTAATTCCAGCTCTGGTCACGGTGGAGCTGCTTGGATATTCAAAAGACATAAAACTATTTTAGTGGACAAACCAATGAACCTCAATTTATATCTTTATCTGAGAAACTGGCTTAATATTGAGAATATGAATATCCTTCACATAAACCAACTGAAACATTTAGAACTGTATGTTTTCTCCATCACAGCAGCATCTCAAAATGTACATCCTGCAGCACTATTAAATAAAAAAAAAATCAGTAAGTTATGTTTTCAATCAGCCTTGCATCCATTCTTAATGTGGCAGATACACTGCAGGATCCTGGTGGACAAGTACTAAACAAGACAAGTGAGGGGTCATCCAGAGTATCTAGGGGAAGGTCTAATCATCACTCAAGAAACATTTTCACACAGGAATTCCATGCAGCCTCTCACATCCCTGTTGAAAATGGATACACATCAGCATGTGCTGCAGCTGCACGTGATGCGATTTCTAGCATGGGGCACTAGTATGGTGATGTCCCCTCCAGGCTTTTTAAGTAGCTTAAACATCAAGACTTACCAGGTCTACCAGCTTCATCATAAAGATGATTTTGGACGATAACCCACCCCAGATCACCATTTTTTTATGATGAACAGCATAAACCACCACAGACCATCATGGAAAGTTTATTATATATTTGTCACAGTCAAGGATTACATGTATATGAATTAGTCATTCAATTAAAATATTTAATTGCAATGAATCGAAAGTTAAATCGCAATTAACTGCAGTTAACTGCTGAAATTAACTGCTGAAATTTGACTCTATATGTACTTCTCTAAATGCATTTAGTTCCTTTTTAGAAAACAAAATAACTAGTAACAATAATATTCTATGAACAATTTACAAGGCATTCCACAGTATAAAGATAGAAATGCACCAAAATAGCACCAATTCAAGTAACATTATTAAACGTTTCCCAAAGTGTAAGTGACTATTTGAAAGAACTAGTCCTCATAGGTTGCATGTTTATTGCAAACGTACTTACATTTTTTTAATCCTCATTCTCTACCATATTAATATAACTATGCACTTCACTACAGCAATCATGAAGCTGCATTCACAAAATCCATACCGCTTTGAAATCCACATGAAAAGTGCTGCAGAGAACATTGTTTTGCTTTTAGGGCTGGCACTGTCCATAAGTGCCATAAACAGGGCTGAGACATTCAATTAGAATTTTAAATTGAAACATTTCCAATATTCAAATTATATTCCAATTTTAAAGACATTATTCTAGGTAGTGGTAAAATCTCCAAGATGTCTTGGTTTTTAAATTGACGTTCTCTCCTACGTCCACAAGAGGGTGCAACAAATCAATATAAACCACTCAAAATCGTTATAGCGATTGTGTATTACAAAGAACATATCTGGCACACAAATGTGTGTAAAAATATAAAGTGAAAAGATTTAGCCAGTTTATATTCTCAAATAAAAATGTAAAAGCTTCAAAAGATGGTTTATGTTAACTTAGGGTTGCACACAATACCTACAGTATACCAGTGCCATTGTACTACAACAGACTTTATAATACCTGCGGTGCCCAGTGTTTTTCATTAAATACAGTTAAATGTGCATAGTACCTAATGCTTATGTAGCAAGACGCTGATAAAAGAGGTAGACTACAGATGAAGTGTGCTCGCTAGGATGCATCCTATCAAGGCAGCGGTATACCGAGCATCCCCCTTTAAACAAGCCTAGTTTAAACGAGATGGCCTTCGTAGGACAAACAGAAACAGAACTCATCATGGTTGCTATGACAGCATGCAAAGTGCAAGCACTTTGAGTAAATGGAGAACAAAGTCTCTCTGGATGAGGTACATTTTAGGAAAGTTATGATGTAGAGAGAAAACAAAATAGAATAGTGTACTTTTAGTCTAAAATACATTATTTTAATTATATATTACTATAATTACTGTCTACATATTGTATACTCTGCACCCGTCGGCGGAGTTATTTCAACTTGGGAATTAGCATTACTTGCATTTGAACATCATATTTTCTGGCAAAATGGCTTCCTTTTTTCAGAAAATTCTGTTAAATTTCAGTTGAAGCAAAGAAAAGTGAAGGCTGCATTCAGAGTGTGCTAACGCTTTTTTGAAACGGAGACAGCCTCGATGACGTAAGCAGCTGACAAATGCGACCTCCTGAGGATGCAGCTTTTAAAATGAGACACCGCTATAGTATGGGGGGGCATTCACTCCGAATGCATCCATCTTTTTCTATGAAAGCATGCGCTAGACGGATGTCTTTGACCGTCGCTGTGTTTTTTTCAGAGTCTCAGGTAGAAACTATGCATTTTTTCAGACACTGTAAATTTAAAAGAAAATTCAGCATTTAAAACGTGTCATGAGACACCCGTGTTGTGTTTTATTCATTGCACTGCATCTGTTTTAGTCCACGAATGCAAGTCATTGTCAGTGCTTGGCATGCATCCAATATTCAAACACTCGTTTTCGAATGTGCATTTTTTCATCTTGCATTCGACGAATATTCAAATTTAGAATTTTAATTTGACAGCCCTACTGCCCATGTAAGGATACCTCATCCGAATTGTCCAGTAAGACGGAAGCACAACGCGTGTTATGTGAATGCGACTTTTCAGAAGTCCCATTGAGTTTTTTTGTACGCATGTTTTTTTTTTACAAAAACATATGGTTAAAGGGTTAGTTCACCCAAAAATACAAATTCGCTCATCATTTACTCACCCTCATCCCATCTGTGTATGACTTTCTTCTGCAGAACACAAAAGAAGATTTTTAGAAGAATATCTCAGCTATGTAGGTCCATACAATTCAGGTAAATGGTGATGTAATGGTTCAATGAAATGAGAAACAGCGATTCAAACTCGGGTATGTCACTTTTATTTTATAAATTAAACACGTCCGCCTCAAACATGACGGTAAAGCTTTCAAAACGGCCAATTACTTTCAATACACACAGAGCTTGTCAACTGGGTTCTTTCTCCCCCTCTGGGGATTTGGGCAGCCTTTTATCTCCCCGTCTCTCACTGTGAACATAGAAATAACAATTAGCAGCAATTCATCTCAGGTGAAAAACCCTTGCCGCTTCCTCTCTCTCCCGAAACAAACTCTTGGCCATGCCCTCGCCTCCAAATATACCCAACGCCTGACTCAGGTCGGGGGAATAACCCGGCCTGCCCACTCACCCCCCTTTTCTAGAGAGGAAGTCTGTGACAGCCATCGGTGTCCCCGGCCTGTGGACCACCTCAAACTTAAATGGCTGGAGTGCCAGATACCAATAAGCGATCTGGGGATTGCCATCTTTCATGCGGAGGAGCCACTGGAGCAGGGCATGGTCTGAACAGAGGATGAATGCTCATCCCAGCAAATAGTAGGTGACCTCAGAACTGCCCTCAGATGCTGGATGTGCCATTGCAAATCACTACTTTATGATATGAATAATGATATCACCCAAATAAGCAGCAGCATACACAACGTGCGGTCTGAGGACTCCGTCTATGAAACATAGCCGGAGCCCCAAACAAACCGAGTGGCAGGGTCACAAATTGATGAAACCCAAACAGTGAGAGAAGGACAGTTTCTCATGGGATATCAGCGTTAAGGGCATATGCCAATATGGTAAATGGTCTGCACTTATATAGCACCTTTTTAACCTTAACGGTATTCAAAGCACTTTACACTGTGACTCATTCTCACACACACACACACACACACACACACACACACGGCGGCAGAGCTGCCATGCAAGGTGCTAGCCTGCCATTGGGAGCAACTTGGGGTCTTGCCCAAGGACACTTCGGCATGTGGATTCGTGTGGGCCGGGATTTCAACCACCAACCCTGTGATTAGTGGCCGACCTGCTCTACCAACTGAGCCACAGCCGCCCATATCATTTGCATCATATTTCAACACCCCGTTGAGTTTCCTATAATCCACACAGAACAGGACCGAGCCATCGCTCTTAGGTACCAGAACTACAGGGCTGGCCCAATAGCTGTGGGATTCTTCTATTATCCCCATAATCAAGCCTTATCATGGCCTTTATTGTTCCCGTACTACCATTTTTTTTTGTGTTCGGGTAACCAGTAGGGCCGACTACATATCACTACCCTCGTTGTCTCGATGTGGTGTTTTATGAGATTAGTGCGGTCGAGGAGAGGCGAGAAATTCTGTTGCAATCTGGCAACCTCTATACGTTGTGATGGCGAGTGGTGGTCTCCATAAGGGATCGGGGTGAACTGATAGCTTTTAGGCTCATCTCCGGACAGAGCTTCTCCTCCTCCGGAACTACTGTCACCAAGGATACGGGAAACACTTCTCTCCATGGTTATAGTAGGTTGAGGTGGTAAATCTGACATGCCCTGGCATCATCCATACGCACTACCTCAAAATCGACTTCCACAACTCGTCGTGTGACCTCAAAGGGCCCTTGCCACTTTGCAAGTAATTTTGAGCTCGATATGGGAAGCAATACAAGTACTTTATCTCCCTGTGCAAACTCTCATAGTGAGCTCCCCTGTTATACAGTCGGGACTGACGTTCTTGTGCCTGTAGCAAATTCTCCTTTAATAGTTGTCCCAGTGTGTGAAGTTTTGCTCTAAGGTTAAGAACGTATTGAATTTCGTTTTTGCTCTGTGAAGGTCCCTCCTCCCAATTTTCCTTCATCTAATACACCACAAGGCTTATGCCCATATAACAATTTAAGCAGGGAAAACCCCGTGGAGGCTTGCGGGACCTCTCACACTGCAAATAACAGGGGTCCGAGCCACTTATCCCATTTCCGAGCATCTTCGAGCACAAACTTACTTGTTTTATAAGGTCTCATTTAATTGTTCGACAAAGCAGTCCATTTGTGAATGGTACACACTTGTACGAATCGATTTAATATACAATAACTCATACAGCTCGTGTAGTGTATGTGACATAAAAGAAGTGCACTTACCAGTGAGGATTTCTTTCGGAATCCCCACTCAGGAGATTATTCTGAAGAGTGCCTCTGCAACACTACTTGCTGAGATGTTACGCAGAGGCACTGCTTCCGGATATCACAGTGCGTAGTCCACCAGAACAAATACAAAGTGATGCCCGAGTGCTGTCCTTTTTAATGACCCGATGAGGTCCATGCCAATTAATTTGAAAGGAACATCAATCAAAGGAAGGAGGCTAACAACTGGGCTGTACTTTCCTCTGTGTGAGTGTCCTGTGCCACTCTACAACCAATCTTTTATAATTGAAAAATATGGATGTGAGTGCAATGTCCAGCTAAAGTCATTGACCATCAATCACTCTCACTTGGTCAAACACGTGTTCCTGGGTTTCATCAATGTCTTCTGAAATTATCCAGTTGGTTTTGGGTGAGAAAAGACCAAAAGTTAACTTTCACTAGGGGTGAACCGATCGATCGGCATCGGCCGATATTCATCTTAAATCCGTGATCGGATCGATCATGCCTAGATTTAGGGCTGATATTTTTTGCAGCATGCAGGGAATCACACATACACTGATGCATGACAGAGTGGCCTTTGGAGGCGAGTTGTTGGCAATTCTAAGCATTAACGAATGTAAACTTTCAGATATGCTAGTCGGTATCGGCTGATCTTGGTGTTAAAAAAAAAATAAGATCGTATCGGCCTCAAATTTCCTGATCGGTGCACCACTAGTGCTTAATATGCAGTTGTTGCCTCCAATTTCACATAGCTACAGATATTTTTTCCATTTAAGGCCAGTTTGGCCAGTAAGAGAGCAAATAAACATCTTTTTGATTAACTCTTTCATTCTTTGTCTGTTGCTTAAAGAAAACAACTGTCAATTGGTATCGGAATCGGCCCATTTGCTTGTAAAAAAATATATCGGCAATTGGAATCGGCTATTGGTGCATCCCTAACTTTCACTGTACATCTTGACAGAAGTCTCCTTGGTGATCATGATTTCAAACTCGATTACACCATCTAGTGCTCTGCGTATGCTTCAAGCACTAGGAAGTGTCATTGAGCTTGAAATCATGATCGTTCCCAGACACTACAATGGCAAGATGTACAGTGAAATTGGTCTGTTCTCACCCAAGAGCAACTGGATCTCTTACAAAGACATTAATTAAACCAGTGGAGTCTTTAGATTTCCTTTAGGATGACTTTCTCTCTTTTTTGGAGCTTCAAATGCCTGGCCAGTATTAACATGCATTGCATGGACCTACATAGCTGAGATATTCTTCTAAAAATCTTAACACAAATCTTTGTGTTCTGTAGAAGAAAAAAAGTCATACACATCTGGGATGGCATGAGGGTAAATGATGGGAGAAGTTTCTGGGTGAACCATTTCTTTAAGAGTTCTTTTCTCCTTCACTTGATCATTGACACTGAATCGCTGTTGTGCGTGTTTGTGGTGTGTACTTTAGTTTAAAGTCCCCAGACATCACAAAGATTCCACCCTATTCCAACCAGTGTTTAGAACTTACACAGGCCTGAATAAAATGTCAGAATCTAATGTCAAATTGGTAAATGCATTAATTTCGACAGCTCTAATATGAATACGTTTAATTCACAGAGAGACGGTCAGTCCTAGAGTTACTGTATATGCATGGTAAATATTAAAAAGTATACAGAAGGTACAGCATGCAATGCATAGATTTGGCGCAATATTCAGTGGAGCACCTCACTATCAATAAAAAGGAGATTTACATTACAGATATGGAGACCAAAAGGGATCTGCTGCTCTGTGAAGCATATAATCTCATTATCAGGAGAGTTAAGAAAACCAATTAGGCTGTAAATAAGCAGACAGGATAATTCAGAGTCGAATATTCAGCATGATGTCCTGCTGCGTTGGCAGAAACATTGAAGACATTCCTAACAAAGTCTCGTTAAAATCTTCAGCCAGTAATAACTGTACATTATTCTGCTTATTCCACGGCTTGGTATCAAATAAATAAATGGACATGAGATTGCGGAGAGACCATGAATATGAAAACAGCTACTGTACTGTTATAACCTGTTGCTATAAGACAACAGTCATTATTGAGAAATAATGAATGCAGCGATTGACCAATAAAATATTGAGTATTCCTAAGAGCAATGTAATAAACAAAATTAAAACTTTGTGTTGTGTGAAGGAGAGTAAGTGGTTGGACAGAAGGCATGTTCAGCAGTCATGAGGGATATTCAGGAATTAAACTTTACTAATACCCGCCTTAATGTTAGTGACCAATCCTACCTTAGCAATTGTCATCCATCATGTTTTTAGACAAGCTTTTGCTTTCTTCTTATTTTCAAATAAAAAAAATCATGTTAATTTGGTCCTTTTAAATGCAATGTAATGTAGACTAGAATTGCAAAATTTACCAGAGTTTGTTTTGACGTAACTGTCCAGCTGTGCTTCGACACAGAAGCATATTTGTAGATACTCCTGGTACCTGGGTATCTTATGGGGGAAATGTCAGATCTATAATCAATATATTGATAAATGTTTTATTACTTTGCTGTCATTCCATGCATTGACATTTTCATGACATTCTCTGTGTGTTTGCCTAAGATAAGTGAAGTGTGGAAATTTGGGTTCCTGCAGGAAGTGTTGATGCATGACAAATCGCCAACATCAGAGTGTGTGTGAACGTGCAAACAGACGTCTCATGACTTGTGTGGTCACACCCTGTGACCCATTTAGAGGGTGTAAAAGTACAGCTGTTGTTTTGCAGATCTCTCTTCATTTGTATATCAACCGGTGCTTGCTTGAGCTCTAATAAAAGTCACTCTTTGGAGCCCTTCATCCTCTGTGTCCTGGGTCTCTTTCTGGCTTAAGAGTGATGTAAGGGAACAGGTTTTTTTCTGAAAATTGACATTTATTCAATTCAACTCCGTCAGACGCACTAAAAGCTATTTTAATAGGATCTATACAATAGTGTAAAGTCTGTAATAATCTAGTATTCAATAAAGGAGTCAAGTGATAAAATACATTGTATATTGTTTTTTTCTATTTTCACGTTGTTCTGAAAATTCTGACGCAGTTCACAAATTTTATATTGTTCCATCTTGTTTTGCAGACTGGAGCCATGGCATCCACCATGGGCAGTAACTGGGAAAGGTGTCCCCAGAGTTACATCTGATCATGCCATTAAGATTGTAAAAAACAACTTTGCCTGTCACAATGTTGAACTGCCAAACAAAGTGTTTTCCATAAAAAAACTGCTTCCAAAAATGTGCTTCCACGTAAAGAGCATGCATTTAAAAAACTCTAATTCAATTATTCAAAAATATAAGTAATAAATACCCGAGGATACACATTTACTTTAGATTGAAATTTTCCAGTATTTTTATTATTATGACTTTTGTTTGCAAGACATGTTTTGTCCATTATCTCAAGAATCAGTGAGTGCAAAAGAATTGGTCAGTGGGACAGTGCATCAATCAGGTATACTTGCATGTTTATTGGCCTCAGTGCATAATCAAACACACACCAAGCGACATGACAGCGTTGCTTTGGTATTGTGGGCAGTGGAGTACTCTTGACAAGACAAAGCGCCCAAGAATAATGTAAAGTAGGTTCATAAATCTAAGCTGGTGACTGGAAGCACATGTTAAATCTGTTTTTATAATTTTGCTCTAATCTTCATGGCTGTTTCTGCATGATAAGGACTTCCCCTGGTGAAATGCTGCAACTTCGCCAGTCAATTTAAATATGCCCATATTTTACTGTCAGACGTTGATTTTCTGAGGCCATTTCCTCTCCTCCACACAAAGCAGTAAAGCAGCTCAAGGACAGACTATACCAATTTGTCATTTGGCTTGTGTTTCTTCGAATAAATTTGAATGAGCGTGAAGCAGGAGATGGCAAAGCAAACTTTGTCTGAATCTGATGGTCAAGTGGTCCCATCAATTTTGATAGATCTGAAAGCCCAGGCCAAAAGGAATAACTGCTTGCTCTTATTAGCTATAAAAGGAACCTCTGACAATGAGATATATTGAAGCCCTCTAAGAGAAGCAAACGTTTAATGCAAGTAAACAAGGGATGTATCGGACTTCAAATAAACTAATAAGTATTGCTGACAGTCCACTGTTGTTCCTTGGAATACATTATCAAGACAAAAGTGGAAGTCTAAAGCAGGAATTACAGAATTGTTACAATAACCGAGTTTAACATAATCAGTCTATAAAAGGTGTGATATTGTCTCTAAAAGGAATCAATATCAGAGCATGTCTGAGCAGCTTTAAACTGCAGTCTGCTGAAAGTGAAATGCCACAATTACATTTAGATGCACACATAAGGTCGGTATTTGCATTATTATTATTCTGAACCAGCCTTCACATCTATCACTACAAACTACAGTTAGTGCAATTTTGGAGGTGTAAACAGTCTATTATGCATACAGTAGGGTTCAAAAGTCCAAGAGTCTAGGGCCCTGTTTACACCTGGTATTAAGATCTAGAGATCTGCTTCCCGACCTGGGTTTCGGCCGGGTTTAGGACTGTTTTTCCAAGTAGGACTTCGGGTTTGGGTCGGGGTTGTTTTGCGCACGTCTGTTCTGTTTTCCCGTTGTGTTCTTATGTAAACACATGCTGGACGAATGTCTTTGACTGTTGCACAATGTCTCACTTTTTCTTCAGCGCCTCGTTCAGGTCCGGCACTTTTTAAACACTGTGTCAAGTTAAAAAAGAACTTCAAAATTTAAAAAAAAAAAAAAAAAAAACGCATGTTTAACTAATTTTTCAAGGTTACTAATCAAACAAGCAAATTTGCTGCATTGACTCATCTCCTTTGTACAAAAGGTCAGAATTCCTTGCTTTCATTGAAGCCCACAAGATTCTCTTTGGAACGTTCTCAAATCATGCTGGGATAATATGGATCCGGTTTTGCACAAACTTGCCTATGGCAGCTCAAATGCATGCCGTCATTCAAGCAAAAATAGGACATTAAACCATATCAATTTAGGAAAATGCTAAATAGAAGCATTTTCACAAGAAAACCCACAAGAACAAATCCGCCATAGACGCTTGCAGAGCTGCATTACTGGAGCAGAACATTTAACAGAGCACATATAGTAAATCCCTTAAGATGCATCGTCACATTGTCTGTGTAAAAGAGCGTGTGCTTTGCTAAATTGGTTTTCCCTCATTCTCTAACAAGGTGCAGTCTGTGGGCAAAATCTTTTTTCCCCTTCTATCCCTGATCCTTGTGTGGTTGTTTGTATTTTTAGTCAGATGCATTCAATGAACCTTATGATGCATTGAGGGCAATAACAGTGAGACAAACAAAATTCATGATTAATGAGCATGTTTTCCCCAAGAACTGTTAAAACAAGCATGTCACTACATTGTGACTCAGGACAAGAAACAAACAACAACAACAACAACAACAACAACAACAAATGTGCACGCTGCCATTCCCTTGGCAGTAATAATAACATTGTCAAAATCGCAAATGGCAACAATTTTTAATTCACCATGCATAATGAAAGGTCCTAAAATAATCTAAACAGGCTGGCAGACAGAACAAAGGCAATGTTTATACCTTGCAAAATTTCTAAGTCATTTAACTCACAAAGTGGATGAAGTATAGCACATGTCTGCTTGCAGATTTTTCTTCTATTCTTTGTGGTTTATAAGTGCGTTTCAGTTAAAACAATAAGGCTAATTAGTAGTCACATCACTCTAGCACAGCAGATCACGAATGATGCAAGCATATATGCAACTTGCTTGTAATGTAAGGTGATGTAATGGGTAGTGTCAACTGTTTTATCATTTTTGGAGATGAGTGGGCGTTGCAAACTAATAGGCTTGAAATTATATTCATCCATCTTAGTTTGTGCAGCCCACCAATTCATGTCAGCCCAATGCCCGTGTGGGGATGCTGCTTCATAAAAGATCTTAATACATCATGTATCTTTTTAAATCATGTTTTCATGAACGATACTGGTTGGATTTTTACATTTAATGAGGGTTAGGGAATAATTTACATCATTAAGAGGAGACCTCATTATTTAATAATGTGCGAGATATTCGGAACCAGTGCATTTTTGTCCGCATAAAAGGCACATTTCCACATGAGGAACAAAAGGCAGGCTATGAAGTCAAAGCCAAATAGAGACCAATAGAGCATTTTCCAGCCACTAAAAGGTCTGCCTAATGCATGCACACACATACAGGTACACGCTTTCTGAACAGATAAAACGGGTGACATTATGGCAATGAACCAGGCCAGCTCCTGCTACTCAGAGCTCACATGAAAAGCAACAGATTTTTATTGTCATAAATAGTGGCGCTTTTGCTTCAGTGCTGCCTAATATAGATATACCAGGGCAAGCATTTGTTTGGAGGGAGTATGTATGTCACCACCAGTAAATTAGAATGTCTTCCAAGCCATTTCCTCTCTGGCTGTGATTCAAAGAAGACCTGGAGGGAAGACAAGAAAACTATGCAGCCAACGAAGACCAAACAACCCACGCCTCTGTACAAACAAAGCACACAGAACTAACAATGGAAGACCACCTAGCCTTTAGATTATCATCATGTACATTAAATCCCCAGAGACCATGATTAAACTAACTGAGCAGGCTTGATAGGAAATATTGTATGGAGCAGCTTAACAGAGGATGCTGGTGATATTTATGTCCCTTTCTCTCTAGAGCGTTTCTGGTACAGGAGAGATAAGTCTCCCCCTGCACAGGTAATATAAAACACCTGTAAAGTCACCCTGTGAGATGTGTCTTGGGATTGA
The DNA here is from genome assembly GCA_032164185.1 of Moxostoma hubbsi. Taxonomy (NCBI): domain Eukaryota; kingdom Metazoa; phylum Chordata; class Actinopteri; order Cypriniformes; family Catostomidae; genus Moxostoma; species Moxostoma hubbsi. Next base: position 3,599,721 of record JAVLUX010000017.1, on the reverse strand, counting down.
ATAAAAAGTGAGATTTAAAAATGTCCGAGTCATTACTGACTAAAGACTCGGTGGTCTAAATTACTCTTACATAAACAAAGGCAGTAAGCACAGGAATGTACAGACAGCTACCCATGAGGACAGTAATGCTGTCTGGTGCAGAAGTCTTAATGTACCTTGTCTGCAGAGTTGACACTATCGTTATAGTAGCGGTTAGTGGTTTTGCTACCTTGTTTAAAAACACAGATTATTAATTACTCAACTCCAAAATGAAAGTGAATGAAAATGTGTAATCTCTATAACATGTTTTCAAGAAGGGATGCACCGATGTATCAGTTTCCGATATTTATCAGCCAATTATTGATCAAATTAAATTATATTATATAATATATTCCATTTTTATTCTCTTGTTCTCACGTTAATGTGAAAAAAAAAGACCATAAACGGACATGACAGTTGTAAAAGTGGCACAATAATAATAATAATAATAATAATAATAATAATAATATCAATTAATGGTGCATGATTGATTGAATTAAGATTGAAATTGCAAAAATGGCCAGCATTATCCATAAACCAATATTATATCAAATTAAAAAAGGGGGTTCTGTTTATTTTAAATTTTTCCATGATGTAGTTGACATTTCCATGGAGTTACCCAACTTAGGCATACAGTAGGTTGAATTTCTAATGTTCTATCATATACAGTATATACAAAAATGAAAAAAATAAAAAATGCAGTATCTATGATGTTTAAAGTATTTAAACAACACAGTACTCCCTTGGAAATGCCTTTAAAGTATGTTGATTTTAATATAGAAATTCAATGTACAACAGCGTTTTTTGTAATGTAATAAAGTAAACAAAATCTGTGTTACAGCAATGTAAATCATAAAAAAAAAAAAAAAAAAAAAAAAAAGCTTTTTCAATATGCAATAATTCTTTTTTGGAAATTATTTTGATCATTTTATTCTTGACAGGTTTCACAAGAATCACCCTTATAACTGTTTCTCAATATGAAAAAAACTGCTGAGATATGGAAAACGACCGACAAGTGTAAACCAATGGACAACCACAATCGATGATAAACACATTCTACACATATTAATCTGGTCTCAGTTATAAGCAGAAAACGTCAAAAGGAAGAGCACCATACAACAGGGTGGTTCGCATGGCTTAGTACTGAACAAACTTTCCAAGCGTGGAAATGCAACCTTTATTTACAATTTGCAAAATAACCATGGAAAATAGCCCTTAAGAATCCATTTACAATATCTGAATTCAGCATGGATCTCATGTATTTGTAGCAGGCATTTATTGGCTGGTGTTTTCAGACAATTCACAAGAGTAACTGTATGGATTACTGTGAAACTCCGGAGAGGATCTCCGTAACTTGAAACTGAAACCTTCACTCTTTTCCAGCAGGCATCTAAAGGCACAGGCAGCTGTTAATTTGCATAATAGTGTATTTTATAATGCATGCATTGCACAGCTGCTAATCACCACCCTAAATCTTTTTTTTCTGTATCACATTGATGGCACACTTTGTCATCTTTTCCAACATGTTAATTGTTCACCTGAAAGCATTCCCCCCCCCCCTTCTTCTTTCTCTCAAAGCACAATAAGATAACTCTGTTTGAGTATTGATTACTCATAAAATTAAAATGTAAACCACTCCAGAGAAATATGAATGAATGCAGAAGGAGAAATCCCACAAGAACTGAAACTGCTACTAGTACATAATTTACATCCCAATCTTATACATTGACAATCTCTTGCATCTGAGATATATATATATATATATATATATATATATATATATATATAAAACAATTCAATGCATTTAATAACAAACACTAATCAATGTATGCAATATTAATTATTTCAGCACATGTGGTGAACAAATTGCAGAGCATTACTCATTTAAAATGCCTTGAACAAAATGTCAACAGTAAATAAATGGCTGTAGGTTCATCTAGATTGAAACCTAACATGAACCTACATGACTTGACCCTACATAGCTGGACCAAGTTGCAAATGTACAGGCTTTTATTCAACAGCATCCTATAACAAACAGGTAATTCCCTTTCACACTGCCAGTGACTTCGTCGCTATATGTCAGTAAACCCTGTACTGTGGGTAGCGCGGTCAACTGGGCTGAGAAATTAATTTCTATATATAATTCTATAATAATTTTGACATAAAATGTGACCACAATTTTAATTTTAAAGTCAGCAGATTTTTAAATTGACGTCGTTTACTTAGTCTGCAAGAGGGCGAAATGAATACATTCAGTATATACGATAAAGCAGAGTGCCAAATTATTGCAAAGAAAATGTTAAACTAATGTGCATAAAATAAAAAAAGAGTTTTAGTTGGTTTATATTGTCAAGTGTAAAGTATAAAGTAAAATAAGGGGGGCTATGTTAGCATGGTGTCAGTGGTACTCCCCCAGACTCAAGCTTAATAACAACGATGCAAAAGTGTTTTTCCTTCATTACAGTTGTATGTATGGTAGTAATATTCCCAAAAGTACTGAAGTAATATAGCTACTGAACTCAGTGGTGAAGCGGCTCAGAATATGAGCCCAGGGGCTGTTCAAACAGATGGAGGACACCATATTGGAACAGAACATGATCGCAAAAAAACGCATTTTCAAATTGAACTACTTTCCTGACCAAGTTTAAAAAAAGAAAAACAAAAGCTCTCCTTAATCTGAGAAATGCTGATAAGAGAACAAGACGCAAATGGCCAAATACCTCAACCTAAGGTGCTGTTCACACCAAACGCTTTTGCAACCATCCATTTTACCATTTGTTTTTATATGCAAACACGTGCTAGACAAATATCTTTAATTGTTTCGCCGCATTTTGGTGTTTATTCAGCATCTCATGCAGGAGCGTTGTGTAACCCGAGACCTTTCTGTTAAACTGTGGCCTATTTTTGTTGCGCTGCATCTAAAGTAGCCTTTTATAACGCAAGAATGTGATCGTTCTTAAGTCATCATCAGCGATTGCACACATCTATAATTTTAATGCATAGTTTAAGTGTTCTAATGTGCATTTTTTTTATTCTTAAATTTGAAAATCTTTGAAGCGACGGAGACATGTAAACGTCCAGTCACGGATAATTTTATGGTTACGTGCCATAGTGTTGCTACAATAATTGACCGGTGTGCAACACAGTGTCATTTAAATGGTCCGCATATCAGAGCCGCGGCAGATGCGTTTGAGCTCATAATATTAGAGTGCTCACCTGTTTAATTCTCCCTCTCTCTCTCCTAAACAGTTCCCTGTAACTTTTAACTGTCTTGTCTAATGATAAAAAAGAAAATAATCAATAAAACTAATATCATCTACCATCTGCAAATATGCGCATATCTCGTTTAAACAGATGTAATAAACCAACCTCACAAAATTCTAACATATTCTACAGTCTCTCCTCAACAGTTCCCTGTAACTTTTCTAATGATGAAAGGCAAATAACAATAAAACTTATTATATACACACGCATGTCTCATTGGCTCTACAGGAGATTATTTGATAGAATAACGTGCAAAGTGGACCAGACTTTACAGTATGCCGATAGTCAAATGTGTGGCTATGGGAGACTTGACAGAATACTCAAAGCATTGTTAACAGCTGGGATGGCTTTAGTAAACTTTGCATACAAACTTTGTTTCCATCTAGCCACAAGTAATAACCTTGAGATGTCCAATTCTGCTTGTACACAATGAGTTCATGTGTTAAATGCAGCAGAGCAACCGCGAAGCAGTTTGGAATTGGACCAAAAATAAACTAATAATCTGCTGTGGTCCAAACAAGCATTGACCCTGTAAAGACATGTGACAACTGTCTTTACAGTCGTGCAAAAAAAAATCTGTTATGAGAGCCGAAATACTGTGAGAGGGATTATAGTTTTGTTAATCTCAGCCTCATTCCGCTGCTTCTTATCCCCAGGGTATGTTTCCTGTTTTCTCCTAGAGAGGAAATGGTGTAATGAATGGATTCTAAAAGGCGGCGGTGGGGGTCTCTGGGAGCAAAATAGACTTTCTTGGCAAAGGGGACAATTTTGTTTGGACTGCACCCAGAGAGACACTCCCAGGAAGTCTCAGGGCGGACACCTTACATGACTCCCTGAATCTCTTTCTACACACGTTCTGAAGCAGCAATATGCCTTTCATCTGGCATAGCTTGTGTTCCTCCACCTGATGTTTTAAAACCCATCATGTTGGCTCTTCGGCAGACTGTGTACCTTTTGAAAATTTGATGTGACTACTGTAGCGTCCTGGATTTTGCTAGATGGTAAATTCCCAAACTTAATTTTAGGAAGGTCCTTGATTTGGTGGACTATTTTAGGACTCTAAATTTGCCACCTCATTTCACAAAGATAATTATTTTTATTTTTATTAAATTGCCCTGAAATTTTTAGAAACAAATCTTTGTCAATTAACTCATTATCAAAGAGACAATTTTTGTCTCTATGCCTAGAGCTGCTTCTGATATCTTTAAGCATGCAAACACATCTTAATGTTGTAGAAACTATTATTGTACAGTAACTAATCTTCAAAAGAGGATAGGCATTTCTGCTGGTTTACTGAGGCCAAAATAAGTTAATTAATACACACATACAAGAGGAATGCTGTCTTTAAGATTAGGGCTAAGAAAAGATTTCAATATAGGGCAATGGTGCAATATAAAGCAGCACTGTTTATGGGTACTTGACATGAAATAGTTTTGGAAAGTCCTGCATTGTGACATGCTATAAATCAAACATTATTTGAAACAGCATTTTCTTAAAAAAGTACACCCAGTAATTTTTTTCCCCATTAAAAAAAGTTTTACTCCTAAGGAAATTAATGGAGCACTTACATGAGATGAGGACTAACCAGTAACCAGTAATAAAAGTGGTTTTATTCTACATGGGGCAGGGGTACCCTCATGGGGGCTGCCATTTTAGAATCACATGGCCAGCTGAATACTACTCATTTAAACTCAGTAACAGTTTTGTTGTTGGACACTTTCACTCTTGGATTACATTAATTATGGCTGATTGTGAATCGTGAATTTCTACAAATAGCACCTGTAACAGAAAACTATTGATTTTGAATTATGCTGCATCCACTAGGTGTCACTGAGTGCACCTTTAAGTATTTTATAATTATTAGGCAGATGCTATTTGCAACCTGGTGCAAATAATGGTTTGTGCCATTTATACCTCAGTGAACACAGTGCCAGATGTTATTTGCACCGCAACCCTGTTTTTTTTTTCCATTTAAAATTGCATTGCAATATTTTTCAAAATCCTCGTAATTAGATTTTTTCGTCCAAAACATTCATCCCGAAATGGTATGATAACATTCTCGCAGGACACATTCAAAACAGCTCTGCTAGGCCTGTCGCAATTAATAATTTATCCTCCGATTGCAATTATTATATCCAACCATGATTATCTGAGATAACCTCAATTATTGTACGCTTCACATTTTACCATCCACGTAAGGGAATTTTAAGCGATTTTAACACTGGCCTTGTGATTCACAGGGCGTTTTCACACCTGGCTCATTTGGAGCATTTGTTTCGGAACCTGGTGCGTTTTCTTCCTTAGTTCAGTTCACTTAAGCATTCATGAACATGACAATCGCAATCAGATCTGCACCAAAGCAACCAATATCCCCATGATAACCATGAGCACACCTGAAAGATCTTTGAAAAAGAAATCTGTAGGTCAGCACATCACTGTAACTCAATCAAAATGTGGATTTGGCCTTGCATTAAATAGTGGAAACCTTTTAGCAACTAGCGATTAAGGATTGCTGGGTTCCAAAAACAACAGTGTAAATGTAAACTGGACCAAGACTAAATCCGGACAAAAAGAGAAACATTTTAAATATTTTGAAATGCTAAATATATTTTCAAGCCATTCTACCACTGTGCAATATTTGAATAAGTCTTAAAATAAATCATATATCCCTAGTGAAAGCCCTAAAACAGACAATCACCACCAACAATTATTTGCTTGGCAATTAATAGTCAGCCAAATTGTATATTCATAATTTCATAACACTTAGACATGGTTTTTACTGTGCTGACAGTACTGGTAGACAGTACACTAAAGCAAAGAACACTTAAGCCTTTCAGAGAAGTTACAGTCAGTATCTAAATTGATTCCCTTTAAAGCTTTAAATGATTCAATTTTTATTGATATTTGCCTTTTTATCATAAGACAAGACAGGGAACTGTTGAGGAGAGAAATAGAGAGAAGAAAACAGAGCACTTTAAATGAAATGAGCTCCTGTGATTTTGTCATGGCTCTGATACGCAATACACTTTACATATATATAAATTTACATATATGCATTTGGCAGACACTTTTATCCAAAGCGACTTACAGTGCCCTTATTACAGGGACAATCCCCCCAGAGCAACCTGGAGTTAAGTGCCTTGCTCAAGGATGCAATGGTGGTGGCTGTGGGGGTCGAACCAGCAACCTTCTGATTAACAGTTATGTACTTTAGCTCACTACGCCACTACCACTTAAATGAGACGTTGATGCATGGCAGTCTATGTAGTGACACAAATGGCATGTAACAACAAAACTAACGGTGATTGGTTGACTTGAGAAACAAACTGGAAAATGTATTGGCCAATGCTGATTATTTAAAAATACAGAATATCATTTGATTTATCGTCTCTGTGATATATCAGTTGACCCTTAAACAGAATCACACAGGAAATCAACACACTGCTTCCAAATGTTTATGTACCCTGAAAGCGACATGTGTGTCTGTGTTCGTTTATGTTTTATGTTGTTTTAAGTTCATTCATATCATTAAACCTTTGTTGACTGTTCAGCCGGTTCCTGCCTCCTCCTTGCCCATCCTTATGCTGTTGCAGTAGTGCTGAAACCCTGAAGCAAGGACGGATGTGCTGTCGCGGAGTCCTCGGCAGTGACATCCGCCAGGAACACTCCAAATGTTCATGTACACTGAAAGCAACCCCATTTGGACTAGGGTTGAAACTATTAGTCGACAACGTCGACAATAAACAATTGTCAACAAAACTTTTCATGCCAGATGGGCTGGTTTGAGTATTTCTGTAACTGCTGATCTTCTGGGATTTTTCACGCACAACACTAGAATTTACTCAATGGTGCAAAAGCAAAAAAACATCCAGTGAGCGGCAGTTCTGTGGATAGAAAACGCCTTGTTGATGAGAGAGGTCAACAGAGAATGACCAGACTGGTTTGAACTGGAAAGTCTATGGTAACTCAGATAACCGCTCTGGTGAGAAGAAAATAATCTCAGAATGCTGTTCTGAGATGCGGGTTGGCACTGTTTTGGTGGCACGAGGGGGACCTACACAATATTAGACAGGTGGGTGGTTTTAATGTTGTGGCTGATCGGTGTATTTATTACCAATTTATTTTTAGACAGAAAAAGCTCTGTGCTGAAAGCAGCTTTGGGTCATAGGATTCATGTGCTAAACCACTGGGAGTGGATCTGTTCTCCACAATAAAGCTTTAAAACTGCTGCTTTATTTGAAAATGCATACTGTCAGCATCAAAGAAAAGCCTGTTGGTTTCTTTGCTGGAGTGGAATCAAATGAACAAACATTTAGATCCATGTAGCACTTCCTCCAATCAATTACAATTTGAAATTCAAAAAACTGAAATCTAATTAGAGAGAGACAGCATGCAGACAGTCAGATGCTGATGCACTGATGACAAATAAAGTATAAGACATCGTTGTGTGATTATCTCTGTCTGGATGAAATGACTGTGGTCCCACTCTGCATTCAGTCAGTTTAGTCGTTGTACAATACTTGTCCATATTGTGTACATGCAAAATGCTGTTTGTGACCTGGAAAGTGTTCTTTGGCAATTACAGCTAGCAGATGGCTAGATTTTTATAATCATTGTCTGGAAAAGAAGAACAGGACTTGAAAATTGGTCATTTGTTTGTTTCTGGGACCATAATTCCAGAGACATCTGCTTAGATTGGATTAGTCGGTCATCTCTGCAGAAATAATTTCATATTTCAATTTGCATTTAGGTTGCAAAACATGTGGCGAAAAAAGCTACATCCACAGCAGAGAGAACTTTTGAGCACATTATTGGCATCCTTAATTGGCAGATAGAAACCTTCTACCAAGAAATACAAATTTTAGACAGAGTAAAATTTGCTGGCAAAAGTACTTCCTCAACAGTAAGGACAACATGGGAAAGAAATAGAAAACAAACCTAATTTAGAAAACATTCAGATATTCAGCTGCATCTTATTTGCTATTCAAATGATCATTTCATTAGTGAGTTTATCAAAACGGAGTATGTGTGTGTGTGTGTGTGTGAGACTGCAGGGTTAAAAGCTAACTGATCAATTTAGTCTCGCTATTACTAATTTTTACTCCCACAGTAAAAGTGTTGTTGTAGAACTCTCATATAATCACTGATTAAAATTCTCAATTTATTAAGATCATTTGTTTTGACTGCACGTCTATACTCATTAAGTCCTTTAACTATGAGAGCTAAAGAGGCTCTTAATTAAACTAGAAAATGCATTTTAAAAAGTTTGCGCTTTTCAAAAATCATCTTTGCTTCCTCTTGGTCTGTAACTGCAAGAAGTAATCAGCAGCCAGAGATCATTTCAGCTAAGCCAAAGGCAAGTCGGGAAACAGTGGGACAGGAATCTGAGCATTTTGAGACCAGTAGCTTGTCTGATTTGTTTCTAAATGGGCTGAAATTGTTACAGTGTTGCATTTTCTCTTTGGTTCGGTTTGCTTTCACAAGGCTAGTAAGAGTGCTTTCACACTTGGTTCAATAACTTGGTCCAAACCATGTTCATTTCCTCCCCCATCCGGTCTCTGTTAACATAATATTATTTGGGTCTGAGCCGTGGTCCAATTGCATCATTAACAGGAGTATAATCGGCAGCTGTTTACCCCTGTAATTAGGTAAAATCTCAAGTAGACATCTGCTTCACTGTGTTATTGATGTATTGATCTCTTTGGATTTACCACCAGTATTTTACATGCACAGAACCACACTTTTGTCTGTCTGCCACGGATACGTTGAATGTGTAATGCAAATAATTTTAGATTTTGTCTTCCGTGAGCCCGCAGATGCATTGCAACTTGAGATGTGAATAATATGAGCTCTTCATTGAAGGTGATTTATTTGCAGACAAGCAGCTATAAGAAATGCATTTTACAATAGTAAGGGCAATTCATGAGCCTGCAAAGACACCAATTATAATTCATCAATAGTGGTTCACTTCCACAAATGCAAGGACCATTGCATACATATCAGCAGCGAACCGTACCACATTCACATGAACCATACCCCAGACCACCTTTTCAACCACAGTCTGGGTCGCGGCGCGGTTCACGGGTGCTCACCCAAGTTCAGAAAATAGCATTCACATCATCCAAACAAACCAAACATTTTACATAAAAAAACTAGGGTGCGCACCAAAAGTGCTAGTGTGAAAGCCCCCTTAAAGTCACATGTGAGCAAACCCTCATAGGTCAGAATGTTTGTGCGCTGTTAGTTTTTGTGTGGATCCAAGTGCGATTGCTGCATTCATTACACCTAAATGAACCGAACTAAGGGAGAAAACGCACCAGGTTTCCAAAACAAATGCTCCAAACAATTCAGATATGAAAATGCCCATATGGACATTGGTTGGTTAATTGGTCCATTGGGTCACCACAGGTGAACTGCTCCAGAGCTCATTTGCAATCGGACAAAGAAACAAACTGAACCAAGAAAGAAAAAAACAGGTTCTGAAACAAATACTCCAAATGAGCTAGGTGTGAAAATGCCCAATGAAGGTCCAGTAGACCTCTATTCAAATCTGTAATGTTTTCTGCGAGTGGTCCGCATTAATTTTTAATCTCATAAGTTAACATATTAACTTACAATAATAATAATATTCAACATGGATGGTTTCCAAGCAACAACACAGTGTGAATGGAATGGAGTCCACTTTCAAGGCAAGGGAATGCAACAGTAAAGGCAAAATGAACTGTAAGGCTTGTCACCTGGGTCATAATTATCTCTAACACCTGTCTCTCATTATAGTGATGGCAGAGGGAGACCTGAAAAGATCGCCAGAGCGTCAGAGAGGGGAGAGAGTGCCCAGCAAGTCCCACCACTGAGAGAGTTCTGGCATTTATCTATTCATTTGTTTTGACGTTACGATCAATTTTGCATCAAAGACTGACCTTGAACCCGATTCATTGTCTCCTGACTCCTCCATTGCCCGGCTTTGGAGGAGAACGCCATTATGGAGTCCTCACGACTGGGCGAATTCTTCAAGAGCCTCACCAGTATCCAACAGAACCAACACCACGCCCTCATGGAGGTATGCCTGGTGCAGGAACGATGCATCCAAGTCCTGCTCCAGGCACAAGTGGAGGACCAGCAGTTGCTCCAGAGCCTGATCGCCAGGGAGGGGGCTGGCACTATGACCTCCCCGGAGCCTACTCCACTGGTGGCCCTCATGAAGATGGGGCCAAACGATGATCCAGAGGCCTTCCTCGACCTATTTGTGAAGACCGCAGAGGTTTGGAGGTGGCCTCCCGATCAGTGGGCTGCCCGTCTGTTGCCACCGCTAGCATCATTGATTACAACCACCTGAAAAATGCCATCCAACAACCGGTCGGTCCCGCCCAGTTCTGGCTCCATGGAGGTGGGGAGGAGCCTCACCCAAACCCCACCCCCAGTCCATAGGATCCTTCCCCTCTTACTGTCTGTCCCTCTTACTCCCCTGTCTCCCTCCGCTATCCCCCCATTTTGGTGAGACCGCCCCCACGAGTGCAGAAGGAAGGCCCGGGATGGTCTGCTGGAGCTGTGGGGAAGACGGAAACAGTCAGGATCGGTGTCCAGTGATGGAGGTGGGGAAACTGGTCCGGCAGGGGTGTATCGAATACCGGTAAGAGTAAAAAGGTATACACCTCAAGCGTTGGTGGATACAGGTTGTTCTCAAACCTCAATCCACCAACAGTTGGTGCAAGGTGGGCATTGGATAAAAATGATTGAAAACGGATGTGGTTGAGGTGTGGCATTCACAAGTATTCAGTGATTACCATTGAGATACGATTCAGGGGAAAAAGGCATAGAGTTGAGGCTGCGGTTAATTCCCGCCTCTAATTCTGGGAACCAATTGGCCTGGCTTTAAAAATCTATTGGAGGTAATGTGTGTGGATGGGTCCTGCATCCTGCAAAGTAGTGTCATGTTGTGGGGCTTCCCTGAGGGGGATTTCCCACTGGAGCAGTCGCATGACAAATCCCTCAAGCATGCCTTTGATCAAGTGAAAGTAATTGATGGTCAACAGCTCCAGCCTAATGTTGCGCTCAAATACCTGTACTTTTCTATTATCATGGAGCGGTTGGATCAAGTGATGCAGGACACTCAAACCAAAGAGAATACAACTTATCCGTTAGTACCAAAGAGCTGTCTGGAAACACTCTTCCAGGCAGCTCACTATAACCCGATGGCGGGGCCCTTAGTTCACAAAAAGACTTTGAACTGTATAATGGCCCGTTTCTTTTGGCCGGGCATTCACGGGGACATTCGCAAATGGTGTATGGCATGCTGTGAATGTCAGTTGGTGAATCCACCGGCCACCCCAAAAGCACCATTGCTCCTTTACCGTTGATCGAGGTCCCCTTCGAAAGAATTGGCATGGATCTCGTCGGCCATTAGAGCGGACTGCAAGCGGCCATCACTTTGTATTTGTTCTGGTGGACTATACAACAGCCGTCCCTCCAACCTCTTCTGCAGGGAGGAGAGCACTGACCTGACTTTACACCTCTATGGGTCTTCATCTCGGGAAGAACACCAATTCACGAACAGATGCCACTTCAAGGCATACAGCTACCTCGTAGAGTGGCCTGAGTGATAGTGTCTACCACCGCCGGTGGTAGCCCACTTGGTTTCCCCCGTCTCATCCAGGGACCAGACATGGAGGTTCCAGTGGTCTGGGCGTGGGTGCCAAATACCACAGCCGGCAGTGGGAGGATTCCTGGGAAGCAAACAGGTCTACCTGCGTGTAAAGGGGTTAAAGGGAAAGGAGAAGGCGAGAACCGGCTTTACAATATAAATAATAATTTAATAAGAAATTTAAACAAAATGACAAACACACAAAGGTGTCGGACAGCTGCTCGTAAATATCTCTCTCTGCCTCACTGTAGTCTCCAGTTGGCCTTTATCCCTCTCTGAGGCTTGATTAGCCTGATTAGGGGCCGGGTGTGTAGCATCACGACCTGGCCCCACCCTCCGCACAGTCACACTGTGCTTTGCCGAATCAACTCCAAATCAGCTGGACCACGGCCTCTTCTGAGTGTTACTCGTTGTGACAGCACGTCTGGTGCGTGATTGAGTTTGCCTGGGTTATGAGTGACCCGCAACCACTTCAGTCACTGCTGACTCCAAAAGGAGGAGACGGCAGGTGAGTTGCGACATGCAACATGAGCGCAAACCACCTTGACGATTTATACATGTATCCATCGCCGTATTGTCCGTCTGGACTAACAAGTGCTTGCCCTGGATCAGTGGCTGAAACCACCACAGAGCCAGCAATTCCACCAGCAATGAGGCAATTGATGTCAATGCAGTTAAGGTCCTGTCCAGGAGCCCGAAGCTGCGTGCCCGTTGCAAACGGCACGGGTCTGTTGTGTGACAACGACAAGTCTGAACACTTGTTCTAGGGGAACCCCTGCCCATAGAAATGCAAGGTCAGTCCACGGGCTGAATGTGCGGCAGCAGATCGGCATTATAGCCATGACATGTGTACCGCGGTGCCATGCCCTACTCGGGACTTGAATCTGAAGCCAGTGCTCAAGCGGTCTCATATGCATCAACCCGAGCGACATAACCATATGCCCCAAGAGCCTCTGAAATTGTTTCAGTGGGACCGCTGTTCTTCCCCTGAATAAATTCAGACAATTTAACACCGACTGAGCACGCTCACTCGTGAGGCACGCTGTCATAGCAACAGAGTCCAACTCCAACCTGAGAAAAGAGATGTATTGGTATGCCTGACCCTCGAAGGTGAACCGAAGGAACAGCGCTCTGTGTCGAAGCAAAATCGAGACACGAAAGTACGCATCATTCAGGTCTACAGCCCCGAGCCAATCTTGATGCCAGACGCATGGCAAAATGCATGAACCGATTCAAAGCTTGCAAGTCTAAGATTGGCCACAAACCACCGCCTTTCTTCGAAACAATGAAGTAGGGGATGTAGAACCCCTTCTTCATCTCGGCTGGAGGGACAGGCTCTAACGCATCTGTCTCCAGAAGGACTGCGATCTCTGCACGCAGAATAGCGGCGTCCTTGTCTACTACCGAGGTAAACTGGACACCACTGAACCTGCGAAGGTGCCTGGCGAACTGAATGACGTTGCAGAGTCGGATCGTCCTGGCCAGTTAGCACGATGGGTTAGAGAGCGCCAACCATGCCTCCAATTACGTTGATACATTCTACACTGCTTGGCTCCGAAGAACAAATCTGAATGAGTGGTTGCAAGCAGTCCCCTTTTATACCCGTATGTCCGGGGCATGCAAATTCCACTCACCAATTCTCATTGGCCTTTTCTCAAATATCAGAGGTTTTTGGGGCTCCCAAGTTCAACCCCTAGTGCCACTACATCAACACAACTTTGAGTGAGTGACAGATAGGGAACTTAATTATTTTCTGCTTATTTTGGGGATTTCGGATGAATTATAAACAGCATCTGTGATTCAATTAATTTAGGAATATTAGTCTGTGCCTGTCATAGTAAGGAAAGATTAAGATATATATTTTTTTTAATTCAAAAATATCAATTTTAAAAGCTATCAGCTGATTAATTGGTTATCCCACCACCTTAAATATCAGTATCAGAAATATCCACTATCGGTCCACCTCTTGGTCAGAAACCCGCTACTGTACATCTACACAATATGTGCATGAAATATATGTTGCCTGTCACAATTCATCCTGACTCGAATCGCTTAAAAAAAAGTTGGTACAAAATACAACCGCAATCCAGCAGTTTATGGTTTAATAAGTGGAATTTAGGAGAAAAAGTAGGTATGTTTTGTGTAGAAATATATATTTTTTTTTGTAAATTGATCTTGTTTAAAGAATGTTTAGATATTTTTATTCTAACACAAGTCAAAGAATACAAAATTATTTTTAGCACACCTGGAGTCGTACGTTCGAATCCAGGGCATGCTGAGTGACTCCGGTCAGGCTAAGCAACCAATTGGCACAGTTGCTAGGGTGGGTAGAGTCACGTTGGGTTAACCTCCTCGTGGTCACTATAATGTGGTTCTCGCTCTCAGTGGGGCACTTGGCAAGTTGTGCATAGATGCTGCAGAGAATAGCTTGAGCCTCCACACGCGTTAGGTTTCCACGTTAACACCCTCAACAAGCCATGTGATAAAATGTGTGGATTGACTTTCTCAGACATGGAGGCAACTGAGATTCGTCCTCCATTGATTGAGGCAAGTCACTATGCCACCACAAGGACCTAGAGCGAATTGAGAATTGGGCATGCCAAATTAGGGAGAAAAAAAAAAAATCTCTATAAAAAAAAAAAAAAAAAAATTAATAATTTTAGCAGCAGTATCCATCAAAGGCACAAGTGTACAAGCAGTCTTCAGCTAACTGGCATTTATAAAGTGAACTTTGCGCTGGTTCTGGCGTACTTAATTTTTAGATGAAAGCACAAGGCCCCAGGAGAACTAGGATAGCAGAATGTGACACTGGCAGAGCTCATGCTTTCCCCTACACTTCAATTAATTTCATGGTCAAGAAATAAAAAAAGTTATGAGTAGGGCTGTCGATTTTAACATTAAATATATTGTGATTAATAATATGAAATAGATCATGTTAAAAAAAAAAAAAAAAATATATATATATATATCACAATTAATCATGCCCCTTGACCGTGCAAAAATATAATTGTAAGGAATTCTACCATCAGAGCAATACAAGCTTGAAGTACAGTCTTGATGCTTTGGCAAATCAGGGAAAGTGAGCACCACAGACAGATCACGTGAGAGATAGATAGTCTAGAGTAGGCCAATAGTATGGTTGTGAGCAATAATATTACTATATTACTATAGCCACTTTCTGTATAGTATAATCAATGTGTTACTTGTGTTCTCCCATAATAATGTAATGCATTTGAATTATCTGAATTATTTATATTGTCTTAAGTAAATTTTTAAATACTATATTCTAAATGATCTTTATTTGGGGGCCTTTCTCAGTAATCATTGATAAATGGGATTTGATTTGTAATTGGGACAACATTTGATTACATTTTTTTTTTATTCAATTTGCAGCCTAGTTACGAGACATCAAGATAATATGATTAGTCATGTACTAACTACATGATTGAATGATATCTGCAGAATAGTTTTATTAAACAAGAATTTTCTCTTATTCTGTTAAGCGTTCTTTTAAAATGCATTCAAAGCCTTCTGTAAATGTCTTCTCTATGTAAAGGGCACATGGCTCTTTAAGAATATATGCATCCTCACGTAAGACCTTTGCAAATTAAAGGAATAGGTCACCCACCCAAGTCTGAAAATTCTGTCCTCGTTTACTCTCCTTATGTCGTTTGAATCCCATATGGTTTTCTTTAGTCAGTGAAACACAAAAGGAGTCCATATTTTAAGGGGTGTAACGATTCACGTTATCTCGATGCATCGATTACTTATCCGGTCTATCTATATGCATAGATCTTGAAATATGATTTTTGAATCGAGGATAGTTAGTGTTGGTCAATAATAGATTTAAAATGCTAAAACTTGAATTAAATCACTATTTGATGAAACGGTGTACAATATTTAAAAATATATAAATATTTAATTAGTTACATGTATGATTTAATGGAGACATGTGGGGCGGCGTTCTCTAGCGCGCCTCGCCGCACATGCTTTCATAGCTCTGTCTCACTAACAGGCACTGAACTCTTCTGTCGCCCTTCACTGGAATCACGCATTCAGTCAGTTCTGATCATAACACTCATTGAAACTTTTTCTGAGCAGCTTCCGAGCATCTCGTGTCTGATCTCTGCTCAAGACAGCCACTGACTATCACACGAGCAATTGACAGCTTGCGCTCTTGTCTCGAGTGAAACGCACACAGCCTGCCAACTCATGAGCTGTGTCCGAAAACTGGAAAATGTGGCCTTCGGAGGCTGTGTACAGGTAGGATGAAAATATGGTGCTATTAAACTGTACTGAGACTAGTTTCTTTAAGAGTTTCATTCATTCAGAACATTTTCAGTGAAGTGGTTAACTGAATAGGCAGAAAGTTAGCTGCCTACCTTCTAAAACTCTGTCTTCTATTCTAGGAGTCAAAACGTGACATTGAATCCCCCAAAATCACCAAGTCAGCATAAAAGTAATTCATAGCTCTCCAGTGGTTAAATTCAGAAGTGAAATGATAGGCGTGGGTGAGAAACAGATCAATATTAAAGTCATTTTTAATTATAAATCTCCACTTTCACGTCCACATTCTTCTTTTTTTTAGTGAGTGATCGCATTCATGGTGCATATCGCCACCTAATGTTCAGGGCTGGTCAAAGTTGGAGATTTATAGAAAATAAGGACTTAAATATCGATCTGTTTCTCACCCACACCTATCATATAACTTCTGAAGAAATGGATTCAAACACTGGAGTCTGATGAATTGTTATTAAGTATTATGTTGGTTTTAGTTATTTTTGGCGATTCAAACTTCTGGTCACGATTCATTTGCATTGTATGGACCTACAGGGATGAGATCTAAAAATCTTTGTAAATGTAGTAAATGTAAATGACGAGAGAATTTTTGTTTTTGGGTGAACTGTCCCTTTAAGAATCATATGAAAGCATATAAAAAAAGGAAAAAAAAAATGCAGAATCCAATTTCATTGTGAATCGAACTGAATCGCTATGAATTGGCAAAAAAATCTTGAATGAAATTGAAAACGTATGAATCGTAAACCGAATCAATTTGCTTTCAACACAAATATTCACACCCTGATATATTTTGCAGAATTTCTAAGCCAGCATGATCTTACGGGAAATCAACACGTTGCTTCTGAATGTTCATGTAACCTGAAATCAACCCTTTCAGACAGTTTTGCTTCAACACAAATGCATTCACCTCGTCCTGTGGCGTTACTGATAGTGTGTTGTGTGAGCAAATCTCTAAAACATGGGTCTTCTCACCCCATGGACACCAGGATGTAATTGTGTCCACAAACAATAAGTTTCCATCCACCTTTTGCGCTGTTCTGTTATAAGTGAAAATGCATTAAAAAAAAGTTTGCAAAAATTGCTGCCTCCTGTTATTGCCCAGAACTGGTGGCATTAGTGAGCCTAAACTTAAACAAATATATTATGTCGACACTTGTGAAATTGTATAGAGAATTAGCATTTCAATCAGCTTTATTTTGATGTGCTAAAACTTTTTCCGCAAAAAATCCTTGGACGGAAATGTAGTTAATGATGAACATGATTTGGAAGTTGCATTTTCTCTCAAAAATATTTTTTTACACCACTGAAGGTCAGGTTCCTGTAGACTGTATTATATAATTTACAACTAAAACAAAAGACCCCTTTGGCGCCATTCTGTGGACATTTCAACAGGAAACTGGAGCACACTAACATGAACACACAGGAAGTAGCATTCCATTTCCAAAAGTTATAGTACCCTAGGATTGGCAACAGTATGCCAACTCACTGACATGCCCCATCTCCCATAGGACATATTTGGAACGGCTCAACGACAATTAATTTCTATCATGGCGTGACTGGTAGCGCATTGCGTCAGTTGCATGGGAGACCACAGATCAATCCCCATTCAAACAAGGAAGTAATCACATTTGTATAAACAATGTATTTTTATCCCCAACATTGCATTTTGTCTCTACTAATGGTTAGGGTCAGATTTGGGCTTGGGAGGTAGATGAAATAAAACAAGCATTTCTCTTCACCGTTTTACAACCTGTACAGCTTAAAACAATTCTTCATACACAATTCTCCTGCACAAGATGCTGAATAAACAAAAACAAAGGGAAACAAAAGACATTCATCTAGTGACCGTTTACATAGAAAAATAAATGGATGGTTGCAAAAGTGTAAGGTGTGAACAGCCCCTTACAGTTGGTGGAGGTCTTTGGCCATTGCGTCTTGCTCTCTAAATAAGCATTTCTCAGATTAAGCAATGAGTTATTTAAATGCTTTGTCAGGAAAGATGTTCAACTTGGTTATGTGTGTCTCGAGATCCTCACGTTCGGTTCCAGTCTGTTGTGTTCTGTCTGTTTGAACAGCCCCTTGTCTGGGCTCATAGTCTGAGCCACTTCACCACAGAGTTCAGCCGAATACCACTGCTATCTGGGAATATTGCTACCCTACATACAACTGTAATGAATAAAAAAACAATGTGGTATTTCACTGTTATGAATTTTCAGTCTGTAGTAGTAGGAATCAGTGCAAGTGTAGCACCATGTGAACTGTCTATTGAAGCATCCCCCCCCTCATTTTACGTATGACAAAACATTTGAGAATATAGACCGAAAAAACTTTTTATTTAATGAACATTACTTGAAAATTAAATGCTCATTTTTAACAGACAGGATAGGAATGTTCTATGCAATAATATAACGTTAATGTTTGGTTTATGTATTTATTGCGCCCTCTTGCGGCCTAAAGAAGCAATGTCAATTTAAAAATCAGCTGACTTTAGAATATTAGATTTATAATATATTTAAAAAGTACAATACATTTTCATGGTTCAGTCGGTACTGTATCAATTTTAAAAACGATCCGTTGATTAATTGGTTATCGGCAGGTACTGCCCAACTTGGTTATCGGTATCAGTAAAATCCACTATTGGTCGACCTCTAGCGCCAACTCCCAAAGAGGCTGTCACTTCCACTCACGATTAAGGTTAGGGAAAGGGATCGGTAAGGTGCTCCCTACATCTTCAATGGTGGTTTGAAGTGACTGCCCCTTTTTGGAGCAATGCCTGCAGCTATATCCTTCTCAAAATAGCAGTCTCTTCTTCAAAAAAAGCTATCATAATCCTTCAGAACACTTGGAGTATAGCAGAAAAAGTCACACCGAATACTTTTACAGTGTTTTGGGTCATATTTGGAGCTTGACAACCACACTATATGCAAATGAAACTTTGACATTCTTCAGACGTTCTCATTTTTTGTTCCATGGATGATAGAAAGTCATGCACATGAGGGTGAGTAAATGATGACATGATTTTAATTTTGCTTGAACTTTAATGTCGTTACAGGCCGATTTAGTTATTAATTTTATATTTCATATTTAGTATATCGAGGTGAATTTTGGAGGTGCACACATAATTCAGGTCAGCTTCTTCAGAGGTTAATGGATTCCAGTCTGATTGAACAGTATGAAAGCCTCAGTGATTAAAGTATAACAGTAGCTTGTCAGAATGCCATGCTTTTCTCTTTCAAGGGCAACGAACGGCGAGGTACACGGCGTCAGCAATATCATTGTGAACATTATTTTGTCTGTCACTGCTGGGGTCCGAAGCTGAGATCTGGGTCAGTGCTGAAAGCACTAAACAGTTAAACACGGTGAACAGAATGCGAGAATAGCACAACTATTAACACGACGATTAAATACAACCAGATTTACACACGTGCAAACGAGCTTCACCTAACATACTACAACTTAGAAAGTAATACATGTTTTAGCACATCATTTCCGTTATTTTTCGTTCGTGTAAAATAAAAACAGCAATAGAGTTAGAGAAAAAATGCAACACGTACACAACAATGGTTTACAAACAATAAGCCACGGGTTCACAATCTAACAGTCTTAATTAATAAAAAGCAAGTTTAATATGTTCATTATAATATCTGAAACATTACTAAGACAATTATAATTATATGTACAAAAAAAAAAAAGAAGTAGTAAGTTATCTTACAAGGAACGTTGATTTTGATGATATTGTCCGTAAACCAGAGCCTGTCCAGACGCATCTGCAGCAAGTCACTGGGAGAGCGCGCGCGCTTGTGTGTGTGTGTTTACCCTCCGCGCGCACTCCAACCGCTTAAAAAGTTTAGTGACGTCATCCGGGCATTTAAAACGCCGCTTTTGTTCATAGGAATGTAAGAAATGCTGTCTGTCTTAAAGGGGCCGCGCATGGTAAATAAATACCACCCACTCTACACCTGAAAGGGAGCATAGCGTATGAAATGTTGAACTGTTCACCATCCAAACGTGAAACTTACCTTGACCAGTGTTGGGTGTAATATATTACTAAGAAATAAATTACTGTAATTAAATTACTTTTTCATTTCAAAAAGTAAGGGATTACTTTTAATTTGTAAATTATTTAATTAAAGTTACTTCTGATGTAATTGTGTTAAATAATGTATAGACTCTAGAACAATCATATAAACAATAGTGAATTTAGTCAAAATTTAACTTCTAATGTGAAAATGGAAGTTTTCTAATTTATTGCAGCCCCTAAAAATCTTTGGCCAGTTCACAATTATTTATTTGATTTTGTTTGATTTATTTCAAGAATTAAAAGAGCAGTTTCATGTCTATCCTTGTATTTCCATCTGGCCGAGGTTGATCAGGGTTTTAGAAAGTAATTAGTAATAAGTAATGAAATTACTTTTCTGAAAGAGTAATTAGTACTGTAATCTAATTACACTGTAGATGATGTAATAAGTAGTTAGTAATTAATAACTTTTTTTTAGAGTAACTTGTTCAGATATGCTGCCTTTATGTGTTTGTTTAGAGCTTCAAAGTTCTGGTCACCATTCACTTGCATTGTATGGACCCACACAGCTGAGATATTCTTCTGGACAATCTTTGCGTGTGTTCAGCAGAAGAAAGAAAGTCATACACACCTGGAATGGCATAAGGGTGCGTAAATGATGAGAGAATTACATTTTTTGGTGAACTGTTCCTTTAATAGTGAAATTCCTGGTGAAGAACTATACTACCCATGGTTCAGCAGCGAAAGATCCACCTATGAGAAACCAAACAACATCTAAAGCAACCCATGACACAATCAAGTGTGTCTTCTTACACTTTCAAACTACTTGTATATTTGCATATATCTGAATATGATTGTTTCTATACTTATAAGGAACAACATTAAATTAACAGTTTTATATTTGTCTATTGTTTCAAATTCGATTATGTCATTTTCAATGCTTCTTGAGGTGTCCAACATTACACTGTTTTTTCTGTTGAAGAAGTTCATGCAGGGACACACTACTCACACTTCATACACGGCAAAATAGCATAGAATAGTGCTAAAGAATGTGATTTGGGATCACATTCTTTATTAAAAAAAAAAATAATAATAATATTGTAGTTTATATATTGTAACATTCAGTTCATTCATCACATGGGAAATAAATGCTGACATTGTATGATAAAGTACTCCATATATACCGCACACTTTGGCAAATGTAGTAGGTCAACGTATCAATCAATTGTCTACATCCCTCTACTGATAGCCAGTGTTTGGCAGAGGGGCTGCTGCACAATCCAGGTGGATGCTGCACACTGGTTGTGGAGATTCCACTCCCTCTCTCTGGATGGAAAGTGTTTTGAAGAGAGCCACGTGAAACTAGTTTGAATAAACTGGGAATGTCTTTAAATATGTGAGCAGTTAATCTAATCAATCTACAGAAGGTTGTAGATTGCAAAGAATACTTATGCAATCTACAAACAATACTTACATTGGCGTTTGAGAGCGGCTGCTAATCGGAAAGTGGGAGAGCAATCAGTGCAAGATTTTCCTTCACCTGCAACTGTGTGATTGCCTGATCTCTGTACATCTGTGGCTGTTAATTTCTGGCATAAACAATCTCCTTCTATGATGTGAGCCATTTAGTCAGACTGTTCCAAAACCTGGATTCCATTTGTCATTTTTCAACTATGTCATATTTGCAATCAATTTAACGTTCAGCTCCAGAAGTAAAGCATATGTTCACCAAGGCAATGCAGCCCCATGTGCTTGATGCATCATGGGTTGTGTCCCAAAATGCTATCCTGTTTTCTGTTTCAGTGTTGAATATATGTAGCATCATAAAATATATATAATTAAATGAGAAACAAGAAATAGACAGCTCAGATGGGGATTTAAGGTGAACAGACTGTCTGAATGGAAAAGTGATTGACAGCCTAATCCTGTGGCATTACTACGCAATATGATATTTATGTAATGACAGACATGCAGCGTACTGACTCTTGTCAATTTGTTCATTTATATTTGTCCATACATCCCTGTATCGATTCACCTACCCATACAATCAGCAAACCTAGCTTGAGTGGTGTCATTCTACAGGCAACTCTGTTTTTATAGCCTATGTTATGTAATATACTGTATAATTATAGCTTAAGCCTTGAATCTGAAATGTGTGTTTTCAACATCAGCCTGCAGAGCTATAAGTGATGCCTCTTTTCTTCTTGTCATTTTCTATTCAATTAGCTTAGCAGGTGCTGCTGCTTTGTGTTTGAATTTATTTTCAACAATTGTTAATGAGGTACAACAACTAATCTCCTATTCTCCATCAGGGAAATCATTACTCAATCCTAATTTTAATAAATGTATCCTCAAATCTTTAAATTAAAAAAAAAATCTCTCTAATAAGCATCAAGAACTGGAACACATCAGTGACACATTTGAATGAAAACTCTGAAAACACATTTTGTGATAATAATCACATTCTCATATCTTTAATGGCATCATATGGTGTGCAAACAGAATACCAAATCAAGCACCGCATGTGCATATGAGCGGTCACTCTTGCATATGTGTCGAGTAGAATGGAGTGGTAACAGTGGGATAAACATAGGGGGTAGAACCTCCATTAGAATTTACGAAATTGAGAGAAAAAGGTAGCCGAATACGCCACCCTGGGAATATTACCCACGGAATATATATATATATATATATACACTCACCTAAAGGATTATTAGGAACACCTGTTCAATTTCTCATTAATGCAATTATCTAATCAACCAATCACATGGCAGTTGCTTCAATGCATTTAGGGGTGTGGTCCTGGTCAAGACAATCTCCTGAACTCCAAACTGAATGTCAGAATGGGAAAGAAAGGTGATTTAAGCAATTTTGAGCATGGCATGGTTGTTGGTGCCAGACGGGCCGGTCTGAGTATTTCACAATCTGCTCAGTTACTGGGATTTTCACGCACAACCATTTCTAGGGTTTACAAAGAATGGTGTGAAAAGGGAAAAACATCCAGTATGCGGCAGTCCTGTGGGCGAAAATGCCTTGTTGATGCTAGAGGTCAGAGGAGAATGGGCCGACTGATTCAAGCTGATAGAAGAGCAACTTTGACTGAAATAAACACTCGTTACAACCGAGGTATGCAGCAAAGCATTTGTGAAGCCACAACACGCACAACCTTGAGGCGGATGGGCTACATCAGCAGAAGACCCCACCGGGTACCACTCATCTCCACTACAAATAGGAAAAAGAGGCTACAATTTGCAAGAGCTCACCAAAATTGGACAGTTGAAGACTGGAAAAATGTTGCCTGGTCTGATGAGTCTCGATTTCTGTTGAGAGATTCAGATGGTAGAGTCAGAATTTGGCGTAAACAGAATGAGAACATGGATCCATCATGCCTTGTTACCACTCTGCAGGCTGGTGGTGGTGGTGTAATGGTGTGGGGGATGTTTTCTTGGCACACTTTAGGCCCCTTAGTGCCAATTGGGCATCGTTTAAATGCCACGACCTACCTGAGCATTGTTTCTGACCATGTCCATCCCTTTATGGTCACCATGTACCCATCCTCTGATGGCTACTTCCAGCAGGATAATGCACCATGTCACAAAGCTCGAATCATTTCAAATTGGTTTCTTGAACATGACAATGAGTTCACTGTACTAAAATGGCCCCCACAGTCACCAGATCTCAACCTAATAGAGCATCTTTGTGATGTGGTGGAACGGGAGCTTCGTGCCCTGGATGTGCATCCCACAAATCTCCATCAACTGCAAGATGCTATCCTCTCAATATGGGCCAACATTTCTAAAGAATGCTTTCAGCACCTTGTTGAATCAATGCCACGTAGAATTAAGGCAGTTCTGAAGGCGAAAGGGGGTCAAACACAGTATTAGTATGGTGTTCCTAATAATCCTTTAGGTGAGTGTATATATATAGGACAAAGAGTTAAATCCACCCACAAAAGGAACACAGGTTTGTTTCCACCAATGTAGGATGAGGCGTGGATACTAGTACAAAAATATATAATTTTTATTTGTCACAATAATTCAATAAAAAAAAAATCTAAAATTAAATTCAAAATACTGTGACAAGTTTCAGCCTTAATGGCAGGTTTCACATTACATCAAATAATGGCAGCTGAGGTGGGGGGGGGGGGGGGGGGGGGGTGGGCAGACCCACACAATTACACACACACACACACTATCAAAACACTAAACAGGGCTGAGGCTTACCTGGAGACCACCACAATCACATGTGTTTTACACACATACCCCCCAAGTATCCAAAAATGGATGTGGCGATGAGCGCAGCACAACAAGCAGTGAAGAAAAAAAAACGCCACCAGCCACATCTAGCTCCTGCAAAAGATAAGGAGAAAAACTAAGATTCGATTAAAATACAAATGAGCAATGACAATTGGACACCACACTGGCAAATTTAACCACTTAACCAAGCAAAAACAAACATCAAATTGGGTTTCTCAAAATGCAAATGCAGCGAAGAAATAAACTAAAACAAAATACATTAAAAACTTGAGTAAGTGCAGTCAGCAGTTCCCTTTACAAAAAGCTTCACTATGATGCTGCGCTTGTTAAAAGTGCTATGGGAACGATCTTGCATTGTGACCAGCTGTGAATATGTGTGTAACACGTCAATGAACATTGACCGGAAATGTATAGCTTCGGTTGGTGAGATCATTGGATCATGTGGCCGGGCTATAAATAGAGGCGTCACCAGCATGTTCGTCAGATCTCTTTTCTTCAGAGCATACTGTGCTGTGTGTCTCACAAGCCTGTCAAACTTTCTTTCCTCTGTTAGGAGTTAGATTCTGTGAACATTTTCTCCTTTCTATATCCTCTGAAAAAAAAAGAAGAATGATTGATAAACAAAACAAGCAGTGTGTGTTCCCATGTTTACGGTCTATGGCTGAAACGAACACAAACCAGTTTTTGTTTTGTGTGTTTGGGGAAGAGCATGCTGCTTTTGCGTTGGGGCGGGGCAGGTGCGAGCCTTGCGATCTGTTTACAGTCGAAATGCTTCGTGCTCGCCTTGCTTACTTCCGGGAGTCAGCGCCCACACTTCATTTGTGGGGCTCTCGTATGGATCTGGCTGAGGAGCGAGAGACGGGTTCATCCCTTTCGCTCGCTCTCTCCCCAGATCCAGCTGATCCTCGTAAGCCTGAAGCATGCCTCGGCGTCTCTTCAGTTCACGAGGACACTGAACCTCTGTAAATCCCGCGCATAATAATAAAGCGGCTGTGGAATTAAGAGACAAATGCGAGCATTGCGATCTGCTTTCGGGCAAAATGCTTCGCGCTCGCCTCGCTTACTTCCGGGAGTCAGCGACCACATTTCATTCGTGGGGCTCTCGCATGGATCTGGCTGAGGAGCGAGAGACGGGTTCGTCCTTTTCCCTCGCTCTCTCCCCAGACCCAGCTGGTCCTTCCCGTGATCTCGAAGCTCGCTTCCACACCTCTTCGGTTCATGAGTGGGGCGGGGCACTGAACCTCTGTACATTCCACGCACAATAATAAAGCGGCTGACAAATTACTCGAGGTGTTTACTCGGGCTGTTGCCAGACTACAGATAGACTGGCCACGCAAACGAGAGACCCTCCCCCAAACACTCCAAACTAGAAGAAAAATGTCTGTTTCTCTCTGGTGGCCAAAATTATTAAATAAATAAAAGAGGGAAGGGAACTCTATATCAGTCCCTTCCTTTCCTCTATGACCTCCATAACACATATTTTCTTCATGGAGGAAACTTTATACTTTCCGTGGCTGAAGCTCGGGGGTATTCGGTGATGCCGCCGATTTTCTCTTGCCTGGTTAGGCATCATCGCTAAAGAGACCTACTCTCCCCACAAAGCTGTGCAGGACCACCTCCATGCTTGTGGGGAAAGCTTATCAGGCAGCCGGTCAGGCTGGTGTTGCCCTGCACACTATGGCAGTGTTACAGGCGCACTAGGCTAATCTGTTGAAGGACCTGAGTGTGGGCACCTCACTCAAGGGGAGGGGCCATTGGCCACCCAGCCCCGCCTCGATCCTTCTAGACGGGAGGCTCTAAAACAAAACGAATTGTGCTCCCCCTCATAAAGACTGGGGTCCAGTTCGTCACCCTCAGCAGCCCCCAATGCAAGACCTTCGGGTGAGGGGCATTACTGCCCGGGCCATGAGGCGCGCAGTCAAGCTTCACCAGTAAGTTTTAGGGCACACTCTACCAGAGGACTCTCCTCTTCTAAAGCCTTGGCTAGAGGTCTCCCTCTGCAGTTGGTTTGTGATGCGGCAGGTTGGTCCTTTAATAAGCCAACTGCAATGCTGATAGGCAGTCAATGAATGACATTGTTACCCAATCACTAAAAACAGGAAGGTGACAGCATACTCAGCCACACTAAATTCACACATAGCACAGATGTAAATAACCTGCTATGCACGGTGTGAGGTCATGTTAGCCGATGGCAAGACAGCAGTATATCAGACCGAATGTCTTATAATGAGTCTCTCTATTGTTCTGATCCCTCTAAAGGTCCGTCCAGTGCAACCTCATTTAACAGCTTCTCTTCATTTGTATCAGACGCCTCATAAACAGGAAGTCCATTAAAACAGTCTGCTAATAGGTGTCTGTCTCATTCTTCTGTGTCTGCTTGTCATTTGAAAACATGTAAAACAGATATTCATTAAAACCAGGGTTGGGAGGGTTACTTTTGAAATGTATTCCACTACAGATTACAGAATACATGCTATAAAATGTAATTTGTAATGTATTCCGTTAGATTACTCAAGGTCAGTAACATATTCTAAATACTTTGGATTACTTCTTCAGCACTGGCAGATTTTTTCACTTGTTTTGACTTTAAAAATATTATACTAACTATTATACCGTTACAAGTATTCCGTTACTTCCCAACCCTTATTAAAACGGATGATAGATCTCATTATGAATAGATGACACATAATGGATATTTTATTAATTACATTTTCAATGCATTTTCCTCAGTCACTTTAGGTAAATGTTGAAATGTTTTGTTTCCATTTGAATTATGATATCATAATAACATGGCAAACATTCATTAAATGGCAATATTCTTCTTAAAGGTGCTGTAAGCTATTTTAGCTTTCTGAAGCTTTCACATGACTGAGCTGTTGAATTAGCCACGCCCCCACATTCCAAAACCCCGCCCTCCAAAGATACTTTTCAGACCAAAACCAAGCAAAAGAGCAGCATTGTTTGTTCCTGTGGCTGTCAAATTAAACATTAGCACAATAGCGCCCTCAACTCTCATAGCCTCAATGATCCGCTTCAAATACAACACTATGAGAACGAGCAAAATGATTGACAGGTGAAAAGCGTCAATGTCTGCGGTCTGTGAACACATTTTTTTTTTGCTGTAGACGTTGAGATATCTCAGGACACTTATTTCATTAATATCTTTAAAGGAGTAGGAAAATTGTTTGCATACTTTTCCTTTAAAAAAATCTCTTACACTACTTTTATTGTCATTATAAAGTGTTTTGTGTACAAGAAATTTCTGACAAAACTGGTATATTTATATCAAGTTTGTATTTTACTTGATGTACTTCTTGAAAAATCACAAAATGTTTCTCGAAAAAATGGACAGAAAAAAAGAGAATCAATCAAATACTACATAATAATACATCTAATGTTCATCTTTCCAAAAAAACATACTGAATTGTGATATTTTTAAAAGCCAGGGAGAGGAAATGTTCTTAACCAAAAGAGTCAGATACTGCTGCTTGTGCAAGAGCCCTGCACACTACTTCTGTATATACACACCAGCATCTTTATTGACGATAAACTCATTACTTTCAGTGAGAAAACGTTGGTGTCAATACACTGACACGAAGTGCATCAGGATTTGATCATCATTAAATTATATGATGGGATTTAATTTTGTCATCATGACATGATATGTTGATATATCAATTTTATCTCAGCAAAATGTATTAGGTCACGGTGGTTAATGCCTAATCTGTACATGGGGTTGGGTGGGGGGTGGACCTGAGGAATTATTAATCTGTATCGAGAATGCTTCTAACTGTCTTACTAAATTGCCGTTATATCTCTGCAGCAGCTGGAATGATAGTTGAATAGCTGGCTTCACCACTACAGGTTGGTTGATTCCAGCAGCACACAATACAGCATGATTCCAACCTATTTCTTCGGTTGTTAACGCTCAGCGCAGTACAAAAAGCCTCAGTCAGGCAGGTTCAAATCGATTTGTTCTCCACAGAGGGCTCAAGCAGCAGGGTGTCAGAAAACTGCATCACATTGCATTGCTAATGATGCCATTTAGACTCCGTGGAAGATCATTAGATACAGTCCCGACTTGATCACTTGCCTTCCTCTTTTCTCCCAGTATCTGTCACAGGCAGTGGGAGTGGAGCTTCAGGGAAATGAGACGAGACAGGAGGTGATAAAACACCAAAGCCTATGGTCTTTATAGGGCCACACAGGAAGGCAGATCACATCACCGTCTCTCATCAGATCACAGTTAGTGCAATCCAACTAAGCGGTATTAGTGGAACATAGAGATAGAAGAAAATAATTCTGCCTTGAGCCTTTTTATCACAGTCTTCTATAAATAACTGAGCTATTGTAAAAAATAACAAACCGATCCTCGGTGGGGCTGCCCTTTCAAACAAAAGAATGAAACATGGGAAATAAGATGATAAACTCAAAGCACTGTTTTGCATATGAATTAGTTTGTATTTAGGACTTGATCCTTTGACGTGTGTATGTGTGTGTGCGTGTGTGTGTGTGTGTGTGTGTGTGTGTCTGTGAGAGCCTATTTACTTGAGAACCTTTAACAAAGGATATAGAAGTGTCCCTTGGACACTGTCCTACTTGTTGAATTTCTGCTTTCTCAAGCACTGTGATTAACGCATCCTTCATATGTTGGCGATTAATTTCTTTGGTGATGTGGGCGAGGCTGAGTGACATCTGTGGAGAGCGAGGCCAGGAGAGGAAGAACGGTAAGGATTGACACCTGTGGGAAATCTCCCGTAACAGCTGTTATGTGTTGCAGTGAGATCTGGAGGGGGATAAAAGGGCAGTCCAAACAACAAGGGGAGAGAGAGAGAGAGAGAGACGCACAAATCTGTGTCTGCGTGTTCAGTGGGTGGCTGAAAAGCATTGTTGTAGACTGAAAAGTGTACATCATTAAGAATTGCGTTGACTGTTCACCTGGCCCCCGCTTCCTCCTTCATTAGAGAGCTTGTGATCACAATTTCCAATTATCATAATATGCTTATAAACCAGGAAGTGAAAAACAAATGATTACACCTACATATCTCTGCTAATCTAATTGAGCACTTCATGTAGCATTGCCCAGTGCCATTCTTTTAAATGATCTTTGAAAAATACTGTGGAGGGGCAGAGGGCGGGGCCGAGACGTGATTCTACACACTCGGTCTCTCTCTCCCGCACCATCCTCCGCAGTCGGCCTTTATCCCTCTCGGAGGCTTGATTAGCCTGATTTGGGACCGGGTGTCTAGAATCACGACCCGACTCCGCCCTCCGCCCTGCCACAAACACGTAACTCATTATATATGTCTTATATATTATTATGCTGGGTGAATCAAATGTATTATAGTTCAAAGTGCCAAAATGTAATCTCTTCTTGGGTGGCTGTACATAATTTGCACTGATATTCACAACAGATTTTCTTGTTTGATGTATCTCACCTACTTTGTATAAGATTTACCTGATACAAAAACGTGTTTTTTTTTGTTTTTTTTTGGTAACACCCCCACCCTCCCCTCACCTCACCTCAAAACGGTTCTGCAATTGTCCAAACTGAATTATGGCTTTAATCTGCACCGTTTGTGTTTTATTGGGGCGGTATCCAGTAAAGGTGTGTGTGCCACACTTAGCATTGGATTTACTATACTAAATTGCTGGTTGGTTACTGTGTATGTGTGTGGCTGTGTGTAAGCACAGGAAATGAAAATGGGAGCGTCATTAGAAAAGTTATCCACTAAGCAGTATTGGAGTCACAGATTAAAAGTGTATTAAAGAGTTCTGTAAATCAAAAGAACACACTTTTATTCATTTTAAATCAAATTTACATCCTGTCTACTCCATGAAATGCATCTTCTCTCTCTCTCCCTCCCTGTGACGTGCAAAGAACGGGGGTAGCAGGGGCACAAGCCCCTGACCCTTTGATTCACAAATCTAAAGGTGCCCTTCTCGTCTTCCAGAAAAAAAGTTACAATTAAATTTTTTTTATTAAAATAGTAAGAAAATTAAGCGGATGTGCCTTTAACAGCAGATCGGGGGCAGATAACAATCACAAGTGATCCTCCCTATGCCCTACTCACTCCAAAGAGCAGAGCCCTTGAAGTGGGTACTCCAATTGGAACACGAAATTACTGTATGAATGTGCCCTTCGTCTTGCGGAGGGGCACATTAATTTTCTGACTTTCGTTTGGAACGAGCTTTCAAGTGGCATCCCCTCTCGCAGCAGTGCTATTCGAGGGAGCAAGTATGGTCACGTCACAGAACATCAGCTGTTTTTCAATTTAAAGTTACAAGCGAAATGCGACAGAAGACATATTTTACTGTATCTGCACCAATTTTTATGCTTATTTGTGCTGATTTGCAAAGGAAAAAATGTATAACCATTTTTGGACATGTGGGCTACCCATTCAAAACCATGGTGACAAGGTCAGAATGGAAGCAGCAGAGATAATATGATAAAGTGAGGGTGCAGAGATGAGAAGTGAAAAGAGTGATGAGACAAGAAAAAGATTAGAGCCCTATAAAAAAGATCAAATAAAATCTGTGCTATTACCAGGGTAATACTATACTGAACGATTATATGCATATTTCACGATACTATCGTAGTACTCCAAGATACTTAAAAAATACCATGGTTTTACTATGACACGTCAAACACATGGGATTATCACAGACCGTCTGGAAAAAAAAGTGGATATTACGGTGCTTTTTGTTAGGAATATAACAGAATAGGTTATTATTTGTCAAAAAAGAAATAATGGAAACATGTATGTTTATAATACAAGAAAAATTCTTAAATACTCAAAGAAAAATGTTTTTTTTTTTAATACATAAATAAGATCCCTTTATCCTTCGCCTCTGTTCCTGCTGAGGTCTGTGCACGACACTGCTCCTTTCATCTCAATGACTCACACACACATTCAAAGATTGAAATACACTCGTACCTGCTGTTTATGTGCACATTAAAATACGACTTTTTGAGAATTTCCCATTTAAATGACATATTTCCACATTCTTCAGTCAAGTGAAAGTTTTATTTTCAAATACACAACAATACAGCATGTAGCAGTATTTGCGAGCAATAAAATACTGTTTCTTAAAGCTCCAGAGAAGAAGAAAATAGAGACAGGATTACAGATTTAAGATAAAACATGGCAGTTTAAAAGAAAACCCCCAATATATTTTAATCATTAATAAATAAAGCAGTTAGTTACTGTAAATATTTTTTAGTCCAAAAAGTAGTGTAATGCATTACATTTTGCAAAAGAGTAAATTAAGTTAATTTCAATTCAGTTAATTACTTTATATAGTCTATTACATGGGTTACACATTTCTAAATATTATAGTAATATTTATTTAGAATTTAAAACAATAATTATGCTCATATGTATGTTTCTTTGTGTTTCTGTGACAGCCAAAGGGCTGTACTGCATGTCCCCTAATAGTCATTGTAAGGGAGAAACGTGTGGTCTCGAGTGTATGAATCGCATGAGACAATGAACGAGACATTATTTTGAATTTCTGAGCAAAAAATTATTAAAATGTTTTTTAGAAACATAAAAAGATATCTCAGCTCTTTTGGTCCATACAATGCAACTGAATGGGTGCCAACATTTGGAATATCCAAAAATCACATAAATCAGCATAAACGTAATCTGAAATCACAGCTCGCTGTGCAGCTGGATCCTGGATTTCCTGTCAGGCAGACGTCAGGTGGTTAGAATGGGCAGCAACATCTCCTCATCACTGACCCTCAACACTGGAGCCCCGCAGGGCTGTGTTCTCAGCCCACTCCTGTATTCCCTTTACACACATGACTGTGTGGCAACACATAGCTCCAATGCCATCATTAAGTTTGCTGACGATACGACGGTTGTAGGTCTGATCACTGACAATGATGAAACAGCCTACAGAGAGGAGGTGCACACTCTGACACGCTGGTGTCAGGAGCACAACCTCTCCCTCAACGTCAGTAAAACCAAGGAGCTTGTGGTGGACTTCAGGAAGAAAGACAGAGAACACAGCCCCATCACCATTAATGGAGCACCGGTGGAGAGAGTCAGCAGCTTCAAGTTCCTCGGTGTCCACATTACTGAGGAACTCACATGGTCCGTCCACACTGAGGCCGTTCTGAAGAAGGCTCACCAGCGCCTCTTCTTCCTGAGACGGCTGAGGAAGTTTGGAATGAACCACCACATCCTCACATGGTTCTACACCAGCACCGTAGAGAGCATCCTGACTGGCTGCATCACCGCCTGGTACGGCAATAGCACCGCCCACAACCGCAAAGACCTGCAAAGGGTGGTGCGAACGGCCAGAAACATCATCGGAGGTGAGCTTCCCTCCCTCCAGGATATATATAACAGACGGTGTGTGAATAAAGCTCGGAGGATCATCAGAGACTCCAGCCACCCGAGTCATGGGCTGCTCTCACTGCTTCCATCAGGCAGGCGGTATCGCAGCATCAGGACCCGCACCACCCGACTACATGACAGCTTCTTCCCACAAGCAATAAGACTTTTGAACACATGATCTCTCACGATCAACAATCAGCACTGCACTTTATTAATCATCACTCTGTCAATATATTCTCCCATTTCAATTAGTGTTTATATATATTTATACCCGTATCTAGTGTATTCTACATTGTGTGTATTGTGTACATTTGTTATGTAAATTGTTGTGTAAGTATGTGTACATTTGTTATGTAAATTGTTTTGTGTAAATATGTTGTTTATTGTAAAGTGGTTTATGTCTCGTCACTGTCATGACTGCTATGTTACTCGGAACTGCACACAAGAATTTCACCTGCTGTTGCACTCGTGTACACAGTAGTGTGACAATAAAGTGATTTGATTTGATTTGATTTGATTTGATTTGAAGACTCTTGTGGTTAACTCCATGTCTTCAGAAGTGATATGATAGGTGTGGGTGAGAAACAGATATTATTTAAGTCCTTTTTTACTTTAAATTCTCCTTCCTGCTCAGTCAATCTCCACTTTCTTCTTAAAGTGTTTTTGGTGATTGGTATTCTTCATGCATGTTGCCCCCTACTGGGCAGGGAGAAGAATTTCTAGCAAGCTAAGCCTACACTACACAACATTTCATCTTTCATCATGCTGGTGCACACAATACAGGACTGTAGTGTCTCAACCACACGACGATGCTACCATGCACACTGGTATTAAGTAGCGCTTTGGGCGATCTGATCACAAGTGTACAAGCGAGACACATCAACGCTACACCTGCTTGTCTCTTTTGACCACTCGTGTCTCGCAATTATTCGCAAATGACGTTTAGAGCCAAATTCTGTTATTTTAGTGCAGTAGCTGTAACTGAGCTTCTAATGTGCATGCTGCTCATATCTGTGTCCCATTGTGCATGTGCATGCATTTGCTTTTTTACATTTTCCAATCGTACACTTATTCATCTTTAAATCTGCATGTAACCGGCAAAAAAACTGCCTTTTTTGTGTCACACTGTTTCAAACAGATCACCCAAATTATAAATTTATCTTAAAATTATAATATGAAATGTATTCACAAACTCGCATAGTTTATTCTTGATAACGTCAACACACATGAATGAATGGCTTCCACCAATTTTTGCACTTATGTGCGCTGATTTGCAAAGAAAAACTGCTGAAAGCTGAAAATAAAAATGTCAGTGGGTAGGGAAATTTTGGGTGAAATTGTATATTATTTTCTAATTATTTTGGTAACACTTTACAATAAGGTTCCATTTGTTAACATTAGTTAACAACATTAGTTAAAATTAACTAACAATGAACATGTCACGGTCCGGCCACCTTCTCCGGTTGAATATCTACCTGATGGGACCCTGGCAGTATCGGCCTGTCTTTGTGTTCTTGTGTTCCCCATTATGTCATTGTCCTGTCAACCGGTCAGGTTGGGTTTTGTCCGATGAGGATCATGACATCATCGTCCCCTGTCTGTCTTCTGTTTCAAGCTTTGTGTGGGCACACAGGTCTGGCGGTGATGTATCGCTGTGCGTGATTTGCCTCCATGCCCTCCGGTTCTGTCGTGGTCATGGCACCTTGCCAGGTTGTGTGTTCGCCTGTGGAGGCCAGTGGCATAATCGTCCCATGTCTATCTTGTCAAAGCGTGTTTACGTTTTGCCCTTATGTGTTTCAGGTGTCGCTGGCATGCTGAATCAGCATTTTCATGGGAACCCTGATTGTTTCCATGGGAACGCTGATCATTACAACATTCAGCTGTGAGAAAAACCTGCCCTGATGTGATTTTTGGAGCTTCACATTTTTACATTACATTTACATTTACATTTATTCATTTGGCAGATGCTTTTATCCAAAGCGACTTACAAAAGAGGAAAAACGTAAGCGAATCATCTTGCATTGAATGGACGTACAGAGCTGAAATATTCTTCAAATCTTCATTTGTGTTCTGCAGAAGAAAGAAAGTCACACACATCTGAATGTGAATGGGGGAGAGTGAATAATAAGGGACTTTTCATTTTTGGGTGAACTATCCCTTTAAATGAACTTTTTCCAATGACCCTGATGATCTTACAAAAATAAATCAATGCATAGACACCCCTCATACTTTACTTTAGCAATTATTATGACAAAGAGTGTTATAATGGCATGCAAACTGAGTGAAATAGGTCTGGTTTTGAATTATCATTGCTCCCTCTGAGAGCCTCTGTCTCTGTCTTCTCTGTGACACCATCTCAAAAATGTTTGTTTCGCCGTCTTCTCACCCTGTGGTGATAACAGATGGGAGTTCAGTGAAGCAGAAAGCTGAGTGATGTGAATTTATCCTCCTGCCCCATTCCTCTCTCAGACCCACCAGTGAACAATAAACCATTTGATTGCATTGCACTGCCGCAGCAACCAGTCAAAACCAAAGGGCAGACCTACATCATTCAACATCCAAATCCTACAGTGGGAGGTCTGAGTCACTGGTCCTCAATTCCACCTATTTAGATTAATCAAGAGATATTGATTTTTCATTGTCATGTGAATATTTCATTAAAGATTCAATACTTATTGCCATTCCAAATAGTTGTATGGAATATTTGTCTCTGTATCAGCAGCAGCAGAAAATCATCATAAGTTCAGTGGTCATTACACAAAAACAGAACACTGGACGAGTTTTTGCCACACAAAAGATTACGCATATTCATGAACTGAGGTCATGTAGTGCAATTTGTAATCAGTAAAATGAACATTGCAATGAATGTAGTGGTCGTTTTAAAAGTTTAACATGTTTTGGAAGGTGAAAACAAAATGACAAACACAAAAAAGTTTGTTAACATTTTACATTAATCTTCCCTTTGTTAAGGATTTATACAGGGGTTCATTAATGACTAATAAGTAATTTGCAAATGCATTTTAAATCATTATCGTTATAACAACATGCATAAAAAGGGTGACTTTCATGTCTGCCAAACAGGGAGCTATTTTACACCCTGTTATAAATGCTTAATAACACGTATTAAACATTAGTAACCTATGAAAATGTAACTTAAAGGAATATTCCTAGTTCAATAGAAGTTAAGCTCATTTGACAGCATTTGTGCTATAATGTTGATTACTCGTCTCTCCTTTTGTTTAAAAAAGCAAACATCTGGGTTGTAGTGAGGCACTTACAATGGAAGGGAATGGGTCCAATATGCAATAAACTTTAAGATACTCACTGTTTTAAAGGATTAGCCAGGCATAAACAATATGTGTGTTAACATGAATTTAATGTGATAAAATCGCTTCCTTACATTTTCTGTGTTATACCAAGTAATACCAAATTGTACACCTGTCACGAACTCCCTTGTGTTTGTCCCATCACCTTCCCATTATGTTTTGAATTTGACTACACTTCCCATTATGCACCTTTTTGATTGCACTCATCTGCCCTCCATCTTCCACAGCTGTTCTCTGTTCCCTCATCATTCAATGTGTGTATATATAGCCATCATGTCTCCCTTAGTCTTTGTCGGTTCTTGTTAGTTTGTTAGCCTGTTAGTGTATTTATGTTATTTTAGCCTTTAGCCAGCAATGTGCTGTTATGTTTGTTTTCCTGTTTGCTCCAGTGTTCTGCTGTTATGTTTGTTTTCCCATTTGCTCCAGTGATTTAGTTTCATCTTAGTTCCTTAATGAATAGTGTCTGCAATTGGATCCACACTGTCTCCTTCACAGTTTCGTCACAGAAGAATCAACCTTAAAAGATGGATCCAGCTGAACAACTCGGGCGATTCACCCAAGGGTCGTCTTCTGCGGAGGCTTACTTTGTAAGGTTCTGGTGCTTGGCCTGTCAGGTGAGCTGGGAAGTGAGAGTCCTCAGGACCATGTTTTGTCTAGGAATGAAGGATTCGGTGAGGGAGATTGTCCCTTTGGACTGCGACGGCCGTCACCTTGGTGACTTCATTACTAACATCGTAATGGCTGTTCTTCTGCATTCTACCCCAGTGGCCAACCCTCTTGCAGTGGTTTCCACGGCTCCTTGCTCCAAGCCTTCCACAGCCACTTCTGACTGGGGAACGACCTCTGCGGTCATGAGCATGGGCATTGAGTGGGGAACGACATCCGTGGTCGTGAGCACTCCGCCCTCAGATTCTCTGCCCGCTCCCCCAGAGACTCCTCCTCCACAGGCTACACCCGCTCCCCCAGAGACTCCTCCTCCACAGGCTACATCCGCTCCCCCAGAGACTCCTCCTCCTGTGGCTCCACCCGCTCCCCCAGAGACTCCTCCTGGAATTCTATTCCCTGTTCTTCCAGCAGCTCCGCCCACTCTGCCTCCAGATCCTCCCCCTGGAACTCAATTCCCTGGAACTCAATTCCCTGCTCCTCCTGCGGCTCCGCCTCTGGATGCTTCATTGCTATGACAACATAATGCCATAAACCCTGAAAAGACTGTAAAAACAGCTATTTACAGCTCAAATGATCCACAAGTTTTAATAGAAGAATTAATGTACTTGTCTAAAATTATTAGCTTCACCCCCACCCCCTGGCCGTTGACCTCATTGTAACCTCAATTTTTTATTTTCTAAGAGAAAAGGAGGAACATTTGACTATAACTAGGCAATGAGGGGACAAGATTGTAAAGTAAGAGTTTGCGTAAATATTTCCTCCATAATCTCTTCAACCTGAAAGATATGTGTGAAAGATAAATGAGCCTCTTCTCCACTTATTGCACACCTCTGCTGTTATTAAGGTTGCAATTTCCTTCTGTCAGCTTTACATGTGCTAGTTGGACATCTGCGCATTAGTGTACTAGAAATGGTCTCTGAGGAATCCTCCAGACAGATTTACTCACGATCAAGCAATAATTTCTCGCATCCAGGAGCTTTACCCAACTCCACATTTGGCAGGTCATTGCTTAACAAAAACACTTCTATGCAGACCATGCAATTTGACCATCAGAAGGTAAAATTGCCTCTGTGTATGCAGGCGAGTGCTTTTAACTAATTGTTGTGTTTTTAGACAAAGCAGAGAGTGCAAGCTGGCACAGTGGGGTTTAAATGTGTTTTTCCAGCATACGCTTGGAAAGACCCAATTGGTTACTTCTATATGTGCCTCTAATGCTGGTCATGATGTGATGTTTTAGTCAGGAACAGATTTCTGCCAATTACCCTTTGGGTTGCTGGTTCAAATCCCTGACAGGGCAGTAAAACCTCTTAATTTAAGAAGTTGCTGCTCAAGTGCTTCTGCATCCACTTCACCAATCACCAATGTTGATCACTGCCTTGAAAAACAAAATCGATCATCAAGTTGCCCACTGGTTATAGGACTTTTTTTTAGGTTTATAATGTAATAACAAGTACTGCTATTTATATTAAACAATTTCAAGTGAATTTGTGTTCTAGGAACCAAACTAAAACTTTTAATCCAAATGTGATCACAGTGATCTGGCTCTGAATAATCTTCTGACTATGATCAGTTACTTAGCTGTTAACGCAGGGTGTCTTTGTACATGGTCTTGCACTCAGACGAGAAGAGAATGACATTTCTGACCTTTATGTAGTGTGCAGTGAATATGGCATCAGTTCATGGACCAGCTACAAGCTCAACCCAGTCTCATAGTGTGTAGCCAAAAAAAATGGCAAGCAAATTTAACATTTTCTGTCAAAAAGAAACGTCTAGGTTATGTATGTAACCTCCGTTCCCTGATGGAGGGAACGAGGCGTTGTGTCAAAGAAGCGACACTAGGGGTCTCCCTTGAGCGCCAAATATACATCTGATCTATGAAAAAAGGCCAATCAGAAGCTGGCGGACAGAATTTGCATGTCCTGCCCCCAGACATACGGGTATAAAGGCGGGGAAATGCGTCTGTTTCAATCAGGATTTTTCCGAGGAGCCGGAAATGGTCCGGCCACAACAGTGGCTCGGCTCAGTGACGTGGCCGGGATGACACAACGTCTCGTTCCAACAGCAGATCGACCAGAGGTAAGAGGAACAGGTGTGTTCCTCTTACCTCTTACGGGGGCGGGACATGCAAATTCTGTCCGCCAACTTCTCATTGGCCTTTTTTCATAGATCAGAGGTATATTCGGCACTCAACAGAGACCCCTAGTGTCGCTTCTTCGACACAACGTGGAACTACAATTTCTGAATATTTAGAAGTGTAGCAGAAAGGATATACTTAAGTCAGGGTGTAAGAATTGACTGGTTAGGGTCAACACCTGGAATCCTACTAGTATTGGCTGGAACTACACCATTATGATGACATAAAGCATGGCTGATTTTGGAATTGCATACGCAATTACCATACTAATATATTACTCCACCACAGCCATATTCAGCAGAAATTGTAAGAGTGTTTTGATAGTATGCGATTCTGAATTTAGCATACCTGTATGTTTCCTCGAGAGGGGTATTGCTCCTGAAAGGAACATCCACTACAAGGCACGCCCACTAAAATAACTTGTCAAATGCTTCCAAGAATGGCATGTAACATTCATACAGGTGCATACTTAGAGTCCCGCAGCAACCCTACCCCTAAACCTAGCCCTAACCTAAGCCCTTATACCTAGCCACAAAAATGTAAACACAGAAAATTTTGTCCACTTATAAAATATAACGTAACTTAAGATTTCTAGTGAATACAATCATACTGTATCTCTAGGTGGCAACAGTGAATTGAAAATCTAGTAAAGTGTAGAGGAGAACAAGATACTAGTGACTAATGAACTAGCTGGCAGGCTGAATTGTTAGCAGTGTGGTATGCTAGCAGGATAATTGGCTTGTGACAGGCTTAGCAAGTAGGTTAACTGGTAAGTTTGTGTACTTAATGAACAAAACAGAAAAATAAATATTTAATTTCACCATTTATTGCTTTGGTTTAATAATAACTTATGTGACTTAAGTCATTATTTGCTATATTTACAGAGACATGAATCATAGAGTGATTGTATAGGATTGCTAATCAAGCACTGAAAAGAGTGCCCATTTTTCAGCCAACACAATCTCTCATGATCCCAAAGTGTATATTATATGTAATGGTTGCGTCATGTAGTGGGTGTCCCTTGTTGTCAGGATGCAGACAGATATTCTTGGTTTCCCCATTAACAGCCATTCAAAAGAATCTGTCCAACTAACTAGAGACACTGTCAACATTAGCATCTTAGGTGAGTTTTCATTTAAAGCCCAGTTGATCATGGCTTCCTGATAATTCTGTAACTATCAGAGGACAGTCCCTCAATCCAACCCTGTGCATGGTTGGTGGGTGCAGAGTGCTCTGGTGCAGAAAGCATGTACAGGGTACAGGGTTTCAAAGCATATCAATTAAAATGTGAAGTACATAATGTGCATATTTTCAGGGTAGACTGTCAACACATTTTTGTTAAAATCAAGGAGGATTGTTTAGAATTTCAAAAGGAAAGATAATCCAATTTCTCCTGATTCAAAACACAAGCCTAGTGGGACCCACACTGAGGCTCAGCAAACAGCGAGGTGGTCCAAATCCATATATTAATTTGTGCGGCTTATCTTCTTGTCATGTCAGATTTATTCTCTTTTTGTATTTTCTGATATGCTACTATTTCTAAACTCAAATTCAAAAATGGATGCTCAAACACACTTTAAAAGAACTTGAGTTTGTGTTTGGGGGTTTGGAAGCCTTCCCTTTTGACAGTAAAGTGAAGTCCTGTTTATTTAGGACAGTCTGTCTGTATGTCTTTTCATGTCATTTCATGAAGTGTGGTAGGCAGATCTGTTCTGTAGCATGTGCATACAGATACTCAAATCCCACTTTACCTCATTAGCACCAAAACATGAATATTCATGGATTTATTATCTACAGGCAATGCTTGTTGTCAGCACTACAGAACAATACAGCTGATGGCCTGAAAATCAGGACAAGCCAGTTGAAGTTGAAGACTTATTAGCAGCCTTGAAGTTTATTCCAATCATGGCAGACAACATTGAACAAAAAAAAAAACAAAAAACAACAACAACAAAAAAACAACAGACAAGAGAAGTCAGTTAATTGTGGGAAGTGATTATCTTAATTACCAAATCATTGCAGCTACTGCTCATTACACACTGACTACCATGATTTTTAAACCACAATACTGATGCAACCAGATAACAGATGCTGTTTTGGCAAATAAAATAGAGAACTCAATAATTAAACATGAGACATCACTATGTGGCTTCATAAATAATTCATAGTGGTAATAAAGCAAAGATAAGGGGTGCAACAGACAACAAACAATCATCTGATTGTGGATGCCCCATGTTTTCTCTTTATCATAAACAACATAGCTTCATGTGGAGAGTAATTTACCTTGTAACCAAGGATGGTGTACAGTATGAAATGGCCTTTCTTCTGAAACGTGATACAAGAGTGCATTTTACTGCATTCCATTATTAATGGGACAAGTGAAAGTGGATAAAAATACCCAGCATCCACAAAATTCTGACAGTTCATGACTCTGGAGGTTTTATTTTGATGGTTCCTTTTGGCTTTTTTTGCACTGATTTTCATGCAGAGACCATTTCAGCAAGCTTCGATGCCTGACAAGTAATGCTAAGGTAGGGCAATGTTCCTTGGCTTTGCAAAAGCAAATGAGGTTCCACTTTTTGAACAAATAATTTTTGGTATCAATTTATAATAATGTTCCATAGTAAATGCATTACTATTTAGGAAATAATGCAGGACAAATGAAAAGTACAGCATTAACTCTTCAGTCACTACTTCTAACTACTATGAAAGAATAATTCATTAGTTTGAAGTTAATTGCAAATTGATGACTTGGGTAGTTCACTATTAGATTATCAGTACTTACTGAATATTTTGTACTTAAGAACGACCAACTAACTACTGATCACTTAAAATAAACATTAATTGTGATTTAGATGTACAATCTTTCTATAAATAGTTTTTGTGGTTAAAGAACACAGTAGAATGGATATATTAAACTGTTGACAGCAAAATATCTTTGTTGATATTGGAATCATAAAGAGTCATGTCAAGTCCCTTAAGTTAAAAATGATACAGGAGGTCCTGCTTTGGCTAATTCAGATCCCAGTGCTGATTTAGACTAGATTTAG
Source organism: Moxostoma hubbsi (assembly GCA_032164185.1). Taxonomy (NCBI): domain Eukaryota; kingdom Metazoa; phylum Chordata; class Actinopteri; order Cypriniformes; family Catostomidae; genus Moxostoma; species Moxostoma hubbsi. The sequence continues at coordinate 3,557,701 of JAVLUX010000017.1, read as the reverse complement.
ATTTAGGGTATGTCTCACTAGGCAAATCCAGCTGGCTTGTAGCACGCTATGAACACAAAATTTTGAGATGTCCGCTTTGAAATAGATAACAGCCTAGTGTTTATTTTAAGTGATCAGTAGTTAATTGGTCGTTCTTAAGTAAGTACAAAATATTCAGTAATTATTGATTATCTAATAGTGAACTACCCAAAACATTCTGTAATTATTGATTATCTAATAGTGAACTACCCAAAACATTCAGTAATTAATGATGATCTAATAGTGAACTACCCAAAACATTCAGTAATTAATGATTATCTAATAGTGAACTACCCAAAACATTCAGTAATTAATGATTATCTAATAGTGAACTACCCAAAATATTCAGTAATTAATGATTATCTAATAGTGAACTACCCAAAATATTCTGTAATTATTGATTATCTAATAGTGAACTACCCAAAACATTCAGTCATTAATGATTATCTAATATTGAACTACCCAAAATATTCAGTAATTAATGATGATCTAATAGTGAACTACCCAAAATATTCTGTAATTATTGATTATCTAATAGTGAACTACCCAAAACATTCAGTAATTAATGATTATCTAATAGTGAACTACCCAAAATATTCAGTAATTAATGATTATCTAATAGTGAACTACCCAAAACATTCTGTAATTATTGATTATCTAATAGTGAACTACCCAAAACATTCAGTAATTAATGATGATCTAATAGTGAACTACCCAAAATATTCAGTAATTAATGATGATCTAATAGTGAACTACCCAAAATATTCAGTAATTAATGATTATCTAATAGGGAACTACCCAAAACATTCAGTAATTATTGATTATCTAATTGTGAACTACCCAAAATATTCAGTAATTAATGATTATCTAATAGGGAACTACCCAAAACATTCAGTAATTAATGATGATCTAATAGTGAACTACCCAAAATATTCAGTAATTAATGATTATCTAATAGGGAACTACCCAAAACATTCAGTAATTATTGATTATCTAATTGTGAACTACCCAAAATCTTCAGTCATTATTGATTATCTAATAGCGAACTACCCAAAATATTCAGTAATTAATGATTATTTAATAGTGAACTACCCAAAATATTCAGTCATTATTGATTATCTAATAGTGAACTACCCAAAATATTCAGTCATTATTGATTATCTAATAGTGAACTACCCAAAATATTCAGTAATTAATGATTATCTAATAGTGAACTACCCAAAATCTTCAGTAATTATTGATGATCTAATAGTGAACTACCCAAAATATTCAGTAATTAATGATTATTTAATTGTGAACTACCCAAAATATTCAGTCATTATTGATTATCTAATAGTGAACTACCCAAAATATTCAGTAATTAATGATTATTTAATTGTGAACTACCCAAAATATTCTGTAATTATTGATTATCTAATAGTGAACTACCCAAAATATTCAGTCATTATTGATTATCTAATAGTGAACTACCCAAAATATTCTGTAATTATTGATTATCTAATAGCGAACTACCCAAAATATTCAGTAATTATTGATTATCTAATAGTGAACTACCCAAAATATTCTGTAATTATTGATTATCTAATAGTGAACTACCCAAGTCATCAATTTGCCATTAACTACAAACAAATTAATTACTCTTTTGTATTTTTTAGTAGTAGTGACTGAAGAGTTAATGCTTTACTCTTCATTTGTCCTGCTTTATTTCCTAAATAATTATGTATTATCTATGGAACATTATTATATAGAGTTTCCTATTTTTTTAAAGCAAATCAGGCACCTCCTTGATGAAAAGACCATCTTGCCAGAATTTCAGGACCAGCATCAAAAACACAATATAAACTAGTGACCAGCAGTCTTTTTACACACAAAATAACGTTTGATTTATTGCAACAGCACCCTGCCTACAAATAAACTACAACACAACAGGCAAATTAACGTTATTATTGGAATGAAGACTTCTACCAATTTGAATCAAACTATGGTTCAACCTAAAGATAGATTATAGACCGGTACCTCGATTCATGATGAGCATGCGAGTCGACACCTGAGACAAAAGTGTCATATAAGCAGGGTTGGGAGGGTTACAGTAAAATGTAATTTGTAATGTATTCGACTACATTACTCAAGGTCAGTAATGTAATCTAAATACTTTGGATTACTTCTTCAGCACTGGTATTTTTTTCCTCTTCTTTTGACTATAAAAACTCTGCCAGTACAGTGAGACAATATACACATGTTAAAAACACATTCTCTGAAAAACCTAAATATCATATGTAGTGTTGTTTCTAAAACAAGATACATCAAATTGATCTTTTTTGAAGGATTTTTAGATATTTATTTTTCAGGAAATTGATACAGAAATTATTACCAAGAATACGAATTTGCCCTAATATCAAAGGTCTTACTAGAAAAAAGAAATTATGATCCAACGTGAATTTTCTTGATAGAAAAATATGATCGTGTCTGGTAACATGTGCATGTAAAATGGCTAGAAATAGCATTTTAGCTTAGCGTAAAGCTAACAATTTACACAAGGTTTATTTCTATTTCTTCTGCTCCAAACATACTTCAAACGTACTTCTCTGTCTGCTCATATGAATGTAACACATCATAAGAAAGTGTTTCACCGCTGTTCAAATGCACTTTGGATCGCATCATTTATATGTATAAATGTTTTCCATCTGAAAGGACTAAATATTAAATGAAACATATGACAATAAAATGCTAAGTAATCTCTTCCGCAATCAAAATACTTTCTGAATGTAACTGTATTCTGATTACCAATGATCTAAATTGTAACTGTAGTGGAATACAGTTAGTTATATTTTGTATTTTAAATACATATTCCTGTTACTTGTATTTTGTTACTCCCCAACCCTGTATATAAGCACCACAAAATGATCTGGTTGCTTCAGCAATTGTGTTTTCTCAATCTCATATTTGCTTTTATGACACTACCGGTTAGGTTTCGGTTTAAGGTTTAGGGTAGGGAGGTACTAGGTTTTGTTGTTTAAACTTTGATGTTCGGGAGAACATTTAACTTGCTTTTAGCACCATCCAGTGATCATTTCAACTTGGAAGTGCTGCAGAACGTGTGATAAACCACTAATTTTTCAAAAATGTCACCACTGTCAAGCATTTTTCAAAAGATCTGGCTGGAAATATCTGTGCTAGGAGGTTGAATGCTTTTTAGTCTGCAAATATTGTAGTGTTCTTTCCGAATGTCCAAACTGCCCCTCCTAGTGTCCGAAGCTGGAACTACATTTGTGACACAGTGCACAAGAACTTAAAAGAGATAGTTCATCCAAAATGGAAAATTCTCTAATCCTTTACTCACCATCCCAGATGTGTATGACTTTCTTTCTTCATCAGAACACAAACTAAGTTTCTTAGAAAAATATCTCAGCTCTGTAGGTCCATACAATGCAAGTGAATGGTGATCAGACCTTTTGTAGCTCCATAAATCACATAAAAGAAACCCACTAATCCATACCTTCAGAAGCGATATAATAGGTGTGGGTGAGTAACAGAACAATATTTAAGTGCTTTCTTCCTCCAAATCTCTGTAGATGTGAAAGTGAAACTAAACAGGCACCACATGTGATGTTCAGATGTAACAGTGAAAGTGGAGATTTAGAGGGAAAAAAAGGACTTAAATTTGTATCTGTTTCTCACACACACCTATCATATCACTTCTGAAGATATCGATTTAAACACTGGAATCTTATGGATTACGTATACGTTTAATTTATGTACATTTTGGAGCAACAAATGTCTGATCACCATTCACTTGCATTGTAAGGACCAACAGAGCTGAGATATTCTTCTAAAAATTGTCAACATACTGTTAACCCAAACCCTAAACCTTAGTTTAACAGTATTTGAAATCAATACTGTGTTCATTTACTTCTTTGCAAATGTAGTATCTGGTATATATGACATCAAAGGAACAGCACTGGCAATTTTCGAGACATACACATTCAGCGAGTGGTTGTGCTTGTCTGAATTCGGCACATCGGGTCAGAATATGGATGGCAACACATGCAGAACAATTACAGCAAATTCTGTGTGGCATTTGTTTCCTGGGGCTTCGCAAGACTTTTTTCCTCCTATAATGGGTCAGTCATGTTTTTCAAACATTCAAAACTTAATCCAAAGTTTAGGATGTATACCATCAAATGCTAAAGATATTCCTAAAGTAATCATGTGGTATTTGTGAATCTGTTTCATTCTGTGTGTAATCATATCAATACCACATTTAATAAATCAGTTCCATCCATAGCACAAAAGCCTCTAAATCTTTCCCATATTGCAATCCTATCAAACACAAATAGCATCTCTTTACAGTCACATTCATTTTATACTATTAAAAACAAGGCTATCAGGGATTGATGTATAGTCCTATCAAAATGATCCACGTCCAATTACAACAACCCATTTTCTTTCTGGTGTTTTTTTTTTTTTTTTAGTTTGTTTGTTTCAACTGGATTTCTTTTTTTTTCATGCATTCTAACAGTTTATAGTGAGCAGGAGCTGTCGAGATTCATAAAGGACAAATACTATAAATCATAATTTAGTTTTTTTTTTCCAACTGGATTTCTATCGAAGTTACATTTTTGTAATGTTCCGTCAAAAAAAATAAAATAAATCAACATGAAGATATTAACAGTTCCTTACAGTCTTGTTTTATTATTATTATTATTATTATTATTATTATTATTTATATATGAATTAAATATGACATCTGCCCTGACTAAGGTCTGTTAATATCTTGTTGGGTTCGGCTGCATATATGTCTCAAAAGAGGATTTTTCTGTTTGTTGTTCAAAATGTGTGATCTGTATGGACTTTGTGCTTCTAAATTATCAGCTAAAGCTATAATCCATGTCTTCTGAAGAGATCCATTTGATTCTGGATAACAACAGAACAAAATATAACTTCCCCTTAAAAGGATTGTTCGCCTAAAACATGCCATGACCCTCATGCCATCCCAGATGTGTCTGACTTTATTTCTTCTGCAGAACACAAATGAGGATTTTTAGAAGAATATCTCAGCTCTGTAGGTCCATACAATGCAAGTGAATGGTGACCAGCACTTTAAAGATCCACACAGACAGTCATGGTAAAAGTAATCCTGCCTCTCGCGTGATGTAAGCACGCTGGCATGTTCAAATGAAAGCAAAACCAACGATGCTTGTAAACAGTGTTCTTTTGTAAACAAATCGTGCCGCGGTTCCAGTTGTAACGGGTTGGTTCTCATGTCAACATGCCAATGCGCTTACATCACGTGAGAGGCGTAAACCGATTCCCCTGATGGATGCATATTGAAGAGTGACATATGCTGCTCTTATGTGCTTATATGCTGCTCTTATGTGCTTTTTTTGGTCACCATTTACTTGCATTGTATGGACCTACAGAGCTGAGATATTCTTCTAGAAATGGGATGGTATAAGAATGAGTAAATGGTGAGACAATTGTCATTTTTGAGTGAACCATCCCTTAAATTCCAGTGATATATTTGCACTGCTTATCACACAGTGACAAAACTCTCCTCTGATCGACCAGGACCCTAAAAATAAACTTACAAGGAAACATGTGGCTTTGGACCTTTTTCTAGCTTCGTTTGACGTTTTTGATTGTCAAGTCTTTTTTTGAGGCAAAAATATTTTGAGGCATTCTGATTCCTACCTGTGATTTGTTCCATTCTAGTCTTATACAGAGAAAGAGTTGCGTTTCCTCTGAAAAGAGAGTACTTTGATTCACCACATGATTGATACAGCTAACTTGAATCATGCTCCCTGAACACAATAAGGAAACAAAAACTTGAAGAAAAAAAAAATCAATAGAAAAGATTTCTCCTTCTGCTTTGTTGAGTGGTTTCTGAACTCATTTCAGAAATGAAATTCATTTGTAGGGCACTTCATTTTTGCCCAGAAACTACTCAATGCAATCTCTGTTTCCTCATGTAAGTGCTGTATTAATAGCTGCTTCAAAGAGAACCACATTGCTGATGCTTGTTAGAGCACATTTGTTCTTATTTCTTTTATGCAATATGATTCTTTTGGAAGAATACAATGACAAATTCAAGATGTTTTCACTTAACTAGCACAAAGCCTATGCGAACCTTCAAATAAGGTAGAGATTGAAATTAATATAAGACTACAATGACTAAGAGGGACTGATAACAAACATAGAGACAGAAAGCAAATCATACAGTATTAGAGGAACACATTTGAATTCATTACAAAATTAAAATGTGGTCTTTGTAAAAAGAAAGGTAACGAATACTTTAAAGCTTGTACATCAATACAAATTAATTGTTGATTTAATTACCGTGGTGCTTCATCAATGTTATCAACTATTGCTTCCATGTTTTGCATTGGACTTTAAGTTCATGTGGAGACCCAACACAGTAACAAAATTATTTATTGTACAAATGTAAAAAATATATATATATCCTTAATATCAAACTTGGAAATTGACATGAAATAGGCGGACTGGACAACTGGCAACTTTGTAAATGCATTAACAACAACAGAAGTGTGATTTACCAGCCTAACACATGGAATGAACACTGGGCCCAGTGTTGTATTTCTCTGCAGAATATAAAAAATGCCCAGCCAGATGTTACCATCTGTCCGAAGATGTAACCACACATGAGTTATTTACAAAATAAGCCATTCAAAATACAGTATCCTCCTCAATGGCCCTGCATCTCATGCCTAATTTGGCTAGCTTCTACTTTGACACATGAATTTGTGAAATAGTTTGATTGGACGCATATTTAATGTTAACAATAACAGCATTTTCTCCCCCTTTTTGGGACAAGATCCAACTGTTGAGAACCACTTCTAATCTTGACAATATTTTGAGGCAATCTGAGAGAAGGACACAGGTCCAGTGGGACTGGTCTGTTGAAATCTGAAATTAGCAATTAAATTGACTTTAATGCAGAGTCCAAGATGACACGTGAGTGTGCTTGCAGGAATGTGTGTGTGCCAAATGCTAATCATTGTGTCTGATAATTTTGTGTCTATGCAGGGGCGTAGGAACCATTATAACTGAGGGGGACATGTCCCCACTCACTTTTAGAAATTACTAAATTTGTCCCCCTATATTTTGAGTAATAATAATTACATGTTCATATGTCTATTTCTATAGGGAATAAAGTGCAGCCGTTCACCAAAACCGAAGCCTTTTGATAGAGGCAGGGCTGGACTGGGATGAGAAATCGGCCCGGGATTTTACATAGCAATTGGCCCAAAAGTTGGGGTTTGCTGTCCTTTTCTGCATATTGCAGCGCCATTTTGTTGTCCGTTTTGCATAACGCGGCGGCACATTTTAGCTTATCTCAGTCCATTCGGCCCGTTTAGCGGCTGACCTACTAGCCTGATCGGTTCTCCCGATAGCCAGTCCGTCCCTGATCGGCCCCAAAGTGCGTCGGCCCACCGGGAAAATGCCCGGTATGCCAGATTAGTAGTCCAGGACAGAGGTGACAGCTTCTGAAATTGTTCAGGTATGATCATATTTGATACGGACATTAAGAATATTTTTCATGCTTTGATTGTTTGATTCTTGCTAACTGGAGTAGTCATTAAATGATATGCTAATTATTTTACATGGTACATTCGTACACATTTCTACTTATTAAAGTTCTAACATAAAAAATATTTAAAACAAATCATGGGTTTTATTGTTTTAGATGTGATGCACTGCTCAAGTCCGGTGTAGACAGGGTGTTAGTATGTGTGTCTTATATACCAATTAATTAAAAAGCTAAAGTTGTATTTGTTAACATTAATTAATGCACTATGAACCAACATGAACTAATTATAAACAATGATATTTTATTAACAAATATTAACAAAGATAAATAAATACTGTAAAAATATTTGTTCATGATGCCTAATGTATTAACTAATGCTAACGAACGGAAAATTATTGTAAAGTGTTATCAACAATTTTTTAATTACTGTATAATAGTTTACATTATAATATAATAATATGTTTTCTATTTACACTTTCTGTGAATAGCATCCATCACTACTTGTACTTTGTGTAAACAAAATACTGTTTGTTGCTATTTACACTTGCAAACAGTATCTAATACAGTTTAATTATTGTAAATAGTATCTAACTTCTATAACAATGTAAATGTAAATGGCCTAAAATAACCATGCTTGCTCATTGGCTGACTGTATAAAAGAATAGATTGCTTAGAATGAATATAAAGAAAAGATAAATGCATATACAGTACATGCATATGTGTATTTTTTTCCTCCCTTCACTATTTAAAGCTCTCAGTCATTACAACAATAATAAAAAAAAAACTTGCAAGATTTAAGCATTTGAATTTCATAAGAAAATACCGTCAAATTGAGTTATAAGTAATCTTTAATAAATATTTTTTTAGAATAATTTATAAATGTAACTTTAATTTTGTTAAACATTATACAATTGTGTTATGCAATTAAATGTATAAATCTTTAAAATAGTATAAAATATTTGTTAGGGTGTAGGGAGTTCTCTCCACATATGTCTTTGTCCCACCTCATTTAACAAACTATAAGCGATCTCATAGTTGGATTTGGGAATGAACGGACTCTATATAATCAGCAGCTTTAATCACCAAGATTATAAGGCAAACTGTTGATGGCTTTCTCATTAACGTGTGACAACAGCCATGCTCGTGTTTATCACAAGAAGGTTAATTTGCATATTCTGTCCTATTGGGAAATGAAAGCGGGTGTGGGAGTTCCCACCTGTCTGTCAAGATGACTGACATTTTCTCAGTAAGCTTTTTATGATGCATGGATTGAATAATTCCACATTTCCCCAGAGACAAAGTGGAAAGATCAAGAATAGACTTCCTGCTTTGCCTAGCCCCCTTTTGAACCAACCGCCTCTGCCCTACCCACCCAAAAAATGCGCTATTGTATTCTTTACTGTACATGATGAAATGCATCAGAATGAAGTGAAATGATTCCTCTGGACTATACTGTCTCTAAAAATACAGGTGCATGACTCAGTTCTCCATATTTTGTGTGATAGTGTCAATAAAGGAGGCACATCTATACACATCTATACCAGTTGATGTTAAAAGGAAGAAAAAAGGAATTTGAATGCAGTCACACTTTTGTGTCCTTTCTAACCCTGGTTTTAATATTTTAAGAATATTTCACTCAAGTAAATGAGAAGTACTTGACATTTCCATACGTGCCATTTCAACAGTTCTTCTCACTCCGAAGGGCAAAGCCCTTAAAGGGATAGTTCACCCCAAAATAAAAATGATCTCATCATTTACTCACCCTAGTGTCATCCCAGATGGGTATGACTTTCTTTCTTCTGCCGAGCACAAACAAAGATTTTTAGAAGTTGATGCATCGAAGGGTATCAAGGGGCTAATCGCTTTTCGAGGGCAATGTTTCACTTTTACACATCGATTTTCATCTTGTGTGTTCTCATTGTTCTGCCATATCACAGCCACCGTGCGGGTGATCTTAGTACAGATTGCTCATCTGGTTACAACAGCTTTTGCATGTCGGGTTCCCTGCATTGGGTGATCAGCATTCATGCACAATGATTTATGCACAAGTCTTTAATGTACATGTAGGGACACATTAGCGTACCTCTGTGCCCATAGGCTCGCCGTTACACGAGACCCCCTGCCAGTCATTGAGCGGAGTGGGGGGAGGTTGGGGTAGGGTCTGTTGTTCTATGAACATACGCTACATGGACGGCTTTCGTGGTTGCGCACCGTCTCCGTGTTTACAACAGCATCTCCCGCTGCAAGCATTTAGATGCGCTCCTCCTGTGAACATTGACGGGGTAGAATGGGGTTGCAGATGCCGTGAGAGGGGCCACCCCGGGAGTTGTGGGCCCCTGTGCTTGAGCCCATGTAAGCCTGTGCATTAATGCGCCCCTGTGTACATGGTCTGATTAGAATTTTCTTTTAGTCAGATTGTTTATGCTTGTTGTGGCTTACTTTCATTAGCATTTGTAAGTTCCAATAGCTATACCCCATACAGGATTGTCACAGCTGCATTTATGAAATGTTCATCGTATGCTTCTCGTTTTCTGGCAGTCGCTCCTTTTACAAACACATGCTTTGATCGCCTCGTATGTCTGCATTCTCTATTTTCCCTTAAAATGGACGTACCAAATTTTGCGTGTGCATACGGACACCTGTGGTAGGCTCAACATTTATGAATTACTAATGACAGCTTTATGCAAATTGCTACTCTAATACAAGAAGTATTCATATTAAATCAAGGGGACACCACAACTGCGGTGCTCCTGCTATTGGCTCAGTTCATCTCCTAAGCAGCGCAAGTGCACTGTCCATGCGTCACAACTGTGGTGTCTTATGGGCTGTGCAACTAAGCCTCCCTCAACACTGCAAATATTTTAGGCCTTTTGCCTAATTAAACAAAAAAAAATTGTTTTTGTTCTCTTAGTTTGAATTAATGTTTAATGCATATTGTGGCACGGTGGAGGGCGGGACCGGCGTGTGATTACGCACGCCCGGTCCCGTATTAGGCTAATTAAGCCGTCAAGAGGGATAAAGGCCACTCGCAGACGGCGATCGAGAGAGAGAGCTCAATTACGGACGTCCGTTATCTTATGTGTTTGTCTTTTGAATTCTCCATTAAACCATTAGTTTATATGTCAAGCCGGTTTCTCGCCTCTTCCTTGCCCATGAATATGATCTGTGTTACACACACATATATATATATATATATATATGTATAAACCCTCATAGCATGTCTAAGCCTGTACACCACAATTGTGGTGCTCCTGCAACTGGCTCAGTACTTCTCTTAATCAGTGCAACTGCGTTGTCCAGGTACCACAACTGTACAAAGGGGCAAAGCATTGTCTTTTTGGGGGTATTGCACAAACAATATTCACCCTTCTGCAGGGTTTATATGCTTACACATAGTTACGCCTTAACGATGCTCACCTTTCTGCAACACCTTTCTCACAGCATTGTTTATCCTTCTGCAAAGATGTGGCAAAAATTATGCTCACCCTCCTGCAAGGGCCGGGTGCATCGCAAAGTATTGTTACTCTTATGCAAAGATATTGCTCAAACAATGCTCACCCATTCGCAAGGGCTCAACAACTCTCAAAAGTCTTCCTTCTGCAGGGAATGACTCAATTAAATGCATATTTACTAGGGTAGCATGTTGGTTTAGTACAGTACTGTTGCTCCCTATACGCATATTATGTAGTCTGTGTAGGGCACCAAATCCCTAGGAGGGCACTCGATTATCATAGACGAACACCAGAAACTCTACCAGCTGCACTTCTGCGTACGTTAATCGTTATTCAAAGGCATGATAGCGGAACTCAGACAATCACCTCACAGCCCCCCCCCCCCATTCGATGATCACAGAACTATGCGTAGGGCATCAATTTGGCCATTGCTGGCCTTGGTTTAGTCATATTTATACTTATGTTTGTATCATTCATTTATTTCTCTTCATCAGATTTGTTCCTCTCCTTGTAAGACCTGGTTGTTCCGAATTTAATTAATGGTTTTGTCTTTTCTTTTTTTTGTCAATAAATGTTTTAAATTAAATTCCAGTTTCCTTTTGGGGTAAGTTTCTCTCCCCTGCCATCATCGTATTCCGGCAGGATCTGGCGGTTTGAGCGAGAATCTGAGCGCTGAACTGTGGGATGGGTCTTATGCCAAAGGAAACTATTCCATATTCAAATAAATTCTTATTCATTCCGAGTCTTGCTGGAAAAAAAATATCTCAGCTCTGTTGGTCCTCACAATGCAAGTGAATGGTGAGCAGAACTCAGAAGTTCCAAAAAGGACATAAAGGCAGAATAAAAGTAATCCACGAGAATCCACTAGTTAAATCCACATCTTCTGAAGCAATATGATAGGTGTGGATGAGAAACAAGTAAATATGTATGTCCTTTTTTAATATCAATCTAAATCTTTGACAAGCATTAACCATTAGGTGGCTGAATGTGAACGTGACTTCCATGCCAGAATGTGGAAGAGAAAGTGAAAGTGTAGATTTTCAGTAAAAAAAGGATTTAAATATTGATCTGTTTTTCACCCACACCTGCCATATCACTTTACAAGATATGGATTTAACTGCTGCAGTAATATGTATTACTTTTACTGTATACTGCCTTTATGTCTCTTTTGGACCTTCAAAGTTCTGGTCACTATTCCCTTGCATTGTGAGGACCAACAGAGCTGAAATATTCTTTAAAAAAATATATCTTCATTTGTGTTTTGCAGAACAAAGGAAGTCATACACGTCTGGAATGGCATGATGGTAAATTATGAGGGATTTTTTTTTCTGGGTTTACTGTCCCTTGAAAGGGGGTACTCTGACAGAAAATTGTATCACTGCACGAATCTACACTTCGCTAACAGTCTTGTGGATTGGCCTTTCCAGAAAAGTTTCATTTTCCCACGTTTGTTTGTCGGAACGACCCTTCAAGTGGCGTCCGCTTCCTACAGAACATTGCCCCACACAAGGAGTCAAAAATTGTGTTTGGAATTCGCCCTTCGTCACGACTGCCACTAGGGGGCGCAATGTAACAATCATATGGGACAGTGAAAAGGCGGCTTTAACGGAACACACTGAACGCTCCCTTGCAATTTACATGGGCAGATGAGTTGTGTGATGGCACAGGAAGCCTGTTACACACACACACACACACACACACACACACACTGCTTTGCTACTCCAGGGGCCCCATCTCATCCCACAACACATCTCTCAGGACACACAACTCACTGCCACTGCGGAGAACGGAGGACCGATCAAACAAGGTATGAGAGAGAATTTGTTACACGCATGACAACACGATTGGAAGAACAAGATTTTCCTTTGTCCAGACCTAGACTTACAATCTTAATATATTAAAAAAATGAAAATGCATCATAAATGCATGCCTCATTCATGTTTAAAACTACAATGATCTAAAGAAAAAAGTGAAATCAACATAATAAACCAAAAAGAATCCATAAGTGAAGTTAAATATTTATATAAAATTTGAAAAATTATTTATATACATTAAAAAAAAGAAAAAAAAAAGTTATGTCTGTTGCAGTTATGGCATCATTTACAGTGAATAATTTTGCTCCCTATAAAGTTTTCAAAAGTTCGTTTATACGTATAAACCAACAGAAAGGGCATACTTGATATAACATTTGAGACAAAATAACAAAAAACAGTTAACATTGCTATAATTTACAATCAAACAGTAATCTGTCCAATTATGCAAATTGCAATGTGAAAATGTTATTTAATTGTGTGTAATTAAGATGCATCAAATGCTATCCATGAAATGTTGTGGAAATGACATGCACTGGAAAGATGTTTAAAAATAAAAAATAAATAATAATAATAATAATAATAATTAAAAAATAAATAAATATATATATTTATTTATTTTTTAATTATTATTATTATTATTATTATTATTTATTTTTTATTTTTTAGTTAAACTATGCCTCTACAAGATAGTTGTAAATAATCTTTTTACAAGCATGTGTTTTTGAAACTACATTGCAGATATTATTTAGATACTAATAATTGAATCCCCTCAGTATTTCAGAGAATTCAATTAATGAGCTGAAACTGATTTGTAATGTAATTTATCCTGTAGATGGGTTTCTATTTCTTACCATCCACATTATTTTCATACGACTTGAAATATAATATAAAAGCAATAAATTGTTGTTTAAATGTGGAATAAGCAAAAACATGAGCAGGAATAATCAAAATAGATTCTTCAGATTCCAGCTTTTTAAATAACTGAATTTCTTTACATGCATTTACAAAATAATCTCTTTTGGTTCAGTTTTTTTCTTTGCTTTGTGCTGTCTCTTTAAGATAAATCTTTATGAGTGAAGAGTGGAAAAATTTGGTGCGATATCAATGGGTGTTTCCTAAATGGACATGAGTTAAACTAACTGTCAGGAGCTGACAGGGGCTTCATGATTTAAGGTCTGGAGGGTGACTTTTTGCAACCAGGCACAGAGGAGTGAAAGAGAGAGAGAGAGAGAGAGAGAGAGAGAGAGAGAGAGAGAGAGAGAGAGAGAGTGGGGAGGGAAAAGGTGGGAGGATTCGGTTATGAGAGAAAGGGGTCTCTGGGAATGTCACATCTATAAACCACTCCTTTAGTTTTACAGGAAGGGCAAAAAGTTATCATGTTTCAGCCCTCTGTTTTTCCACCAAGTTGGTCCATCCTTCCAATGCCTAGGAAAACACTTCATGTTCACATTCCTGTCAGAATCATATCTATCGAATGATTTATGCCAGCTGCCAAGACCTGGATTTAGCTGTTCTTCTCTCTCTTAAAGTAACATCAAGTAATTCTTTTGTCATGCCATGCTAATGAAAATGAGGATTTTTTGTGTGTGCGTATAATCAAGATAACATTAAAGGGATAGTTCACCCAAAAATTCTCTCATCATTTACTCACCCTCATGCCATCCCAGATATGTGTAACATTCTTTCTTCAGTAGAACACAAATTAAGATTTTTAGAAGAAAATGTTTGTGTCATATTGATTACTTTTATGTTTCCTTTATATGATTTTTGGAACTACAAAGATCTGGTCACCATTCACTTACATTGTATGGACCTACAGAGCTGAGATATTCTTCTAAAAATCTTCATTCTTCATTCACTGCTGAAGAAAGAAAGTTACACACATCTGGGACGGCATGAGGGTGAGTAAATGATGAGATAATTTTCATTTTTGGGTGAACTATCCCTTTAAAGGGTTAATTCACTCAAACATGAAAATGATCTGCCATCATTTACTCATCTTTATATTGTTCCAAACCTGTATATCTTTCTTTCTTCCTTCCTTCCGTGGAACACAACAAGAAATATTAGGCAGAATGTTAGTCTGAGTCGCCATTCACTTTCATTGCCTCTTCATTCATATGAAAGTTTTAGGAGACTAAAGATGTCAGTCCCTAACATTTTTCCTAACATCTCCTTTTGTTTTGTTAGCTATAGTTCAATCAGTTGACCACAAGAAAATATGCCAGCAAAAAGTTCCTAAAGATTTTGATGCAAACATAATGCAGCTTGTTTGATATCTTCTTATATGGGCAGATGACTGCTTAAAACGTCATGTATAATTATTATAACAACATTAGAACAGTTTATTAGATTAGCTTGTCATGTGCTGCCATCTGCCCATGTATCTAGGGCTGAGGCCTTGTGGATCTCCCAGTGACCGCATTTGTGGCAAAAATGATTGCAGCTGAAACACATTCTATGGATGGTGAAACATATTTTGAAAATAGCTCTACAACCAAATAGGGTGAACTACATAAAAGAAACCATGGAATACACCAAAGGAATGGAGAGACAGTTCCTTTAATTTTATAACCAGCTTTATATTTAACCAGTTATAGCATTTAGGTTGTTATTTATCAAGCCCTGCTTAAAACCTTTGAAGTTATTATTTACTGTATATCTGTAAATGACCCCTGCAGAGTCAAAAGTAACAGTCAGTATCTGGTGTGGCCACCAGCTGCATTAAGTACTGCAGTGCATCTCCTCCTCATGAACTGAACCAGATTTGCCAGTTCTTGCTGTGAGATGTTACCCCACTCTTCCACCAAGGCACTTGCAAGTTCCCGGACATTTCTGGGGGGAATGGCACTAGCCCTCACCCTCCGATCCAACAGGTCCCAGACGTGCTCAATGGGATTGAGATCCGGGCTCTTTGCTGGCCATGGCAGAACACTGACATTCCGGTCTTGCAGGAAGTCACGCACAGAACGAGCAGTATGGCTGGTGGCATTGTCATGCTGGAGGGTCGTGTCAGGATGAGCCTGCAGGAAGGGTACCACATGAGGGAGGAGGATGTTTTCTCTGTTACACATAGCAATGGGATTGCCTGCAATGACAACAAGCTCAGTCCGATGATGTTGTGACACACCACCCCAGACCATGACTGGCCCTCCATCTCCAAATTGATCCCGCTCCAGAGTACTGGCCTCGGTGTAACGCTCATTCCTTCAACGATAAACACGAGTCCGACCATCACCCCTGGTGAGACAAAACCACGACTCCTCAGTGAAGACAAATTTTTGCCAGTCCTGTCTGGTCCAGCGAAGGTGGGTTTGTGCCCATAGGTGACATTGTTGCCGGTGATGTCCGGTTAGGACCTGCCTTACAACAGGCCTACAAGCCCTCAGTCCAGCCTCTCTCAGCGTATTGTAGACAGTCTGAGCACTGATGGAGGTGCGTTATATTCGCAGGTGTGATATTTGGATGTACTGATCCTGTACAGGTGTTGTTACACGTGGTCTGCCACTGCGAGGATGATCAGCTGTCCTTCCTGTCTCAATGTAGTGCTATCTTAGGCATTTCACAATACGGCATTGCAATTTATTGCCCTGGCCACATCTGCAGTCCTCATGCCTAAGGCAAGTTCACGCAGATGAGCAGAGACCCTGGGCATCTTTCTTTTGGTGTTTTTCAGGGTCAGTAGAAAGGTCTCTTTAGTGTCCTAAACATTTATAATTGCCTACCATCAGTAAGCTGTTAGTATCTTAACGACCGTTCCACAGGTGCATGTTCATTTATTGTTTATGGTACATTGAACAATCATGGAAAATATTGTTTAAACCCTTCACAATAAAGATCTGTAAAGTTATTTGGATTTTTACCAAATGATTTTTAAAATACAGTGTCATGAATAAGTGACGTTTATATATATATATATATATATATATATATATATATATATATATATATATATATATATATACACACACACACACATACACACACACACACACACACACACACACACACACAGTGCATTCATATATTGCAGCCTTATGCTAAAATGCTTTAAAAAAATTCACATCAATGTACGCTCCTACCAGATAATGACAAGGCAAAAAAAAGATTTTTGATATCTTTGGAAATGTATTAAAAAGAAAAAACTTAAATATCACATTGACATAAGTAGACATTTTGCTATGACACTTGAAATTTAGATGCATCCCATTTCTCTGGATCATCTTTGAAACGTTTCTACACTTTGATTGGAGTCCACCTGTGGCAAACTGGACATGAATGGAAAAGGCACAAACCTGTCTATTTATGGTATCACAGCTGAAAATGCATATCAGAGCAAAAACCAAGCCATGAGGTCAAAGGAACTTCCTGCAGAGCTCAGAGACAGGATTGTGTCGATGCACTAATCTGGGAAGGCTACAAAACATTTTTGGCTGCATTGAAGGTTCCCAAGAGCACAGTGGCCTCCATAATTCTTAAATGGAAGAAGTTTGGAACAACCAGGACTCTTCCTAGAGCTGGCCACCCAGCAAAACTGAGCAATTGGGGCAGAAGGGCCTTGGTAAGAGAGGTGACCAAGACCAAGATCCCGATGGTCACTCTTGTTGAGCTCCAGAGATCATGTGTGGAGATGAGAGAAACTTTCAGAAGGACGACCATCACTGCAACACTCCACCAATCTGGGCTTTATGGCAGAGTGGCCAGGCGGAAGCCTCTCCTCAGAGAAAGACACAAAAAAGCCCCTAAAGGACTCTCAGACTGTGAGAAACAAGATTATCTGGTCTGATGAAATGTAGATTGAACAGTTTGGCCTCAATTCCAACCATCATGTCTTGAGGAAACCAGGCACCACTCATCACCAGCGCAATCCCATCCCAACGGTGAAGCACGGTGGTGGTGTCATCATGCCGTGGGGATGTTTTTCAGAGGCAGGGATTGGGGGACTGGTCAGGGTTGAAGGAAATCTGAACGCAGCAAAATATAGAGATATCCTTAATGAAAACCTGGTCTAGAGCGCTCAGGACCTCAGACTGGGCAAAAGGTTCACCTTCCAACAGGACAATAACCCCAAGCACACAGCCAAGATAATGCAAGAGTGGTTAGTGACAACTCTGTTAATGTCCTTGAGTGTCTCAGCCAGAACACGGACTTGAACCAAATCGAACATCTCTGGAGAGACCTGAAAACATCTGTCCACTGACAGTCCCCATTCAACCTGACAGAGCTTGAGAGGACCTGCAGAGAGGAATGGTAGAAAATCCCCAAATGCAGGTGTGTAAAGCTTGTCGCATCATACCCAAAAAACTTAAGGCTGTAATCTCTACCAAAGATGCTTCAGCTAAGTACTGAGTTTAGGGTCTGAATACTTATGTCAATGTGATATTTTAGTATTTTATTTTTTTTATAAATTTAAAAGTTTTCAAAAATCTTTTTTTTTGCCTTTATTATATATATATATATATATATATATATATATATATATCCTGTTACCAAGCAGGCCTGGCCTACAAATGCACCTAAATTGCAGTAAAAGTAAAAGAAGGTTATAAAAGGACAGATGTACTCTGTGAGGTTTCAGACAGGGCTTGAGAGTCATTATGTCATTAAAGGGATAGTTCACCCATAAAATAAAAGATTCTGCGATTATTCAACCTTCATGTTATTCTAAACCAGTACAATGATCTTTCTTTCATGGAACACATGAGGAGATGTTAGGCAGAATGTTAGGCTCAGTCACCATTCACATTCCATCTTTCCATACAATGAAAGTAAATGCAGACTGAAGCTAACCTCCTGCCTAACATCTTAATTTGTGTAACTTCCAAAAAAGAAAAAAGTTGCACAGGTTTGGAGTAAATGATGACAGCATTTTAATTTAAATGAGAAACATGAGCAAGGTTAACCATTATTTCTGTGATACTGTTATTTTATGCAGGAAGTTCTTTAGAAAGATATGATGATTGGCAATTTGCATTGAGAAAATAATCCTATCCAAATGGATGCAGTCCAAATGTACATTAATTCTATTTGTCTGGACTTCTGGGAAATATGTTCATTTTCAAGACTGAAGACAAAACCAAATGGGTAATTAATCACATATGAGTCTAGTCATGTGGTTTCGGTCCCCATCCAAGCAGGAAATGTTTGGAAGCCGAACAAAAGAATCACATGGTGTTTCAGCCCCTTAGCCATGGCCATACCGACAGGTATTGATTTAAAAAGGAAATAACAACAGAATAATGGCAGATGTTAAAGATGTTTCAGAAAGCTCTGATAATTCCACATGGAACACCATAAAAAGAATATTCCCGGGTTGTGTGTAATCAGTCCAGGATGTCATGAACATCAAAAAATAGAGAATATTTGCTAGAAGAAACTCTAATGTGGCTATAACAGATCTTCCTAAGCTTTGAAACAGAATTATGATGTTATGTGTATTGAACAAACTGAAACAGCCAGTACGTATGTAGGTATGTTTCCTTTTGCGCTTATTGTCAGCATCTTGACTTTTATTTCAAGTAAGCTTTGATTCCTTCCTATTCTTTCCAATTTAACAACAGTGCTGTTGCCATACTCCTGGGAAAAATACCAGGCTCACAGTTCAACTGCTTTTTTACTGTCATTTGCTTGACAAATATAATAATAAAAAACTGGAAGATCGTTAGGTAAAGCACACTTTCCCGCAAAATTTGTATATTTTCATTTTTTACCTTTCCTTGTAGACTTTTTTTGTGGCTCATACATTTACATACACCAAAAATTGGAACTAAGCATCATTATTGTATCTATTGGTCAGTCTGTCTGTTCATCTCTCATCCAGCTCTTTATTTAAATGTGTAATAATTTTTCATATTCTCTCTGCTTGTTTTCAGCTGAAACATTCAGTTCATTTGGACACATAAAAGCTAAAACAGAACAATGTTTGGATGCTGGATTACCATTGTTTTATTGCCTGCAATCTCTGAGGTACTGCATTTGTAATTTGTACTCTTGAATTACACACTGAAAACCCTTATAAATTGAGTCTACTCAGCTGATTGAGTAAACTCGTTCCCTCAATTTAATTGATGCCGCCTCTGAAACTTGTGTAATTAATTTGACTTGACTTGGTGTTCATATAGAATGAAATGGCAGTAAACTTAACTCAGATTTTCTATTTAAATGTTAACTGTAAAAATGTAACTTTTTGTTACAACTTAAACATTTACATTGAACAGACTCAAATTTAGGTAACTTAAATAAAGATGATAACTGATTCTAGGTCAGTCATAAAATCAACTTTTCTTCACAGAAATGTATATATATCTGTACTTCAGTTCCCCTTCTGTCACGCACTTGACGTTGTGTCGATGTAGTGACACTAGGGGTCACTCTTGAGAGCCCCGAACACCTCCCATTTTTTGAGAAAAGGCCAATGAGAATTGCCGAGTGGAATTTGCATGCCACTCCCCCGGACATACGGGTATAAATGGAGCTGGAGTGCAATTCCATTCAGATGTTTTCTTCGGAGCCGAGCGGTTGTACAATCGGCGAGCTGAATACTACTGCTGGTCCATTCAACTCTTAAGAAGCGTATGCTGTTGGATATATGGTGCATTTCCAGCCACTTTCTGCAGATTTCGCCCCTGGGTGCTTTGACAGCACTAAAAGAGTGTATGTTCCTGCTAAAGAGTATATTTTCTCTATTAGAGCACACACATTGATGTTGAACGTCAATAAAGGTAAAGATGTGTCTTTATAAAGATGCCTTTCAGTCTTTCTATGATCCCTGTATGGTTGTTATCTCTCCGCTTCCGACGGCCACGGGCGCTGCCTCACGTGTCTGGGCAGCGATCACACTGAGGAAGTGTTTGTGGATGATTCATGTTCTCATTGCGAGAATATGACCATGGCAACGTTACAGTCGCGGCTTTCCTTCTTCCATGGGAAAGTCACACTAGCAGCCCCCCCCCCCCCCCTCGCTGCACCTTCTACCCACGGGTATGAGGCTGGCACTTGAGGCAATTTGGGGAGTTCAATGGGCGTGGTCTCGCCAGGTAATTCCTCATGGACCTCCCATTCCCCAGCATGCTCGTTTGCTCCCGTCCGGTCCCGATATGAGACCAGCCCACCTCACTGCCAGCATGACGTCTCTTTCGGGGCCTGCGACCAGGATGAATCTTCGATCGCTGCATCGGAGAATGCATTGGCGATGTTGGACGCCGATGACTCGACTGGGCTGCTACCTTCGGGTCTGCCCGCCCAGTCTGAGGCTGACGTAGAGCTGACCGCCATGCTTGCCCGGGCCGCCGCAAGCATTGGGTTGGACTGGAACCTCCACACAGTACTTGTGGCTTGATGATTGGTCCCTGGGTTCAGGGCGCCGCTCACGGCCATGCCCCCCCAGTCCCTTTCTTCCCGGAGGTGCACGACAAACTGACAAGGTCGTGGAGGGCACCTTTCGCTTCCCAAAACAGTCTTCCGGGTTCGTCCACTCTCACTACCCTCGACGGTGGGGTGGTCCACGGGTACACGGAGGTCCCTCAGGTGGATATGGAGGTTGCGATGCACCTGCGCTCGCAAAACGCCACCACCTGGCGAGATCTACCGGTGCTCCCCTACAGAGACTGTTGACCTCCCCTTTTGGGAAGGAAGTGGTCTCCGTGGGGTCTTTCCCCCTGGAAGAATAGGAAAGGAAAAGAACACCTTCCCCGATGCGTATAATAGCCTTAGATGGCCCCAGCCGAATCTAATACTCTGTGTAGAGAAAACATAGAGGTTACATGCAGTCTGATACACCTGCTATTACGCACACAGCAGCTTGCTTGCACCTGCATCAGCAGTTCACGTAACACGGTTCAGTTGTTGTGGCGTTTTTCTATAGGGAGCCCTAGTGTCACTATATTGACACAAAGTCCAGTGAGTGACAGAAGGGGAACGTCATGGTTACTGTCATTCCAGAGGGAATGAGACGTTGTGTCCCTCTTGCCACAACAATGTGCTAGCCGCTGAAATGGCCAGATCTTGTCTCGGCTCCTCAACACAAAACCTGAATGGAATTGCATTCCAGCTACTTTTATACCTGTATGTCCGGGGGGAGTGGCATGCAAATTCCTCTTACCAATTCTCATTGGCCTTTTCTCAAAGAATGGCAGGTGTTCGGGGCTCTCAAGAGCGACCTCTAGTGTCACTACATCGGCACAACGTCACGTTCCCTCCATCACCATGACGTTTCTCATGCACAAGAGAATGAAAATAGTGTTAACAGGGCCCAACTTGATCAAAGGGAACACAGATCACTCTAATGGTGACATCACACGTAACAACTATCTGGAACAAAACAACATAAATACTACTATAAAAGAGCTTAAACCTCTATGAATTCTTAATAACAATTATTTAAAGGCCCCCCACATGTTCCCTTTGACCAAGGAAACATAACTACTGTAAATAATTCATGTGCAAGGCATTGTGGGTATTCCCAATAGCCTCTATAAGGTTCTCAGTTTTAGAATTTAGGTTTTAGAATTATTAACTCTTAAAATCTTAAATCTATGGATTAAAAAAAAAAGTCAAGACAACTTCATTTTTTCAGTAATGACAACATAAGGGTTTACAGTGTACATGTGCCACTTAATGCACAACAGTTATGCAATTTAATGATCATTGAAAAGCAAATATTTACGTTTTCACGTATTATCTTTAAATCAGCCAATGACATTTTTGACCTAATTTTCGACTTCATACGTTTGAACAGTTTCTTGTGGTGGTCCGCTCAGAGAACAACACTGGAAGTACGGCACAGAAGAATGATCATGAAATGGACTTCACTCGCCACAATATTTTGACTGCCCAGTTTGAATGTTACCAGAAGATTATGAAAGACACCAATCACAACAAAACAGGTGAGAATTTCTTACTTCTACATTAGTTTGTGAAAACAGGTTTTGGGGTGGTCTGGCATTGTAGTTAAAAAGCAGCAGTAATGTACAACACAGCTCTAGTTTTATTAATACCTGTTAATGCCTGTATTGCAGATGGTTCTATGTGTAAAAGGACCTGGGATGGATGGCTGTGTTGGGACGATTTGGAAGCAGGAGTCACCTCGGCCCAGCACTGTCCGGACTACTACGATGACTTTGATACCTCAGGTGAGTCTCATATAAGACTTGTTTGAATTACTTTGTATAGCCTGCATAAGAGATTTCAGAATAAATCCGGATTGACATTACTAACTGATTACCAAATGATGTTTTTTTCAGAAATGGCAACAAAGATTTGCACTGATTCAGGCCACTGGTTTGTCCACCCAGAGAGTAACAGAACATGGACAAATTACACGGGCTGTAAGCATATGTCTAATGATCACAAAAGGGTGAGCTATAATTTAGAATTTCTCAAAAATCCTGAAGACCCCACACTGTAAAAGTTAAAAGTTTTTGAGGCACTTTTTGGGGGGGTTTTCAGATGCCACACTGAAGGAGCCCTCTGAAAACCCTTTCAGTTCTCTGAGAAACGAATTCTTGGTTCCTGCAAAAACTCTAAAGTCTGAAAATGGTTCCTTCAGTATCCCCATTGTAAGAGAAAGGTACTGGGGCACTTGAATAATGAAGTTCCTGGAGTATAGGAATCTGATATTTGAGACTTTTAATTTAAAAGGTGACTAGAAGGTTCCTTTCATTTTTAGAGTTTTGGTCCATTTTATCATAAAATGTATCAGTTTCTGGTTCACGTAACAATTTGCATTAAAAATTTGCGGAATAGTTCCCAAAAAGGAAAAATACTTTGATCATTTTCTCACCTTCATGCCATCTCAGATGTGTTGTGACCTTATTTCTTTTGCAGAATACAAACAAATATTTTTTTTTTCCCTCAGACAGCACTTAATCTCTACTACTTGGCTTTAATTGGTCATGGATTGTCGCTGTTATCTTTGTTTGCTTCTCTAGGGATATTTTTCTATTTCAAGTAAGTCATGCAGAAAAATCCAGTGTAATATACAAACACTTACCAAGATATAATAGACACTTGCATCCCTTGTTATTGAATCTGACATAGCTTTCTGGGGGGTTTTCATACTCAGGAGCCTAAGTTGCCAAAGGATAACTCTACACAAGAATCTCTTCTTCTCCTTTGTACTGAACTCTATTACAACCATCATCGTTTTCACTTGTGTTGCAAACAACCAAGAAGTAACACAAGCCAACCCAGTAAGTATGCAAAAACTTTACCTAATATTAAATTACAAAGGAGAGGAAAAAATAAATCACGTTTCTTTTTACTTCAAAACAATGATTAAGTTCAAGCATGACACTTTGAATGTCTCAAGCTGATAGGTTCTTTGAACTTGTTATCTGTTATCCAATTAGTTCACTCACATGTGATATGTTAAGCCAATCGTCTCACATGTTGTATAAGCTCAGTTTGCATTTAAGACGGTTTCACTGCAGTGGGATGCAAAATTTTCTCTGTAACCCTCCACCTCCCTAGCCCCACCTGTCTAGATCTGCTACATGGGGATTGTATTTATGTCATGTCATGCATGCTGATGCAATGTGTCTTGTGTTTTTCTAATATGCAACAGCAGCAGCATGTCCACAAGCTAACTCAGTATGTCTGTGTATGTTCAACAAGTCTACGTACATGATCTGCAGCAGCAGCAATGACCAATGTCCTATCAAAATATCATAACCGCATTAATGTAAATTCTTTGCGAATGTTGTCACTACTGAAATAATATGATTATTCCATTTTGAGATAGAAGTACTTGTAGCAACACCAGTTTGAATTGATGTCAATTTAAGTTGCCGTGGTAGTTAAAAATTACGTTTAACTACCTGACAACTGTTGAGGACTCTGCATCAGAGGGTTAAAATGTGTTTTCTCTTAGGTGAGCTGTAAAGTGTTTGTGTTCATTCACCATTATCTCCTGGGATGTAACTACTTCTGGATGTTGTGTGAGGGGATCTACCTGCACACACTCATTGTGGTGGCCGTCTTTGCTGAGAAACAGCACCTGATGTGGTATTACCTCCTAGGATGGGGTACGTTTTTTAATCGCCTCATCAAAATGCCCGAACTAGTGCTGCTATATTGTCCTTACTGTTTGACCTTTGTTACCTTTGCTTTTTACTAACTAACAGTTTGCTACACTACTAATTTGTTTTTTTATATTTTCAAATGTTTTCCAGGCTTTCCTTTAATACCTGCATTTATTCACGCAATAGCCAGGAGTTATTACTACAATGACAAGTGAGTTCATTGTTTGTCACTGTGTATCATTAAAACTTTTTTTAAAACATACAAAATAATAATCACCCCAGCTTCTATCAGGACACAGGAATCCACTGACCAGGCAGATGCTCTTCGTTTTTTCTTTGTCCACAGCTGCTGGATAAGTTCAAACACTTCTCTGCTCTACATTATCCATGGACCCATATGTGCAGCCCTGTTGGTAAGTCTTTTCATTTCCATCTCTATTGCTTCATCTCACACTTAATCTCTCTAGTCTATCTTTCAGTGTGTGTATCTGCACACTCTGGTTGCCAACAATTAGCAATCAATGCTTTTTAATCAAAGTTCAGTGATTCAGTTGTCAGTTCAATTGTGTGTCTTTATAAACAATTATTAGTGTTTATTCAATCCTGTCTCACAACAAGCCGTAATAATTAGTACAAGATGGTGCAATTGTAAGAAATCGTTGAAGTTGGCCTGCACTAAATGTACAACTTTTACTCACATAGACAAAAAGGAACAAACCAACAAATTATGTTATCTTTATTTTCCTAACATTATTTTCCTAACTCATAACCCAAAGCTAAACCTAACCATAAAGTTTAACCCCTTATCCAAACCCTAAACTATGATTTTAATAGGAACTTAATCAATAGCTCATTACTAATTAAACGTTGATAGCTTTTGTGTACTACTGAAGGATGAAAACAATGGGGCTTGGAACGAGACTAGGGAAGCTTATTACATGTTTCTGAAGTTTGTTATTTTTATTGCAGATTTAAATATGTAATGAGCAACCAAATTTGTTTACTGACATTTCAGTGAAAAATGTGATGCCTTTATTGGATCAATTTAAAATTCGTTTTGTTTTTCGGTTGGTCTCTATGGGAATGAAAGTCGTACCTTTTGAGTTGTACAAATGATTATGTAGGAGTAGTCATTTGACTACTGTATGTTGGTTAAAGGGGAGTATACACTCACTGGGCACTTTAATAGGAACACTATACTATTACTGGGTAGGCTTTGCTCTCAAAACAGCCTCAAGTATTCGTGGCATGGATACCACAAGATGTTGGAAACATTCCTCTGAGATTCTGGTCCATGCTGACATGCTTTGTCAGCTGCACATTCATGCTCCGAATCTCCCGTTCTACCACATCCCAAAGGTGTTCCGTTGGATTCAGAACTGGTGAATGTGAAGGCCAGTGAAGAACAGTGAACTCAATGTCATGTTCATGAAACCAGTTTATGATGACTTTTGCTTTGCGACATGGTGCATTATCATGCTGGAAGATGGGTAAATTGTGGTAATGAAGGGATGCCTATGGTCAGCAACAATACTCAAATAGGCTGTGGCATTCAAGCAATGATTGATTGCATTAACGAGCCCAAAGTGTGCCAAAAATAAAACATTCTCCACACTATTACAACACCACTACCAGCCTGGACTGTTGACAGTCCAGGCAGGTTGGGTCCATGGATTTATGCTATTGGCACCAAGAAAATAATGTTTTTCCAGTTTTCATATGTCCAGTTTTGGTGAGCATGTGCCCACTTCAGCCTCAGCTTTCTGTTCTTGGCTATAATATTCTACATAATCCTCTGCTGTGGTAGCCAATCCGCTTCAAGGTCTGACGTATTGTGCATTCTGAGATTATATTATTTATACCATTTATTTTCTTCATAAAGAAATTACAGCGATTTTTATGTATTTATAACAGCCACAATATATATGTATGACTTCAAAATAAAAAAATAAAAACTCTTGCCACCGGATCAGTGTACTGTTGACTTGAGAGCTGTTGCGACCAGAACATACAGTCCTATTTGCTAACTAATCAGAGTGGTTCATTGCAAAGAAGAGTTAGATTAAGCAGACATCACTAGTTCTAGGAACATATCACCCCCGATTATCAGCTCATTGGGACATGACAAAATACAGGTTCACTGCTTGTTCAACTAGTTCAATGAAAAGAGCCAGTTTAAAGAAATGATTTGTTCACAAACAGTACATCATTATAAAGCATGCAAATGCGGTAACTGAGCCGTTATTCTTACGCTTATACCTCTAACTTTTCTATCTCTTCATGTTTCCTCTTTTCTGTTTGGTGTCCTTAGGTTAATCTCTTCTTCCTTTTAAACATTGTGAGAGTGCTGATCACCAAGCTGAAGGTGACCCACCAGGCAGAGTCCAATCTGTACATGAGGGCCGTTAGGGCCACCCTAATCCTGGTACCACTGCTGGGCATTCAGTATTTACTGCTGCCTTATAAACCTGATGGACGGCTCGCCTCTGAGATATTTATACACACAATGAACATACTGATACATTACCAGGTAGGTGCTTTTCTGTGACAGGTTAGGCATGGTGCTCTATACAGTGTACTGAAAACCCTAATAAGTTGACTTTTCTCAACTGATTGAGTAAACTTGTTACCTCAATTGAATTGAGCAATGGTGTCTCAGAAACTTGTGTAATTAATTTCCCTTAACTTTGTGTTCATATAGAATGATAACATAATTAAATAATTCAAGCGCAAGGGATTATGGGTATTCCCCATAGCCTCAATTTTGTTCATAAGTATTTTTAAGTCTTTAGATTTTCTATAGAAATAAGTTCAAGGAGCAAAGTTGTTTGAGTTATGAGCCCAAAACTTGATTAAGACAATAATGACAACATTAGGATTTACAGTGTGGAGTGACAAACTGTTCATTTATTTGTGGTTTTTACAATGGAAAAAAAATCTGTTGCTTAAAACACTTTTATTCCATAGGGTCTCTTGGTTGCCACAATATTTTGTTTCTTCAATAGCGAGGTAAGCAGTTTTATTGCTAAGATAAATGTGTCTTTTATCTTTCATACTTTGTGAAATGTACTGTATATCAAGACACTATGAAATTTCTAATTCTTATTCACACTCTGCTATTCAGGTGCAGGGTGTGTTGCGAAGGCACTGGAACCAGTATCGCATCCAATTTGGCAGTACATTTGCTAACACGGAGGCCCTGCGTTCTGCGTCCTACACAGCCTCCTCGATGACAGAGGTCCATCGATGTTACAGCATTGACAGCCACATGGAGACACTAAACGGCAAAAGTTTTCACAGTCTTGAGACCACCATTCTCCGATCAGACAGTCTATACATGTGAGAGACTTTGACTCTTCAAAACCTGGGAGAGCAGCCTCACTGGGAAGACCACTGACCATATATATATATATATATATATATATATACTGGATGTGGAGTGGCCTACTAGACATAAATATGGACAAGACACGTTGGACTACAGACTCCAAGAAGCCTTATCTCAATACCTGGCCATTATATGCTCCTCTTTATGGATGGAATTAGCAGTTTTTAACTGGAGAAAATCATGTATTTTACATGGAATTTTTAATTCATGCAAGCATTTTCCATGATGATCAGGTGGAACGCTATGGAGAGCATCATGCATTGTCAGTCTTTTTGATTTGTTTTATTAAATAGACCTGAAGAGGGTGTGAACTGAGGATCACATCTTAAGAGTTTAAATGAAGCTTTATTCTTTATGACATTCAAACTGATTCTGTTTGAGCTGCTCACTGTTGCCTTTCTGCATTGGTTGATGGTTTCCATACCACTAAACAAAGCGGCTTCTGGCTTGAACAAGGATGAAGAAGGCACCACAGAAACAGTAAATCCACATCTATGGATTATGCTCAAAGATCCTGCAATGAAATAAAGGAATATACTATGGATGACACAACGATGCGACTCCAGAAGTAATTGCTGACCTTGTCTGTCCTGCACTTAATGAAAGTTCATTTTATTATGTGATTAATTTTACGGGAAAATTTAAACCAAATACAGTGATTTTGACAATATATTCAATGTATGCAAAAAATGTTATTGTCTTTAAGGAGTACTGGGCTTTTATATGTATATATGTACACTTTGATTAAAGAAACCGAAACAAAATACATGTCACCAAAATCTATTCACAATGAATTTCCCTGCTGAAAAAAACAAGCATATACAAGCTTGTCGCCAGGAGGCTGATGCCCCCACCAGACAGTCTAAATGCTGTAGTTTCGACAGCAACACTATCTTGGTAAACTAGCTTCACCAGCACTAACAAGGATGAACCAGTCTGGACTTGTTATAATCTTCGAGGACAAGTTAGATGGGTTTAGGGTTTTGCAGAAAAGATTAACAAACAGAGATGAGATCTTATTCAACAGTGTCTCTATGGCTGGAACATACAGATGCTTTTGCCACTTTTTTCACTGTTGTGTTTCTCAAAGCATACATAGACATAAAAATGTGCAGATGCTGGATAAACAAACATTCATATGTTGAAATGTAAATATATTTCTACATCTAAGTGTGTTATGGATGTTGGTGTGGTGTACAGTAAATAAGTATATTTATTAAAGCATTCTTTGTAGTCTTGAACATGATTAATTCTGTAGGGTCCCCCTTTTAATAGAAATGTAAAGGATATACAGGATACTGTATATATCATTTCACCAAAATCCAGTTACTTCCAGATTGTGTGTTTGTATCCTAATTAGAATTGTCATTACATTTGTAACAAACTGATATGATTATTATATGTATGATCAGTCATGTGTCATGTGTTCATTGTCTTGTAAAGTATGTTTTAAACATTGTTTCACTGTAAATGGTGGATGTATCAGTACTTAAAGGTCTTAAATATCATACCATGTTGTGTTTTACTCAGATGTTCACTGAAGTAAAGAAGCAGAACAATCCTTTACTTAATATATCCATTATAGCTTGAAAATAGCTTGAATCAGACATAGCTTTAAATTATTATTATTATTATTATTATTATTATCCTCTTACGTGTTTTTTTTATTTTATATATATATACAGTATATATATATATATATATATATATATATATATATATATATATATATATAAATTGTATATACAATATATACACTGGTGGCCAAAGGTTTGTAATAATGTACAGATTTTGCTCTTATGGAAAGAAATTGGTACTTTAATTCACCAAAGTGGCATTCAGCTGATCACAATGTATATTCAGGACATTAATAATGTGAAAAATTACTATTACAATTTGAAAAAAATTTTCAGAACTTCTTGAAATACTTCAAAGATTTCTCATCCAAAATCCTCGATGTGAATCAATGACAGTTTTGCAGATCTTTGTTATTCTAGCTGTCAGTTTGTCCAGATACTCAGGTGACCTTTCACCACACACTTCCTGTAGCACTTGCCATAGATGTGACTGTCTTGTCGGGCATTTCTCACACACCTTACAGTCCAGCTGATCCCACAAAAGCTCAACGGGGTTCAGATCCGTAACACTCTTTTCCAATTATCTGTTGTTCAATGTCTGTGTTTCTTTGCCCACTCGAACCTTTTCTTTTTGTTTTTCTGTTTCAAAAGTGGCTTTTTCTTTGCAATTCTTCCCATAAGTCCTCCTGAGTCTTCTCTTTACTATTGTACATGAAACTGGTGTTGAGCGGGTAGAATTCAATGAAGCTGTCAGCGGAGGACATGTGAGGCGTCTATTTCTCAAACTAGAGACTCTGATGTACTTATCCTCTTGTTTAGTTGCACATCTGCTCTTCCACATCTCTTTCTGTCCTTGTTAGAGACAGTTGTGCCTTGTCTTTGAAGATTGTAGTTACACCTTTGTATGAAATCTTCAGTTTTTTGGCAATTTCAAGCATTGTATCGCCTTCATTCCTCAAAACAATGATTGACTGAAGAGTTTCTAGAGAAATTTGTTTCTTTTTTTTTTTTTTTTACCTAATATTGACCTGAAGACATGCCAGTCTATTTCATACTGTGGCAACTCAAAAACAAACACAAAGACAATGTTCAGCTTCATTTAATGAACCAAATAGCTTTCAACTGTGTTTGATATAATGGCAAGTGATTTTCTAGTAACAAATGATCAATTTAGCATGATTACTCAAGAATAAGGTGTTGGAGTGATGCTGCTGTCTAGATTTGATCAAAAATTACTTTTTCAAATAGCGATGGTGCTATTTTTTTACATCAGTAATGTCCTGACTATACTTTGTGATCAGTTGAATGCCTCTTTGGTGAATTAAAGTACCGATTTCCTTCCGAAACAGCAAAATCTGTACATTATTCCACCAGTGTATATATATATATATATATATATATATATATATATATATATATATATATATATATATCTGTTCTCACCCATCTGCATTTCATACAAAAAGTTGCTAATCATTGATGAAAAATATCCTTGGCCTAGGAACTGTAACGTTGCTGGCATGGACGAAGACGATGACATGAAGTGTAGACACATTTGTGCAATTGAACTTTTGACTTAAAACCTTATGGGTTACTGAGATATAACCTTTGTGACAACTAGCCCTGGTCCTCCCAATTATTCACTATACAAATTGGTCAGATATAATTTACATTTGTTACCTTAAGGATCTATATGATCTAAACCATGCATTTTTTTGTCGTTGGTCTAACCTAATGTGCTCAGGTTGATAATGCATGCAATACTATATAAAATAAAAGCTGGTAATATACTATAGATGTTACCATATGGAGCACAAGCAATGTCGCTGATGATAGTGATATTACAACAAAGAGGCAGTGTTCCCGTTGTTATAGGACTGAGTGCATTTCCCATCTGGTGTTTTTAAAAATGTGTTCTGTTAAAGACAGTACAATACTAAAGATACTACTGGAGGTCACTTCACAAAGGGATATGTGACTGGTCCAACAGGATGTTTCACTTCCTTACACATACAAACATACACACACACACACACACACACACACACACACACACACACACTAACACACACAGTGGAAAAAAGTTGCAGTGGCAAACAGTATGCAGCTGACATGTGTCTCTGCCTGTGGGAACAGCACAGGAAGAAGCCTCAGATTTGGTGCTGCCACACATGTGGGGGACACTGACTATGTGGTGTTTTGCTTTTCTCTCTTTCTGTGTGAGTAACACTTGTCATACTGTAAAAACTGCCTTCAATATTAAAGTTTTTCTGCAATCTGGACATCTATGCTCTGTGCTTGCCTGCACTGGTTCCATATGTGGTAATGTAGGGGCCCAGGGGGGTTGCCCTCCTTTGTCATCAGCTCTCCTCTCAGCAGATGAATTACACAAAACAGGACCTGATAAGTTAGCCTCAAACAATCTTCCAACCCAAGAAAAAAATATTCAGATGTAGCCGGAGGTTGTAAAGAAACAATACAAGATACAAAAATATCTTTTAGGTTTTTATTCTGACTGCTGTTTATCAAAAAAAAAAAAAAAAAAAAAAAAAACTGCTGTCGATGGGGCTGTATATAAAGATAAATGGAAATTAAATACAAAAATGGAATATGGCAAATTAAATATAAAAATGAAATACGGTGGAGGCTAATGTCAAAAGAAAACACAGAGTATTATCCCACCTATATGCTTGAGTATAAATCATCTCAATACATGCTTATATCATTCAAAGCATTTTATGCATTTCTAACATGATTAAATCACTCAAAGCATTTTGCTTATTTTTTAACCAAGCTTTAAGGACATATATAACAGTTTAAAACAATATAATTCTCATTAATCATGCTACACTTATTCACTAAACTGGAAAACACTCTGGGCTATAAATCATTAAATAAGATATGATCAATACTAAATATACATACCCAGTCCTACATGTGTGAAACATGGTCAAACTCCACACATGCAATTCATATACATTCTTCAAAAATAACCCATAACAAACACTCAGTACTAACATACAACTCCTGTGAACACATATTTAATACAATTTAGCATCATTTTGTGTAAAATTGTATATTTACACAAAGACTTGTCAACTGCTGAACAAAACCGGGAACTCTCTTTCACAATGCATATTCTCACGTCTCCAACACAGGGTTTATTTATTTTGTCCTCTCTCTTAACCCTTCTGTTATGTTTAAAAATAATGACACCTGTGATGCTCGGGTCAAAAATGACCCGTATAGAGTTCAATAGTGTGGCAGGGAGGGCAGGGTTGGGTCGTGATGCTACACACCCGGCACCTTCTCAGGCTAATCAAGCCCTCGAGAGGGATAAAGACGACAGGAGGTGGCAGATCCGGAGAGAGAGAGAGAGAGAGAGTTACGGGCAGCTGCCCGGCATGTGTTAGTGTTTGTCTTTTTGTTTAAGTTAATCATTAAATTATTATTTATGTTGTTAAGCTGGTTCTCGCCTCCTCCTTTCCTTTTTACCTTGTTACAGAGGTGCTGCAAACCGGGAAGGAGGAGGGATACGCCAGGGGGACGGAGGAGCCTGGCTGCCTGATAGCGGCGGAAGAGCTGCCAAATGCGAGGGGAGGAGGGGCTCCAAGGTGACCACCTGGAGCGGTCAGGGCTGCTGCCAAGTGTGGAGGAGACCCATACCAGCCGCTAAAACATGGCAGGGTCGAGAGGACCACTGACCGCAAGCAGGGAGGGGCTTCTGGCAGGAGCAGGAGAACCGCTGCCAGGGGCGGGGGAGACCCCTTCCATCCATCGAAAACGCGGCGGGGCATTCCATCAGCCAGGGGCCAGAGAACTGCCTCCAATCCACCCGGGGAGGTGTGGCTGTCGTCCACTAGAGGGTGGAGGAGTGGCTGAGGTCCAGGCTATGGCATATCGGAGAACGGACAATGTTTTTTTTCTCTCTCTCTCCTCTCTCTCTCCCGCTGTTGCTCCGTGTTGGCCTTTCCCTCTCGTTTTTTTTGTTGTTGTTGTTTTTTTCCTCCCCTTGTCACCCTCCCAGGTCCGAAGAGGTGGGGATGACCTGCCGGAAGGTGGGGCCGGAAAGGATTTTCTGTAAGGATTTACAGTCATATATTTCATATTTTTATTCAAATGTCTTTTTTAGGTGAAATCTTTGCTGATTTTGATAAAGTAAAAGTAACAATATTGTTCATTAACTTTTTGAAAGAGAGAGAGAGAGAGAGAGAGAGAGAGGGAGGGAGAGAGAGAGAGAGAGAGAGAGAGGGAGATCTTGTGACACCCATCACTCAACAGAAGCTTCACAGCTGCATTGAAAACCAGCATTATTTACCCCCCGGGTCAGATTTAACCTGACTACAATAGGTGCAGGCAAAAAGTTTGACATTCCATAAATATAAACAAATATTATAAAAACCTAAAAACTTTTTGTCAATGTTGAGGATAACCCAAAAGCATTTTGTCCAAACTTAAGATTAAGTCTAATTTTTCACTGTTATTAACTCTTAAATGGGTAAAAAATGTTTAACCCAAACATAACTGGAGGGTTAAGCCTACGTTGGCATCTGAAGGGGGTTATACAGTTTTACATCTTTTCCGAGCTTCATTACATTTTACAGTCTACATAGGCACATTTTAAGGCAGAATCCTCACCAAAATCAAGTGGTCTGCCTCTTTGGAGACATTTTATAACACTTTGGCCCAAAGTCAGATTGTTCTCCTTTCACTGCTGCTTGGCTCCTCTTTTATCTCCCTCCAGCTTTCACTGTTAACACAAAAGAGCTGTCAGAGATAATCTTCCCCAGGTGTCAACCCGTACCATGCTCTCTCTACCGGCCTCGATCTCCACAGACGTCGCTCAGCCACACCCATCTCTCAACATACCCCCATCGGCCGACTCTGGCCAGTGAGCCTTCACACCACCCCCCCCCCCTCAAAAACCTCAGGACAGCCCTCAGATGCTGCAGGTGCCGCAGCCAGTCATTACTGTAAATGATGATGTCATCCAGATAGGCAGCACCATACGCAGCATGCAGTCTGAGGATTTGGTCCATGAACCGCTGAAGCCAGGGCACGGTTTGACCGGTAGCCAGGGCACCGATCAAACCGAAAGGAAGAGTCAAGAATTGGTGTAATACAAAGAGTGTGGAAAATGCATTTTTTTCAAGAATGTATTGAATGACAATTCTCTTGAAGGAAACCTCGATCAATGGAAGGGGGCGCAATGGTGCTTTTGGGGTGGCCGCGGGATTCACCACCTGACATTCTCGGCATGCCACATCACCTTGAATGCTCAGCCAATAGAAATGAGCCATCAGACAATTTAGTGTTTTCTCCTGACCTAAGTGACCCACTATCTAATTATAATGAGCCATCTGGAATAACAATTCCCGACAGCTCTTCAGTACTAACATTCGGGTTGTATCTTCTTTTGACTGAGTCGTAGATGGCCCTGGCACCACCTCCCCAGCCAACGAATGACCTATTACATGCTGATACACTTTTTCACAGGACCCATCCACACAAATCCCGGGGCTGCAGTACCCACATTCTCAATAAAAGAGCTATTTCCTTTGTCTCTGGGTCACCTGGACCGCAAATGCCATTCTCACGGCACTCTGCCGCCACACCACAACAGTCCCGGTATGCTGGACACGGACCTTCCGCCTTCAGCCCAACGACTGTTCCCGGCCAGCCGGTTCTGACTAGTCTAGAGGACGCCTCCACCGGACCTCCTCCTCAGTCACTAACCCGCCCCCTGCCGGGTGTGCGGAGCAAGGTAAGTGCTTTGAGTCTTTTCTCAGCACCAGAGCCTCGGGACGCACTTTTGCCTCCCAACGGCGTAATACCTGATCTGTCCCGCTGCGAAGCCCCGCTGGGTACTTTAAAAATAATCATCCAATTAGTGCCCCTAGTACGGAGCTTGGATGCGTGGCTTTCACTTCCCAACCCATCACGCTGGCTGGCCAGGACCATCCGACTATCGGTTACGCAATTCAGTTTGCCAGTAAGAGGGCCGCGATTTCCACAAGCAGGGAATTTGCATGTTCGCCATGTACTGCGGTAAAGCGGACGCCCCCGAAAGGCCCCCCCTTTTGGGGGCGTCCGCTTTACCGCAGTACATGGCGAACATGCAAATTCCCTGCTCGTGGAAATCGCGGCCCTCTTACTCAAAGACGCGATAGAGCCTGTCCCTCCAACTGAGATGAAGAAGGGTTTCTACAGCCCTTACTTCATCGTACCCAAGAAAGGCGGCGGCTTACGACCAATCTTGGACTTGCCAGTTTTCAACCGGGCTTTGCCGTTCAAAATGCTCGACAGCCAGGTGTATCAGTACAAGGTTCTTCCCTTCGATATGTCCATGTCCCCTCGCGTCTTTACGAAGGTCGCAGAGGCAGCCTTTGCCCCGCTCCGAGAAGCCGGCATCCGCATACTCAACTACCTCGATGACTGGCTCATCCTGGCCCACTACCGAGATTTACTATGCGCCCACAGGGACCAGGTGCTCAGGCGCCTCAGCCATCTAGGGCTACAGGTCAACTGGGAAAAGAGCAAGCTCGCCCCGGTTCAGAGCATGTCTTTTCTCACCGTGGAGTTAGACTCAGTCTCAATGTCAGCGCACCTCACCAACGAGCGCACACAGCCAGTGCTGGAGTGCCTCGCTGCCTTCAGGCCAGGCACTGCGGTCCCATTAAAACTTTTCCAGAGGCTCCGGGGGCATATGGCGTCCTCCGTGGTGGTCGCGCCACTGGAGTTGATGCATATGAGACCGCTTCAGCACTGGCTCCAGAATCGAGTCCCGAGACGAGCCTGGTGGCATGCACCATGTGATGATCACCCCCGCCCGCCACCAAACATTCAAACCCTGGACAGCTTTCTGCTGTCCCCTTGCAGCAGGTGTCCCGATGCGTCTTGGTCATGACCGACGCCTCCATACTGGGTTGGGGCGCCGTGTGCAATGGGCACGCAGCTGAGGGCCTGTGGAGGGGGGCCCCGCTGCGCTGGCACATCAACTGCCTAGAGTTGTTGGCTGTGTTCTTTGCCCTGCGGAGGTTTCTCCTGCTAGTTCAGGGCAAACACGTCTTGATCAGATCAGACAGCACCATGACAGTGGCATACATAAATCGCCAAGGGGGCGTATGCTCCCGCCACATGTCACAACTCGCCTGTCGTCTCTTCCTTTGGAGCCAACAGCGACTCAAGTCGCTGCACGCCACTCACATCCCTGGCAACCTCAATGTGATGCCGGATGCGCTATCACGACAACTCTTGCCCAGTGGAGAGTGGAGGCTTCACCCCCAGTCAGTCCAGCTGATTTGGGAACAGTTCGGCAAGGCTCAGGTAGACCTGTTCGCCTCCCACTGCCCGCTCTGGTATGCCAGAACAGAGTCTCCACTTGGGGCAGACGCACTGGCACACAGCTGGCCCTCGGGGCTGCGCAAGTACTCATTGCCCCCAGTGAGCCTTCTTGCACAGGTGCTGTGCAAGGTCAGGCAGGACGAGGAACAAGTCACTCTGGTGGCTCCCTATTGGCCCACCCGGGCTTGGTTCTCGGACCTCGTACTCCTCGCGCCAGCCCCTCCCTGGCAAATTCGCCTGAGGAAAGACCTTCTTTCTCAGGGACGGGGCATGCTCTGGCATCCGCACCCAGACCTCTGGAACCTCCACGTCTGACCCCTGGATGGGATGCGGAAGATCTAGCTGATCTACCACCTACTGTCGTAAACACAATCAACCAAGCCAGAGCCCCTTCTACCAGGCAACTTTACTCCCTGAAGTGGCGCTTGTTCGTGAATTGGTGTTCTTCTCGGGGCGAAGACAGACAAAAGTGCGCAGTCAGGTCAGTGCTCTCATTCCTGCAGGAGAGGTTGGAGGGGAGGCTGTCCCCGTCCACCTTGAAGATTTATGTGGCTGGGTAAGTCTTTGGGTAAGCACGACTTGATTATCAGGTTCCTAAGAGGCACCCAGAGGTTGAATCCCTCCAGGGCCAAGCCTGTTCCCCTGCTGGGATCGCTCAGTGGTCCTCTTGGGCCTTCAGAGACCCCCCTTTGAGCTGCTAGAATCAGTTGGACTCAGGACCATCAAGAGGGTCAGGGACCTGCAAGCGTTCTCTGTCAGCGGCACTTGCCTGGAGTTCGGTCCACACATGTCATCCTCGCGACCTTGGGCTACATGCTACATAGTGAGTGTTGCGTCCTCACGGGCACTGGCCAGAGGCAATCTCAGGGTAGAGTCAGTCTCGTCCCGTGTTTTCTCAGGTCGGAGCCAGTAGAACTCAGTAACACGCTGATGAACTGACCGGGTGAATTGCTTGCAGCACCTTTTCCCTCGGTCGAGGTAATACAGTGTGCTTTCTTTCCCAGGAGATCCCACTCACTCGGCTCCCTGGTTGATTCCTCCCTAGCCCTCGGGGTCCGCAAATTGTCAGAGGAATTCGCCGACCCAACCCACTGCGGGTGCTCAAATCTACCCAGTACTGGAATAGGTGCTCCGCAGGTCAGGGCTCCTAAGTGGACTTCCCCCCGTGTGTATTTTCCACGGTACGGTCCCCTTACGAGTGTATCCGCATCTGCCTTGGGCAGTTCCTCCCTCCGAAGAGGCGGGATCTACCACCGCGTCCATTTCCCACATGTGACCTAAAAGCCCATGTGGTGTATTCACTACTCTTACCTTGGGCCATGCAAATTATGGGAGTTTCCCGGGAGAAATAACAAAACGGGAGGGGGAGGGAGATGGGTGTGAAATACAGGAGACTCCCGGAAAAAACGGGAGTGTTGACAGGTATGACTGGTACAGTGACATGGCAGTATGTGTTGATCACTGCAGCCATCTACTGGTTGTAATTGTCATTTCATATAAATGAATAAATAAATAAATATTTATATTGATAAATATAGGGGGAAATTAGGTCAAAATACTATACAATTCTAAAAGAAATGTATACGTTTTAGTGTATTTACTTTAGTGAAGTTTCACTGTTTATGAAGTCCTTGCAAAAGGAAAAGGAATTCTTATTCTGAGTCGCCTCCAAACATCAAGATGCAAAAACAAGAACATTCCATGCTAAAACAACGAAAAATTATCATTATAATGATTGGTTGGCTACTCTCTGGGTAAGCTACCTGACACCATGACTTTTGCTTTTTTTCTTTAAAATGTGAGATATCCTTAGTTCAATTTCACTGGAATATTTCAAATATTTGTAGTGTCACTTGTTTTGGACCAAATCTGTGTGAACTAACTGAGGTCGTTCTTACAGAGTCACATGAATGACGACGAACATACCTGTAACGATCCACACCGTCTTTGGTTTGGGCACCTTTTATGTTCCATATTGTTCTTTGTTTATGCACTCTTATTTTTAAGTTCTGGCACCTTTTACATTCCATACTGTCTTGTGTTCATGCACTCTTATTTTGAAAGTCTTGTCATGTCCTGTTTTCCCTCCTTGTCTATGTGTCTGGTTTTCATTGGTTTATTGTTTGATTACTTTATTATCAGTTCTAGCTTTGTCATTGGTTTTAGTTAATTGCCTTATTATCTTGTTTTGAGTTCTGTTCTCCTATTG
The DNA here is from genome assembly GCA_032164185.1 of Moxostoma hubbsi. NCBI lineage: Eukaryota > Metazoa > Chordata > Actinopteri > Cypriniformes > Catostomidae > Moxostoma > Moxostoma hubbsi. Next base: position 3,518,330 of record JAVLUX010000017.1, on the reverse strand, counting down.
GCTTTTGTTTCCCCTTTGGTTTTGTATTTAGGCCCTCATGTTCACCTTGTCCTTTGTTGGTCGTTGTTTGATGTTAGGTCCATGTCAGAAGTCTGATGACGTTCCTTGTTGCTCCTGCGTTCTACCGTGTTCCTGCCCGTGCCCTCCTTGAATTATTCCCTGTGTATATATCTTGTGTTTGCACCTTTGTTTTCCCCTCGTGGATGTTTTGTTTGTTCCAGTGTTCACTGTTTGTTTGACCCCTTGCACCAACTAATAAAGCTGTACCTGGATCCTCACTCCTCGTCTGTCCCGTTCGTTACAATACCATAAATGGATCAAAAGTAATTTAAGAGGATATGTGTTTTTCTCCATGATGTTAGAAATTCATTGCCTTTTTGAACACTTTGATAAGGTTTAAGCAATTTGATAGGCTTATTGGGCTGTTGGCCATTTTTCACGCAGGCAACGTAACCTTGATATTCATTTTTGATTACATTTTTAACACACGGTGCAGCCATCTACCTGAAATTCAAAAACTACATTAATGATTATTATCCCTGATATGAACTGAAAGGAATATTTTTTTTCCTTTTCTCTCCTTTTCTCACCAATTTGGAATGCCAAATTCCCAATGCGCTCTAAGTCCTCGTGGTGGCGTAGTGACTCGCCTCAATCCAGGTGGCGGAGGACGAATCTCAGTTGACTCCACGTCTGAAACATCAATCCATTCATCTTATCATGTGACTTGTTGAATGCGTTACCGTGGAGACATAGCGCGTGTGGTGGCTTCATGCTATTCTCTGCGGCATCCACGCACAACTCACCACGTTACCCACCAAGAGCAAACCACATTATAGTGACCACAAGGAGTTTACCCCATGTGACTCTACCCTCCCTTGCAACGGGGCCAATTTGGTTGCTTAGGAGACCTGTCTGGAGTCACTCAGCACGCCCTGGATTCGAACTTGTGACTCCAGGGGTGGTAGTCAGTGGCAATACTCGCTGAACTATCAAGGACCCAACTGAAAGGAATCTCTACAACTATTGCTATGGCTATATAGCAAAAGTGGTATGTTGTTGATCAACATGATCACACAGGTAATCAACATGCTGCTTCCAAATATTCCTGTACTGAAAATGGCCTCATTCTCCAGAATTACTGACAAGTGTCATCCCAATCAGCAATTTTTCCATCAAGTGAAACATGTTGACCTTCCTCCGTGGCCCTACTGACAGCGCCTTGTGCAAACAAACTCTGTGATGTATGTTCTGGGAGCATGTTAACCAGGAAGCAATTGTTTTTACATAAACGATAGTAAAAGTGAAGGTTGTGGGTTGGGTTAGGCAGGGACAGTGCCAGGATTTTTTCACAGGGGTGGCCGGGCAGTATACAGTGATCAGTCTGCGGTGGCAATTACGTCCGACTGGGGGCAGTGGTTCAAATTTCAGTAAGCACAGAACAATTTCACCAACAGAACTTTTGACCTTCTGTTGCCGAATTCAAAGTGTAATTAATCTGCAATTACATAAATGCCCTTTGTGTTTGTATTACTCAGTGCTTAAAATGACTGACTAATTGAAAGGCTAAATGTGATATCTGTGGCACAACAAAAATAAATCACAGGTCACAAAGGTAAGAGAAGCCAAAAATTGTTGGAGAAGTGATCTTCCTCTTATTGTGTGTGCTTACTGGCAGTCTGCTCAGTTTTCAAAGAACAATGATTACTAAGCACCCACCCCATTGTTCATTAAAGAGGATTTAAAAATTTTAGATTTTCCTGTTGAATTCTGAGTAATCATAAATGAATTTGTAGTCCGTGCACTGAAGCACTGAGCATTTTCCATTACACCTTGTAGAAAGACTCACTCAATGCAATCTCACTGCTTTTGCTCTTTTATAGGCTTGCTGATGTAAAGCAGCTGTATAACAAATGTTTCCTATTTTACAAACTCTTCTGTCCTGAGACATTTTAAACATTTTGGAAAAAAAGAAAAGAAAAAGGAAAAAGGAAAAGTCATAAGTTAAAAAAAAGATTTAAAATTAATTTATTTCTATGAAAAATACTATAGCATTGGTGAAAAAAAGGGATTTGAATTTGATCTTTCATATTGTCAGGGTCGACACATCATGTGTATTAACTAAAACTGTGAACATAATCAAGAGCAATCACAGTCAGCATACTGTGATGCCACTGGATTGTACCAAAGGCACATCTGGAAAAAAACAGTGCAGGAAAGGAATGGGATTCCAACACTAGAGAACAATGGATGGAACCAAATTCCATGACCAATGACGGGCCACAACTGGCTCAAGGATGAGGACAGCTCTTAGACCCCAGTGAGTGAGGTGACTCAAGGAAGCTGTGGGCTGGTCAGTTCCGGATGGATGGGATTTATGGGGGTTCTATCTTTCCAGGAAAATTCCTCCATTTACTGTAGGAGAATCCCTGGCAATTGCAGCTTTAACATTTGGCTTGCAATGCTACTTGCAAAAAAAAAAAAAAAAAATGAGAGTGAGAGAGAGAGAGAATGCATCACTGAGCGCTTTTACATGCAAACCAATATGCTGACAACTCCCAACAATCTGCTCATTTAAAAAATTTGACAAAGCAAGAAAACCACATTTACATTATATTTAAAATAATCTCACCATTATCTGCTTTTGACGTCAAACTGTGAAGAGGTATGCGCACAACACTTGCGTACATAGGATTAGCCGAAAAGAATGCCGGTAAAGGTGTTTACATGCAACGCAAAAGCAGGTAATGGGCAAAAATCTACCCGTGTCGATCAGTTTATTCTGAAGCGTTGGATGACCTGACATGGATAAAGGAAAACCGTTTAATGTGTTTATATGTAATCGTACTCACTGATGATACTGATGTATCAAGACTAAAAAAGAAACAATAAAATACACGACATGGCCAATAGTGTTTTGAAACTACCTTTGTAATAAACATGTTTGGCTGGTCCCCTTAATCCTGTCAGGCCAAATCTTAATGCTACAGCATATTATAACATTCTAGAGAATTCTGTGCTTCCAACTTGTTGGTGAGAGTTTAGGGAAGGGTTTTTTTGTTGCAGTAGGGCAATGACCGTGCATCCATAAAGAAATAGAAATTAAATGGAGTTTGTTGTGGATGAACTTGTACTTGAACCATTATGCGTGCAGTCAAGACCTTCATAGCCGTGCGTTTACTTAAAAAATAATTGCACACCTTAGAACGTCTGTGAACCAATCAAGCATTCAATAGACCTGTGGTATAAGGGTGAATTATTGAACTAATCAACTAACCATTCTTTCCATTCAGCATTGCGCAGTATATGGAGCGCGTTCTATAGGTCTGAGAAATTCTCTTTACAATTAACATAATTGTAGTGCTTTTAAAATCATAGATTTGTTGGCTGAACCTCTAAAATTAACTGTACGCTTGTTCTGCCATCCAGCACCACAGGAAATGGAATCTTCAGAGCAGGAAGTCCTCATCAAAGTGAGAGAACAGGCCAATTTAAGGACATGATGTCAGAGAACTGTGGCATACCTCCCTTTATCTTTGATGAGATTGTCTTTTTTCTTCTCTGTTTTGTTCTCATTTACTCTCATTACCTTTTTTGTACTGGTCATTCTCTCCTTCTCTCTTTGCTCTTCTCTCGGTCGCTTCCTCCCATGCTCTCTCAAAGGTGTGCCTGTAGTGCCTTCTAGAGTGAGCACGTATTCATAATTTGCCGTTTCCTGCAATTGTTCTTTACTGAGCAAGCAGAACCCCACCAGGGCTGTGGCGTTATCTGGGAAAAAGGTGGAATGTTAAATCACAGTCTTTCCTGTCTGTCAGCGGGAACCCCAGCCAAACACCACAGCCATAGACAGGGCCGCCCATGACCTTAGACCCTCATGATGAAGCCCTAGAGTCCCAAGAGAAGAGGTTGGTGCATTTGTATTATAGATGGCAAAAAACCACAGTTCTTACTAATTGTTTAAAGGAATAGTTCAATTTTAATTCACTCAACATTTATTCACCCTCATGCCATCCCAGATGTACTGTATATGACTTTCTTCTTTCTGCTGAATACTAAGATTTTTAGAAGAATAATTCAGCTCTGTAGGTCCATACAATGCAAGTCAATGGGTGCCAAAATTTTGAAGCTCCAAAATGCACATACACAACTTAAAAGTAATCCATAAGCCACCTACTGAGCAGGGAGGAGAATTTATTGTAAAAACTGACTTCAATATTGATCTGTTTCTCACCCACACATATCATAGCTTCAGAAGATATTAATTTAACCACTGGAGTCTTATGGATTACTTTTATAATTACTTTATGTGCTTTTTGGAGCTTAAAAATGTTGGCACCTATTCACTCGCATTGTCTGGACCTACAGAGCTGAAATATTCCTCAAAAAATCTTAATTTGTAGTTTGCAGAAGAAAGAAAATACACATACATATCTGTTGTGGCATCAGGGTGAGTAAATGAGGAGATAATTTTCATTTTAGGGGAACTTTCCCTTTAATAAAGCAACCAAAAGTCTTATAAAAGTGTGACTCGTGTGTCATATTCCAAGTCTTCTGAAGACATATGTGACTTTGTTTGATAGGCTATATACAGACTGTAATTTAAGAACAGACAGTTGTCATTCATTCTCAAATTAAATCAAATCTTAAAAAAGTCCATAAACAGAGCTGAAAACCAATATGCCAATAACATCAAACCTCATCTCATGACCAACAACACAAGAACCCTCCACTTAGAACATTGCTCTTGACGTGTCACCATATTGGACTTGTGCACAGTTTACATAAGTTGATCAGTAAATTAATTGTATTTAAGAATGAATAATGGTTTAAAATACAGTCTGTTTATATTACCAATTTATTGCATGCGTTCAGAAGACTTGTATATTTTGTACGAGTCACATGGACTGTTTGTTTATGACACTTTTGTGTGCTTTATTAAGCCTTAAAATGACTCTCTATGTATTTCTATTGAACAGAATTCAGCCAAGGGACTTTCGTTAAATTATTTCCTTCTTTATTCCTCAGAAGAAAGAAAGTCTCACAGGTTTGGAATGACTTGAGGGTGTGTAAATTATGACAAAATGTACTATTCCTTTAACTGAATAGAAGAAATAGTCCATGGTCATGTTTAGCCCACGATTATGGTTATGTTTATTATCGCTTATGGCAAATATTCAAGTCATAAATAAGATGAATTGTCTAATTTCATTTTTTCTTCAAATTAGACATACATACAAACACCATCTGGTCAGTTGAGAAATTCTTCAGCACTGTGTGTGGGCAGTTTAAAAACAGCTGCAGAAATGAAGAGAGACTGGAACACATGTGTCAGCAATTCTCTCTCTTTTTCCGGTCTTTCACCTGGGGCGGTGCCAGGATTTTATCCAGTGTTATATCGTCCGACCGGCTTCTGTCAAGGGGGCAGATGCCCCCCCAGGCCCCCTCTACAACCGGTGCTGTCTTTCATACACACATGCACATGCATGACTTAATATGAAGCAACATATCCCGACACTGATCCACCCATTGCAGTTTTTGTCTGTAATAAATTAAAGCTTTACTCACTGTCTGAGAATTTTGCCTTCACTGAGACAGTATACACGAAATTATATTTTGCTTAAAGAAAATGTCAGGAATGCAGAGAAGGACAGAGGCTCAGGACCCAAATGCGTTTCAATAATGAGTTTCAATAAACAAGGAATTTATTTAAATACAAAAATGAATCAAAAACAGGGAATCAGGATCGACCGGACCGAATAGTAACAGGGCTGATAAATAGGACTGACGTGAATGAGACCAACAAGCAAGACCGACTAGAACACAAAAGACTGGAAACAAGATGAACAGGCAATGGACAGCAAACACGAGGAGAGTAAAATAGGGAGAGAAATCAAAAGGTTAACAAGACAGGGCAGGTGTGACTAATAAACTGATAATGGGCAAACAAGGAGGCGGGGTATGACATAAGACAGAGAGACATGTACTGTCACAAGACAACAAAACACCCGAATGGCATAAGCACACATCAGCAAGACAACGAGGCAATATACGGCCATGCCAACTGACAAACAAGGCGAGAGAATGCGCAGCAATGCCAAACAAAGCGATGCCACGCATTCTCACACTAAACGAACCCAAGCGTACATCGCGAGGCAAACGCGCACACAAACCCGAAATCTCAGACCAATGTGACAAACCTCAGCACAAAATGAAGGCAGCTCGTGACTCGTTCGCACAATGCAACAGGAGAACGTCGCGCACACGTGTTCGTGAGAGACAAACTATTGACGCGACAGCATGCTGCCAAGATGACATTAGCGCGATGCACCCACATCAATAACAGACAGACATAGAGCATGAATGTCTGGATCCCGACACAGACCGAAACCAAATCAGACAGGAAGTCAGGATCTAGACACAGTGCTTCTGACATGAAACAAGACAGACCAAGGAGAGCACAGCAGGAAATACAACCGAAACCGCACGCTCACAAAAAGACAGACAACAAAACACAAGACATGCCATGATGATGCCACGGTCCTGTCAGACAAAAAACCCAGAGTGATAGAGTGACAGAACCATGACAGAAAATGCAGAAATTAAGAACCATTAAGATTTTATTTATTTGCATTATGCCATTATTTTCAGGACACTTAAAGGTGCACTTAGTAACTTTTTGTTTGGGTCATCTTAGACTTGGACAGTGACACCTAGTGGTGTGGATGCAGCATCATTCAAAATCAATAGTTTTCAGTTACAGATACCTTTGTAGAAATTCACTATTTACAATCAGCCATGATTGATCCAAGAGTGAAAGTGTCCAATAACAAGGCGGTTACTGGGTTTAAGCGAGTAGTATTCAGTCGGTCATGTGATTCTAAAATGGCAGCCCCCATGAGGGCGCCCCTGCCCCATGTAGAATAAAACAGCATTTATAAGGTTAATGATATGACTAATATGAGTCCTCATCCCATGTAAGTGATCATGATTGTATACTGTACATATGTTTCAAAATTACAATTAATTTCAAACTTTTTTAATGGGGAAATAATTACTGAGTGCACCTTTAATCACATTTTACCCCAATCATGATTACCATAACATGTCCAGACACTTTACTTTTACTACTCTCATTGTTTTCAAGGATGAATATAAATTACATAACATTACACATACACACATTGCTGCTATTACTAGTGTATTACATACACTGCTATTAATTAAATATGTAATTGTGGATTAATTCCCTAACAACTTATTATATGAACTAATACTGTAAATGAATGTGTAAAGCCAAGTATTTGAACTTCCACCCAATATGGGTGCACTAATATGCATTAATACATGCTTAATTACTGCATTATTACTGAAAATAAATGTGTTAATTACAACAATAAAAAAGAGATCCAAAATATCACATATACTTATTTAAATTACTTTTACTATCTATGCATCCCACTGTTTGTTTTTTCTTTAGTGAGGCAATGTTTTTGGAAACATCTTTTATAAAATCCAATGATGGTCATTAATGATAAATGAGTTCTCAATTCATGACTTTTTAGGCAGTACTTTGGCTGTATCAGCAGTTTTAATTAATTATGAAATAATGGCTTGCAAATATATCATTATATTATGACTTTACTTGTTGAGGCACATGACTATTAACTCATCATTAAGTAATTGATGTAATTAGCACATGCCTAGGCAGTAATAATGCTGTAATTAAGCATGTATTAATGATTATTAGTGTACCTGTATTGGGGGGAAGTTCGAATACATGGCTTTGGCTTATTGTGGTAATTTACACATTCATTAACACTATAATTAACAAAGTAATAAATTGTTAGGGAATGAATCCATGATGAAACATTTCATTAATAACAATTCACATATGACTTAATATATTAATCAGACAGACTCTTTATTAGTTGCTGATGTGGCAATCAGTAATGAATGGCTTAGTTAATCATGAGTCATACATTAACTCAGTATTATCTGTGCATTAGTTAAGCATGAATTAAGGCTTATTAATGCACCCATATTTTAAAGTGTTACCAAAATATTCTATTGCGCAATGACTTAAAACAAATCTGCAAAAATTAAAGGCAGTACCAAGGGAATATTACTATGATGTACAATTACTTTCCAATCACATTAGACTATCATAATGACCCTATTTTTTTCACATTACAGTAATGAGATTTGGGGGCTAAATATGTGTAACTGTCATGAAAATAATGTTGCAATGTAAAAACAAAATCTCAATGCCCTGAAATAGGCATCATTTTATATATACAAACTATGAATTCTTCTTTGTTTCTTTGGATTTTAGAGTAAAATTGGACCAGGCCATTTTCTTGACAGTTTTCTTTAGAATCAGCCAAAAGTTGAACATATGAGGTCCGTTTGTTGTCTTAACATCCGCTGTATGTAGAATTGTCGCTTTCTAGCTCCTTCAAGATAATGGGTCACCAAGTAATTCATCTAGTAAGTCACAGATTCATTGCTTTTATGGTTTAAGAGAAGATAGATGTTTAGATCTGGCATACAGTTCATAGGGTTTAAAAGGGTTTTATTTTTTTTAAATCAATGGCATGGCTCAAAGGGGCAGAGAGACAGAACCATGCCAAAACACATGGTGCAAGGTAGGCTCCTTGAAAGGGTGGGAAAGGATCAGGCATTAAGAGTCAGGAAGGATAAGGAGGGTATCTGGGAAAGGTTGAGACATACACACTTGCAAGCATAGACACAGACACACACATGGTGTGGCATGATGAAGTAGCCCCCAGCCAGCATGTTGCCGTCACTGTAGGCGAAGCTTGAGGAAGGTCACAGGCTTGGTGCGTTTACTCAGATGGCGTTGGATGGCATGTAAAATACGCCTTGGGAATCGAGCGGAGATTGAACAGATTTAGCCACAGCTATATTCACTTCCCCGGGAAACAAGAAATATTTACCTCCCTGAAGGGCAGTTGGGGTGTGTGGAGAAGGGTATGGGTGGGGTTCAACTGAAGACAGACTCACTGACCCAGAATCTTCCAACCTTAAATAGTGTGTCTGGAGGGGCTTTCTGCAAAAGCCTTAAGGCTCAGTTATATTTGCTGTGCGAGCAGGATTCTTTCAGTTCACCTTAACATTATGAGGAAATGTACTGTTTTTTAGTCTGCTAAAGTGTTCGTTTTGTAAAATATTCTTGTCTTTGTGCACATCCCTGAAAATTTTGACCAAGGAAAACCCGGCTAACCGAAGAGCATAAAATATATGTTAAAACTAGGGCTGTCAACCTATTAAAATTATTAATGGGATTAATTACATTAATTGCAATAAATGACAAATTATATGATAAATGCAACTATATGATAAAAATTATAATTCAGATCATTCAAAATACATTACATCATACACATGCATGCCAGGCGAGCAAAGCATTTAGCCAAGACAATACAAAAAGTGGCTTTAAAAGTCAAAATATTGTTGGTTTTATTTCCATATCATTGAACATAACTCTATTTTGGCCTACTTCCACCTGCACACTTTTTAATTGTTAGGCTATTTACTCATTCGTCTGACAGATTTTTGGAAGACTTTCCTGCATGCTCTCGTTGGTTTCACGAGGCACTTTGCCTGTACAGCTGGAGTCGCACTGACTGCCCCTCACTGCCACATATTCGCAAAAACATCATCATTAAAATACCATAAAAGTACTCTATACAACCCTAAGGTTTTCTAGAGAGAGAGAGAGATTTATTTATCCTTTCCTTATTTATCCATTTATCCTAAAAATTGTTCTGCACCATACAGTACGTCTGATACATTTATACAAAAGACAATAAGACAATTTGACAAAACACCCCTTCGCCCCAATCACCCCCATCCTCTCGATTTATAACTAAACACTGGTGGGGTGGCTCCCAGTTCTGTAATCTATTATTATTTCCTTTGTTTTCTTTATATTTAATAGAAGACAGCTGGACCTACACCAGTCTGCGAACTGATCCACCCAGGCCCTGTAGTTGGTCTCATCACTATTCTGTATTAACCCCACTATTGCAATCTGGCCATTTCTGATTATTGACGAGACTTGTCCCCCTCAGTGTATATTGTGGTTATGCCCCTGGGTTTAGGGCAAGATGAATTACATTAATTATGATTAACATGTTATTTTTCAAATAATTAATCGCTCTAAATTAACTTGTTAAATCAACAACCCTAGTTAAATCTAATTGTGGGTGTGGTTTGGACGTGGCATTCTTTATTAGCAATCACGGATGTCAGCTGAGGAGATTGTAGCTAGATAGGGAACAATCTTAATGCTAAAAATGGAAAACCTTGAACATTGAAAAGTAGATAATGCGTTTAATGTGATGCTCAACACAAACTTAACAAAGACAATTTTGGGTGACAGGAGAAAAAAGTTTGGCCTTTTCCAATTGAAGACCTGGTTTAATTGGGTTCTGTCAGGGCATCTAAAACCTAATTTATTTTAGAGTTTGGATGCCCTGACAGAAACTCAACCAGGTGTTAATCCCTCCCAGTCCTTGCAAAGTAATAATCAAACAACTAACCATGTGTTGCTTTATGCTGTACTTTAATTGCATTCAACCAACCATTGTTATTTGCAGCACATTTCAATGGTCTACTTTGATTTATTTAATTAGAAACGGGCTGAAATGTATTGAGTTAAACAATGGAAAGCTCTGGCTCCCACATTCCCACTGGGATTCATTTCTGTCCTGCAGACTCGGATTTGTTTGTTTTCATGTCATTGACTCTTTGTTGATCAAAACCTCCATCAATACTTTATCAATTTGTCATTTAGCTGGCACTAGACCAGCACCAATCCAGCTCTAGCCAGCATAAATTAGACTAGACCAGTATGGGAATTGAATGCTGGTTTAGCCGGTCTTTTTATAAGGGATGGTATTAAAAATTACTGGATGTTCCAATTTCTCCAACATGTTTCCAACATGCTTTTGCCATCATAGGGTGCAGTTCCAGTATCCACCAGTAGGTCTTAATGGGGACCTGCTAACCAGTAAATTCCAGACCCCCTGGTTACACCCGACATCCTTGATCAATGATGTGAGTTTGGGTCAGGACTATCTGTTTGTACAACTAGTGTAAGACGGGGAGTTTTCAGTAATCTGTTTGTGCAATTCCATTTGGTGACACTAGTGGTGCAAAAAAACACTTTTTAAACCCTTAGGTTTTACCACAACAATGAAGCCACACACAGTCAATGTCTCAGGCTGAGGGCTGGCTGACTAGCTGTCTGAGTCACTGGGTGGTTGGGTTGGGCGTGTGGCTGCTGGGTTTACGTGACCTGAGCAGCGCCTGTGCTCTGCTCCGGGACCTGAGAGGATGGAATGGGGCCAGATGACTTGCAGTGTCCGAGCCAGATGTCCAGATGTTCCTGCTTGTCTCTGGTGCTCCTCTCTCACCTCCTCAGATAAGAACAGCCATCTGAATTCAAATGCAGTGTAAGCACTTTTACTCTGTGAATGGAGATTTAATTTTTGAGTCAACAGTGGGATATGTCTACAGCCGTGGTCAAAAGTATTTTCAGTGAAATAAAGTTTGTTTTTCGCAAAGTTTTCTGCTTCAGTTGTTGTGGTGTTGATGCACATTGTTTCTAGATTATTGTGCAGAGTGATCAGATGCATTTTAAATAATTGCAAAAAAACTTCAACTTCATTTACTTTATCACAAAAACCCAAATTTCACTGTTTTTTAAGTCCTGGCACAAAATGACCAGCTAACATAATTTATAACAAAGCACCTGGGAAAGTGTGAACGAGTACTAGTCAGGTGAAATCACTCTATCATTCTGATTGGATTATAAGAGCAGACTGATTGGGGGGAAGAAGTGCTTCTAATCATTGTGTTCTTGTTCGCAATGTTACCTCTAAAGCAATATGTACAGCCATCATTGCTTTGCATCAAAATGGCCTCACATGCAAGGAAATTGCTGCAAAGAATATTGCACCAGAACCATTTACCGGATCATCAAGAACTTCAAGGAGAGAGGTTCAACTGCAGTGAAGAAGGCTTCAGGATGTCCCAGAGTGTCCAGCAAGCGCCAGGACCACCTCCTCCTGAGGATTCAGCTGCGGAATCGTGTCACCAGCAGTGCAGAGCTGCTCAATATTGGCAGCTGGTTGGTGTGAGTGCATCTGCAGTGAAGTGAAGACTTTTGGACAATGGCCTGGTGTCAAGAAGGGCAGCAAAGAAGCCACTTCTCTCCTAGAAAAACATCAAGGACAGACTGAAATTCTGCAGGAAGTACAAGGATTGGACAGCAGAAGACTGTTGCAAAGTTATTTTCTCTGATGAAGCCCCCTTCCGACTGTTTGGGACATCTGGAAAATCAATAGACCGGAGAAGAAAAGGCGAACGCTACCATGAGTCCTGTGTCGTGCCAACAGTGAAGCATCCTGAGACCATGTGGGGTTGCTTTTCATCCAAGGGAGTGGGCTTTCTCACAATTCTGCCCAAAAACACTGCCATGAATAAAGACTGGTATCAAAACGTCCTGCAAGAGCAACATCTCCCAACAATCCAGGAGCAATTTGGTGATTATCCGTGCATTTTCCAGCATGATGGAGCACCATGTCACAAGGCAAGAGTGATTATGAAGTGGCTCGGAGATCATTACTTTGAAATTTGGGATCCATGGCCAGGAAACTCCCCGGATCTTAATCCCATAGAGAACCTGTGGTCAATCCTCAAAAGGCGAGTGGACAAACAGAAGCCCACAAATTGTGTTCAACTCCGAGCACTAATAAGGCAAGAATGGATCACCATTATTCAGGATTTGGCCCAGAAGCTGATATCCAGCATGCCAGAGTGAATTGCAGAGGTTATGAATAACAAGGGTCAACACTGTAAATATTGACTCTTTGCATATATTGAATGTTTTTGCCAATAAAAGCCTTTCAAACTTATGAAACGCTTATTATTGTTTTCCAGTATAAAATAGAAACATGTGAAAAAATAATCTACAAATACTGAAGCTGAAAACGTTGCAAAATACAAAATTTATGTCACTGCTAATACTTTTGGCCACGGCTGTATATGAGATAACAAAGTAATCATTCGATCCAGTGACGTGCACAGACCTTAGCATGGACTGGGGCAGATGGATAAAAAAGGCCATTGATGATTTTTTTGTATGTTAAATTGTCTGCACTTATATGGTGCCTTTTTTAACCTTAACAGTATTCAAAGTGCTTTACACTGTGACACATTCACCCATTCATACACACATTCACACACCAATGGCGGCAGAGCTGCCATGCAAGGCGCTAACCTGCCATTTGGAGCAACTTGGGGTTCAGTGTCTTGCCCAAGGACACTTTGGCATGTGGAGTCGTGTGGGCCTGGATTCAAACCAATCCTGCGATTAGTGGCCAACCCGCTCTACCAACTGAGAGTAGTAATTATAAATACTTAACTATTTTTTTTTATTTTTTTTTTAGTATTTAACCATTTTCTTGTGTGTGTGTGTGTGTATATATATATATAACTTTTTTTTTTCCTTTATCACAAATAATAGCATATTCTGTTATATTTCTCACAAAAAGCACCATGCTAATACACTTGTTTATTTGTTCTTTTCAGACATGGTCTGTGATAAACCCATGTTTATGACATATGTCATAGTAAAAACCATGCGAACCACATTATAGTGACCACAAGGAGGTTACCCCATGTGACTCTACCCTCCCTAGAAACTGGGCCAATTTAGTTGGTTAGGAGACCTGGCTGGAGTCAGCACGCCCTGGATTCAAACTCACGACCCTAGGGGTGGTAATAAGCATCTTTACTCCACTTAATTTTTTTTAATACGCCAGCGATTTGCAAATAAATCTCTGTGAGATTATGACAAGGTTTAATTTGAATTAATGTAACTATTTTAATTTAATGATTAATATTTCTCCCCTTTTTCTGAACAACCAAAAGGGCTTGCGCCCCTGCTGCCCCGTTCTGTGCATGTCAGTGATTCGATCAGTCAATCTTTTCTGTATTTCTTCCCTTTCTACCTTCTGTAATATTCTAGCTTGAAACTCTTAAAACAGTGTGATAATGCAGATATTGTTGGCTCTTAAATGCCAAACTGCTTATGATGTTTCTCATTTGTAAGTTGCTTTGGATAAAAGCCTGTAAAAAACATGTTACACGAGGACATCACTATGCTTTTGTAAATAGCATAAACTGGGGAAGGAAGTCCATTTTAGCTGAAACATTTGAGACCAGAAACCACAATTGGAGCAGAAAAATAAATAATGAGATGAGCTCATTGATAATCTAGAGTGCGAACGGTGGAAATTTCCACTTTGATTTAGTCTGTTTGGAGCATTTTCTGCATTTCAGTGGTCGACCTGCCAAGCTACTCTAGTATGATGGGAATATTGATGCAGCTGTTCTCTGTGATTCTATGGGCATGTACCTTTATTTAAAAGAGGCCAAAGAAAATAAAAACAGGTAAAGAAAACATTGGGCTGTGCTGTAGTGCTGTGCTGCTTCCTTTGATTCACTGATACTATCCTCGTGTTTGCTTTAGGCGAAATAGCACCTTGCAGCTTGCTCTAGAGGGAGCACTCAGAAAGTTAGCATTTCAGATGGAAACCCATGAGCACTCAGTAATCCATCAACAAGTGTCAAACGTTAACACAAACAGTCATCTTTTCTTATGATTTCAGCTAAAAGTGTTGTGCCGTTGGGATTTTGCTATTATAACCTTCTGAGACCCCCCACGTGACTGCTGTGTGCATTTTCCATTCCCCTTTTTGATTTGGAACAAGTAGCACCTAATAAACTATAAACTGATCACATTTCTTTATTCCTTTCTTGAGAGACAGCACAATATAAAATAAATGTTTACAATTTACAAAGAAATTCAAAGTGGTGCTTGCCCATGCCAATCTCTTTGCCATGATGATAGGATGTTGTCAATGGTTGCCAAGGCATTGCTATATGGTTGTTAGAGTGTCTGGGTGATTGCTAGGGTGCTTTCATTTGTGGCTACTTAAGGGCCCACCAACAAGTCTTTATTTTATTCTGGTGCCTAGATCTGACTTGGATCCTTCCTTCAATGTAACTCTAGGGCAGTGGTTCCCAACCCTGTTCCTGGAGGCCCCACAACACTGCATATCTCCCTTTTCTGACACACTCAATTCAGGTCTTGGAGTCTCCACTGATGAGCGGATGAGTTGAATCAGGTGTGTTTGATTTGGGAGATATCCAAAATGTGTAGTGTTGGGAGGCCTCCAGGAACAGGGTTGGGAACCACTGCTCTAGGGGATTGTTTTTCACCTGATAATCGTCCACCAGACAAAGCACTTGGCCGTAGTTCAAATGGTGTGTTACATGCCAAAATTACTTTAATGGTTAGAGTTTTATTCCCCATAAAATTCCCAAAAATCTGTTTCCAGAAAGCTAACTTCATTTACTGTATCTGCCTGGAGGCTCATGTCTGCAAATGTCAATAATGTGCTGTCCCTCTATGGACCTTTGCCAATATTTTAAATAGACTAGGATTCTAAAAATGAGTGTGAGTGTGTGTACATGTGTGTGAGAGCACAGCAGAACTGTGGGTTTTTGTTTGAGTTGAATGAGGTGGTGACCTCGCAACATGTGCTGAATGAACCTTTAACCCTATTTCTTCCTATGCTGGTCCTTCCTCTAAAAATTCATAAGAACATAAGAAACGAAAAGTGAGGAGAAGAAAATAAACACAAAGCACTAAAAAGGTCACTTTTGACAAAGGAGTTGTCCCACTGTTTTGTGGGATAAATTGGAACCCTTTTGTATGAGTGTTGCAGGTTGTAATGATCAGAAGTGTTATCGATATTACGCTCAGGTATATTACAAGAATTTAGGAAATGGCACCTTTTTAAGGACATCACTGTAAAACAGTCATTCGTTTGTTTTTGTTTGCTTTTTTTTTTTAAATATAGTATACTTTTATACAATATACTTAGATACAATTATTTTTACAAAATGAGAATTTCATATTTAAATATTCATAGTTTACTAATCACTTTTAGACTTGGTGGGGATACTTCACAGCTCTTTAGGACAACACCGAGCAATTTCGTCCTGAGGAGAAGTATGTAGCTTATGCCAGAATAGATCTGAAACTAATAGATCTTTTACAGATCTGCTTGAAACGGAGATGTAATTACATGTTTCCCTTTGTCAAGTTTAATGCATTTAATTGAAGCTAAATCTTCTGTAATCGCATTCTTCTTTTGGACAGATTTAACTGAGCACACAACCTGTCAGTGGTGATCTTCCTTATGAAAGAAGAGCAGCAACAACTGATGACTCTCCATTTTGTATTATTATTATTATTTAAAGAGTTTTTTGCTGAATGTCCAGATTGTGCTTTTCAATACAGCTCAGACATTCAGCAAAATATCTGATCATAAGAAACATTTCAGTCAAGTGTCATGTAGTACATACACATATATATATTTGGCCGCCAAAGCAAATTCAATGACATTCATCTTACGTTTGGTGTTTCATAAGCACTTAATATGCTTCACATCTGACATGCGCATCTGTGTTTCATGTGCATATTGTGCACGCTATCTCTGGAGCACGTTAGTGTGAGTGAGTTCAACAAGCTTCAGGTCAATCATTTTTGACTCAGGAAAAACCCTGAAAAACACAGACTCCCTTACAAGTCAAGAAAATGAAGAGGAGCTTGTTATTAAAAGAAGGTGTGATGTTTGCAGTGTGCACTGGTGGCCAAAGGTTTGTAATAATGTACAGATTTAGCTGTTTCAGAAGGAAATTGGTACTTTAATTCAACAAAGTGGCATTCAACTGATCACAAAATATAAAAAAAATAGCACCATCACTATTTAAAAAAAAGTTATTATTGATCAAATCGAGACAGCAGCCATCACTCCAACACCTTATCCTTGAGTATTCATGCTAAATTGATCATTTGTTACAAGAAAATCACTTGCCATTGTATCAAACACAGTTGAAAGCTATTTGGTTTGTTAAATGAAGTTTAACATTGTCTTTGTGTTTGTTTTTGAGTTGCCACAGTGTGCAATAGACTGGCATGTCTTCAGATCAATATTAGGTCAAAAATGGCAAAAAAAGAAACGGCTTTCTCTAGAAACTCATCAGTCAATCATTGTTTTGAGGAATGAAGGCGATACAATGCTTGAAACTGCCAAAAAACTGCAGATTTCATCCAAAGGTGTAACTACAGTCTTCAAAAACAAAGCACAACTGTCTCTAACAAGGACAGAAAGAGATGTGGAAGACCAGATGTGCAACTAAACAAGAGGAGAAGTGCATCAGAGTCTCTAGTTTGAGAAATAGACGCCTCACATGTCCTCCGCTGACAGCTTCATTGAATTCTACCCGCTCAACACCAGTTTCATGTACAACAGTAAAGAGAAGACTCAGGAGGACTTATGGGAAGAACTGCAAAGAAAAAGCCACTTTTGAAACAGAAAAACAAAAAGAAAAGGTTTGAGTGGGCAAAGAAACACAGACATTGGACAACAGATAATTGGAAAAGAGTGTTACAGATCTTAACCCCATTGAGCTTTTGTGGGATCAGCTGGACTGTAAGGTGCGTGAGAAATGCCCGACAAGACAGTCACATCTATGGCAAGTGCTACAGGAAGTGTGTGGTGAAATGTCACCTGAGTATCTGGACAAACTGACAGCTAGAATAACAAAGATCTGCAAAGCTATCATTGCTGCACATGGAGGATTTGGGGATGAGAAATTTTTAAGTAGTTTAAGAAGTTCTGAACATTTTATTCAAATTGTAATAGTCATTTTCCACATTATTAATGTCCTGACTATACATTGTGATCAGTTGAATACCACTTTGGTGAATTAAAATACCAATTTCTTTCCATAAGAGCAAAATATGTACATTATTCCAAACTTTTGTTTGCCAGTGTAGGTTCAAAAAAGCCAACACAGAGCAGAAAATTGTCATCTGCAAACTGTGTTACATGTCAATAATCACTCATAATAAAAGCAATTTTTTTACCTCCTCAAATTTTCAAAAGAATATTAAAAAAGTCTGCTGTGAATGTTTCTTCATTTTGTAAGTTTTTGGATAAAAGTGTCTGATAAAGGAATAAATATATCATAAATGTAAATGCATTCTGTCTTTTTTTTTTTTTTTTTTTTGCAAGAATTGTTTATATTTTTTATATTTTGTTTCTGCAAAAAGTGTTTACATAATTTTGGATATTTTCTGCAAGTGCAAAAATGCATTATTTTCTTTGTTAAATTGCTTTAACTTAAAAAGTTTATAATAATAATAATAATATTGGTCAACAACATATCAAACATATGAAGAGTGGTATAATGTGAAATATTGCATAATAAGAAGAATGATTTAACCTTTTAGCATGTGAGTTTCTCTTGTACTGATGGATTATTTAGCAATAATCCTTGTTTTACAGTTTTTTTTGTTTGTTTGTTTTTTTAGCTTCTAGGTTTGTGGACTTTGGTGCTACAAAATGAAGTGAAGAAAATCTGGAGTGGGATCACGTGAATGATGAAGAGGATGGGATGCTGGAAGGAAGGACGGTGTGACTGGTTAAGTTGTTGATTATCTCTGCGAAAAGTGTGACAAGGGAGTGAACTGAAGTACCTCAACAACCAGAACACCCATTTATATGCTGGTGACCTGAAATCTCATAAAATTTGACTCCGTATATGGGTCATGGAACATTTGGGATGTACTCCTGAGCATATGTCAAGCACTTCATCTGTTTCTCTGGAAGTGGAAACTCCTTTGAGATGACATTTAAACCTTTATTATGGTTTTACAATATTTAACACTAATATATATCTTAAACTTAATACTTTAAAGAGGTGTGTGTGTGTGTGTGTGTGTGTGAGAGAGAGAGAGAGAGAGAGAGAGAGAGAGAGAGAGAGAGAGAGAGACATTCATGCCAATAAAGCCCCTTTGAATTGAATTGAATTGAATTGAATTGAATTGAACACAGGATAAGCGGTTGACGATGGATGGATGGATGGATGGATGGATGAATTGAATTGAATTGAACTGAGAGAGAGAGAGAGAGAGAGAGAGAGAGAGAGAGAGAGAGAGAGAGAGAGAGAGAGAGAGAGAGAGAGAGAGTAAGCAAAAAAGAGAACACTTAAAACAATAAACCCTTGTGCATCAATTTTAAAAAAAAATGTCCTTAGAGGACAAAAATGTCTGCATCAAAAAACTTCCATAATAATATTATATATTATATTATTTTCCACTTTCACTGACTTAGATTTTTTAAACAACATCAGTCCTGATCATAACTACCAAATATTCATTAATTTCTATCCCTTTAAATGCCAGTTTGTTTACATAATGCCACTGTTGTTTTTATATGCACACACAAACAAAGTTCTCAACACACATACAAAACACACACTGACATCCATACCAACACACTCACACAATTTTAGCGGCATCATTTATTCAACTGGCATACAGTGCTCTATAATACAGCAAACAAAAAATAGGTAAAAAGCATGTATTTGCTCCATGTATTTTCTGGCTAAACATGCCAGAAATGGCGCCATCTAGTGGAAAATATTACAAATTTCATTTTGAAGCCAGGGCACCGGACTAAAAGCATAATATCATAGAATTCATGATTTTATGCTTTAATGGCACTAGGATCAAGTATTGCAGTTTTAATGGGATTCAATTGGGACATTTTTGTCCTGAAGGTCCTGAGTGTAACTCTTTCGTGTACACAGTGTATTATAGATGTATTATAGGAACTGAGGTTGAAATGTCAAAATTCCCCAAAAAGTACACCTCTGGCAAAATTGTATGCGGTTGATCGAAAAAAATCTAATTAAAAAGTCCCGAAAGTCGCACAAGGTTAATATACAAATGTTTCACTTAGGGCTGCACAATTAATCTAAATAAAATCGATATTGTGATATGACCTAGTGCGATTATTAAATCGCAAAGGGCTTTGATTTAATTAAATACATAAATAGTCTGCTCGCCTCAAAGTTTATTTGCGCTGCTCAGTCCAGTCTATATTAAATTAGAGCATTATTACAGTTTTTTTTAGAGCGGATCTGTGCTCCACAACTCCATCTCATGCTTAGAGTCACACAAGTGCTCAGAGTTAGGTTTCATTTGCTTACGTATGACAAATACTTTATTTACACTAAACCAGCACGTCCTGCTTGAAGCTGATTTTTTTAATGATCTGTGGTAGCAGCATCTCAGTCTCCACCAGGCACAGGTATCATAATGCAGAAACAAGATGGGGTATAATTCAAACATCTTTATTAAATGAATTCAGAGCAAACAGCTTTAACAGAATCACCCGTGAAGTCCAGAAACAAGTGCTCTTCCTCCATCCTCCTGTCATCTGTTATTTATTTTATATATATATATATATATATATATATATATATATATATATATATATATATATATATATATATATAATAAATCTATATAAAGTATTTAGATACTATAATATAATGCTCTGTTAAATAAAATAAAATAAAATAATGAATACAAATTATTAAATTAAATGGTGACAAACTATCAACTTCAGATTGACATTAAGCCTAGTTCTTTAGAACTACTTTATATACAGTAGAGAATAGGTTTTTTGGTTTGTTTGTTTGTTTATTTATCCCCTTTTCTCCCCAATTTTGGAAAGCCCAATTCCCACTACTTACAAGGTCCTTATGGTGGCGTGGTTACCTCTATCCGGGTGGAGAAGGACAAGTCTCAGTTGCCTCCGCTTCTGAGACCGCCAGTCCATGCATCTTATCACGTGGCTCGTCATGCGGAGACTCACAGCATGTGGAGGCTCGTGCTACTCTCCATGATCCACGCACAACTTTTCACTCATGTTTATGCTAATAACTTTTGAACCGTAAGGCCATTTCCCTTGATTCCTGAGCTCATGTCGAATCGAAAGCCGTATTCCTCCCGACTAGTTTTCTGGCATTTTTAATTTTCAGAAAAAACGGCTTTTTTAAACACGCCAGAGCACATATCCGAGAATGGTCAGAATTGTTTGGTTTACGGATTTGTGCGCTGATGTGAATGGTCTGTAAACGTGCCTTTTCATGCTGTGTCACTGTAACACAATTTGAGCAATTTGAGTTATTCGGACAAATTTCAGTCCCTCAGTATGTTTCATTGAGCGCTATCAGAGATTATTTAGCCGAGACGGGCCACTTCTTTTAAAATTAATGGGAGAAATTGGAAAGCCAAACCAAGGAGCTCTGAGGGCCCAGTGGTAGGGAGCGATAATTTAGACCTCGTTTTCAGCTGGTATTAGGATGTGATTCGGATGATCCAATGACAAGTGATCAGCACTATGTAGAGGTGTAAATGGTGAACAAAACCTTTTGTGATTGAAGAGTTCAGAAATCATTATTTGGTGGAATAACCATGATTTTCAATCAGAGGTTTCATGCCTTTTCATGTCTTGGCATGCTCTCTGCCAGTCTTTCACATTGCTGTTGGGTGAATTTATGCCACTCCTTGTGCAAAAATTCAAGCAGCTCGGCTTTGTTTGATGGCTTGTGGCCGTCCATCTTCCTCTTGATCACATTCCAGAGGTGTTCAATGGGGTTCAGGTCTGGAGATTGGGCTGGCCATGACAGGGTCTTGATGGTGGTTCTCCATACACAGCTTGATTGACCTGGCTGTGTGGCATGGATCAGTGTCCTGCTGGAAAAAACAATCCTCAGAGTTGGGGAACATTGTCAGAGTGTCTCGTACCCACTGTGAAATTTGGCCAGGGCTGCAATATTTTACTAATCAGAAATTAGCATAATTAATTCTGAATATTGGCCAGCAATAGTCCAATCTTTGCCAACCATGTTAAAATAAAATTTTGTATTATAAATTCTGAATATAAGTACTGATTACCATTGTCCCATGTCTGCCAACCATGCTGAGTGGTGCAAACATCATATGCAGCCTGAAACTGAAATTTTGAGCGTACGTTAGGAGTGAGTGCACTTGGATACTCCCTTGATCCCTAATTATTGAATGATTTAACCTCCAGTTTGTTATCTGACTGCACTGGTCTCAGCAGTCAGAACTGTTTGAAATGCACCTTATTTTCATCCTCATACAGCCTCTAAAAGCAACATTTTCCAGCTTTTGGATGCACCCATTGATTATCAATGTGATAATGCATAGTCAGTG
Source organism: Moxostoma hubbsi (assembly GCA_032164185.1). NCBI lineage: Eukaryota > Metazoa > Chordata > Actinopteri > Cypriniformes > Catostomidae > Moxostoma > Moxostoma hubbsi. The sequence continues at coordinate 3,496,129 of JAVLUX010000017.1, read as the reverse complement.
AATATAGGATTTCTAAGGTAAGTAATGCTTATTGTTCTCGCAGGAGGTCATCATGTTTAAGAGTGTGCTCTTTTTTTGATCAATTTAATTTTCAAAGTGGCACTTCGGATGAAACTAGAGATATTACTCCTTTGATACAAACAGCTTTCAATGTAAAAACTTCATTAGGTTTCCTACCAGATGTAGTTTTGTTGCCGCTTCTCCCAAAGATAAACTTTTCTGAGACCGGTACCATATTGTTTTGTCACATGACTCCGTGCATTGAATGTTCAACCCTTTAATGGCAGCCCAAACTGTCCTGAACTGAGATCAGTCGGGCTAAATTAAATTGCATGTAGCGGATAACGAAGAGCAAACTCACTGTACATGCATGAAGACACGGAGTTGCACAAGGTTAAGGTAGCATTTTCATGTTACCACTCATACAGTGTAGGGTTCTTTTATGGGTTCTATATGGAACCTTTTAGATGTTTTAAATATACACTCTCATTGTTCCTTGTTCCTCGAGGATTGAGCCAGAAACTGTCAAGTGACCAGATCTGAGCAGTAACTAATACACCACCCCACCCCCATTGATCAAAACAAACACTGCACCTAAAACTTTTTGTCTTTAACTTGTTGCGGCCCGGTCAGTAGAATGTGATGAATTGACCGTACAACAATTGCAATTACAAGCACCATATCTTCTTTGGAAACAGGCAGCCTACAACCCATTTGATCAGACTGTGTTTTATTTGGATTTAGAGATTTAGTTTACTTTAATTTAACAAGGTGTGGTACTGTATATTGCTAAAGGGCTGCCAATGTGTCCCTTAGAGCTATGTTTATATAGTTAGTTTGGGAGTATAAATAACTGACCCATCTGAGCTGATCTGGTTCCCATATGTAATGTATCAGCCCAGATCAGCCCAGTGATTTTTCTCACAGATTCAGTGAGAACAGCCCGTTTGCAGGCCTGCTTTGCAGTGATTGAAAGATCAAAGCAAGTCCATCAACACATGCCAAAATATTCTGTCCTGTAGCCATAGGGTATTTATTTCAACACAAAAACCAGCTGTTGGCATTTTTACGTTTCTCTCCCTCACACAAAATCAATTGTTCCACATTAAATTGAAGTTAAATGCTGTGTATATAAAAAATCTCATGTCATTTGAAACATAATCATCTGAAATCAGTGGACAGCACCGCTGGGGGAAAAAACTTAAACCAGCCTAAGCTTGTTGGCTGGTCTTAGCTGGTCTCCCACATATCCTGGTTAGTTTTAGGTGGGTTTTGGGCCCTATCTTAGCTGGTTAGACTGAGAGACCAGCTGGCCTCCCAGCTAAACCAGCTTAGACCAGCAAACCATCTGTTTTTTGTTTTTTTTTTACAGCAGGGTACATCGATTGAAACTGACAGGAATCTGTACATGGGCAATAAAAACAGGCATGGTCACACTGTAATGCCTGAAATGATATGTGAATTATGAAGCATGCTTGGGTCAACAGATGTTTTGATGATGCAATCCATTACAAACTTCTTCACATAGGGACGGGAATCAGCAGACTGATCGGAGAGCAGTTTGTCTTTCTCAGCACAATGATGCATCAGCACTGTGGGGTTTGTTTTGCAGGATTTACTCTATGACTGTATACAGAGATTGCAAAACATAACGAATCGTTGAATTTTGTTTAAGCCCTGGAGGAACGTGTTGTAAACTATATCACATGCAACATCTCTTTGTTCGTTCATGTGTACAACTTTGGTAAATGGTACAGTGTGGCTAATGAGTGTCTAAACTCATTTCTGTGGTTTGTCAGAAATTGAATCTGTCAAAGCAACTTTTGTACAATATCATCACACATTTAAACAAGTTGTCATGCCAATGCTGTTGTCATTCACAAGCTGAATGTTCTGTGCACACGTACGACCTCCCACTGCAAGAGTCTAATATGAGTCTGTAGTGATGCGCCGTGTTGGGCGAACTTTCAGGCTTCATTCTCACTAGGTAGAGGCCGAACCCAAAGTCACATGGTGTGTGTGATAGCTGTCAGAGAGCTGGTAGATGGAAGAGAGTTCATTGTTTGCACAGTAAAACTTTAATTACTTGTTCACTGTTAAAGAAGGCAAAAATGAAAAAAGCTCACCTTGTGACTAATAACAGTCATGTTTTACTATCCGAAGCCAATTCTCAACAGACAGATCAAGCCTACTAATTATTATTTTACCCTATAAGTTACTGTACCATTGTCCAAGGCAACCAATTTCCTACAAACTGTAACTGCGTTATTTCTGTGCCACTTGTATCATTCTGTAGTCTCTATCCTTACACATAATTAAATAATATAAACGTAAAGTAACAGTTCACCCAAAAATGAAAATCATCTCATCCTTTACTCACCCTCATGCCAACCCAGATGTGTATGACTTTCTTTCTTCAGCAGATTTTGGGAAGAATATTACATATGAAAGTCACATGCAATGTCTGTTTAGTTTCACTTTCACAATTGAAAGTGAAAGTGGAGATTTAGAGTAAAAAAAGACTTAAATATTGTTCTGTTTCTCATCCACACCTATTATATCGCTTCTGAAGATATGGATTTAAACACTGGAGTCATTTGGATTACTTTTATGTTCGCTTTATGTGATTTTTGGAGCTGGTCACCATTCACTTGCATTGAAAAAGCTGAAATGTTCCTCTAAAAACTCTCATTTGTGTTCTGCTGAAGATAAAAAGCCACACATCTGGGATGGCATGGAGGTGAGTAAATGATTAGAGAATTTTTATTTTTGGGTGAACTATCCCTTTAAATCAGCATTTCATGTCCATTTATTTGTTTATTTCGTAAGTAGCCATATAATATGCGAGATAGAACATTATTCCTTGCTTTACAGCATAGGTTAGTTTGACAACCAGTCTTTTAATGTTGAGCTTATCAATATCATCGTCTTTTAAAAAAACATTTTGTTTATTACAGAGAAAATAATGAGGCACACTAAATTAGCTCTATTGCTCTATTGGAAAAAGGTCGAAATTGTGGAAAATGCCATTAGAGTTGACCACAGAGTCTAATATCGCCATCTTGCGGCGGTATGCAGACATGACTGTTTCAGATGTCTTATAAACTGATATATCAGAGATTATTTAGCAGAGACGGGCCACTTCTATTAAAATGAATGGGAGAAATTGGAACGCTCAACCAAGCAGCTCTGAGCGTCCAACGGTCAACAGATGTAGAAAGGAAGTCCCGCCTTACAGTTAAAAGAGCCAATCACTTTTTAGATACTCACATCACCAGCCAATCAACTCATTGCCATCCCAGATGTGTATGACTTTCTTTCTTCTGCAGAACACAAATTAAGATTTTTAGAAGATTATCTCAGCTCTTTTGGTCCATACAATATAAGTGAATGGCTGCCAAAAATTTAAAAGCTTCAAAAATCACATAAGTCAACATAAAAGTAATCCATAAGACGCCAGTGAGTAACTCAGATGTTCTCAGAAGTGATATGATAGGTGTGGATGAGAAACATTTTTTTTTACAATAAATTCTCCTCCCTGCTCAGTCAATCTTCACTTTAACTTTCACTTTCTTCTTCTTGTGGTTTTAACATTTCACATTCTTAAAGCATATCGCCTCCTACTGGGCCGGAAAAAGAATTTCTAGCAAAAAAGATCAGTTTCTCACCCACACTTATCATATCACTTCTGGAGATATGGATTACTTTTATGTTGCCTTTATGTGTTTTTTGAAGAGTCCAAATTTTGGCACCCATTCACTTGCATTGTCTGGACCTACAGAGCTTAAATATTCTTCTAAATATCTTCATTTGTTTTCTGCAAAAGAAGGAAGGTCATACACATCTGTAATGGCATGAGGGAGAGTAAATGATGAGAGAATGTCCATTTTTGGGTGAACTGTCCCTTTAACTGTTCCCTATGAATGGCATTTCAACTCACTCATTAACAAGGTTCTGTTTCAGTAAGAATGTTCTCTTAGGACAATAAGCTCAGTAGGTTAGCATTTGTATATGAGATTATTTTATGGCATTGACTTTTTTGACAAGATTAAACAATGCCTGCATCATCCAAACTCATATATACTATATATCTATAACTAAATAGATTATTAACATATTTATCTCGGTCTCACACTGTCTCCTGACACTTTAGTTCCATACTGGGTGCATTGATCCATTGCTCTGCGAGTCTAACTGCTGCTCACTAGACTGGCATGTCATCTACAATCCTCTTTCATGGAATGCCAGAGGTTGCTGGATAGGAAGATCTCTGGCTCCACCTTGTGTTTTTCATAAGCTGTTTTTAGAGTTATATCTCCCAGGGATTGGTTTACAGGTTCATAAAATTGTGGTCCATCTCAGCTGAGAACAGTGAGTTCAAAGCCATCAGTGGAAGATGCCAGTCACTCCTGTGTGAGACCACACTCATGGGGCTTTTGGGATCTTTGCATCAATAGTTCCCACATAGAACCACACTCCAGAATTTCCATTATGAATCAGAGGTCTCTAGGAAAGGCTGTGCCAACAGCAGCTAAGAGGAGAGAATTCTACTCAAGTAGGCCCTCAACGTTGGGAAAGGGTTGGATGTGAAGGATCATGGGCCCCTTTAGGGGTTCTGGATGTGTCATTGCAGTGTCTTGTACCATCAATTAATTTAAGTGGGGTTGCATGTTGTCTACCCCATTGCAATGACTCTGAGTGTAAGGTGATAACATTTGAAAGTTTGCATTACAAAACCAACTAAATTTACAAGCACGGTAGCTCAATGCAAAGAACCAGGGTACGAGTGTTGAAGATCATGTGTGTCGAAAGGACCACAAAATGATGTGGCTACTACATCCAGACCAGTGGTGGCTCAGCGGTTAAGGCTTTGGGTTTCTGACTGAAAGGTTAGGGGTTCAAGCCCCAGCACTGCCAAGATACCACTGTTGGGCCCTTGAGCAAGGCCCATGACCCTATCTGCTCCAGGGGTGCTGGCTCTGTGCTCTGACCCCAGCTTAGTTGGGATATGCAAAAACAACTGCATTTCATTGGCTCTGCACAATAAAGTTGAATCTTAATCAATTGGTTTTTCATACCGTAATTGCTTTTTATGACACTGCCGGTTAGGTTTTAAAGGAATATTTTGGATTTAAGTTAAGCTCAATCAACATCATACAATGTTGATTACCACAAAAATACATTTTGACTCGTCCATCCTTCTCTTAAATAAGGAAAAACGGAGGTCCCGATGAGGCACTTAAAATAGAAGCGAATGTGTTATGTTACAAATGTTGTCGATTAACTTGTATTGAACCAGGAACATTCCTTTTAGCAATAGTTCACCTAAAAATTATCATTTTCTCATTATTTACTCAACATTATGCTGTCTCAAACTCATATGACTTTCTCCAACAAAGATATTTTGATGGCGATATGATGTGAATATATCCATACAATGCGAGTCAATGGGGACCAACAGTTCTGAGCTCCAAAAAGGACTTGCCGCATAAAGGTAATCCATACAATTTAAGTGGTTAAATCCATGTCTTCTGAAGTGATACGGTCGGTTTCCCTAATCCCATATAAACAAAATCCCTAAATGCACACACGAAAGGTCAATCCTGAATTCAGGAGTCCAACCTTGAAAAATTAACGATAATTGACATTTCTATAAGAGACAATAATATTTTTATAAGGATTGTTTCATGTTTAAATGTTTGTTTATTTAGTTAAAAAACAGTTTATTCTGTTCTGATCAGTTTGGGGTAAATACAACTTTATTTTTGGTTTAGTACCTTTTATTAAATGTGCACAAAAAGGCAGATTACAAGCTGTATTGTAAAGCATTCAGGAAGTGGCTCGCAAGCCATTTAAACCAGTGTTGAGAAGTCATTAAAAAATATTGTAAGTAACAATAAATAATAAATGCTACAGTCTAACATAAAGTCCTTTAAAAACATTCAATTGACACAAAACAATCCTCTCTCTTTCTCAGTCATACATCATTGTAAAATGTGAAACTCTTAAATTCGATTTATTTTAAATGGCTGCCTGACAACAAACTAGTCTTATTGTTGTAACTGTCAATAATAAATACACAGTAAATAAACTGTCAAAAATAATGAAGCTACAAATGATCCAACGCATGAGTTAATAATGATTTGTTGTCGTGAAGAAATATTTTACACTAAACACATTAGCACAAGAAACATCTTAATATGCTAGGTTCATGGCCTTGCAATGTAAGACATAACCTGAGACATATCTTCAATGTTTATAGGTACTAAATTCTTACAGATGAAAACATTAAATGGTTAAAGCATCACAATGGAAGACATGCAGACATGACTAGCAATAATATATTAAATAAGTACAGTGCGTCAAAAAAAGCATATGACCTTAAAGGCCTCAGTTGCTCCCTCAAAGTACCCCAGAAAGCCCCGTGTCCGTGAAACACACTGGTGCATTGGAGCATATAGAGTGCTTAGGTTTATTTTATAACAGTGCTTAGTTTTTCACAATTTTATTCTATCAATATATTTCATTCATGGCAGTCTGTGGCAGTTCCTAGTGTGTTACATTTCAATATCTGAAGATCTGAACTGAAGAACAGAAACTGATTTCCAGCAACACAAGCGACCCAGGCTGATCACATTTAAACTGCTCCACTAAAAGAGTATTGTGGGTGCAAGCATTGTGCTCTCAGGGCAGCAGATACGTAGCTACAGTATATATATTTTTACAATTAACTTTTGAAGGTAAACAAATATGTTCTTTCAAAGAAGTTTGTAAAAACACATTATATAATGCGGTTTGAAATTGTGTACACATGAACTGCAAAAATGCTGGATACAGTCAACTTAGAGTTGCCACAAGAATTACTTTGAGCTACGGCAGGACAAGACAGGCTTTTTTCATTTGAACCATTGTTCCTGATGTTTATATAATAAGGCAATTTGATCAAAACCATTTTTCAGACACCAAAAATCGACAGTTACACACAGGTTATTCAGCTAGTGTTTCGTTGGTGGTCTCTCCTCCCTCAAGTGCCGTGAAGACTTCTTCTCTGGCTTCTTCTCTCGAACCTTTCGCAGCCTCCTTGGTGGAGGGGTAGATTTGGATTCGCTGGAGGTGTCCCCTGCATCCCTGTCCTCTGGGATATTGGGAATGGCTGCACTGCTGCCCTCCAGGGTGTTCCTCAGGGACATATCCTCGGGACTCCCAATTTCACTGCTGCTCAGGTCCTGCTCCTGATTTCCGCTTATTTTAGCCATGCTAGCGCTCGAGGGCTCCTCGCTTTTCTGCAGAGGATGCTGCAGCTCATTCATGTCCACTCCAGAATCCAAGCTCGTGTCGTTGCTGCTGCCTGGACGATGTCTTCCCTGAAGTTCGATTACAGAGTGACGAACTTGGGCCACTGGTTTACCATCTAGAGACACAAACCAGGCCCTGGGTGGGTGAATGGAGGGCTTGCCCTTGGTAAGCTCCAGCAAGGTTTGCTCCGATATTCCCTGGAGTTCCCCTCGGAAAGGCCCCATCCTGGCTGCTTCATTCAAAGTTCCCGGGACAGACATGGATTCCAGGAGATGACTGTAGCGGCCCCATAGGACTGGGTTAACGGTGGCAGCCTGCGCTCCTTCCAGAGCCTGCTGCTCATCGCTGTCCTGCTGGGGGATTTTGGGTAACGTCTGGGTGAAACTGTCTTTCAAGGTCCGCTCTGACTGAGCTCCGTGCTCCATGCCATTCCGCGGGAAAGTGGCAGATCTGCTTCCAGAAGGGTCGGTCTGTCCCTGGGAATTAAAGAGCTCTGGGCCCTGTACAATAGCCACAGGCTGGTTATAGATATGGAACAGCTTGTCTTTGAAAACGACATTCTCTGCACCGCCATGACGTGAGGCATTCTGTTCCAATTTCTCTCGAAGCTTTGCCACTTCATCACTATTAACATAAAGATTCGTCACTGGGGCTCTAAGGCTTTCTAATCCCACAGCTCCAATGTTCTCATACAGATTGCCCACAGGTCGAGCAACATTTTCCACATAAATGTTAAAATTGGCTTGGTGCCTTGGAGAGTCCAATGCTTCATGGCTTCTTGCAGCCAGTGAATAAGATCGGTCACCATTACGAAAGAAAGGTTCTTGAGCCTCATCGGAGTTGGTTGATGTGGTCTGGTCTTTCTTCAGTACTGTGAGCCTGGTGGAATTCCATCGCTTTCTTCCTGCCTCGTGGTTTAAAGCTCTATAAAATGAGAATTCAAAAGGATTGCATACTTTGATGATTGCTAGGGAGTTTTAAATGAGTCAGAGGAATGAGAGAACGGCTTTGATTCTCTGGATACCATGAAATAAACATGTTTGTTAAAATAAGATCCTGCAGTTCTGCAAGTCCTGCAATTGTTTAACTCAGTTTTTATAAGATGCTGATACAATGATGTGTGTATGGTTAAATCAACTCTTACCTGCAATGAAATACAATCACAGATAAAAATCCAATGACTATCACAAGAGTTCCTCCCAAGACACCCACAAGTAGGTATGTGTGGTAGGAAATGAAATCCATTGAGCTTGCATGCCCCATATAACCTAGATTTACACAAACAGACATCTGGTTACAGGGCTGCAAATGAACAGAAGAAAAAAACACCTTTTTAGATTTATACATTTATTTTAATTACACTTTCCCGATTTTTACCTGAGGAAGGTGATGGGGCAGCAATCCAGTTGCCAAGATGAGGTGCTACATAAGTCCAGACCAGGCCATTTTTCTCCCTCCGAACTGTGCCTACACCTTTATTCACCCAGCTGCCTGTAATGACATAACTCATTTACTGCTTACTGGGAAATACAGTTGAACTAACAGCTTTAAGACTCATTACAGCTGAGAAACACAACAGGTTTCCTTGTTTCCATGGGACCAGAACCCATGGTGGTTGTGTAGTGGCTAGAGCACAGGGCTGCTAATCAGAAGGTCGCTGGCTTGAACCCCATGGCCACCACCATTGTGCCCTTGAGCAAGGCACTTAACTCTGGGGGGATTGTCCCTGTAATAAGGGCTCTGTAAGTTGCTTTGGATAAAAGTGTCTGCCAAATGCATAAATGTAAAAACATTTGAATTGATGCTAAAATGTCTGATGGGGGTATGGGGCTTTGTCAACAATTTGGTAGAATTGGGTCGATTTAAAGATTAATGACCATTTGAAAGCTACTGTACATGTCGATTTCCTGTTTGATTATGTTGCACATCCCCCACTAATAGAAAACTATGAAAGATATGAAACAGCTTTAAGAATCTGCAAGACTTCATTCATTCATTCATACAATGCTGAAATGTTACCTGTGGTCATGTTGAAGTTCCACCCAGGAAGTGAGTCTGAGGGCCATAAGTGGGTGTGGTAGGGAAGTGGTACTGTGAGCTGAATGGGTCCTCTGATTTCAATCTCATTTCCATTAGACACTAGTTGGGCACTGATCATAACCAAGGGGCTCAACTTGACATTCCTACAGCCTGTAATGGGGATACAGATTTATTTTAGAGTCTGCAGAAGAATGGATTTGAAAAATTAAATTTTGTGCCTGTGCTGTCTAAAGGAGCAATAGTTTGTCTAAAATGTGGCATCATATTAGACTTTGTTTAAGTCTGGGTGGCCAAATCAAATCATTTGCTAAATCAATGCAGTATCAAGTCTAAACAGTTGTAACCTTATGGGGCATTTCCACTGCACGGTACAACTCGACTCGACTCAACTCGACTGTTTTGGGGATTTTTGGGGGAGTTTTCCACTGTGGATAGTACCTGATACCAGATACTTTTTTTAGTACCACCTCGGTCGAGGTTCCAAGCGAGCCGAGCCGATACTAAATGTGACGTCAAAATCCTGCAGGTCACTGATTGGTCAGGGAAAATTGTCACTAACAGCGTCACTGGATTTCCAACACGTGACATCAACCCGCTAGTTTTAATGTTAGCAACAGCGATAACAGTATCGTTTGTTCACGCGACTTTTGAATTGTAAAAAAGAAATGGCTGTGTGCAAAACCACGCCATGGTCAATAAACGAGGTGCAGACGATCCACTCGTTAGCAATGAGCGAAACGATAAAGTCTCTCAGGAAGTCTCTCAGCTGTTGGCCGCACACGGCTACCACCGGACCTACCAACAGCGTAAGGAAGAGTTAAACAAACTTAAAAGTGACTACAGAACCATCAAAGAAAAGTGGAAGTGGTTCAACCAAATGGACGCTATCTAAACCGGCGAGCACTGGGAGGGAGAGTGCAGTGGACTGGCGTTGATCCAAAATGGAGGATGGTACGTTTTGTTACGTTAACTCTATACTCTACTTGAAAGCTTCACTTTATTTAGTTGAACAGCTACTGGAAGCTTCTAAAACAACCAGCCAATTTAACTGTTACACTTGTGTAAAATCACCATGATGCAGCAACTGCTTTATGCAGCACAATGAGCTAGTAGCTAACAGCTAACGGTCGTGTTATTGTTTTGGTCAGTTTGTGTCGTGTTTAAGATGATGTCACGGCAGTAGAGGCGGCGCAACTATGACGATCAGACTATAATCCCACTCACGTTGAGATGGCACTAAAATTGCAGTGGAAATGCAAGCTCAGAAACGAGAGTTGAGGCGAGTTGAACCGTAACGTGCCGTGGAAAAGTGCCATAACTGACTTAAGTTGCCCTTCTATACACTCCCCTCAATTTTACAGATCATTGACATCTGAATGAAAGATATAGTGTCATGTACTATGAAATGACAAGACTTATTCTTAGATTTACTTGCAGCACTGGGTCATGGTTAGGAACAATACATTTAACGCAATTCATTCTTTAGATAAATTCAATTTACCTCCTTTACCGCTCAGGCTTAGAGTAAAGAAATTTGCATCTTTTTCTGCAGACAGGGCTGGAGTTGTTAGATACGCTGACAGCATTGAGATGTTGGTGTTCTCAGATAGTTTGAGGAGACTTTTGGGAAACTGGACACTTGGCTGAAATGACAGATCTGTAATACATGTGAAAATAAATACATTGAAATTACCAAGAATATTACACAGTAGAAATGCATTGTGTCATGTAGAACAGTAAGGCTACATGCTCCAAAAATTAAACTGAAGAAAAAGGTTTGATCTTCAACCTTGATCTAGGCTTGTTAAAGGGACAGTTCACCCAAAAATGAAAATCCTCTCATGATTTACTCACCCTCATGCCATCCCAGATGTGTATGACTTTCTTTCTTCTGCAGAACACAAACCAAGATTTTTAGAAGAATATTTCAGTTCTGTAGGTCCATACAATGCAAGTGAATGGTGACCAGACCTTTGACCAAAACTAATCGGGTTTTGGGTGAGAACGGACCAAAATAGCTGTACATCTGGCCATTGCAGTCTATAGGTACAATCATGATTTAAAGCTCGATTACACTTCCTAGTGCTTGACGCATGTGCAAAGCACTAGATGGCGCTAGGAAGTGTAATCCAGCTGGAAATCATGATCTCCAAGCAGACTGCTGTCAAGAATTTTAGTGAAATAGGAGTTATATTTTTGTCAGTTCTCACCTAAAATTGATTTAATTGCTTTAGAAGGCATGGAACAAACCAGTGGAGTCGTATGGATTACTTTTATACTGTCTTTGTGAGCTTTTTGGAGCTTCAAAGTTCTGGCCACCATTCACTTGCATTGTATGGACCTGCAGAGCTGAGATATTCTGAAAAAAGAAAGTCACACATCTGGACTGGCATGAGAAACGGATGAGAGAAGTTTCATTATTTTGTGGGTGAACTATTATTCCTTTGAGCGCTACGATGAATGACATTCACATTTTGGAGTTACTTCATTTTTAGCCTTTTTAATACACTTGTTAAAATAGCTCTCAATTTCACAATGGTACAAACAGGTAGTAGGATAAAATAATAGCTAATAGAGTACAATTTTGTTTTGTTTTAACAGACATACCAGATGTTTTTTGCGTTATCAGCACAGTATCTTCAAAGACCCAGACGTTCCCTTGTGTTTGAGGATGCAGGGACATCGTAATGACAGATAAAACTAGAAAACAATAGGAAGACACTCAAAACTCAAATTAGCAGCAAATTGCCTCTCATTAAATGGAATTAGCTGACGTTCTCCACACTGTATGTTTAAATATAATATATGTTGTCAATTGGGTGTTAAACAGCACGTCAGATTGAAGTCACTGTGGTTCACAACTTCATACTTGCTGCCTCACTGTTTTTCTATCCCTGTTTATTTTGCATTGTTAAAGGGACAGTTCACTCAAACATGAAAATTCTCTCATAATTGACTCACTCACATGCCATCCCAGATGTGTATGACTTTCTTTCTTCAGGTCTTCAGCAGAACACAAACAAAGATTTTTATAACAATATTTCAGCTCTGTAGGTCCATACAATGAAAGTGAATGGTGACCAGCACTTTAAAGCTCCAAAAAGCACAGTCATAGTAAAAGTAATCCATATGACTCCAGAGGTTAAATCCACGTCTTCTAAAGTGATATGATTGCTTTGGGTGAGAAACAGATCAGTTCAGGCAGCCTCTTATGTGACATAAACAAGTTGGCATGTTCAAACGAGAACTGACGTGTGAGCGACACAACCGAAAGTGCAGCTCGGTTAGTTTACAACAGAACGCTGTACACGTGACGGGAGAAAGGTGCCTCGGGTTGTTCCTGGCAGGGTACTCAGCCTTACAGGCTCCATTTGGTTAGGATTAGGGTGGGTGCATCTGCTGCCTGACAGGAACATAGCTTCATAAGTTTTGCTTTCATTTGAACATGCCAACACGCAACATCCCAACGTCACACAAATGACTGTGACCTCGGTCCTCTCATAAAAGCAGATTGGAGAGCGACCAGCAGTAAACATCTATATGACTTAAATATTGATCTGATTCTCACCCACAGCGATCGTATCGCTTTAGAAGACATGGATTTAACCAATGGAGTCATAAGGATTACTTTTGCTACATCTGGCTTTTTGGTGCTTTAAAGTGCTACTCACCATTCACTTGCATTGTATGGACCTACAGAGCTGAGATATTCTTCTAAAAATCCTCATTTGTGTTCTGCAGAAGAAAAGAAAGTCATACACATCTGGGATGGCATGAGGTTGAGTAAATGATGAGAGAATTTTCATTTTTGGGTGAACTATCCCTTTAAATCCATCTAACTGAGAAACAGAGCAGTCATATATCCGGATACAATGAGAAACAAGAGGATTTAAAGAGGATCAAACATAAAATCTTACAGTAAAAGTTTCCTTTGGATTGAAAAAAAAATTATATTCAAACAACCAAAATGATATTGTCTCTGCTTAGCAATATGTCACAACCATAATGAAATAACCTAATACAAACAATTAATGAACACTGCATTTATGAACTCACTGGGCATCTTGGTGGTTTTCCAAGGCAACTGGGTGAGTACATAACCCTCCATGCTGGCCACCAGAGTGAGGGTCCGGCCAAGGTGGTACGGGACGGTGACAGTGACCTCTCCATTCTCCAGAGTCTGGCTGGAATGAATCTGAGATCCATTCACAAACACACCCAACAGAGCTCCTTTCAGGAACCTCTGGCTAGACGCATCCTTCACCCAAACCTTGAGTGTCAGAAGCGGCTCTAGAGACCAAGATAAGATCAAAGCTTTAGTGAGGGAGAATTCCATCCATACCTGAAGCTTCTGTAATATGATTCAGATATTAGTATATCATTCAGATTCAACAAAAGAAAAGAACTTTAAGGTGAACCGCCTTTGTAAAAGGTCCTACCACGGAGGGTAACACGGATGTGCAGTATTGCTGAACGCATAAAAAGATAACTGAATCACCCGTTTAATGCAACACTGGTAACAGTGTGATGTCAATGCCTGAAACAAATTGTCGGTGACTGTAAAATCTTGTGGTACGGAATTGCAAAGCTTTGAAAAAGTAATGACCAATGGCTCAGTCAGAGGGACTTAAAAATAGATCAAAGTGCCAAATGTCGGATGAGCACTTCACTGAAAATACTGAGACCTTGAAATGCCCCTTTGAAATATCTCTTATTAATGAACAATGTGAGAGATGTTGAAAGTATGGTTCTGAGTACAGGACAAAACACAGAGCGTGCTTCATTTTATCTTCTGACACACACACACACACACACACACACACACACACACACACACACACACACACACACCCGTGACTGGGCTCATGTTTTGTGTTGATTTTGATTAAGGCGTGGAAAGGTCCACAAATGCTATCGACTGAACTTGTATTTAACCCCAAATACATTCCTTTAAGTGTAGTATTAAGTGTAGTACAGTACATTCCTCAGTAGTACTGCCAAGATAAGGGGTGTTCAAGGATGCTGCCCAAACATATCAGCTATTCACCTCTATGTCATGCTGTAATGCACAGTGTGGACATGACTGGCCTGAATAAACCAAATAAAATAGGCGAGTCTTCACTTAGGATAGCATTGCATATAATGGATACATGTAAAGTGCTATATATATATATATATATATATATATATATATATATATATATATATATGTATATCTTATAAAGCAATCACAGCACAGTCCTTTGTTGTCATGTAGCCTACCCCTTCGTGTAAACATCCTTATTATTTATAAGCACAGCTCATTTAATGGCGGAGCTGATATGGGCTGGTTGGTGGTGCTGATGCTTGGGATGCAGGTGATGCTGAAGATGATGCTGTGAACGTTACCTGATGTAGGCACCGTCGCATCCGGCTGTGCCGTGAGCGGGACCGGCTGTGAGCTGCTGGCATTGTCCTCCTCCGACAGCGAGGCGAGGCCGTGGGAGAGCACCCCACCCTCCGCTCTCCTCACGTACCCATCCTCGGAAAAAATCAGCACCGCGGCGAGCAGCAGGCACCCCGAAAGATCTGGCATGGCGAGAGGAGGCAGCGCGTTTTAGACATAACTGCACGAAACGACACGGAGAAGGAGAATGTTGTTGTCTTTTCTGTCTTCAGGCGGCTCTGTGTGTCATGGTCACATCATGGTTCACGGGTGGACCGATGAATGAGGAGCTGGTGGAGTCAGACGGGTGCGCGTGTTGCGTCATAGCAGGCGCGCGATGCCATCTGCTGGCTCAGTGATTTTCTCTTTGTTAAAGGTTACGCAATTTTCTTTTTTTTTTTTTTTTTTTTTTTGGATGGCTAAATATTTATTGTATTAATATAAATATGTTTAAATGGGGTTGTACACTATAATTAAAATTATTAGTAAAATAGCTGTAAATATTTGCATATGAAAAAAAAATATTTTGCATTTAGGTAAATAGACCTATATTTAAAATGCTATAGGTATGTTAAAGCTTTTTACTTGTATTTGCATTATGCAAAAAAGTAGGCTATTGGTAGAAACCCTATAGGGCTGTAAATATTTTTAATACAATATACATTTTGGTATTGGTAAAAAAAAAACACTTATATACGCAGTACTTGAATATTGTTATTTTTTTCACCAAAAGTGATTGTATCATTTTAGAAGACATTAATTTAACTGCTTGAGGTGTATGGATGACGTTTATGCTGACTGTCTGTTCTTTTTGAAGCTTCAAATGTCTGATCACCATCCACTCGCATTTTAAGGACCGACTGAGCTGAGATATTTTTATATTTTTCTTCAAATGTTTTCTGCTGAAGAATGAAAGTCAAACACACCTGGGATATCATGAGGGTGAGTAAATGATCCGATAATTTTCATTTTTCGGTGAGCTAGCCCTTTAAGAGAGAGTGTTGTTGGTCAATTAACCTTTGCTTTTAGAGCAACCCATGACTGGAATGGACTTCCTGCTTATTTGAAATATCTATCGAGCCATGGTGTTCTAAAATAAATCCGGTCATCAAATCAGAAATGTCAACATGGTTCACCCAAAAATGAAAATTCTCATCATTTACTCAACCTTATGCCATCCCAAGTAATCCATAAGACTCATAGTTAAATGTACATCTTCTGAAGTGATATGATAGGTGTGGGTGAGAAACAGATCAATATTTAAATCATTTTCTTCTATAGATTCTCCTCCCTGACAAGTAGGTGGCGATCTTCACTAATAATACACTTTCACATTTTTTTCTTGTGTTTTGGTGATTCACATTCTTCATGCATACCGCCCCCTACTGGGCAGAGAGAAGATTTTCTAGCTAAAAATAGCTTAAATATTGATCCGTTTCTCACCCACACCTTTCATATCACTTCTGAAGACGTGGATTAACCTACTGGAGTCGTATGGATTACTTTTATGCTGCTTTTATGAGTGTCAAAATTTTGGCATTGTGAGGACCTACAGAGCCGAGATATTGTTCTAAAAATTATAATTTGTGTTCTACATAAAGTCATACACATCTGGGATGGCATGAGGGTAAATCCTGAGAATTTTCATTTTTGGGTGAACTATCCCTTTATACTAGTGGTATGGTTTATGGATATTATATACAGTGTTTTTGAACATCATGTTCTTAGGCTTTGTTGGTTATTGGTTTTGATTGGCCTTCGGCCCGAGACAGATGGGATAGGCTCCTGTACAACCCGTGACCCTGCATAGGATAAGCGACTATAGATGATGGATGGTTTTGATTGTCGTGTTTTAAAAACAGTCTTTTGGACATCGACAGCAGATGAAAATGAGCAATTTTGGCTAAATCTGGCACATTTTCATCAATTAGTTGTTTTATTAATGTGTATTGTCCCTGACAAATAAATTAAATATGCAATTATATCAAAATGTGTAATGGATATGGGATTAATTAAAAGCTGATTGTTTTGTCTTTCACATTTGTTATAGTTGCTACACTTGCAAAACACTTAAGACAGAAGAAAATGTACATTCGGTTTAAACAATGCCAGGCAAGGGAAGTAGCCATCGAACACTTTTTGATTTGATTTGCCAAAGCTTCCAGTTTATGGCACTGAATTTTTACAATAAATTGAGTATTGTTTGATGCAGATTATTTGATTGCGTCACTTTTTTGAACAAGTTACCACTTTATTGCATCAGACACCCCTCCCCTTTCTCTCCAAATGTACTCATCCTCATGCCATCCCAGATATGTAGGACCTTCTTCTGTAGAACACATTAGAAGAATATCTCAACTCTGTTGGTCCTCACATCGCAAATAATTGGTTTCCAAAACTTTGAAGCTCCAAAAAGCACATAAAGATAGCATAAAAGTAATATGCCTCCAGTGGTTTAATCAAAGTCTTATGAAGCAATCAATCCAGTTTTGGGGGAGAACAGACCAAAATGTAACTTTCCACCGTTCATCTTGCTATAGCCACAATCATGATTTAAAGCTTGATGACACTTCCTAGTGCTCGATGCACGTGCAAACCACAAGGAAGTGTAACAGAGCTTAAAATCATGTTAAGATTTATGGTGAAAAAGTTGTTGCATTTTGGTCTGTTCTCATGCAAAATAAAAAGGATATCTTCAGAAGACATGGATTAAACAGAGTTATATGGATTAATTGTATGCTGCCTTAAGTGTGCTTTCTGGAGGTTCAATGTTTTTAAAAATCATTCACTTGAGTAAATGAGAATTTTCATTTTTGGGTGAACTACTCCTTTAAAATAGTTAACCAAATAACCCCCCCCCATTCTGTAGTTCAACATGCATTTGAGTATTAATATGTCCTTTTTATGCCTAGGTATAATTTTATTACATGATGCACTCAAACATATGGAAATGAAGTAAGGTTGTGCAAAGCAGTTCACAGAATCAGTCAACCAGCTGTAAGATAATTCTGAAGGAGAATGCAGGTTTTTGTGAGGCATCAATACCTCATTTTATTGTAATAATTAATTCAAGCAAATTACATTGATATTATAAAGCAACATACAAAAGGACTGTGGAAAAGGTCCTCTGTAAATAGAAAGTCTTGAAAGCAAAGTGATCACATTTTCTCACTCACCCATTCTCCGAAAACAAACAAGTCAACGCAAATGTATTATTTGCATAAAAACAAAAGAAAATGAAGGGTTTATTTATTTTTCTTAAATCATTCAACATATTACCAAACATCATCCCATTTTCAAGCAGCCCTATAAATGAGCAGACAACCTTTTTACCACTGCACCAGTTTAAGTATTATGCAAGAATGAATCTTTTCCCCAACCCAGCTTCAGTCCCAGCATAGTTATCATGTAAAGCACTCGTGGTGGTCGACAGTTCAACGGACGTTTTTTTATTTATTTTTTTTCTCCGAATAAAGCTTCAAGAGTGCTTACCGACCTCTGATGCAAAAAAGAAAAAATTAATCAGAATGGGATCCAAACAGCTTCTATAGACAACATTTATCTGCATATTATGAAAGCCTTGTAATAGGCTAGGGACAGTGGTTATGCTGCCAATAAGACATCGGCTAAAGTCACTTCAAATAGGAGGACAAATGTGAGACAGGAAGTGGGAAGAGACTGTCAAGCCACACCCTCTCCCTTCCACCACCCGATTAAACCTCCTCCTCTTCGTCATCGTCCTCCAGATCACCGAAGTCGATGAACGGCCTGCTGTCTTCGGTCTCATCATCGGATTCCGCGTATGAACCTGTGAACGTGCGAATAACATCAGGAAGAATCTCAATGAGCAAAAACAACCTTGGAGAAACAAAACTTGGAGAAAGGAAAGAAGAAACAGACATAAGAATTAAAACAACCACAAGGCACCGGTAACCTACTTCTTTGCTTGCAACAGTCACTTATAACTCACTATAATACTCATTTCTAGTAAATGCCATGCATAAAATCTAAATGCAAGACTTTAAACTTGGTCACGGTCATAAATTTGGTTTACACATTCTGTATCGACATTCCACATCCACAGAATGGGCAGTGTTATTATAATTGATACTTACCCAAGCATTTGTAAAGCTTTATATAAACAAGCAGACATCAACATGACAAACTGACAAGGTTTTTACAGTGCAGGACCAATGCAAATATAAAAGTAATTCAAAACGTACTTTCGAGATTGTCCATGTGTTCGTGCAGAGTTCTCGCCAAGTTGAAAAACTGAGCGAGAGAGGAGAATGTTTTGGTTTTCAAAATCACAACATTAATTTACAGTGTAAATGTCCATAATACTATGTGTGACAGCTCACACGACAACCAATGTACTGTACTTGGACATGAACTAACAGAACAGACAACGAATCTTGTGTGAAAGAAAACGTGTGGAAGGACAAAGCAGGTAATGTAATAATAAAATACAAATAAATAAAAAGTGCTGCTTACCCCGGCATCATTGACTGCCCCAAGGACATCAGAGAACCTCTGCTCACACAGGTGCAGGAGCACCACCAGATACAACCCGCAACTGATGAACTCGTACTCTGACTAAGGAATCAATCACAGGCAAAAAAATTAATAAAATGGTTGGCATTGACTTTGCTCTGACATGTATCCTTGCCACTACTGAATCTACAGAGCAAGTGTATTTTAGTGCTGCAAATTATTCCTTGATTACCAACCGTAGTAACAAATATTGGAGTTCAATCACTATAAAAGACACGTGCGCGCGCACACACGGTCAGGAGCAACCATCAGAAAGGGGGAAAAAAAATAAAAAAAATTATCTCAGTGATTTGGACCATAGCACGTTTGTTGGTGCTATGGTGTATGTAGCTGTTGATCTCTTGGGATTTTCACACACAACAGTCTCTAGAATTTACTCCGAATGGTGCCAAAAACAAAAAACATCCAGTGAGTGGCAGTTCTGTGGATGGAAACTGCCTTGTTGATGAGAGGTCAATGGAGAACGGCCAGTCTGGTTTGAGCTGACAAAGTCTACGGTAACTGAGATGACTCCTCTGTACAATTGTAGTGAGCAGAATAGCATCTCGGAATGCACAAGATATCGAACATTGAGGCGGATGGGCTACAACAGCAGAAGATCATGTTGGGGTCCACTTCTGTCATTCAAGAACAGAAAACAGAGGCTGCAGTGGGTCAACCATTTGAGTACCTCAGCAGTGATCCAGATTAGTCAGACCAGGCGATGCATTTCAAATTGTCTATGGTCCAGTTTTGGTGAGCCTGTGCCCACTGCAGCCTCAGTTTCCTGTTTTGGTCACCTCTCTTACCAAGGCCCTTCTACCCCCGATTGCTCAGTTTGGCCGGGCAGCCAGTTCTAGGAAGAGTCCTGGTTGTTCCAAACTTCTTCCATTTAAGAATATTGGAGGCCACTGTGCTCTTGGGAACCTTCGATACAACAGAATGTTTTTGTAGCCTTCCCCAGATCAGTGTCTCACACAATCCTGTCTCTGAGCTCTACATGCAGTTCTTTTGACCTCATGGTTTGGTTTTTGCTCTGATATGCATTTTCAGCTGTGGGACCTTATATAGACAGGTGTGTGCCTTTCCAAATCATGTCCAATCAATTGAATTTGCCACAGGTGGACTCCAATCAAAGTGTAGAATTATCTCTAAGATGATCTAGGAGGAATATGATGCACCTGACCTAAATTTACTAATTTGCACCCACCAAAGCTCTTTAACACACCTCACATCACCACTTTTGTGATTAAACAACCACTCCAGGGTAAATTGTTGAACTTGCACTGGTGGCCAAAAGTTTGGAATAATGTACAAATATTGCGGTTTCAGAAGGAAATTGGTACTTTTTCCCCGAAGTAGCATTCAACTGATCAAAGTAGAGTCAGGACATTACTGATGTAAAAAAACAGCACCATCACCATTTGAATTTTTTTTTTTGATAAAATCTGGACAGGCCCAATTTCCAGCAGCCATCACTCCAACACCTTATCCTTGAGTAATTATGCTAAATTGCTATTTTGCTATTATATCAAACACAGCTGAAAGCTATTTGGTTCATTAACTGAAGCTGAACATTGTCTTTGTGTTTGTTTTTGAGATGCCACAGTGTGCAATAGACTGGCATGTCTTCAGGTCAATATTTGGTCAAAAATGGCAAAAAAGAAACTGCTTTCTCTAGAAACTCATCAGTCAATCATTGTTTTGAGGAATGAAGGCGATACAATGCTTGAAATTATCAAAAAACTGAAGATTTCATACAAAGGTGTTACTACAGTCTTCAAAAACAAAGCACAACTGTCTCTAACAAGGACAGAAAGAGATGTGGAAGACCAGATGTACAACTAAACAAGAGGATAAGTACATCAGAGTCTCTAGTTTGAGAAATAGACGCCTCACATGTCCTCCGCTGACGGCTTCATTGATTTCTATCTGCTCAACAACAGTAACGAGAAAGGGTGCAGGATTTATGGGAAGAACTGCAAAGAAAAAGCCACATTTGAAACAGAAAAACAAAAAGGTTAGAGTGGGCTAGAATGCCAAGGATCTGCTAAACTGTCATTGCTGCACATTGAGGATTTTTTTTTAATGAGAATTATTTGTAGTTTAAGAAGTTCTGAAATTTTCCTCCAAACATAATGGTCAATATAGCAAAACAGTTAAATGTTTGTTTCATTAGACCAGAGGACATTTCTCCAAAAAGTAAGCTCTTTGTCCCCAAGTGCACTTGCAAACTGTAGTCTGGATTTTTTTTTATTGTGGTTTTGTAACAGTGGCTTCTTCCTTGCTGAGCAGCCTTTCAGGTTATGTCGATATAGGACTTGTTTTACTGTGGATATAGATACTTATCCATTTCCTCCAGCATCTTCACCTTTGCTGTTATTCTGGGATTAAGGTGAACTTTTTGAACCAAACTACATTCATCTCTAGGGGACAGAATGTCTCTCCTTCCTGAGCGGTATGATGGCTGTGTGGTCCCATGGTGATTATACTTGCGTACTATTGTTTGTACAGATGAACGTGGTACCTTCAGATGTTTGTGAATTACAACCAAGGATGAACCAGACTTGTGGAGGTCCACAATTGTTTTTTTCTGAGGTCTTGGCTGAATTCTATTGATTTTCCCATTATGTCAAGCAAAGGCACTGAGATTGAAGGTAGGCTTTAAAATACATCCACAGGTACAACTCCAATTCAGTACACCTCCTATCAGAAGCTAATTGGCTAATTGTTTTCTGGAATTTTCCAAGCTGCTTAAAAGGCACAGTTAACTTAACGTAAACTTCTGACCCACTGGAATTGTGATAGTCAATTAAAAGAGAAACAATCTGTCTGAAAACAATAATTTAAAGAATTACTTTTGTCAAGCACAAAGTAGATGTCCTAAATGACTTACCAAAACTATAGTTTGCTAATAATAAATCTGGAGTGGTTAAAAACAACCCAAGTGTGTTTAAACTTCTGACTTTAACCACACGCACGCAGAGTTGTAGCAGAGTGCCCAGACGGACGCCTCTCCTCAGTGCAAAAAAAGCCCCTGAAGGACTCTCAGACTGTGAGAAACAAGATTCTCTGGTCTGATGAAATGAAAATTGAACCGTTTCGCCTCAACTCCAAGTGGCATGTCTTGAGGAAACCAGGCACCGCTTATCACCTGCACAATACCATCCCAACGGTGAAGCATGGTGGTGGTATCATCATACTGTGGGGGGGATTTTAAGCGACAAGGACTGGGAGACTGGCCAGGTTTGAAGGAAAGCTGAACACAGCAAAATATAGAGATATCCTTAATGAAAACCTGGTCTAGAGTGCTCAGGACCTCAGACTGGGCTGAAGGTTCACCTTCCAACAGGACAATGACCCCAAGCACACAGCCAAGACAACGCAAGAATGGCTTAGGAACAAACTTGAGTGTCCCAGCCAGAGCATGGACTTGAACCCAATCGAACATCTCTGGAGAGACCTGCAGAGCAGAATGGCAGAAAATCCCCACATGCAGGTGTGCAAAGCTTTTCGCATCATACCCAAAAAGACTTGAGGCTGTAATCGCTGCCAAAAAGGTACTTCAGCTAAGTACTGAGTTAAGGGTCTGAATACTTATGTCAATGTGATATTTCAGTTTTCTTTTTAATAAATTTGCAAAGTTTTAAAAATGTTTTTTTGCCATGTCATTATGGGGTATGGAGTGTAGACTGATGTGAAAAAAAATCAAGCGTTTTAGAACAAGTCTACAAGGATATTGTCAAAACAAATGTGCTTGATGACAAGTCAAATTTTGATCCACTCACCCTCTCATGAGACCTGTAGAGCTCATTAATGTCAAAGTTCTCAATGTTCAGGTGCAGTTTTTCCTTGCAAAGCTCACAGGTAGTGATGGCCTCCAAGTTAGAGCCTGCATTTCATAACAGATACACAGACAAAATTACAAAATTACAATTACTGCAAGCAATAAACAATGGTGTTCTTCACTAGATATTAGAACATTTAATAGACCGCCTTCCAATTCACAGGTACTGAATACCAGATCTCCCCTGTCAAACTGACAAGTGTAGATGGCATAAATTCAACCTAGTCAAATACAATGAACATATGTAAACTGAGCTTTACGTGCCTTGTTCTACGTTTCATTGCAGTTTCCTGTGGTGAAATGAACACTAGAGGCGTTACAATAACTGCGTTTTATCTACCTTTACACAAATCACATCTACAACAGCTGATTTTTCATACAATTACTCACACACTGCTACGTTATGATATTTAAACAATTCCAATAATGCATCACTTGAAAAACAACCAATTTAAACGCTGGTATTACAGACTCGCCTACATATACAAACTTATTCCAACGTGGTTAGCTTGCATGGTAGCTCACCTGATAGAGTAATGGGCTTTGTACTCGCAAGACCATGGTTTGAGCCTAACCAAGCATGCATGCTGACATGACAAAAGTGTCATAGAAGCAACACGAAATGACATGGTTGCTTCAAAAAGTGTTCTTTTCATTTCTAATTTAGTTTTTGGACAATCAGTAAGGTTTAGGTGTTGGTTTAGGGAAAGGATGTTATTTTGTATACCTCGCATTTGCTTTTTAGATCACTATTGGTTATGTTTAGGAGGTACATTTTATTCATTCAAATCTCCATCTAATATTTATCTTGAAAACCTTGTCTGATTACAACACCATTTCACTTGATTTCGGCACCCCCCGCTGGACATTTCAATAGGAAACTGCAGCGAAACATGTAATAAGACACGCAATTTAGATTTGCAAAAAAGTCGCCATGGTCACGTAACGTTCAAGAGATCCAGCTGTATAAATTCACTGATCATACAAACTAATATACACAATAGTTACGTCTTATTTATTGTAACCCTCTCAAAAATATATCAACCATACCAGAGCTGATTTTGGAGCGAAGCCATTTCTTAATGCAGTCCTGGTGCACGTACTGCAGGCTGCCAGTGCACTTGCAGGGCACGATCAGAGGGTTGGAACTCGAATCCTCCCCCATCTGACAGATTCTGCATAGATCACCCTCCTCTTCGTCAGAATCCTCCAATAGCAAACTATAAATTAGGAAAGAGATGTGGATATAATCAGCAAAGGAAATGGTAAACCACTACTATTGGGTCTCATTCATCAACAGTACATTAAACCTGTGTGAATGTTTTCACAAACTCTTGATTCTGCAGCAACTTTGCATTTAAATTCATTCCAACTTCCTAAATTGTCAAAAAATCCTCTTCCATTGACGCAGCAGGTTATGTGTCCTCTTTAAATCATTTATTAACGTGTAGTGAACATCATCATTGCTTTAAAAGTCTTACCTCTCCTGAATCTTTCGCAGTCTCTCTGGGTCTCTGGAAGGGGCAGGTT
This sequence comes from Moxostoma hubbsi, assembly GCA_032164185.1. Classification (NCBI taxonomy): domain Eukaryota; kingdom Metazoa; phylum Chordata; class Actinopteri; order Cypriniformes; family Catostomidae; genus Moxostoma; species Moxostoma hubbsi. The sequence continues at coordinate 3,471,458 of JAVLUX010000017.1, read as the reverse complement.
TTTCTTTCACCTGTTCATCGGTTTGACTCCTCCCCTCTGCACCCACACCAATTATTACATTCTCAGGCATACGGAAGAGGGGGCTGGACACCACTCTGCCAATCCCGTTGCTCCGTCCTGCTAGACGGGCTCCATCCTGCAGAAGTGATGACGAGAGACCTGAGGCTTCAGTGGAGGGTGCTGCTGTGGCACCCTCTGATGATGACTCTTCTTCATCCTCGTCGTCATCATCATCTTCACAGCAAGAGCCCCTGTTGGGTGTTTTTCGGCCATTTTGGTCACCAAGGGGAAACTGGGGTGAGCGGCGAGGGTTCAAGCGCGCACTATCATCCTGCCTATCCCTTCGACGCCGAGAAAACAGAGGGGTACAGCGGTTCCAGTTTAGCCAAGCCAGGCCTCCTGAAGCCCTGAGCGATTCCGGTTCAGGCTCCACATTGGCACTCTCCTGCACAGGAGCAAGGGATGGCCCGCGTCTGCGCAGAAATGAAAACGCCTGAACTGGGTCCGAGCTCCTCAGCTCTGCTTCCAAATTCTCTCTACTGACTGGAGGAGGGGGTTCATTAGGCGGGGCTTCATCTGGGCCAGAGTCATATGACCTTGAATCAGACACCGAGCTAGTAGTAGAGCTTGACTCCTGACTGGAGCGTCGGGAGAAAAGCCGGGATAGCAGACGCCTGGTTGATCGCCTGCCATCGGAGTCACCACTATTCCGAGTAGTGAGTGGAGCAGGGGCGGGGTTAGATAGAGGTGGGCTGGAGCTTCGAGCAGTAAGGGCTGTGTAAGGGGTGGAGCTCCAGGATGAAACTTGGGAGGGATCCGAGACAGAGGTGGAGGTTTTGGTGGCGCTAGAACTGGAGGTGGAACGTGGAGTTTCACGAGAGAATGGTCCAGACGGGAACGCGGAGGTCAGTCTGTGGGAACTGCGTTCCAGTGGGGGGAGGTACTCAGTCGGGATACAGCGACTGGATGAACCGCTCTCTCTGTAGGAGTAGTACTGGCTCTCTTTGGGTCGAGCACCCTGTGCATAGGTGGAGGTAACACGCTCGGAGCGATCTGAAGCACAAAAATAAATAAGACAGAGTTGATCATTCAGTTTTAATTGATACATTGAAGAGATTGGTGGGAATATCTAGAGATCCATTAGACAGGTTTGTTTCCTACTTGACGAATAAGAAATTTGTTTGAAGTTTGTTGGAGTGGAGATGTCCTCTTCTAAAATGAATTGTGGTGTTCCACAAGGAACTCCATTAGGCCCTACACTGTTTTCACTAATATGTGTGTTAACTTTTTGATCTGTAATTCAAAAATACAATTTCATTGCTATGCAAGATGACCTGTAGTTGTATTTGTATCCCCAATGATATGATCCGACTAATTTACATATTCTTAAAGTGAATATAGGAGAAAATTGGGTGGCATGTAATTTACTTCAGATAAATACTTTAAGTTAATAAAGAGGTTGTTATAAACGGTCATGATTCATGAGTCAGCACTTAATAAGGTGGTCACAAATATTCAGCAGGTGGTGAAATTTATAGTCTATTTTGACACAAATTAAATTTTTGAATACCATGTCAGGAAGTTAATTCAATCTTGTTTTTATCAGTTAAGGAACATTTCCAAAGGCAAGACATGTCTTGAGTTAAGGAAGCTCATACATGCTTTTATTTTGCCTCGATTTTTGTAATGACAACTTTGCATTGTTAAATCAATGCACTTTAATACCGCTACAATCAGTGCAAAATGCTGCAGCTAGACTTGTCACAAACAAGGTCTTTTGCTCATATTACTTGAGGTTTAGCTTCTTTGCACTAATTACCAATTGCTTTTTGGATTTTATTAATTACATATAAAAGGCATTACATGGGTTGACACCAGAATATTTAGCAGAACCATTAAGACCATATAAAACATTAGACCTCAAAGACCTTGTCATGAACTGTTGGCTGTAGCAATACCCAGATACAAAGGTGCTATATAAACTATTATCATTATTAAATATGGTTACCATGATGGGCTACATAAAATGACATTTTTATACAATGTTGTTGTTGTTTTTTTTGCTAACAAAAAGGTACACCTGATTCAGCTCATTAGTAGAGTGATCCATGAACTGAACTGGGTTTGTCAGACAAGACATCCACAATGTGCAGTTCTGAACATTTTTGATGTTTTATCTGACAAACCCAGTTCAATTCATGGATCACTCTACCAATGAGCTGAATCAGGTGTATTTAAGGAGGAGTTCACCTAAAATGAACATACACAGTGAAGATGTCAGACCACTGGGCCGGTAACTCGACTCTCCCAGTGAGGTCATCCCTGAATCTGCCCTCTTCTCCAAATCCCTGCGGGCCCACAGACTCTCTGACTGAGTGGATGCGGAAGAGGATGATGAAGAGGACGATCTAGACAAAGGACTAATGGTGGACTTCCATGATGAATCTTAACACAAGATCAATTTGTTAATCCACCATATAAACATACTGGAGAAATGCACTTTATATTCAAAAGTATGTGGGTACCCCCTTCTAATTAACAGGTATGGCTAATCCAGTTATTTCTATGATGTAAAAAGTTAAAAGCTATGCATGGAAATTATATTTGCCATACAGTGAATTCAGAATCAAATGCACTGTAAGGTGTAGCATTAAGATTGGTTATCACTAGAATTACTGGCATATTTAACAAAATAGCAAGTGGCATCAGAATTCTCTTTGCCAGTTTTGAAAATTACTTTAACTAGCTGGTTACAAGGTCATTTAAAAAAAGTCAGGGTCTCAAGTTCACACCGATGTCAAAGTAGAATAACCACAGGTGAAATTTATCACATTAACTATGGACCAGTTTCACTAATGTCAGTAGATCTATAACTTCATTATTATATATAGCAAGTTACTGTATGTTTGATGAAAGATTACAAAGACAAACACTTATTTTCTTTGCAATAATGTGCACAAATAAATTGTACATAAGACAACACACCTGTATTAAATAAAAAGGGTCTTTTTTTAATTTTTTTATGTACACTCCGTGTCAAAATACTTTTGGGACACCTGTATTTCACATTTTGTATCATACTACAGAAAACTTGCTAAAAAGTACTTTTCTTGGTGCAATTACTTAATTATGACAATTAGTGATGGCAAAATACCAGTATTTCGGTACAAAGTCGATACTGAAATAAAGAGGTCACGATACCAGTGTTTCTACAGTACCGGAGTAGAGTCAAATTTTGAATCCCTAGTATCCTTATGTTTAGGGGAAGGTGTAGGGATGGGCTTTAGGGACAGGGGCCAATCAGGTGGCCGTGAGTCAGATTTTGGCACACCACAGGTTACACAGATCTCAATTAGGTTCCTGCACGCAGTCTGACGGACACACTTTTCAAATGCAAAAGTACCATGAAATTTCACTGGCATCTGTACAGACCACAGAAATTTTGGTATCATGACATCACTAATCATAAGATACACTAAACATAGGGCCTATGTCTAAATGGACCATAATGCATGAGCATTAATGTGCGATCACCTGACATCCTTCCTAAAGCGGAGTAAGAGCTGGCAGGTGTAGAGGTCGTCGGGGTTCTGGAATACGCTGCTCTATTTGTATAGGACAGTTTGGCTCGTTTAGACTCGCTGTCTTGGGACGTGCCCAAAAGTCCAGAGTAGTTTCCCAGTCTTCTTTCAGAGTTGGTCTGAAATACATGCATCCAAACACAGTCTAATGTCATACAATGGCTCAACAGCCTCCAATATTTTGGGGACTACATGTGATATGAGTTAAGGAGGCCTCAAAGAGGTATCAAAAGACATAGTTGATTTTGGTCCATGGTGGAGTCTATATCCGACTGGTGGGATGATTTTACGAGAGAGGAATAATATATATATATATAATTAAAAAAAAAAAAAAAAAAAAAAAAAATCAAATTAAAAAGCAAAATATATGCCCTCCCCGCACTTCCATTTATTAGATTGCATGAAACACCCTTAATATGCTATATTAAGCTTCATCAGGACAGATTAATGGCTTAATTTTTTGTTGCATATTATAGCTGATACTGTTGGTGACCGATCTGGCACAGAGCACGTTCGTTTTCCTAATTTTACAGGAATAGTTCTTTCAATAATGAAGTCTATTGCCATCCCAGATGTGTACGACTTTCATCAGTAGAACACAACTGAAGATTTTAAGGTCTCTTAAGGGCTCTTTTTGTCCATACAATGTAAGTGAATGGTGGCCAGAACTTTGAAATGCAAAAAAGCACATAAAAGGCATCAAAGTTATCCATAAGTCTCCAGTGGTTAAATCCATGAAGTGATATGATAGGTGTGGGTGAGAATCAGATCAAAACAGCCCAGACCAGTAGGCAGCAATATGCATGAAGAACCACTAAAAAAAAAAAAACAGACGTGGAAGTGGTCGTGAAAGCTGCGTATTGGCAATTTTCTTCACAATAAGAAATGCACAGTGACATATTTTATGATTCAATAAGTCGTGAGCAATCACGTTATAGTCTAGCTGCATTAAACTCGAGGGACGAGTGTCCCCACCACAGAGTGTGCATCAGCCGGATGCAGTTTCAATCTCTCCCCCTTAGATCGGGACATTCACACAACTCAAAGAAGAGGCGCTGAACGCACAGAGAAATGTCAGTTTCAGAGATTGTAGTTATTTACACGATCTGCTAACTTATCATTTGAACTTTATTAAAAGTTATAATGCATTAAATATAACTGCATTAAAGATGTAACACTGGGTGTTTCCTTTAAAGAGCTCCGTTTATTCCACAACGAGAGTGCTTCTGAATTTACTCATTTGTTTTTGTGTAATTCCCTCATACTTTGCGATCTACATCAGCTGAAGCGGTTTGGGAAGTTTAGAGAGCATCTGGACTGTGATCTGTGTAATTATTCCTCTCAGTCAGGTGTGGACTGCAGTGCTGCTCTCGTGTCAGAGTTCATATAATCTCATGTTACGTTAAATGGGATCGAAAGACTATTCAACAACGAAAATTGTCGACATAGTTGATAACATCGACTAATCCTTCCAGCCCTATTAAATATTGATCGGTTTCTCACCCACACCTATTATATTGATTCTCAAGACATTGATTAAACCTCTGGAGTCATGGAGATTAATTTTATGCTGGCTTTGTGGATTTTGGAGCCTCAAAGTTCTGGTCACCCTTCATTTGCATTGCATGGGCCTACAGGGCGGAGACATTCTTCTACAGAAGAAAAAGTCATACACATCTGGGATGGCATGAGGGTGAGTAAATGATGAGAATTGTAATATGTTGTTGAACTCACTTTAAAGTTGTGTGTGACTTGCTCACAGCAATAACGACCAGTACGAGGAAACATTAGGAAAGAAAGAGTTTCAGAATCAATGTCCCACAGACGATTTTCTTTCTCGGTTTACAGAGACTATTGCCAGGGTCAGAAATTAAGGCGGGTTCAGGACAAAATCCCCCGAAATAAATTTGGGGGCAAACAAAATGCCCTTGTAATAAATACTTCTATTTATTTGTAACATTAAATAGAACTTTAACATTCTATTACAGTCCTATTTTCATATTATGACAAAATATGAATTTGATTTAATTGTTAGGACAAGAGGTAATACATTCAAGCATTTTACATATACTGATGAGACTAGAGTTAAAATGGTTAGAAATAAATATGCTACCATAAAAGTTAAAAATGCCCCTTAAAAATACAGGTGGCAAATATTGCTCCATAATGTAAAAACGTTGCGATCAGAGGTAGGTGTGATATTTGGTGGCACCCATTTCAATGATGCCTTTCAGGGAATATGAACTTTTTGGATTTAAAATAACACTTAAGAGAATTTTTTTTTTAGCACCATTAAAATTAGCCGTTCAGTTCAAACCTTACTCTGTGATAGGTTCAGTCCATATGACTTTTTAAAAGGCATCCAGTAATCCAGCCAATAGCAGAAAAGAAATCCCTCTCAGTGGACAGTATTGTGTGTATATACATAATCTAACGGCCGCAGGTGAATGACATCAAGTTCCATGAGCTCCCTTTTGATTTACCCCTCTATTAGTTATTTGATAAGCACAAGCCGATTCTCGACTTCAGAAAAGCATGCATTGTTCATGTCATCTGCATGGTTACAAAACAAATGCAGGAGGTGCTGTTATTTTCCAATACAACACTCAAACTAAATGTTGGCAACCCAATCATGCAAGTTAGGGTTTGACTTAATAATTTATGAAAATACTTACAAGTCTGCCTCGGTCCCCATTGGAGGAGTCGATCCACGATCGATCACAGGAAGACGAGGAGGAGGAGACCGTGACAGGTGTAGAGAGTTTCCAGCTTGAGCGGCGGCTCTCAGATGAGCTGTAACCTCTCGGTGAGCTGGCCAAATGGGAACTCTGGAACACACAAAAGAAACTTGAGAAATGAGCACAAAACACGTGGACATGGGAGGACAAACGTGACAATCACTGAGTCATTCAACAGTTGCTTGTTCTATAATCGCTCTGGGGTTTTTCCCTCTTCAAGACCATTGAATGGTAGGTTTCTTAAACCATTTTATTGCCTTGACTTATCTCTGTAAATAATAATAGTTTTTAAATGGAAAAATATATTTAAAAAAATTTAACTCAACATAAGCTTAATTTTTCACCATTCTTACTAGTTCTATGGTAAAACTTTACCATTACTCTCTAAACCCTAAAGTGGTCATTAAAAGGTTAGTTCACCCAAAAATGAAAATTCTCTCATCATTTACTCACCCTCATGTCATCCCAGAAGTGTATGACTTTTTCATCTGCAGAACACAAATTAAGATTTTTAGAAGAATATCTCATCTCTGTAGGTCCATATAATGCAAGTGAATGGCTGTCAATTTTAAAACTTCAAAATCCACATAAGGTCAACATAAAGTACTACAGATGACTCGTGGTTAAATCTGTGTCTTCAGAAGCTATATGATAGTTTTGGGTGAGAAATAAATCAATATTTAATTTCTTTTTTCCAATAGATTCTCCTCTCTGCTCTATCAATTCCTACTTTCACTTTTTTCTGCTTTTGGTGATAAACATTCTTCATGCATATCACCTCCTACTGGGCAAGGAAGATCATTTATGACAAAAAAAAAAATTTAACTTAAATATCGAAAAAGTCTGAACACATGGATTTAACCAGTGGAGTCATAAGGATTACTTTTATGCTCCATTTATGTGGATTTGGGAGCTTCCAAATTTTGGCACCCATTCCCATGCATCGTGAGGACCTATAGAGCCGAAATATTCTTTTAAAAATCTTAATTCGTGTTCTGCAGAAGAAAAGTCATACATATCTGGGATGCCACGATGGCGAGTCAATGATGAGAGAATTTTCATTTTTGGGCGAACTATCCCTTTAATAAAAACATTTAAGTGGTCCCAATTATACAGTACTTGAAGTCACATTTTGGAATTTTCACATTCTTTAAACTTGGGCTTCGAGTACTACCAACTCAAAATGATCAAGTACAAAAATGTGGTTGTGTGGAATACCCATAAGACCTTGAAAAAAAATTGTTCAATACAAGTGAACTCAAGCGATCAAGTTAAAAAAAACCTATAGTTTTAATACTTATGACTATTGTTGTAGCTGTGAGAGTTGTGATTTTTTTTAAGTCACCATTAGGGTGATAAGAGTTACCCCTGGTGAACTTTGAGCATGTTAAATTTAATCCATTCTTCTTTACTAAATTGTACTTCACAACAGTGCAGATTTATGTACGGAGCAGAATATAATGTGTCATATGGTAAACTTAGATTTCAGTCATAATTTTCCTTATACTGGATAAGACGTGATACAACTATTTAAATAAAAACACTGATACTTTAAAATCACAGGTGACTTGTAACTAGTTAAAGTTATTTAAAATAAGTTAATTTAACTAAATAAGTAAGTTTACTTAGAAAAAGCTTGCAAACCATGAACAGTGAATCAAAACACCACAGCAAACTCTTCCATATGGGAATTTTGCTTTGTCGCAAGGTTAGAATTTTATGAATGAGCGGATGGTGGCAAACCTTGTTTAATGTCCACTTCATACTAAGACCGACTAATATCATGATGTAGCAAAGTTATTACTTGTTTTTACATGTGATCTTGGAAACGTTCCCGAGAGCCTAATGCAATCCTGGGAGCTTCAGTAACCTTATCTAGCGAGACAGACCTTGACATGCTGACGAGATCCGGGGCCAGGAATCCAGCACGCCCTATAAAAAGCCCAATGAAATAAGCCAGTGTAACCCGAAGACCTTCCCATAGACCCAGCAGTGCAGCGGAACTTGAGATGGTTACAGTACTGGAGGACTGATCTCCACACTGGCTCTGTCATGCCTCTAGACACCTTATGACATTTTACTGATCCCAGATGTGCGTTACTTTCTTCTACTGAACACAAATTAACATTTTTAAAAGAATATTTCAGCTCTGTGGGTCCATAAAATGCAAGTGAATCGGTGCTAAAATCTTGAAGCTATAAAAAGCACATGAAGGAAACATTAAAGTAGTCCATACGACTCCAGATTAATTTGACTCTGGATTAATTTAGGTCTTCTGAAGCAAAACACCAGGTGTAAGAAATAGTTCAATATTTAAACCTTTTTTTTTTTCTAAAAATGTTAGCTTCCTGCCAGCTGTGATATGCATGGTCACGAGGGTGAAGTGCAAACTGCCTCTAGCATGACATAAGAGTTGGCATGTCGATAGGGTCAGATGGTCTGAAATTGACGGGAAAAATGTTCACTGCACGCCCTCAATATTTTGAGTGAATCAGTCAGTGTTGTTATCCCACTAGCTTCAGTCGCTCAGGATCTTTCATAGGGAATCTGTGAAAAGTTAGTCTTTCCTCTTGCAATGATGCCTGCAGATCTAATCTAACATTTGTGTGTGTGTATGTTGAAGCAACATATTGAATTTCGTTCTTACTCTCTGAAGGTCCCTCCTCCCAATTTTCCCTCAGAACATTTAAAATTCAAAGGGGGAGAAACCCTACGGAGGCTTGTGGGACTTCTCATACTGCAAAAACAGGGTGTTGCTACAATTTACAGTAATATTTTCAGTATTACTCAAAGGTCTGGAAATAAGTTTAATTATTTTGTACTAGTACCGCTTAAATGTGACATCAATAGATATAAATAAAAAAAATATTTGTCTTTTGTTCTTGCAACAGTATATAGACCACCAGGGCCACATTCTGAATTCCTTTGAGAATTTGCAGATTGTCTGTCAGATCTAGTGGTTGCCAGAACGTCCACATTTATAACGTAAATGATACACGGGGATTAGCATTTATTGATTCTCAACTCCGTTGGGGTTAGACAAAATGTGACAGGTCCAACCATTGCCAAAATCATCCGCTAGATAAAATTGTCATATGGAATTGATGTTGAGAATATAGAAATTCTGCAGCAGAATGATATCATCTCAGATCATCATCTCATCTCTTGCATTATGCGCTTAGCAAAGGTAACTCAATCTACGTATATAATAGTTCATGTAGAACTATTCTTTCAACTACGAAAGACAGCTTCAATAATAATCTTCCAGATTTGTCTCATATACTCAGTATGTCAAAAAGTTCAGAAGAATTTAATGTTGTCACTGAAAATATGGATACAGTCTTCACTAGCACACTAGATAGCGTCGGCCGCTTCGATTAAAGAAAGTTTAAAAAAAAATAAAAAATCCTGCAACGTGGTATAATGAACACTCATGCTTTCAAGAGAGCAGCTCGGAAAATGGACCGCAAGTGGAATAATACAAAATGAGTGGTACTTTGCGGTGCATGGAAGGATAGTTGCTGCCAGGTCTGCATATTTGAGCAATCTCATAGAAAATAACCACAACAAATCATAGGTGTTTATTCTGTAAATTGGTAAGGAATAAAACTTCTATTGAACCAGATATTCCACAGCAACATAATAGTAATGAATTTCTTTACTGATAAAATAGAAATCAAACAAAATTGGAACAACACATCCGTCTGCCACAGCATGCCAGAAGACTAAAATTATTCCCCATGAGCTTCAACTTCAATACTTCGCTGTTAGGGAGTCAAAAGGCAAACTCAAAGACATCGGATTCTTCATTAGCCACTGTCTGAAGCATGGACTCATTGAGTTCACCAGAATTACCCGTCATAAACTTGCAGCTGGACTGCGCCTACTCCTCGCTGAATGATACCTATATCAACTTGGTCAAAGGAGGGACAACACTCTCTTAAACTACATAGAAAATGAATTGACCACTAACAAAAGCCTTCATCAGCCAAAATCGAAGGACAATGCATCTACATGCATTTCCTCATTTAATTCAAGATGACTTCAAGGACTTTAACACAAACTTAGTTCATACAAAATCATTGGGTTTAATCATTGACCCACAACACTTACAGTAGTTTACTAATTTTAACCACTAATAGTTTTAAACACAGTGCATCCGGAAAGTATTCACAGCGCTTCACTTTTTCTACATTTTGTTGTTACAGCCTTATTCCAAAATGTATAAAATTATTTTCCTCAATTCTACAAACAACACCCAATAATGAGAACGTGAAAGTAGTTTGTTTGAAATCTTTGCAAATTAATAAAAAACAACTGAAATTTTTTTTTATAATTGCTCAATACTTTGTTGAAGCACCTTTGGCACCAATTACAGCCTTAAGTCTTTGAGTATGATGCTACAAGCTTGGCACACCAATTTTTGGGCAGTTTCTCCCATTCTTCTTTGCAGGACCTCTCAAGCTCCATCAGGATGGATGGGGAGCGTCGGTGCACAGCCATTTTCAGATCTCTCCAGAGATGTTCAGGATTGTTGTTCGGGTTTAAGTCTGGGCTCTGGCTGGGCCACTCAAGGACCCGTAATCACTCCTTTGTTATCTTGGCTGTGTGTTTAGGGTCGTTGTCCTGTTGGAAGATGAACCTTCGCCCCAGTCTGAGGTCCAGAGTGCTCTGGAGCAGGTTTTCATCAAGGACGTCTCTGTACATTTCTGCATTCATCTTTCCCTCGATCCTGACTAGTCTCCCAGTTCCTGCCGCTGAAAAACATCCCACAGCATGAGGCTGCCACCACAATGCTTCACTGTAGGGATGGTATTGTCCAGGTGATGAGCGGTGCCCGTTTCCTCCAGACATGACGCTTGCCATTCAGGCCAAAGAATTCAATCTCGGATTCAGACTAGAGAATTTTGTTTCTCATGGTCGGAGAGTCCTTCAGGTGCCTTTTGGAAAACTCCAGCCGGGCTATCATGTGCCTTTTACTGAGGAGTGGCTTCCGTCTGGCCACTTTACCATACAGGCCTGATTGGTGGAGTGCTGCAGAGATGGTTGTTCTTCTGGAAGTTTCTCCTCTCTCCACAGAGAAATGCTGGAGCTCTGACAAAGTGACCAACAGGTTCTTGGTCATCTCCCTGACTAAGGCACTTCCCCCCCGATCGCTCAGTTTGGCTGGGCGGCCAGCTCTAGAAAGAGTCCTGGTGGTTCCAAACTTCTTCCTTTTACAGGTGATGGAGGCCACTGTGCTCATTGAGACCATCAATGCTGCAGAAATGTTTCTGTACCCTTCCCCAGATCTGTGCCTCGATATAATCCTGTCTCGGAGGTCTACAGACAATTCCTTGGACTCAATCAAATCACTTTATTGTCACACTACTGTGTACACGAGTGCAACAGCAGGTGAAATTCTTGTGTGCAGTTCCGAGCAACATTGCAGTCATGACAGTGACGAGACATAAACCACTTTACAATAAACAACATATTTACACAACACAATTGCATAACAAATGTACACATACCTACACAACAATTTACATATCAAATGTACACACACACAATGTAGAATACACATACACTAGATAAGGAGATACATACATACATACATACATACATACATAACATACATTACATACACTAACTGAATTGGGTGCGAGAATATATTGACAGAATGAGGATTAATAAAGTGCAGTGCTGATTGTAGATCGTGAGAGATCATGTGTTCAAAAGTCTTATTGCTTGTGGGAAGAAGCTGTCATGTAGTCGGGTGGTGCGGGTCCTGATGCTGCGATACCGCCTGCCTGATGGAAGCAGTGAGAGCAGCCCATGACTCGGGTGACTGGAGTCTCTGATGATCCTCCGAGCTTTATTCACACACCGTCTGGCTTGGCTTGTGTTCTGACATGCACTGTTAACTGTGGGACCTTATATAGACAGGTGTGTGCCTTTCCAAATCATGTCCAATCAACTGAATTTACCACAGGTGGACTCCAATCAAGTTGTAGAAACATCTCAAGGATGATCAGTGGAAACAGGATGCACCTGAGCTCAATTTTGAGTGTCATGGCAAAGGCTGTGAATACACATGTACATGCGATTTCTTTTCGTTGAATTTTTAGGAAAATAACGAATTTAATCAATTTTGGAAAAAGGCTGCAACATAACAAAATGTGGAAAAAGTGAAGCGCTTTGAATACTTTCCGGATACACTGTATATACTTAACAAATATATTAATTTATTTTCTATTATTGCATAATTTGAAACAATGCCCGTTTTGAAAAACGCTATACAAATAACTTGGACTTGACTTGACAGTGCCTAAAAAATACAGCGTATAAAATGAAGCATATTTTGTTTTTCACACGTCAGTTCTCAAGTGAACTTTTCAACGCACATATTGGATCCTCGTGAATGTGCATGCCATAGCTGGCTGGATGAAAAATTGTATTGTTAAAAAAAAGTTTTAATTATGGATCTGTTTATTAAACTTAGTGTTTCGCTTCAGTAGACAATATTTAATCCACTGGACTATGGATTAATTTTAGGATGGCAATGTGTGCATTTTGGAGCTTCAAAATTTTGGCACCCAGACTTGTATGAACCTACTTGTGTTAATTTTGTCACCTATTTTTAATTTAGTCTTAGTCTTAGTCTTATGCCAAATGTCCTTGTTAGTTTTAGTCATTCACATATCTTTTTTTGTTAGTCAAGTTTTAGTCGACTAAAAGTCTCGTCATTTTAGTCTAGTTTTAGTCAAAAGAAAACTCATATCTTAGTCAAGTTTCAAAACATTTTAGTCTTTTTTTAAATAAATTATTTCTGAGATTAATTCTGAGATAACCATTTCAGTCAAATAATGTTTCACACATCTCAAATATTGGTTAAATGTCATAATTACCAGACAAAATACACTTGTTGAATGATATGTTGAATTCACTTTGTTAAACGTGTCTGGTTTTCTGATTTAAGAGACACATTCACAAATGATGAACTTGTTCTGAAGAGTATTTTATTAAGCAAATAAGTTACATAAAATATATATAACCTGCATAATGTATGTGCCACAACACCATAGCTAACAGGTTAATTTACAGCATAGATGCCTAAAATCAGCATTAGCTTATGAGACGTATATTTAAGTTAACTTCCCTGAATGTGTGGGTGGTTAGCTTTTAGATGTCGCTTAAGGTTGGTGGTGTTTTTCCCGGTATTGTTTGTCCGCAGTGCTTCCCGTCAGTTATAATGACACATTCTGACTTTTTGTCAATATCATCGTACCTAAAATGCGACCAAATATCGAGCCTCTTCCTTCCATCTAGCATGTCGTCGGCGCTCGTCGCGTGTTCGCCACTGTCTATGATTGTTGTGTTCTTGCTCCATGTAGTTTCGTGTTGCAGCCACAGGAGTATGAGACCTGTAACCGTTACTAGAGCAACAGCGCGAACTCATTCGGAATACTTTGAAGGCGTAACAGCTGAATATTCTATCTCATGATGAAAAAGTAGAGACGATTGTATACGAAAATGAAGAGAGATTTTATCTTAGTTTTTATTTTATGCAAAACATTTTAGTCTCGTCTTTTTTCGTCAACAATAATGCATGTTAATTTAGTCTTAGTCAGCGTTTTTGGACATTGGTGCAGTCTCGTTATCGTCTCGTCTTAGTCATGGAAAAAAAGGTTGTTGACGAACATATTTAGTCTCGTCTCGTCTGACGAAATTAACACTAGAACCTACAGAGCAGAGATATTCTTCTAAAAATCTTAATTTGTGTTCTGCACAAAAAAAAGAATGTCATGCATATCTGGGATGGCATGAGGGTGAGTAAATGAGAGAATTTGGATTTTTTTGGTGAGCCATCCTTTAACGATCCTCTTTGGTGTCACCCCAAGATCTGACTTGTCGGCATTGACTTACAAAGATAAGCTCGTTTGAGATGAACAAGTTCTGCACAGAACGGATAACAGTGATTACCAGCAGGTCCATACAGGACTTGCTGTGATGTCATGGCGACATATGCCAAAAATACTCTTGTGAGGGTGATGCAGATGAAATTTTTAGAGCCAGGTGGCACAGTTGCTTGCTTTCAGATGTGCAAATGGCAAGTGTGAAGGAAACGACTAGCTGACGACACATCTTCATGCTCATTAGCTTAAACAACTGTGTTTTGTTCTCTTCTAAAATATTTGATCTAAATCAGATATCATGTTGAGCGTATAAATTGTGTGACTGTAAATATGCCAACACTCAACAGTGCCATCTCTGTATGGGATATGTCATTATAAAATTTCTGAAATACATATTTTTATTGAACCAAGATGATTAAAAAAAAAAAATACTGAGAATTTAAATACAATATTCATTTTCATTTAAAACCAACAGAAATTAAATGACATCCTTACAACAGAGAACTTTTTTATAAATACTTAATATGGTATTATTGTTTTGTACTGGAGATGGGCTATGGGAGGGTACAAATAGAGGCAAACTGGCAAATATGGACACTTGCTGTTCTTTTACCAGACAAACCAGTATATACTGTACCACCAAATACCAATAAAAAGACGTTTTGAGGATTTGCAGGTGACTGTTACAGCAGGTCTTCTACTGTGTAAGGTCTGATGAGGATTCAGAAATGACAGCAGTTATGTTGCACTACCTGTGGAGCTGCATATGAACAGGAGCCGCTCCAGAAATGAATGCATCACTGTAATACCTGATAGTCTGAGTCTAGCTTGACAGAAGCTTCTCTGCTGAAGCGATCTCTCCCCAAGACGCTCCCTCTGCCATAAAGATGACTAGCACCGAGCGCTGAGGATGAGGAGGACAGGGAGGAGGGTGATGACTGTGAGGAAGAGCTGGAGACAGCGAACGGAAACCGACGAGACTTTGAATCCATCTCTGAACTGCACCCTGAGAGACAGAAAAGGAGTGTGAGAAAGCACTACAGCTGAATACCGATGGCAGCAGACAAACCAACATTGCACTTAACAAGTGTGTCTTCAGTCACTGACTACCACAACCTGTCATGTATTACAAATTGCCGCCAGCAGTTTGATGCTTTTTAAGTTCTAAAAATATGAGTGACACCAGACAAATGTGAATTTGAAGATGGAAAGCGGACAGAAAAACATCCACATTGCCAAGATACCCTCTATTCAGCAATGGCTCACCTGCTTCGAAAGCTTTAAAGGAATACCCACAAATTAATTCTGTCAATATTTACACACCCTGATGTCATTTTATATCCATATGAAAATGGATATGAATTCTTCTGCATAGCACAAAAGGAGATATTTTAAAGAACGTCCCGATTGTTGACGTCCATACAAAAAGTTAGCGACTCACTTTTAAAGCTTAACAAAAAAAGGTACCCAAGTGCCATAAAAGTAGTCCATGTGACTTGTGCGTCATATTCAAAGTCTATGAAAACCATCCGATTGCTTTGTGCGATGGAAAAAAAAAAAAACACCTTTTCCACAACTAATCATTTCAGTATAATATAGAGCAGACAGAGAAGAATTAAAAGCTGTAGACTGTTAAGAAAAACTTTAACTACTCTACTGGATAATACGGAATGTATTCTTTAGTGGATACCTTGTGTTCACTTTAGTTGAGATAGTGGTCAATGAATATATTTGTAATTTTTGAACTACTACTACTGCTACTACTCCAGCAGGGGGCCCCAAACTTCCCTATCCCGAGCGACATTAACCAGCTCTGACTGTGGGACCCTGAGGTGTTTCCAGGCCAATATAGAGATGTAATCTCTCCACCTAGTTCTGGGTCTTCCCCGAAGGCCTTCTCCCAGCTGAACGTGCCTGAAACTCCACCCTAGGGAGGTGCCCAGGGGGCATCCTTACCAGATGCCCAAACCACCTCAACTGGCTCCTTTCGACGCAAAGGAGCAGCGGCTCTACTCCGAGCTCCTCACGGATGACTGAGCTCCTCATCCATCCTCTCTAAGGGAGAAGCCCGCCACCCTTCTGAGGAAACCCATTTCAGCCGCTTGTACTCAGAACCTAGTTCTTTCGGTCATGTGTGCAACATATACAATGCATTTCTACATGTGTTGATACTCCGGAGACCAAAGCGTGGCTTGCTGTGTGCATTTTCCATTTCCCTTTTTGATTTGTAACTAGCAGCACCTAATAAAACAAGAAATTGTTTTATTAGGTGCTCAATTCTAGGAGCAAATGGTCTTCCTAAAAATATATGTTCACATATGTGGACATGTATCAAACCAAACTAGAGACGCAAAAAGAGGTTTCTTCCCAGTTGATTTTAATTCATTTAAAAATTCTGCGTTCGCCTATAGCGAAGACAAAATTCAACGTCCATGCATGTAGACGAAGGGTCGCCCAAGGTTAAAGGTTTCTTTTAAAAATACAGGAAAGATTTTCAGTCTTTTTTTCCTCTTTTAGCCAAAATATTTTGGAAATTTCAGTGCATCCCTAATATTTGAATTGGGCTCTGCCTATGTGAAGTGATCAATCATTTTATTTGATTTGAGAGCAAATAGCAAACTTGGTCTGTTTGATTTACAATAGTGCACAAGTAGTATCGCATTTTTATGGTGCGTTTTTCCATTATGGGGCTTGAAGGCCCAGAGTCACTACAGTATTCACTGTAATTACATGCCAAAAAGATTGAAAAATAATTTTGAGAAAGATGTCATATGGGTTTGGAACACCAGGAGCATGACAAAATTTTATTTTTTGGGGAAACCAATTAGTCGGTTGTATCACTCTGTAAACCCCCCAACATGTCTTCCTTCTGCAAACTTCATCAAGCCATCTAAAAATACCACCCTCTCTACAGTAAAGTATCAAAATAGCACCTGCAACGAAGGCTAAAGCTCTCTGCTGTATGCACAGCCTTTTTCAAATCACATTTCCAAAGTGAGAACACTGCTAAACTTAACCTGAAGGCATGAAATCACTGCCTCAAGTCAGGTGTCATGCAGAAAGAGAGCAAGTGCGGCAGGGCAGGCCAAAGCCTGTACTTGAAACGTAAAGGCCTACTCTCATTTAGATTATTCAGCAGGATATAGACACAGCATTGCCTAATTTATTAGTCCTAAAGCAAACTGTTGCATAGAGTGGCCCCAAAAATTATTTAGATGCTTATGCCACATTTAGAAATGGATAAATAACAACACAGAGCGATGGTTCCCAACTCGGTTCCTGGAGGCCCCCCAACACTGCACATTTTGTATATCTATCTCCCTTTTCTGACACACCCAATTCAGGTCTTGGAGTCTCCACTAACGAGCGGATGAGTTGAATCAGGGGTGTTTGATTTGGGAAATATCCAAAATGTGAGCAGTTTTGGGGCCTCCAGGAACAGGGTTGTGAACCACTGCATTAGAGATGATCAAACAAATGTGTCAAACCAAGCGATAACTGCAAAAAAGCAAGAACTTCTCAAACTTCAATTTTCTTTGCAATATTTTTTATTACTTTTAACCATCTAGTCTTTATATAATTTTAGAGTATTAAGTTAAACAGATGTCCCAGCAGAGTGACCATTATGTAAAATGGCCCACCAAGTTCGACAACCAGAAAGTTCCCCAAAACTTTTGTCTTCATTTTAAACAATATTGTTTTATCATTTACAACATATATCTTTTGGTAATTGTTTTGCTTGAACGCTGATTCAAGTAATGACATTCTTACATGTTTAAGTGCGATTTAAATGGATAATTTATTAAAAAATAAAAAAGAATCATAAATTATCCATACAATAAATAAATGGTGAAAGAGGCTGTCAATCTGCCCAACTCATCCTTTTTTTGTTTCATGGAAGATATTGTCATGTGGGTTTGAAACATGATGTTTAACATGTGTATCATATTATTTCAAACCAACAGGACTTATTTTCTTCCATTGAAAACTGATACAGATTTCCTGATTCAGTTCCGATTCACAAGCGCTCAATTAGATTTTAATTCACATGGGTATATTTCAGTTAGAATGTCCATTTCGCTTACATATGAAACTCTCCCAGCTTATGCCATTAATAATACAGGGGACCTTCAACCTCAGTACTTTCTGAAAATATACATTTTACAAATCACATGTGTTTTTCATCATTTTAGTTACATTTTAACTTAACGAAATATACAAATCCTTGTTTTCCATTAATATATAGGATATTACATTGCATATTTTATACTTTTATTACATGTTTATTGTATAATGCATAATTTTTTACTATTTAAAAGTATTTACATTGATTTTAAGAACACGTGCTAAAAATTGTTACCGTCTCTTTAAGAAAACCGACCGCCTGTCAATGAGAGCATATTAACGAGAGCGGACTCAAATGGCTCCTTTACCTCATTCGTGCCATTCGTGATTAGAAATAAATGTAATTTTTGTTTTTGTTCAACAATTGACTGAAAAGAACAGAAAGGATATTAAGGGCGTTTTCACACCTAGTTCATTTGAACACTCCAAACAGTCTGAGCGATATAACGTGCAACCCAAATGATCTCAGACTCCCCTAAAAAGGTTCCACAAATGAACCATACTCAGACCACCTCAGGAGATTCGGTCCAAGTATGGTTAGTTTGTGGGACCTTTTGTGTTTGAATTGATTCGTGCTATGTGAAGGCGAAGAGTTTTGCATTTAGTTACAACAGAAGTCCCTCGAAGTCCCTGTTGAAGTCAGACGTTCACATACCCTGTCTTAGGTCAGTTCGGATCACTATTTTAAGAATGTGAAATGTCAGAATAATAAGAGAAAATAATTTATTTCAGCTTTTATTTCTTTCATCACATTCCCAGTGGGTCAGAAGTTTACATACTATTAGTATTTGGTAACATTGCCTTAAAATGGTTTCAATTGCGTCAAACATTTTGGTGTCCTTCCACAAGCTTCTCACAATAAGTTGCTGGAATTTTGTCCCATTCCTCCAGACAGAAATGGTGTAACTGAGTCAGGTTTGTAGGCCTCCTTGCTCATGTAAACTTGCAAACTGTAGTCTGGCAGTGGCTTATTCCTTGCGGAGCAGCCTTTGAGGTTATGTCAATATAGGACTTGTTTTACTGTGGATATAGATACTCGTCTACTTGTTTCCTCCAGCATCTTCACAAGGTCCTTTGTTGTTGTTTTGGGATTGATTTGCACTTTTCGCACAAACTATGCTCATCTCTAGAAGACAGAATGTCTCTCCTTCCTGAGCGGTATGATGGCTGTGTGGTCACATGGTGTTTATACTTGTGGAGGTCCACTCATTTTCCAGTCTTGCCATATTATTAGAGCACTCTAAATTACCAGCGGACTGGCCGCAGAGCAGCTTCTGAAGTGCACGCAAAGATAAACTGCTTTGAAGCGCTGTGATTCACATGCTGAAGTCTGCGAAAATACAACGAAGGATTTTAATAGTGCACACAAAGCACTCCATTTCACTTTAACATTTACAGAATGGTAAATGTTTTGGGTTCATTCATACACGCAGGAGGAGATGCTCGCTTTATTCATGTGGAAATGATAAAATATAAAAACTCATTTTCAAATGTACATAGATCGCAAATGTTTTCCTTCATGCGAAGTAAGTGTCTGTGGGTTTAATCGGAGAGCCTTAACATCTGAAATTGAAGAAATAAGAACAGAAATGTATTACTTTTGCATTTTATAAAGTAGATTAGAAAAAAAGCAGGGTACTTTGGGCTCTTGAAAACAGTGTAAATGTAATGTTGGCCAAAAAGAAAGACTTAAATTGAAAATATTTAAAATATGACTTCTCGTGTCATTCTTTCCCAATGCAATATTTTAAGTTTTTAAAGTCATAAAAGGAAATCACAAGTCCATTTACACTGCTAACACAAAAAGCACTGAGGTTGTTTCCAGCTGGTTCCCTTTCTGGTTCACTTTAACTGAACTGGGTTTGGTTCGTTTAAAAAGTGTTAGATGTGAAACCACCCTAAGAGAGACCTTATTCAACAACAAATGGATGCTGTGGATCTCGTCTTTGGATACAAATCGAAGTCAAATCTACTTTCTCACGATGCAATGAAAGGATCTCAGTGCTGAACTTTTATGCCATCATACAACTCAATCACCGGTGAGTGCAAACCTTTACCAGCCAGTGACATTTATAGTCTCATAGTGCAAAATTTGTTCTCATATGAGAGTCATTTACACATTGTAGAGAGGTGCACATGTAGTAAAAGTTCAATCTTGGGATTTAAGGATCAATATCGATCTCGTTCAAACGAAGGCTGTGATACATCAGAAAATCAATATTCTTACCTAGTACAAATGAAAAGTTATTAATGTAATCCAATGAATGTAAATGCTGAAGGAGACAAATATTCTGCCTTTTGTCTTAAATGGAAGCAAGCACATAATATGAGTTTGGAACATCATGAGGGTGATTAAATGACGACAAGACATTTTTTGGGTGAACTACCATTTTAAAATCACGGACTAAAAATTCCAAGCAGAAATGTTCCAAGCAGAAACAGAATTTTTTGGTTCCGGAGTTCCGAAGTCTCCTTTCCAAATGGTAAATAGTTAGAACGGTGTTGTCAGATCTCACAAGAAAAAAAAAAAGGGACCTGGTCCAGAAAAACAAGCTTAAAATAAGGGACTTGCCTCACCCAAAATAAAAGAGAAGCTTAATTTTTTCAGGCAGCAGGAAGCTTTATTTTGTTGTTTGGTTTTAGGAAAGAATTATCGGAACAAAATTAAATGGTTACCAGCATTTAAAAATATTTTTTTTTCACATGGGAACAATTGAAAGGAATATTGTTCCCATTTTAGGTTACGTTCTGCAAAAAATCCAAAAACGAACGCATTTTCATTCCTTGAACTGTTTTTAGTTCCTGCTTGAAACACAATTAATTTAGGGCAACTGCATTTAGGGTCACTGTATTTATTTGCAGAAATCACATCCGTAAAAGCTAACTTAGTGCTACAGAAAGATGTCTGACAAGCACGTGTATGTTAACACCCGCGTGAAATGGAGTATGCAACCATTGCAGGATGATTTTGTAAAACTCAGGCTCATACCATCGTACACCCAACATAGAGCACACTAAGCTGAACACTTATAACGGAGTCATTATAAGTTCATGCATGCAAATTCAATTTTTTTTCCCCCCTTTTCTCCCCAATTTTACATGCCCAATTCTCACTACTTACTAGGTCCTCATGGGTGTGCGGTTACTCACCTCAATCCGGGTGGTGGACGACAAGTCTCAGTTGCCTCCGCATCTGAGACCGTCAATCCACGCATCTTTTCAAGTGGCCCGTTGCGCATGACACCGCGGAGACTCACAGCATGTGGAGACTCATGCTACTCTCAACTCACCACGTGCCCCATTGAGACAGAACCACGAGGAGGTTACCCATGTGACTCTACCCTGCCTAGCAACTGGGCCAATTTGGTTGCTTAGGAGACCTGGCTGGAGTCACTCAGCACCCCTGTATTCAAACTCACACCTCCAGAGCTCAAAACTCGCTGAGCTTACTGCATGCAAAAACAGCATATTTTTTTCTTCTTCCTGAATCAGTAGTACACTACATAGAGTACATACTTCTACTATTCCACTTTCCTAATTTTAAGGCAGTGCACTGTTTTAGATCAGTTTTAACACAGCAATTCAAAGATTAGAGATTTTTAGTGCCAACCTATGCTGATTGACAATCTGCATCAAATTTGGGTTGAGATTCCAGATCAAAGTAGTGATTTCTAACATTGACCTTTCAAAATCCATGACAGTCTTTATATTCACCATGCATATGGCCTCTAAACAACAATGTTCCAGCCATGTTTGATGCTAAACTTGACAGCAGAACACCATGATCTTTGCTCTGGAGCACAGCTGACACATATCAAGCTGGTGACAGTGCTCGGGCTGTTTTGATTTGCATTTGCTCAGCTCTCGGATTACAAGCACATGAAAACACAAATGGCTCGCAGAGGAGGAACACGCGGATTCTTTACTCTGTACAAAGCATTTGCTCCAATAAATCAGACAGATTTAACTCAATACCTTGAAAAACTGAACATGCACATGACATGCACCACTGATCCGTTAAACTAGAAGCTCTTAATCGCGTTGCATATGATCCCCGGAGAAATTAACATTAATAAACAAGCACTATGCCAAATTTCTAGGCCTTGTTTTTGTTAGCAACGCCACTTCGTAACTAAAATAACATTAAAGCGGCTACATTTTGAAAACACAGTCGAGCAAACGCATGCAATGGGATCGTAAGCATTTATATAACGACATCCACGAACACATTCCGTTACAGCGGCCCAGTCTCACCGTTTTAAAGGGCTCCGATTGGCATCACTTCCGTATGAACTCGCCTCTGATTTTCCGTCTCTCCGCCTTTAATATGAAAGGCGCCCGAGTGATGATATAGAGAGACGGTCACGTGGTTTAAAGTGTAAACGGACACCCGCAGGAAACGCTTATCGTTCATCACGACAGGTGACTGACAGGCTTGTCAGCCAAATACATGGCAGCATAGCGAAATACGCCCCGCCTCTTTGGTGTTGACATGAAGCATACAAATGAAGCAAACTGAATGTGAGACTGTAAAGCAACTTTTAACAGCAGGTTGACAAAAGGAAAGTATTATGTGCATTTAAGGTTGTTTGAAATGAAAAAAAGGTGATACAAAAAGAGAACTTTATTAAAAATCTACCTTTTTTCAAAACACGTATCAATTTCGTAGAAATGTAATCTATTTGTCTATGTTGATTTCATACATTTTCGAAAAACTTTTACAGCATTTATAGCATAAAAAAGACTCGTATAGCCATCAAGTAAAAGGTGTTAAAATATTTCCCATGCACATTGAATACACATTTCTTCCGTGAAAGTATATATATATATATATATATATATATATATATATATATATATATATATATACACACACACACACACAGACACACTGGCAGCCAAAAGTTTGGAATAATGTACAGATTTAGCTTTTCGGAAGGAAATTGGTACTTTAATTCACAATTCAAGTGCTATTCAGCTGATCACAAAGTATAGACAGGACAAGGGATGGATTATGACTTGCAAATGCCTTGGGGCCAATTATCTCCAAGGGCCCCCCTCCAAAGTTGTTGTTGGGTTGGGGTGGGGGAGGGGGTGTTTTTGTTTTCATGCCTAAAACTTGTTGAGCAGGGGGGCAGTTTAAGTTTTCATTGTTGATGGGTTTTCAAGCGGGGGATCACCTAACTGGATTGTCTAACACTAAAGCCCTGGGCCACCCCCAGGCAGTCATCCCATTGGCCTGGTCGGTAATCCATCCCTGGTCAGGACATTACTGAGGTAAAAACAGCACCATCACTATTTGAAAAAAGTTATTATTGAGCATATCTATACAGCAGCATCACTCTAAACCCTTATCCTTGAGTAATCATGCTAAATTGCTAATTTGTTACTAGAAAATCACTTGCCATTATATCAAACACAGTTGAAAGATGTTTGGTTCGTTAAATGAAGCTGAACATTGTCTTTGTGTTTGTTTTTGAGTTGCCACAGTGTGCAATAGACTGGCATGTCTTCAGATCAATATTAGGTCAAAAATGGCAAAAAAGAAACGGCTTTCTCTAGAAACTCAGTCAATCGTTGTTTTGAGGAATGAAGGCGATACAATGCTTGAAATTGTCAGAAAAGTGATGATTTCATCCAAAGGTGTAACTACAGTCTTCAAAAACAAAGCACAACTGTCTCTAACAAGGACAGAAAGAGATGTGGAAGACCAGATGTGCAACTAAACAAGAGGAGAAGTGCATCAGAGTCTCTAGTTTGAGAAATAGACGCCTCGCATGTCCTCCGCTGACAGCTTCATTGAATTCTACCCGCTCAACACCAGTTTAATGTACAACAGTAAAGAGAAGACTCAGGAGGACTTATGGGAAGAATTGCAAAGAAAAAGCCACTTTTGAAACAGAAAAACAAAAGAAAAGGTTCGAGTGGGCAAAGAAACACAGATATTGGACAACAGATAATTGGAAAAGATTGTTATGGATCTGAACCCCATTGAGCTTTTGTGGGATCAGCTAGACTGTAATGTGTGTGAGAAGTTCCCGACAAGACAGTCACATCTATGGCAAGTGCTACAGCAAGTGTGGGGTGAAAGGTCAAGTGCTACAGCAAGTGTGGGGTGAAAGGTCACTGGAGTATCTGGATAAACTGACAGCTGGAATGACAAAGATCTGCAAAACTGTCGTTGCTGCACATGGAGGATTTTTGGATGAGAAATCTTTGAAGTAGTTGAACATTTTATTCAAATTGTAACAGTCATTTTTAATGTTATTAATGTCTTGACTATACATTATCATCAGTTGCCACTTTGGTGAATTAAAGTACAATTTCTTTCCATAAGAGCAAAATCTGTACATTATTCCAAACATTTGGCCGCCAGTGTATATACATATTCATATAATACATATATGCAGAATGGCTACCCTCACTTCGATTTATTGGACAAAGGTTTTTCAGATATTAACAATATTTTTAAACTAAATTATTGCACTGTTTATTTTTTTTTTAAGAAATAATGGTAACATTTTACAATAAGGTTCCATTAGTTAACATGAATTAACAATGAACAATACTTTTACATAATTTGATGTAACAATTTCAACAAATACTAATACATTCAAAAGTTGTATTATTTTATTAGTTATGCATTATGAACTAACATGAAAAATTGTATTTTTATTAACTACATGAACTAAGATTCATAAATGCTGGTATAAATAGATTATTCCAAACGACTTAACGGATTTCAGCTTTACACCATTTTGACACTTTTGACTTTAAGCCCCACAATAAATACCAAACATTGAATGATTTTTTTATGCATTTATGAATAATTTGATATATCCGGACACAAAATGAGCATCACGTCATTGACCAATATACAGGCCTATACAGACTGCACAACTTGAACAAATCAAAGGCATTTATTGTGGTTTTCATTTAGTTTTGGGCAGTTGTCTCTTTGGCCGGTAGAGGGAGGTATAATGCATCAGATACAGTAATGATTGCTCATTCAGTTGTGTTTGCTAAGAGCCACATGGTATTTATCTTGTCACTGTGGTAATTAAAAATACAGTTAACTGTGCTAATAAGACAATAGTGAGAACTGCAAACAAAAATGTTACAAGTCAAGTTACAATATCTGTAAATACACAAAATATATTAATTTGATTAACTGAGAAAAATAATTTATCATATGCACACAAGATTAGAAAAATTCAATTTCATCTTCTAGGAAGACTGATAGGGTTTCATTGATGATACAAAACGTGGGTCATTTTTAATGGCATAGATTTATAGATCAAACAGTTCATAAACAGCAGGTTTTGACAAGGCTATTTATTTAAATATTAAATTATACCCTTTTTAATAGGATAATTTTTGTGGTCAGTGATGAGTAAAATTCTATTTTATTTAGGATTTTTTTATAGTAGTCACCATATAAGTACTTATATGTATAACGTAATATAAAAAATGCAAATATTACATTGCTCAGAATTTTGTCACACTGCCAAATTGCTTGGCTGTATACTCATATGGATGAACATTTTATTAGGAGCCAGATTTTTTGCTATGACTAACAGAGGGAGAGCTCTCTTTCACTCCTAATCCTTACATGGTGACAAAGGCCCCATAATGAAGAGGTCACCATCAGAACAAAGATGGAACACAAGCACCACCCCCACTAGTGTTTGCCCTGTCCGTCTGCTGTCATGTTCTGGCTCCCACCAATGGATGACTGGATTAAGGAAGGGTACTGAAGCTTTATGTTGTAAAAGAGGAAGGAAACTCCAAACATGGATGCCCCACTACTAAAGTTTCAAATTCATTTCAAGAGAGGTTTGATAAACATTGTCTACAGTTTCCACACTAAACAGTTATTTTTATTTTTTTGCATATTTCAGGATCTAAAGACATTAAAACAAAGTGTAAAGTTAAAGGAATAGTTCACCCCAAATTAAAATAGTTTTATCATTTACTCAGCCGTTCCAGATGTGTATGACTCTCTTTCTTCTGCTGAACACAAACAAATTTGTTTTGAAGAATATCTCAGCTCTGTACATCCATACAATGCAAGTGAATGGTGTCCAGAAGCTCCAAAAATTCATGTCTCCAGAAGCAATATGATATATAGGTGAGAAACAAATAAATATTTAAGTCCTTTTTTTTACTCTAAATCTCCTCTTTCACTTTCAAATGTTAACGTGAAACTAAACAGGCACCACATGTGCTTTTCAGATGTAAAAGTAAAAGTGGAGATTTAGGGTAATATCCACTTTCTCTTTCACATTCCTTTTTTGGCAATTCGCAATCCGCATGTAGATCGTCACCAACTGATCGGGGCTGGTCAAAGGTGGAGATTTATAGTCAAAAAGGACTTAAAATTGATCTGTTCCTCACCCACTCCTATCGTATCACTTTGGAAGACATGGATTTAACCACTGGAGGTTTTATGGATTACTTTCATGCTGCCTTTGTGTGCTTTTTGGAGCTTCAAAGTTCTGGCCACAATTCACTTGCATTGTATGGACCTACAGAGCTGAGATATTTGTGTTTGTCATTCACATCTGGGATGGCATGAGGGTGAGTAAATGATGAGAGAATTTTCATTTTTATGTGCACTATCCCTTTAAATGTGTGGGCACTGATTCAGATTATGTTGTACTTCTATATAAGGAAACAGACTCCACTCACCAAATAATACAATCACAGCTGAGTTTCTTTTTTTACAGAAAAAAAAAAAAAAACAATGTAGGGATCAAGGGTAGAAGTCAGTAACTTCAGACATGGCTGAAAGAATGCCTGGCCTCCTTCTCCACAGATGTGTAATCACAAAGGAATGCCTGGAGACCACTCGGCTTTTCCACCGTCCTCCTTTCCCTCGTTCACAAGTGCTTTCCCACGCCTTCCCCTGGTCTCCAGCCTCCTGCTTTTTACCCTGGGCGAGGTTCACGGCACATGAACACACCTCAGAGGGTCATGCTTTCACAAAGGCCACAATGCCACTTCAGGCAGCCAAACAGCACGCAGAACTTAAAATAGAAATCTTGGTGAGAATGTTTCTCTGTCCACCCATTCATGTGATTGTTGTTCCTCACACGCACTTCCCCAGCATCTGACAAACGGCCAGAGAAGAAGCTCTCTTCTAAGCATCTGTTTGTTGAGTTTTCCATCTGAAATGGCAGTTGATGTGTGTTTCAGAACACTTT
Organism: Moxostoma hubbsi; assembly: GCA_032164185.1. NCBI lineage: Eukaryota > Metazoa > Chordata > Actinopteri > Cypriniformes > Catostomidae > Moxostoma > Moxostoma hubbsi. The sequence continues at coordinate 3,443,910 of JAVLUX010000017.1, read as the reverse complement.
TGTTTGCTCAACGTGATTGCGACTGATAACCGAGAAGTGCTGCAATTCAAACAAGCCAAAACACATGGTTCAGTTTACTTTCGTTTTGAAGATCTCTGCCGCTAATCCACAAACGACTGCACAAGTGCATATTTGTACATGGAACTGGTACGTTCTAACCAGTTGTCTTGTAATGAATGCAATACTGCAGTGTAAACACTGAATGTTGCTTTCTTCTCTGTATCTCTCTCCCCCTCTCAAGTTCCTGAAAATCACAGATATCTGCCGGGAAACACTACCTGTTAGTTGTTTATTATTTTCCAGTCCTCCAGGTGTATAGTGACTGCTGTGATTATCCGTCCTCCACCCAAAACCACCCTGCTGAGTGGAGATGGATGGCTCATGGGGGATAAAACCCACTTGAACACACACAAGACATGGCTATTATCACGTTGTTGCTGATGGCCTAGTTTTGATCATACAACATGGAGTCTCCTCCGAATGCCTGACCCTGCTTGCTGCCTAAAGCACAGGCAGCATTGAGCTGAAATGACTAATTAAAGCAGACGTTGTTTTTGCATAAATCAAGGTTCGATGCGGGCTGACAGTTGGCGTGCAAATTTAAATAGATTCCCCGAGATGGGCAAGGGAGAACAAACGTGAACGTTCCGTTGACATTGTGCAATTTAGTGTTTCGCTAGACAGGAAGGGGAAGTCCGCACGCAGTAAGGTGTTCTGGATCAGAGTTGTGAAATGAGATTGTCACTTGTGAATAAATGTTGCACGTAGAAAGCGTGAGAACTCCGAAGAATTGAATGCCTTCGTCTTTCTCTCACACTCTTTCTTCATCTTTGTAGCCAAACGTGAAGTGTCCATTTCACATTTTTGGATGTCTATCCTCAAAGGAGGATAACAAAAGCCAAGCTATCATTTTCAGGCAGAGAATCCTCTTGCAGCTACCCTTACTTTTACTTTGATCTATAATTGTACTATTCCTTTGCACATTTTCAAGTGATTCACTAACAACCTTATTTGTCTATGCCCTTGGGACTGATGCTAGAGACCATAAATAGCATCTATATGTGACATTTGGTAACAGTGCATATACATGCACGATAAAGCATCACACAAGCATCGTTCCACTTGAGCAGAATGTAATTGATAACAGCATGCCAAGGCCAGGGAGAACCATTTATGCACACTCCTTTTAATTCCACAATAATTCATACAACTGTTGTTTAAAGCGCCATTGTTTTTTAAAGGGAAATGTATGTTAAATATTTCCATTAGTGCATTGCACTGTAGGCAGTGTGGTAATATAAATAGTCATTCAAAAGGGTTATTAAATGATATTATCTTTACAAATGGAAACAGGCACAGCAGCTGAAAGCTAATCTCTGGGAATTGATCTGCTGCACAGCCTGTCCTCTGTTTTTCCTTCCTTCCACCCATGAAAATGTACCTCTGTTTTTTTTTTTTTTTTTACTCTAAAGGATGAATGTTGCAGGGTTGCTTGACAGATCCTATTTTACTGATCTTGGTGAACGCTCAATCTATTTTCTTCAATCCCCAACCCCCTCTCTTTATTAATCCTCCTAATGTTTTCTCTCCTCCTCCGGCGGCTGATGCACTCTTTGATATATCATTGCTGAAGGGAGCGAGGGAAAATGTCAATTACAACAGTTAAACGTGAACATTTAACTACTGTACTGGTGTTTTATACCAGGGCTGATATGTCGAAGACAGTGAGGAGAGGAAGGTTTGATCAGTTTAGTGGTCAGGTGAACATGAAATCTGACGCCACTTAAAGGGACAGTTCACCCAAAAATGAAAATTCTCTCATCATTGTCTCACCCTCATGCCATCCCAGACGTGTATGACTTTCTTTCTTCTGCAGAACACATATGAAGATTTTTTAGAAGAGTATCTCTGCTCATATAGCCCATATAATGCAAGTCAACAGGGTCCAAAACTTTGAAGCTCTAAAAAGCACATAAATGCAGCATTAACTTAATCCAGTTGTTAAAGAGAAGTCTTGAGAAGTGATATGGTAGGTGTGGGTGAGAAACAGTCACTTTAACATTCTTCTTCTTGTGTTTTGGTGATTCACATTCTTAACGCATACTGCCCCCTACTGTGCAGAGAGAAGATTTTCTAGCAAAAAAGGACTTAAATATTGATCTGTTTCTCACCCACACCCATCATATCACTTCTGAAGACATTTATTAAAACACTGGTGTCTTATGGATTACTTTTACAATGCCTTTAAGTGCTTTTTTGGGACATCAACATTTTGGCACCCATTCACTTGCATTGTATGGACCAACAGAGCTGAGATATTCTTCTAAAAATCTTCATTTGTGTTCAGCAGAATAAAGAAAGTCATACACGTCTGGGATGGCATGAGGGTGAGTAAATGAGAGCATTTTCATATTTGGGTGAACTGTCCCTTTAAGAGAGAAGAGCACTAAGGAGGGCTGTTTGAAAGTAAAGATTTACAGCAATAATAATAATTAAAAAAAAAGCTCAAATATTCATCCGTTTTTCACTTACACCTTTTTTATCCACTGAGTTTATGTGCTTTTTGAGCATCAAAGTTTATACCCCTGTTGACTTGCAACACAGAGCTGAGATATTCCTCTAAAAATCTAAAAAGAAAGGCATGCACATCTGGGATGGCACGAGGGTGAGAAAATGATGAGAGAATTTCCATTTTTGGGTGAACTATTCATCCTATTACCGAAGAAGCTGCTCTGATAGTGTGCCAATAAAATCTAAAACGTACTTTGTTCCAAAGTGTGCAGCAAGGGATAACATAATTTAAGAGAGAAAATACATCAAGGAATTAAAAGCACAAGCATGTGTGTCTTCTGTGCGATGTGGAGTCTGACTCAGAACCGTTGGCAATGATTGCATCTCTATGAGAAGACACTCCATTTTAAAGCTTTGACTGGATTCCTTTTTTCCCCCTCACATTAATGACCCCTTCCTGGAAATGAGTGGGTGTGGGGGAGAGAGACTGAGAGAGAGCGAGGGAGCACAAGAAAGAGAACAGGGGCTGATGTCAGTGGCCTGTCACACCTCATGTGGATATCCCATGGGTCTGCCACTCCATCACTTCCTATCTGTTTATCTCATCGCCGCCATGTTACAACTTTCCTCACATCTAAGGATGATTAAATGCACCTACAGTAAACAGGAGGACGAAAATTAGTTTAGCACGCGCTCTCACGTTTCTCTGTAAACATTACATGCACAGGTCAAAGGTCGGCTTATGTGCAGTCATCGTGATCATTATGACTACACGCTCTGATGTCATGATGATGTAATAATGTGTACGCTTCCTGCTTAGCTACATTAAAATATGTATAATTGAAATGGTAGAGGAGACAGCCCCTGCCCCAGTCAAATGTAAAAATGGTTTTCATTGCTGACTCAGACACAGGTGAGTGTATATCACACCAGACAGCCTGTATTTTAACTCGACTATGCACCATAATCAAGCGGCTCGCTCGCTTATTTGTAGTCAGATATATTAACAATTTATGGCTGTATAAATTATGTAAACATTTAAAGGTCATCTTTTATTTATGGATACAAACAGAAGCGCTGACAGAGGAACAAACAGCTTGAATACCTAACAGAAACATTTCTTGTCATATCTGTGTTTGGAGCGGGTCTTCTGCTATCGTCCGTCAGGCGCAATCGTTTGCTCGGCTCGGAAGAACAGTTTCCGATTAGAGTATCATTGCTCTAAAGTCAGTCAAGAGAAAAACACTTTTTGCTCTTTTAAAATAGGCTAATAAGGCAAACTGGGGAAACTATTGTCTCCTTTACACTGATTAGCACTTTGCCTAGAGATTTTATGCAAGACTAAGTGAGAGGCTCGCAATTCAATTATTCCTTAAGGCCAGCGAATTGCGTAAAAGACACTATTTTAGTCTCTTGGAGAGAAATTTGTGTCATTGGAAATTAAACGCTTTTGTGGCACGGGAAGGTTAGTGTTGTTAATGGTATTAGGGAATGTGGAGTTCTGAGATTATTAAAATCTGTGTAAGAGAGAGAGAGAGAGAGAGAGAGAGAGAGAGAGAGAGAGAGAGAGAGAGCGGGGTGAGAAAGAAAAGAGGAGAAAAAAAAATCAATAGCTGCAAGCACAGCTCCCGCTCTAGATGGACATCTCCTCTGTCTTTATGCACACTAATAGAAAAATAACAATTAAATCCAAATCGGCACATTAATTTGGTTTCCATCAGTCTCGAGGGAGATCATCTTTCCCGGTTATTATTCAGAGGGTTATTATATCTTCTAATCAAGTCTCTTTAAAAAAACAACAACAATCCAACAGAAGAGACAGGCTGTGATCCCTCCACTCCCCCCCTCCCCCTCCCCCAGCAGGCTTGCATTGCATTCATTGTACTTGTGCTTATTATGTTTCAAATGACCGAGGTACGGCTGACATTCAGGCTGCATGCGGAGAGGCCCAGCCTCCGTTAATGACGCAGCTCATAGTCCTAAGAGCCTGAGCTCCTCACCCACCCACCCATGCCCCAACCCCCAACACACACACACACACACACACACACACACACACACACACACACATACATAAGCTCTAATGAAGAACCACCAACACAATTAAAATCCCCCGTGTGTCCCTGCTGGAAGAGGGGAGGAGGTTACACACATAGTCACTCAGAGGGAGGAATATTACCATCGTGTGTGTGCACACACACACACACACAAATGATGTATACATACTATTACGGCTTTCCTATGTGGTTAGGTTGGTCTGATGATCACAGATAAACATAAGCACATGTACCATACACACATGCACATGTTCAGACACAAGAGTGCACACGTGTGCAGTTCCAATCATCCTATCTATTTCTCCCGTTCTCCGGTGCACTGATCCCTGGTGGTCCGCCTGCCTCACAGTGTCCCCCCCAAAAGCATCCTGTTTTCAACAGGTGGGGGTGGGGTGGGGGTTTAAAGAGGATCAGTGAACAAATGCATACATTGGTGAACAAGTCAGTCTGCCTGCCATCTATGTGTTCTGATCACTCAGTATCTCCAGTTCTCCGATTATCAGTTTTCAAATATATATTTAGTTTCATTATACGGACATTAAAAAAAATGGCCGCGGCATGTAATTACAGATTCAGAGTCATAAATTCTCTCTGACCACAACCAGATTTAGCTCAGCCGTGTAGTTGCATGACATTATCACTAGGACTTTGAACTAAGTGTACATTTTTAAAATGTGCCTAACTCTTACAACACTTGCAAATGATTTGTTTGTTATATATCCTCAGTATCCACAGTTGTCCTTTCAACAATTTTTACTTTCATTATACGCACATTAATGATAGCATCACAAATTCGCTCCGACTCCAATCGAAAACGGCTCACCGGATGAAAATACCAGTGCAGTCACATGACAATAACACTAGCATTTTGAAACTTTATATAGATGTAAATAGACCTTGTTGTTAGTGATGCACACTGTAAAGTGAAATAAAAAGGACCACAATAAATTAATACAAATCCAATTTTTTTTTAAATCACAGTGTGGTCCAATAAAGTGCTTCCGCTCATCACACAAGAGCAAAAACTCTATAGTCGCATCATCTGAAGCGGAGTTGCCCCACTCTGTTTTTTCCTTGCTACCCCTCTATCTCACTTAGGAGTGGCAGCGTGTCCCCCCCCTCCTTTTGTTTTCTTGCTCAATGAAATAATCTTCCACCCCCTTCATCCCTCACCCCATGCCAGCCCCTGGCCCAGTCTAGGTCAGAGGGCCCCCCTCAGCCTGTTGCTGATTGTGAGTGCAGCGGCAGGGAGAAAAAGCACACAATTAGGCACAGATGGCTGTCTGCCTCATGGTGCCCAGCTCGGCTCCCACTGCAAAGGGCCATTCCGCCGCCCCTCGCTTTGCCCGCAAGTGTAATTCAAATGAGAGATCAATGAGTGTCATACTAAATGTAACAGTTTCCATTATTCTGCCATTTATTTGCCATTCCTCCTGAGCGTGGTGGGGGCAGATCCTCTATTTTTCAATCTTTTGGATTACGGAAATTCTGTTGTCAAATAGGAACGTTATCACCTTGTCTCACTCCCAGATGATTTGAGGGGAAACATGGTCATATTAGCTGGGTTAATCCATAATCCCTGAATGTAGCTATGGAGGTAACAGGAAACAAATGCAATCAAGTTTGATCATGCATCACTGTCTTGTGGCATTTATTGGACCGCTTGTGAATGACAAGTAACCAGTCTTAGAATTTAATTTCCATTTCACTGGATGCCACATTATCAGATTTACTCTGCTATTGTGTAAGATATACACCAATCAGCCACAACATTAAAAGCACCTGTCTAATATTGTGTAGGTCCCCCTCGTGCCACCAAAACAGTGCCAACCCGCATCTCAGAACAGCATTCAGAGATTATATTCTTCTCACCACAATTGTACAGATTTACCGTAGACTTTGTCAGTTCAAACCAGTCTGTCCACTCTCTGTTGACTTCTCTCGTCAACAAGGCGCTGAACTACCCCTCACTGGATGTTTTTTTGTTTTTGGCACCATTGAGTAAATTCTAGAGACTGTTGTGTGTGAAAATCCCAGAAATACTCAAACCAGCCCATCTGGCACCAACAATCATCCATGTGATTTTCTAATCAGCCAATCGTGTGGCAGCAGTGCAGTGCATAAAATCATCCAAATATGGGTCAGGAGCTTCAGTTAATGTTCACATCAACCATCAGAATGAGGAAAAAAATGTGATCTCATAGATTTTGGAGCGTGGCATGATTGTTGGTGCCAGATGGGCTGGTCTGAGTATTTCTGGGATTTTCACACACAACTGTCTCTAGAATTTACTCAATGGTGCCAAAAACCAAAAACATCCAGTGAGTATCAGTCCTGTGGACCGAAAAGCCATGTTGATGAGAGAGGTCAACGGAGAATGGCCAGAGTCTGTACAATCGTGGTGAGAATGATACCTGTTGGTGCCGTTTTGGCGGCATGAGGGGGACCTACACAATATTAGTCAGGTGGTTTTAATGTTGTGGCTGATCGGTACCTAATGTCTTTACATTCATCTGAAAGCACAATCTCATTAACGTGTACTGCCAAATGTTAATTTTAATAACTGAACCAAAATGTATTAATTATAATATATATATTTTTTTTATTTTTCAGGCAGATTTGTGTCATGCAATTACTGTCGTATAAAATACCTAAAACGATTCCACGTAAAAAAAAAAAAAAAAAAAAGACAGCATGTAACATCAAAAGTAGACCCACAAGTCTTTGTAAACTGTAAACGACGCTTAAAATAAATCGTGCAATTGACATAATTCGCAAAATAAAATATGGAGTTATATTTGTGCCACAATTCTGCGCACACAAAATTATATTTTGAGCGCACAAAAAATGCTCTGCACGCGCAAGATCATATTTTGAGCATGCATAAATGTATTTTGTATGCAGAGTGTGTAGGTCAATTTGCTAAACAAAGCTACATTTGAGAATTCTGAGCAAATTCACATTCAAGAACACTTTATTCAAGCACAAAATTGATTTTTGTTTGCTCAAAATTAATTTATCTTTGCAAGAAGATACATTGGTTTACAAAACTGAGTGAAAGTGCATTCAAAAGAACTTTGTGCCGCTCAAAATATCATCTTGCACGTGCAGTACAATTTTTGCCACTTAAACTATCATCTTGCGCATACAAAATAACTTTGTGCGCTCACAATTTCATTTCTAATATCAAATTCTAAAAAAATATAATCTCACGCATGCAGAACATTTTTTTTGTGCTCTCAAAATATAATCTTGAACATGCAGATTTTGTATTATTTTTTTTGCACTCAAAATATCATCTTGCGCGTGCAAAACATTTTTGTGCACTTAACATAATTTGCGCGTACAGAATTGTGGCACACATATAATTCCATACACACACACTTTCACCTATTCACGGCGAATAAAAGTTTTTTCGTTTAAAGTATTGTCCGCTGACGTCACTTTGATTCCTTGAAGAGAGGCAGAATAAACCTTGAAAGGACTCTCCTTCAATCTGCTGTTCGTAACTAACACACACACACACAGTCACTCACTCACACACTGAGACTCAATTACTGCCCAATTCCCTTCTTCATCATCTCCTGCTACACCGGCCTCTTACAAAACCAAATCGGAAAAGGAAAACAAAGAGCAACGTTTACCTGAAGTGATACTTCGAACCCGACCGAAGCGGAATTACACCAAGTGTCAAAACTAAGGGTAAGTTTTGAATTTATTGAGAGCTGGCTCGGTTATTTCATTGGAGAATCAATGTTTTGTCACTGGTCGGCTTGATGTCTTAGCGAGGGCAGCTAATCCGACAGTTTCTTTCGGTTGGCTTCGCGTGCCCCTCGAGCGTTTCAAAAAAGCTCCAAACTTGTCAAAACCCTTTAAAAGGGGTTTATCCGGGAGACCCGATAGAGAGACATTTTCCAAATGCGACAGCGATTATCGCCAAACTTTACGAGCGGACACAATGTTGCGCGCGGGGGTGGGATCTGCCTTTGTGCCCTCTCGCGTGCGCTTTAACTGTTACGTTTTTATATGTAAACTGTTTGTAAACATTCCCGAATGCATCCAAACATGTTTGAAAAGAGGAAGCGCTTCCCTGCCGTTGATTTGGGTATGTAAAAACATGTCAGTAGTGCTTTTTAAAGGGCTTATTTTGACGAGGCGATGCGGGAGTCACTTGGAGGTAGAGGAGCAGAAGCTACCTTTGGTCTGTTTAATGTCCGTCTCTCAGATGATGGCAAACGCTAACAGCGCTTCATTAAGAAAACAAGATGAACACATTTACTGTACAATTCCTTTTAGTAGAAACCTGAGAACTGTTTAAAGCTCTCAGGCTTGTCTATTCGACGGAAAATCGTCTGGTTTGTCGGAGCGGGTCTCTGGTGTTGAGTTCGAGCTTCGCGTCTCTCTTATCTTTGTTGCTTCCTTAAAGCGCAGCAGCTGCCGCCTGGCCGAGTTGTTGAAATTTATCCCTTTGTGTATATTACAATATCCTCCATTTTTCTGCCCTCTACACAACAAGCCTCACGCCATCTTGGTTCATTTTAACCGGCGGGTCCGTGTACTCTCAGGACTCGACCCGCACACGTCGTTTCAGGCAGAAAGTTCAGAAATGTGTTATGAGGGAGCGGTGACGTCATGTGAAGTTTAAGTCAAATGTGATGTTTTCTCGAGAAAGCGTCGATTTTGTTATCTGGCTTGGCATGGCTGTGAAACTCTGTTTTCCGAGTTGTTTTGGCTACAGAATGACAGTGTGAATACAAACGAGCATTTTAAACGAACTTGAGAAATGTTTACGATGTTTAGTGATTCATTGTTTACAGGTGGAGTGAATGACATCAGCACGCGCTTTGGGCTGCTTGGTGACGAGCTGTTTAATCGGGTTTCAAATTGGGACTTTTTACAAACAGATCTAATAGTTTTGAAATGTCATCATTGCCATTTAAGGGTTACTTAAGAATATCTTGTAATGACGAATCAGTGATCCGAGGTTTCACACCCTATATATATATATATATATATATATATATATATATATATATATATATATATACACATCAACATTTTGCGATCAAATTAATATTTTGATTAATGCTGAATTTAGGAAATTAGACTTCGAGTTGTCACGTTAATGTATAGCTTCTAAGCAGTCCATAAGTTGCTCTAAAAATAAGTAATTCATTACTAACTACTAATTACATCTTTTACAGTGTATTTAGATTACTCTGAAAAGTAATCACATTACTTATTACTAATTACTTTCTAAAACCCTTATCAACCTCGACCGGATGAAAAATATAGTCTAAGAGTAAACATGAAACTGTTCTTTTAATTCTTTCAAATAAAAAAAAAACAAACAAATAAATTATTCATGAGCTGGCCAAAAAATTTAAGGGGCCAGTGTTAAATTAGAAAACGCACATTTTAACATTAGACATTCAATTTCGATTTTAAATTCACTTTTGTTTTATATAGAATTGTTCTATAGTCCATACAGTATTTAAAGCAATTACATCAGAAGTAACTGTAATTAAATTACTGAAAAATGTTTTTCTTCAATGAAAAAGTAATTTAATTTCAGTAATTAATTACTTAGTAATGCATTACACCCAACACTGCTTCAAAGTCATGGGGTTAGTAGATTTGGTCTGCTTGAACATTAATTTCCTCATTTAGACAACCAGATGACCACACACATTAGTGATTTGGCACCTTATGTTACTTCTATATATAGCCTCCCATATCTATGTGTGTATTCACAGAGAAAGGGAGAGATGGATGTTACATAATTTTGTTTTGCTCTACAGATAACCTCCTAACCTGTAAGGAGTTACTGAAATAGTTTTGTCCCCCCCAAAAAAATAAAAAAATAAATTGTAGTGGGTTGTAAAGTCCACTTTCACCTCTAAAAAAGCAAGTGTTGCATATTTGAAAGTTTCCATTGCGCATGTCATGAACTTTTACAATTAGTGCCCAGCGACGCAAACATCCGAGGATCACCGTGGGCTGGTTAAATGGTCGGACTGTGTCTGTCTTGTATCAGCAGGGCTCTTGTCTCATCTAGCCCAGTGGCCTAGTCATTATGCATGGAGCAGGCTGTTGTTTTTACAGAATGCCTCAGATGGAGAAGTCAGTGTTTCCACCTCCCATCTCTTTGTCTGGGTATGTGCTGCTGCTCAAGCCACGAGAGCAGGGGAGCAGATGTTTAGCCAAACATCCTGACGTGATGCTTTTCTCTTGTGGGAATGCCGCCTCTTACTCCCTGTTCCCGACGCATCGCCTTGACAGCTGCTTGATTTCATGGAACCGCTAAGAAGCCATTAGCGGTATCAGTGAATTGAAACGGAACAGTCTCACCCACTCTCTTCTTCCATTAGAAATGACTATTGTTGGGTGTTTTTTTTCCCTCTCTTTGTGCAAGTGTGCTTGCGTACTTTCTCTGAGCACACAGAAGATCTCTTATATACTTGTGCTGTTTTTCTTACCACGAATTAGGGAGAGCAAATCTGTCAGGGCCTGTTTGTGCATTTGGGGTTTGAAGGGATCTCACACTGTGCTCTCTCAAGCACACCCAGACCCCTGAATGTCTGTTGCTGAGAAGAAGAAGAAGAAGAAGAAGAAAAAAAGGAAAGAAAAGAACTTAGCTCCGGGTTAGAGCACCAGCCACACGTTTCTGCTCAGTATGTTTGTTGTTTTCCCGGCAGGATATGGGTTAGGCCTGCGAGAAGATGTTCGCATCAAGGAATTAGCTTTAATTTGGGACGTTTACACGGATCTCATTTAAGCTTCATTTGCATGTCTTCGTTGTTTGTACATCCTTCATTAAAACAAATGATTTCTGTGTAATAAGCTGATTAGGAGAAATTTAGGCTGTTGGAAATGGGTCTCAAGATGCAGAAACTGACGAATCTTGCACAAGTTATCTTGTAGCACCCACGATCCCACATGCGCGCTGGCTCGGGTTTATAATCACACTTCCTCCAGAACAGGGCAATGTTCAGCGCGGTTCATTTAAAGATGATTTGAATTTATTGGATGTTCCACTCACGCTGATCCGTATGACTGGAGAGCCGTTAACTCGCACAGCCCTGCCCGCGTCTTATAGTCTAAATGGCTCTATGGGGTTTCATTCTACATCTTATTGGATTAGACGATATTATTGTCAAATGCGCCGTATAACATTGTGCCTTTCACTTTAACAACTTACTTTACACCCTTTTAGGGAATTATTAGCGCTCGGGTTCCGTTTGGTAAATGAACACCTTTTTTCATCGTTTTTTCACGCTTTCAGGGTAGCTCCTCTTTTAGATGAATTATTTTAAACCTGTACTATGTGTAAAGTAAGTGGAGACTATTGTTGAAGCGTAAAGAAGAGGATGGATGAACGGAAAGGTACTCCCTCAGCGTCAGTGTGGATAGTGACACATTAGTAGCAGCATCGTAAGCCAGAGCCTCTTGTTTTGCTTATTTGCTTACAATGATTTTGGCGTTTAAATGCGCATTGAGCATTGCCCTGGTGACATTGATATTATTAATGAACTTGGGAAAGCTCAGCCTGGAGTTTCCTGGTGTGTTGTTGTTTGATTTAACCGTCCTATAAAAGTCCAAGGTAACTGGAAGTCCTCACCTGATCATAACAGCTGTCATTTAAAGAGCTCAAATGCAAGCACAGACTTGATTATACAAGCTGGGGTGTGCCACGTGTGTGGCCGGTATCTGCCAAATGAATCAGCCCCAAATAGATGCTGGAAGGTCAGTGGTGCATTTGTTTTCCGAGCAGGTTGCGTCCTTGCGCTCATAATGACTTGGCAAATCACCTTGTAAATACTGACATATACTTTTCCCTGTGCTGCTTCCTCGGACGACTGTTGGCATGACGCTAAGTGGTATCATGGTTAAGTATATTTCTATCTTGCCTTTCTTGGCTAATGATTTATTTTGTCGTTAACAAACAGCTTTGATTGTAGAATTTCCTCTCGACAGTTGGCTCTTACATAATAACGGGTTATGTGGGTTGCAATTTAGCATGAACATTAGCGCTCTTGCGACAACTGTTTGTGTCTGCAGAAGCACAAGTTGTGATAATTGTGTCGCAAACATGATCTTCTGTACCTCCGTGGTAACAAGGCAGCAGAGCTGGAGATTCGCATTTCTGCGGACAGTTAAATGAATGGGCTTGTCTACCAGCAGGTCACACCAAACTGACTTTGTTTTCAGATAAACACAGAGAGGACACAGGGGCCGAATTTCAGAAGCAGGCAATTAGCTGCATTTTGGTTCAGCATCCCTCGGGCCTCTGTTTATCATTCAATGTGAGAATATCCCTGATGAAACTCAAGGTTATTTTTCTTGGGCTGTCTGATTGCTTGTTTTTCACAGACAAGGTGAAGGGGTTGATTTTTCCCTGTAGAAACACTTCATATAAGTCTTAAAGAAAAATAACTTTTGCTGTAACTTCACAATAAGGAATTGAGCACTGGGAAGTGTGTTTTAAAAGAACAGTATGGTGTTAATAAAACAACTGAAACCTGTATGACGTTGTTTCAATTGTGGAACACAAAATGAGATGTTTAGCAGAATGTTAGCCTCAGTCACCATTCATTTTCATTTCATTTTTTCTCTATCCGTACAATGACAGTGATTTGTGACTGAGGCTGTCAGTTCCTAACATTCTACTTAAAGGGACAGTTCACCCAAAAATGAAAATTCCCTTATGATTTACTCACCCTCATGCCATCCCAAATGTGTTTGACTTTCTTTCTTCTGCAGAACACAAATTAAGATTTTTAGAAGAATATCTCAGCTCTGTAGGTCCTCACAGTGCAAGTGAATAACGGTCAGAACTTTGATGCTCCAAAAAGCACATAAAGGCAGTGTAAAAGTAATCAATATGATAACAGTGGTTCAGTTGATGTATACAGAAGTGATATGATAGGTGTGGGTGAGAAACAGATTAATATTTAAGTCCTTTTTTACTATAAATCTATAAACCTTTGACCAGTTCCGACCAGTAGGTGGCGATATGCACGAAGAATGCGAATAGCCAAAAACAAAAGAAGAAGAATGCTGAAGTGAAAGTGGAAATTTATAGAAAAATGGGACTTTTTCTCACCCACACTTATCATATCACTTCTGAAGATATGGATTTAAAGGGACAGTTCACCCAAAAATGAAACTTCTCTCATCATTTACTCCCCCTCATGCCACCCCAGATGTGTGTGTGACTTTTTTTTTTCTGCCGAACACAAATTAAGATATTTAGAAGAATATTTCAGCTCTGTAGGTCCATACAATGCAAGTGAATGGTGATCAGAACTTTGTAGCTCCAAATATTACATAAAGGAAACATAAAAGTAATCCATAAGACTCCAGTGGTTTAATCCATGTCTTCAGAAGCATTATGATAGGTGTGGGTGAGAAACAGATCAATATTGAAGTCTTTTTTTTACTGTAAATTAGTGCTGCAACACAATTATTTTGATAGTCGATTAATCTAATGATTATTAGAACTAATATTTGACTATTCGCAACGATTAATCATTAGCTCTTAACCAATTATTCAGCTTGTGTTCAGACCTGTATGACAGGTTGTATTAAATGTGCTTACTAACAATAAATTGAACAAAATCATCTTTTAAAAATGCCTCTAAATTAAATTCACTGAATTAAAAATACTTTTTATTAAGTTTAATTCAGTAAATAAATTCACTGCAAAAACTCCTACAGATATCAAGTGTTTTTGTCTTGTTTTCCATCTAAAGATTCTTAAAACAAGATACATGTACTTAAGGAGAAAAATACAAGATATTTAGACTTGCTTTAAGAGAATGTATCTTAAATATAAGTGTATTTTGTATATAAGTGTATTTTTTCATTTGGTTATACTCCTGCGAATGCAGTAAATACAAAATATACTAATATTCATGATCTATTTTCTAAAAGTAAGTCTAAATGTCTTATATGCTGCTGCTCAGGTGAATGCATCTTTTTTAAAGGATTTGTACATATTTTAAAATATTTGTATTTTTATATTATATTCAACATTCTCAGATAACAATTTTTTTCTTCTGTAGTATAGCTGCTAAAGTAAATATACTTTATTTTAAATTAGTTTTAGACATTTATATTGGAAAACAAGCCAAAACAAATCAAAATGTATTTTGTTGCTACAAAAATAAAAAAGACTACACCTCTGTCACCTTTCTGTTCACGTCAATCCATATTTAACTCGCAAAAAATACTAATTTGTATTTGTGCATTATATTTCCCCCATACTTTGCGATCTACATCAGCTGAAGCGGTTTGGGAAGTTTAGAGAGCATCTGGACTGTGATCTGTGTAATTATTCCTCTCAGTCAGGCGCGGACTGCAGTGCTGCTCTCGTGTCATCGTTCGAGTTTAACGTAATCTCATGTTCCGTTAAATGGGATCAAACGACTATTCGACAATTAATGTTTTCATTGACAATTTTTTGTTGTCGAAGTTGTCGATAATATCGACTAATCGTTTCAGCCCTCTATAAATCTCAACTTTCACTTTCATGTTTACATCTGAAAGTCACATGTGGTGCCTGCTTAGTTTCACTTTCACATCTGAAAGTGAAAGTTAAAATGGAGGTTTAGAGTTTAAAGGGACTTGTATATTGTTCTCTTTCTCACCCACTCCTATCATATCGCTTCTAAAGATATGGATTTAAACACTGGAGTCATATGGATTCATTTTATGTTTCCTTTATGTGCTTTTTGGAGCTTCAAAGTTCTAGTCACAATAACCCTTGCATTGTCTGGACCTTCAGTGCTAAGATATTCATCTACATTCTCTGTGTTCTGCAAAAAAGAAAGTCAGACACACCTGGGATGGCCTGAGGTCAAGTAAATGATGAGAGAATTGCAATGTTTGGGCGAACTATTGCTGTAACTTCTCTTTTTGTGTTCCACAGAAGATAGAAAGTCATACAGGTGTGGTACAACATGAAAAATCTTTCCGCTAGTGTTTCAGGCTGTAATTCTGTTGTTAATCATCAGTGAGGCTGATCTCCTGCTCGACACCTGAAAGTCATCATTCTGAAACCCTTCTGCATGCCAGTTCTTCTGCTTTTCATCTCCTCCTCCTCCTCCTCTGTATCTCTCTCAGCTCTTGAATGAGGGTTTGAGTGAATTAGGGATTCCAGTCAGAAGAATATTCTGGAGAGATGAGGGCTGTTATTTCTCCACCTGTGCTGGTTGTGTCTCCAGTGTTGTTTGCCCTCCAGGAGTCTGTCATGTTGTCTGTGTCGTGGGCTGCTGCTGCCGAGCTCCAGTCCCCCCCGCTGAGTTAATGGAGCCCATGTTTGAAATGCCAGTAGTTTGGCCTATTTGTGCTAGCGCATAGCGCTAAATTTGCATCCTGAATAGAAATAGCCAAGATTTCAGGAATGGCAGGAATGATGCCTCTCTTGTGGGAGAGGACAGAGAGAGAGAGCGGTTGGGTGGGATTTGGCGAGAGCTATGGGATGGGAGAGAATCTACTGCACTGAGGAAGCTGACTGCAGGACATGCAGTATTTGACCCCCCCCCCCCCCCCCCCCCAACCACACACACACACACACACACTTACTGAAAGACACTCTGAGATTGTGCTCAAGCAGCCCCCTCTTATTTATTGATCTTGCTGCATTTAAAATCTGGTCACTGCCACCACAAAACCTTTTCATTTTAGCTGCGCTGGCAAACAACACCTCGGTGCAGTAAGAATTACAATTTTTTTTACTTGCAAGTAAAGGCACACAAAATGACAAGGATGAGATGGAGAGACAGAAAAAGGTAGTTTGTCCATATGTCTATTTAAACTTTATGCTTTTATTATGTCTCAAACATGAATAAATATAATGGAATTGGGGTTTATCTGCATATAATAGAGGATCTTAGGCTACAGTTTAGTCCTGCCTGTCTGTGTTTAAGAGGATACAAGCTATTCAATCCTGACATGAGACACTGAGTTGAAGTTTTTTCCTTAGTAAGATATAATCTAGGCTGGGTTAAACTGGGTCTTCAAAGAGTAAACAAACCTCTGTTGGATTAGCTGTGAGGTTTAAAAAAAGATCTCCAGATTGAGAGGGCTGGATTAAAGGTTCTAATCTGCGTTCACATCAAGGTGCATCGTGGTGTGCTCCTGAAGTCTACAGACGCGGGATTAGGCGCTTCAGCTGGCCTCATGCTTGCCGACCCGCAACAAATGTGCATGTGTGTGTGTGTGTGTGTGTGTGTGTGTTGTGGGGGGGGGGGGGCATCTTTCTCAGTCATTAGAAATTATTAAACACATGCACACTGACAACGGCTTGATGAGGCTGCTTTGTTTAGGGTTCGAACGGACGGGTGAGTCTTTGTTTAAATGTAATCCGTTAATGGAGGAGAATTGATAATACACAGACTGCAGCTTTTTTAGGGACTCAAAGATTGTGTGTGTGTGTGTGTGTGTGTGTGTGATTGTGTCATTGGTTGGTTCAGTGAAACCGACAGCGGTGGTGGTTATTTCACATGACACTCAAAATCGAGGAGAAACGCTGCATGGTCTCTTTCTCTCAGTTTCTACCTCTCTATTATCTCCATCTCTCTGTTAGATGGGTAGAAAGCTGTAAAACCCATCTGTAATATGAGCAGTCGGTAAACTTGACAACAGCACTAGAAGAAGCCTGATCCTGAGGCCATGAGAGAGGCTCTCGTTGAGTATTTTGAGCGTGAGTGTGTGTATGATTGTGTGAGAGTGCATGCGAGTGTTTTTCCTGATGACATGGATCATGTACTAGTGCAGGTGAGGAATAAAATGAATGATAGAGTGAGGACTGCATCCTTATTTGACCACACTGTTTGTTTGTGAGTGCCTCTGTAACCAAAAGGCTTGTTTGTGCTCTTATGGATTTTTTTTCTTAGTGTTGTTTCTTTGTGTGTAGAGGTGACTGAGCATCTATGTGTGTGTGTGTGTGTGTGTGTAGAGATGGAAATATACTTTGCTCCTGCAGGCTAGAATAAATCCGGTGTGAGAGCTCCCTGGTGTAATCCAAACACTGCCAGCTAATTTAGGCGTGCAGCAGGAGCAACAGCATCTTTCATGAAAACAATGAATTCAGTGGAGAGCTTATCTCCTCCTCTTAAAGTCATCTATTCGTCACCATGACTTCAACAGCTCAACACAAGACAGCAGCTCAAGACACAACAATAACCAACACTATGGTTCAACGCACTACTACGAGACCACCACCACATCTCAACACTACAATTTAACATGGCACCATGACCCAGCAACAGCTCAACACACCATTATAATCCAATTACACTACAGATTAAAGCCCAAAGTACGCTTCGGTTACACGCGAATGCTAGGCGTCTGCGCATTGAATGCATAATGTAAATGTTGTCATCAGCAGAGTGCTCGAGCACTGAACGCATGCGGACGATTTTTCAATCTGAAAATGCAGAATGCACATACGCCAGGAAGTATTTGCACTAATTAGTGGGTACACAATGTGGCAACACTCACCGTTGAGCCGCTGCTATGCCGAAGAAGTGCTAGAAGATGTAACCAGAGATCCAGGGCTGGACTGGGAAGAGAAATCGGCCCGGGATTTTACATGGCAACTGGTCCAACTGTTGAGGGGGGGGGGGGGGGGGGGGGGACGTGTTCTCTGTCTTTTCTGCATATCGCGGCGGCTACACGGCGGCACGTTTTGCGGTGAACCACCGGTCCGCTCGGTTCTCCCGATGGCCATTACGCCCCTGATCGGCCCAAAAGTGCATCGGCCCACTGGGAAAATGCCCAGTATGCCAGATTACCATTCCAGCCCTGCAGAGATCTTATATTACTGAGACAACAACCTCTACGGTTCTATCATTGGAGAGAGCATAACAGCTGTAATGGTCAACTAGCGTTTCACAGCAGTTGGCTGATGCTAGACAAATAAATGGAGAGAGTGTTACGGAGTTACTTTAGACTTGGATAGTATATTTTAGCTTTGAAACTGTGAAAATGTGCAATAAGTGAATCTAGAGTACTGTAAATCTAACCGAGAATAACGTTGCGCACATACAGTAAGCTCAGTGAGCAGCGCATGCAGACTATTCGATTAGTTGTTTTGCCCCAAGCACAGCTAAATACCACAGGACAACACCTCACCTTATCTCATAACCCAACACTACCTCACTATCTCACCACACTACCTCACAACTGGAGGTCTGCATGGCCCGAGACCGTGTGGCCGACCCTACCCCGGCCCAAACGATTATAAGGCCGAACCCGACCCAAACCCAAAATCGCTCACTATCTTTAGAATTGTTTCTCCTAGCAAGTACTGTTGCAATAGGGTTTATTTTATGTAAGTATATAGGCAACATTCGTAACAGTTTTAACAAGGCAAAGCAGCCCCTCAGTAGGCAACACTAGAGAAGAACGGACAAAAATCATCGATTCCCATTTATGCGCTGAAAACATGTTTGGTGTGAACAGCCCCTAACTCATCCGTTCAGACCTGTCTGAGAATGAGAGCGTGTGCATGAAACAAGTTTGGTTAGCCTGTTTATTTTTTCATTAATTACAAACTCGACCTGAACCCGAAGTCCTACTTGAAAAACTGATCTGAACACGGCCTGAAACCCGTCGGGTTCTCTGGTCCTGTCGGGCCCGGGTCAGGTTGCAGACCTCAACTCACCACACAGCTTAACACCACAAGTCAAAGAACTAGCTTACCACTCAACGCAACCCAATACTGCCATTCACCATGCCTCACAGCTTCACAAACCGAACCTCTCTCATCTCAGGAATTGATACACCTCATTCACGCTTCCAAACAGAACGATATATTGGGCTTCTCCACCACAGTACTGCCAACCTGTTATCATCACCACCTACCAGCTTCAGAACACATGGCATCATGCTTATGTTCTAAGTAAAATTTGATCGAGACATGCTATAATCATTTAAACAGGCAAGGATTTTTGTCATGGCGGCTGCTTGACTGGATTTATGTCAGGTGGATGGCAGGAGCTTTCTCAATGGGTGTGTTGAGCTCAGGGATGATAGATGACTATGTCGTTCGATTGTGTAAGTGTGTTTGTTCATATATATGTGTGTGTGTGTGCGTGTGTGTGTCTGAGGGGAAGGTGTGACAGCTGCATAGGCAGCGGGATTAACCTTCACACAGGGAAATCTCAAGGCCTGTTTGATTGCACGGTATTCTGCAGCCTTGCGTTTTTCAGCGCTTCACTTAATTCTCCAATGCAACTTACTCTGTGAATGGCTACTTTTAAATGACATCATTATAGTCTAGGACCCTCAGTTAGGTTGCATGTTGTTCAAATATTATGGTCACATATAAGCCTGTTATATAGGTTTCTTTTAACAGTAGGTGCGGAGTTTAGGTGATATGCCAGTATTAAGATATATTACACTTTATACAAAGTAGCCATGAAGAGTTTATTGGATTGTTTGGGCACTGTTAAGATTAAAGGGTCTCATTTTCTCTTTGTGGCTTATCAACATGTACAAGGTTTTAAACTGAGGAGTATCACTTTATGCTAGTAAACTTAAACTAGAGGAGGATCCTCAATTATTGTCGAAACGTTTCCAAAGAAATTCCTTTGGCTGATTAGCAAACAAACCTTTTCTTTTTCCAAGTAAGTCTTCTCAATAGCTCTGTCAAGGCCTTGCATTGTGCAGCATTTCTTCACTTCTAATCTAAAGTTAAGCCTTGATGATCATTTTCCCAATAGTTTGTTTGTTTTCATATCTGGTAATGCATAAAAACCTGTTTTCAGTTCCTGGCGTGTCTGGTGATCGCTGCAGAGCCTCAGAAGTTTTCCCACATGTTCTACCTTTGTTTAAAAGACTGCACCATTTCATGTGGAAACACATGAGTGTTTTGCTCGTGCTCTCTCTCTTTCTCTTACTCTCTTGTTCTTCCTTTGCTTCCATCTGGTCTTCATTTCCACCAGACTTCAAAGGTGAAAGAAAGCAAGGATAGGAAATGGGTTGAATATTAATTTGACCGTATTGTCACGAGTTGCCGTGTTCTGCACTGTGCTGTGTAGATGAACTTTTACCACAAGCGTAAAGCGAAATTACTGCGGTGTTTAGCAATTCGTTCAAAGAGGATTGGTGTGTCCTTGTGTGTGTGTGTGTGTGTGTGTGTGTGGCACGGTTCTTCCATTAGCGTGTGAGTGATGACCTCCAGTGTGGGCAGTTTAAGTTATAGCCCACCCCCCTTCTCTCTCTCTCTCTCAGATGGAGCTAATTGTCTGGTGGCCATTTTTGAGGAAGAGTTTCCAGGTAGGAGATTTTTTTTATTTCCTCTGGATAGCTCCATCCTCTTTTAAGGCCCTTTTTTCTCAGAATGTAGCTTATTTTTCCCGTCCCTCCTTTTCTCCAGTCTCTTGGAAAAAACGCAATTGGCCTAATCATGAAAGAATAAGATTACAGGTCTTGGCATCGACAAGAGAGAAGGAGAGATCTGGACCTAGGCGCTTTTTTCCCCAGTCACAAAACTCACACACAGATTCCATTTTGTCAGCTTTCAGCTGGGCATAACACAGCGATAAAAGTCTCTGCCCTGCAGCCACACTGAATCATACAGAGCACACATAGAGAGAGAGAGGGAGTAAGAAAGAGTTGAGAAAGCGAGAGAAAAGAAAAGAGAAGTCTCTTTGTGCTGTGTGTGCTCATATTGTATGAAAAAAAAAGATGAATCACTTCTATTTAGGGATCAGTTTCCTGAAACTGGACGAGTGAGACGATTCTTTCGAGATAGATTGTCGGGACTTGCCTGTGTTTCTCTGAAGGGCTGAGCTAAACGTCTGCCGTCGTGGCAAGGTGCTCCCTAAAGACTGGCTCATCCGACAGGAAGTATCAACCTGGAGCAGAAGGAATAATAAAAGATCCCTCCCCTCCCTCTGTCTTTTCTCTTACACACCATCTTCACAGCTGCGTGCAGTTTGCAGTCTCTCCGAAGGGGGTGCGTTATCATATAATCTAAATTCCTCCCCAAGGCAAGTCAATAAAAAATGTTGCATCAAGACGTTTTTGATTAGCTGGTCTTCAGGATGGATGAAGATGTTTGGGGAGGCATCAGCGCTCACAGAGCGAGCTTTGCTCCGGCAGAATCGCTAAATACATTGGGTGGCCTTGGATAGAGTCATTTGCAGCAGCGCTGTTATTTCGGTAATGATCAGGCCTGTGTGCGTACAAACGGGGGCGTCGTACGTATAGTGTAGAAAATGATGAACCCCACTGGCGTGTTCGCCATTATCTTAGTCTCGGTCTCTCTGAGCTGTCATTCCGACCGACTCTGCTTTAACTCCCTCCCCCGGTGACATCAGCTCCAACGCCGCATGTGTCCTTGGCCACTGCGGCGACGGAGCGCCTCCACCGCGGATGGATGAGTTGGATTTTGATTGACGCGTGGATGCTGTCAGTCACATTCCTGCTCCGTGTGTGTAGCAAGTTTACAGTGGTAAACTGTTCCAGACTTCTAAATCTCCCCAGATGGAAATATTTTAAAGAACTAACAAGAGGAACTAACTGCCCAGCCACAGATTACTCAGAGTGTGTCTGCTGTTCATTTGTGGTGATTTTTTTTTTCTCTCATGTGTGTGCATGTGGTGTTTGTTTCTGAACTGTGTGTGCGCGTGTGTGTGTGTGCGTGCAGTTTGTTAACTATGCTGATTGAGAAGATTGGAAACCTATTTGATTTGTGGGTCTGTTTCACCCTTGTGTCTCACTGCTGTGATGTTCTAATATAATTCTTAGAACGTAAACACTGTGAGAAAACTGGAGTAAGCTGGTTTTCTGTGCAAGACAGCATGTGGTTTTGGAAAAATCATCCCACACACCCTGAGTTTTAAATCCTTAGTGCAATTCCAACAGGTTTAGCAGGAAAAAAGATGCAACTGGGAGCGCGTATGGCATTCACCCGTTCGTGTGTTTTTGCTTTACTTGTGTGGACATGTGAAAAGTGGTTGTCAGTGTCTTTGTGTACGTATGTTTGAATATATGTGTGTTTTCTTAGTAAAGCATTGGCAGCCACAAGTTGGGTGTAAATGGTGCACACATTGTATTTGTCTAGCCACAATGCAGAATATGTTTTAAAACCTGTTGCTGTTCACTTTCCCTCTTGCGGCTGAAGCTTTAATTGAGATTTTCTTCTTGTTTGGGGTGGTTTTCGTTCATTTTCTTATGAGACATTTTGTGATCAGACGTGCCATTAAAACACTTTTCTCCTTTCTTTTTCTCTCTCTCTCTGGTCTCCTACAGGTGGACAAGCAGTGATGTCACACAGCTGAGGACATTCCCACTCAGTGAGTATTCGTACGACAATGCTTAGCCTAATAGCTAGTTGTCATTGTTTTTTTTTTTCCATAATCTTCTTTTTTTTCACCTTTGCTGTGACTTTGCATTGCTGCAAGACCTGCTTGCCAGTTTTGAAATCATTTGTCACGGTTATGCACCTCTGTGTTTGTTTCGGGTAATTGGAAGCTGTAACCGAAAAGGGTGAACACTGATTCAGCCGATTTAAACCTAATTTAATTTCATTCGTAGGATGTGAGATTCTCCATTCACCCGTCTCCCTCCCAATTAGTTGAAACAAAGCTCTCCAAAAGCAATTGTTTGGTTGACATTTCTTAAACATGCTCTGTTTTGTTCTTCTTCTTCTTTTTTTTTTACTTGTAAAGATCTTTAATTTGGCCATTCGGTTTTACAGCCAAGTCTCTCGAACAAACTGTTGCGGTGGAGAGAGTTTGTGCTTTGGAACAAACAAATCAGCCAGTTTCTCTCAGTGTGGGCTCAGGCTAATTGGTAGCACGGATGCTGGTTGTGGTGTTAGCGGAGATGCTAGGCAGGCGGCAGCCTCTCAGGGCTCTCTGCTCGGCTGCGCTGCTGCTTCATTCCCCAGTTCCCTGGTGGTTTCAGAGAGTGACAGAAATACAAGGACATTTCTTTTCTCTCTCTCTCTCTCTCGCAGTCTCCTTCTCCCTCTTATTCTCTGTCAATTCCACTAACAAGTGACAATGTAGAGTTTGAGTTCTGGAGTATTTAAAGAGTACAGCTGCCTCAGGTGAACATGCAGCTGTGTGTAGACCAAGTGCACCCTCAGAGACAGATGTGTGTGTGTTGTGTGTGTATGTGTGTGGTTGGTGGCATATATTTTCATGAAAGTGCTCCATTCACATGACAAAGATTAGAGAGAGAGAGAGAGAGAGAGAGATATCACACTTTATATTACTATTTGTGTACTAGTATGTACTTAAAATGTAATTCATTTGATAAAATGCACTTAAACTAACACTAGATTCACATTTGCTACTGCAAAGGTTAGGGTTGGTGTAATTGGTAAGGGTTAGGGCCACTGCAGGACTCTTAATAAACAATGAAGTGTTTGAATATTGATTATTGTCACCCCCCACCCCCTCCTCATCGTTTTCTGTCTCCTCTGTCTCTTTGAATCAAATTAATGCAAAATCAATGTTATGAATGGAAGGACAGAAAGATATGGATGGAAAGACGGAGAGAATAAGTTAGGGAAAAACCGACATGGACAAAGAGAGAGAGAAAGGCCGACAGAAAATAGTCAGACAAAGACGGCGACGAGCCCTCAGCAACACATCATTGCGACCTCTCGTATCGGCAGCATTCACCGCCACCGACTCGGCCATCAATAATGGTAATGGAGGCTCAATCCGAGCATTGATTTCTGGGAAGTGTAGGAAGGCGTGAAGGGTCAGCCAGGCTCAACGGCTCTGCTCGTTTACTGTAGGAGAGACATGGCAAGGAGTTCAGCATAAGTCACACTAACATTCCTCTATATCTGACTTAAAAGGCAACCATGCATTAAAGGGGGCATAATGCATGTCCTTGTAGTTGTGCTTAAACCTATTTTGCTTCCATAATGTGACCCATTTTGAAGTGAAACAGGATAGTAAACAAGAAGAATGTTGGATGGGACTTGATCAATCAGGAATTGATTGGATCATGAAAAGTGGCGATTCCACGCCAGAATGGAATGAGTTTACAGACAGTTGTAAAGTGTTTCCCTTTAAACTATTTGGCTATTGGTTAACATTATCCAATAACCTGTGTGGCCTAGATGACGTAGCCAGAAGGGATTGTTGTTTAATTCTCAGAGGTGGAGCAAGTTAAACTGAGCAGAATAACGAAGACAAACATTTATTTTTCTTTGGAATATCGTGCACTGGTTATTCATGTACAGTAAGATGTCTATTAAGAAAGTAAATGGGATCAATTTGGACTTTGGCATTAATAAGCAAAATATTTTTTTAATCTTCATAATATGAAGGCTAATTAAATGACACTGTACCAGCTGTACATAGTAAGAATATACAGTAGATTGAAATGATATTAGAAACCAAAAAAAGCATGCTGAAGCCGTACCGCTTAAAGGAATGAACTTTCCTGTCTTATGAAATAAGTAAAGGAAGGAACAAGAACAAAATACTGCCTTAACACCCAAAGGGAATTTCAAAAGTTTATGGTTAGAGAGAATATCCACCAGTCTCTTTGGAGAGCTGAAATTGGAAAGTACAATCAGGTCTGTCAGGACATAAGCAGGAAAGACGCATTCCTCTTTCATTTTGCTTTCTTATCTGGAGGTTATAGATTGTAGTCACTGAAAATACTGGCTAAAATATGAAGGAGAGAGAACGAAGCTCTTTTACTCTTGCCCAGGGGCAAACAGCTATTTATTAGCGCACATGTTAAACCCTCTTTCTTCAAAGCAAACTTTCCTCCCAGCCTCCCACAGAGAAAGAGAGAGAGAGAGAGAGAGAGAATAATAAAGGAGAGGAAACAGCATTTCTCTGCAGAGTAGAAATGAGTGTGTTCAGTGTAACCAACTAATCTGGCATTTTATTTCCTGTAAAGGAAGAAGGGAAAACAAAACGGAGGAAGACAAAAGAGGGTGGAGAAGGAAAAAAGAGGGAAGAGACTGTGTTTGAGCACAGATCTTGGCCAGGCAGTGTCAGACTCCTGGCCTCTCTCATTTTCTCTCTCCTGTGTCCCCGGGGATAGCTCATAGCTCATACTTCCTGCTGGAGAGATCTTGAGCAGGAATCATGGTAGAGGGGTCTGTTTTCATTGCTGGTGCTGTGCAGCGGGAGTGTTTGTTTTGTGTGTCTAGGCTTGTGTGTCAGAGGCAAAACATACCGGGTGTTTGATACAAATAATCAAGGCCTGCTGGATTCTGTGCATGTGTCTGTATGTGTGTGAAAGGTATAATGGACCCCTGCCTGAACTCTGTTGGGTCGTCCTAGATCCCTGGTAAGAGTCATTACCTCAGTACAAAATGCTAGGCACATACACGCAGTGAGAAAGAGAGTTTGAAATGGGGTGCCACAAGTAACTGTCACTGGGCATTTTTCATTTTCCCTCTGGCCCTGTCCCCTCAGCCTGTCCTTTGCCAATTTACTGTTTCTTCTTGTCTTACTTATTTATGTCCTGGTCAGGGGATGTGTCAATGTCCGATTCTGACCATACTGCAGGATGCAGCAATAAACAGTGACAGTCAGTTTGACAAGCCATTTAATATTCAGAATACATTTAATAAAAATAATCTCCTATTATTATGCCTTAGCCCACACACACACACACACACACACACACACACTATACACTCCACATACACACTCCTGCTTAAATGCAGTGGATAGATGCTATTCATTTGCTGGTGTCATTGTGCTTTAAAGTGGCAGCATAATGACAACACAAGCCAAAAATAACAGTACAGAAACATGTTTGCACTCTGTTATAGTTCTGAAGCCATTACAGGTAGAAAGATATATATATATATATATATATATATATATATATATATATATATATATATATATATATATATAAGAATGCAGAAAGAAGAAGGGTGAGAGGACCGGCTGAAAGAGTAAGAGCGAGAGAAAAGGATTGTGAGGAAAAACATCCAGAAGGTCAGGCTCAGCGGGTGGCCATCTAAGGGAGCGACATGGAGAGACTCCGATTGAGTTTCACCCTCCCTGTTACCATGGAGATCCATCCAATAATACCACCCTATCCACAACAGAATCACTATAATACACTACACCTACAACAGGCTGTCAAATAGTGCTCTAAAGTGAGCCAGCCACAGCAGGCAGCAATCAAATCTACAGCATTATCCCACTAATGCTCGGTATGAATCCACATATTTTACTTCAACAACGCAAATGTTTTACCTCGGCAAGCTCAGCACTAGGACTTGTATCCTTTTGCAATAAAAATAACTACTGATTTAGTGGTTGTTGTGCAGGAAATACTGTGAAACTATGCTGGAGCTATAAGCCGACTGTTATAGCTGTTACTATGGAAATAACTTGTAACCCAAACTCTGCATCTTTCAGGTGTACTGATGTTTCGTATTACCTGCTGCTTTATAAAAATGGACACAAGACACAAATTTACATTTACATTTATGCATTTGGCAGACGCTTTTATCCAAAGCGACTTACAGAGCCCTTATTACAGGGACAATCCCCCCGGAGCAACCTTGAGTTAAGTGCCTTGCTCAAGGACACAATGGTGGTGGCTGTGGGGATCAAACCAGCAACCTTCTGATTACCGGTTATGTGCTTTAGCCCACTACGCCACCACTCCACAAATCTGAGAATCAAAATGGATATAAAGCTGTGGGGGCTTTTCAGAGCAGCTCAGCTTAAAAGGATAAGTGATTTATGTGCACTACTCTTACAAACTTACTGAAAATGCTTGATATTAACCATTATTAAATTAAATGCCATTAAGCAAACAGTAGTTAAGTGGAAAATATTTGATTTGGAGTAATTTTCTTCTCCCCTGAGTGGGAAAATGACCACTACCGCCATTGTCTCACTTGAAACAGCTTCTAGATGAAGATGTATCAAGAAATGTAAATTTTTACATTTTTCCAGCCTGAACTTAAAATGACAAGTTGAAAAGCCAAACAGATACTCGTATCCACTACATGCCACTTAAGCCTTAGTATACTTAAATTTTGCTGCAAATGCTCAGCGTCTCCATACATTTGAACGTGAGCCTTGCAAAGTATACGGCATATGACTGTGCGCGCATACACAAGGGGTTTGGCGCATGCTTGCTACGACTGCTACGAGACACCGTATTTCTCTTTAGGAGTTTAGACCCGTAAAGATGTCTTTATATTCTGTCAGACTGGAATTATACAAATGCAGGTATCTCCTGACCTCCTCTCACAAATGTTCTTGAAGTGCACATCCACTGTTGTTTCTACCCCTGTAATTTACCGGTAATTACAACTTCTACTAGCGCTTCTTTGTGACGGCAATGGATCAACAGTGAGTGTTGGCACCTTATGGGCCTTCTAATTAGTGCAAGTAATTGCAGGCGCATCAGAAGACATTAATTTAAAGACTGGAGTCGTGTGGATTACTT
Organism: Moxostoma hubbsi; assembly: GCA_032164185.1. NCBI lineage: Eukaryota > Metazoa > Chordata > Actinopteri > Cypriniformes > Catostomidae > Moxostoma > Moxostoma hubbsi. Next base: position 3,415,915 of record JAVLUX010000017.1, on the reverse strand, counting down.
TTATGCTGCCTAAATGTGCCTTTTGGACCGTCAAACAGCCATTAACTCACATTATAAGGACCTACAGAGCTTCAACATTTTTCTAAAATCTTAATTTGTGTTCTGCTGAAGAAAGAAAGTCACACACATCTGGGAAGGCATGAGTGTGAGTAAATGATGAGAGGATTTTTATCTTTGGGTGAACTATTCCTTTAAACCACTTACAATGGAAGTGAATGGATATAAAATCTCTGTTCTACGTTATTTTAGTGTGATAAAAGCTCTTGCAGGGTGCGCCGGCATTGCGTTGTCATGACAATGAAGTTGTAATATTAGCGATAATGAAGCTATTTTATTTTCATCGCACTGAAAGCATGTTAGCAAGAATAATGTTTAAGCTTTGTGGCTATACTTTTGAAACAATGTGTATTTTAATGTTTATGTACTGGCCCCATTCACCTCCATTGTAATTGACTTACTGTAACCACCATTTTTGCCCAATGTTTTTTTTTTTTGTGGTATTCAACAGTATACCACAAATACTGTCAATTGAGCTTAACTTGTATCGGATCTGGAGTATTCCTTTAAGACCCAGACCAAGAATAAACCCTCGAGGCCCAGATCCTGACCAATAATTATTTGCAATACCCAGACCGTGACCTGATGGTCTAAGGCTGTCTATTTTAATGAACTGAAATAATGCTTAATTTTTTGCCATATTCACTCTTCGCTGTGCCACTACATTGTTAAATAGCCCTTCAGAGCCATGGTTGTAGTAATTATCACCTCAAGTGTTGGAAATAGACTGCAGTCTGGTCTGAGACCAAAATTAGACCTAGACCTAGATCAAGGCCACAATTATGTTATCTTATGAGGTCCACAAGATCAAGACACCAACTCCCAATTTAATGTTACTCCAAAGCTACTGGTCAGCTATATATGCAGCCAAACGCATAAAATCATCATCCATCAAAAAGTCTCCACTAGAGGATATTATGTTGTATAATTATTAGTCTGGGCAAAGTTATTTCCATAATCAGCATGTAGAGTTTATCGTGTTGTGATTGGAAAGCGTTTTCATTGTGTTTGGAGTGACGAGAGGTTGAGATGCTTTAGGAGATGGATGAAACACGCCGACACTGCTACTCTCTTCTGGCGCTGTTGTGCATGTGTGTATACGTGTGTGTGTACACGTGTGTGTTTTCCCGTGCTGATGCTAAAAGTGGTGTGAAGACGGATCTGAAGAAGTGAGTGCCGGAATACTAATGAACAAACGATAGAAGAAGAGGCTGTGTGCTCTTCTCTACCTCTCTGCAGTGGGCTCGCTCTCTCCTTTCTCTCTCTCTTTCTCTTTCTCCCTCCCTTCATCTGTACCTCTCGCTCACGCAGAGGATAAACTGTGTACATGATGACATTTACACCGCAGTTGCACGCAGAGAGCGTGTGTGTGTGTGTGTGTGTGTGTGTGTGTGTGTGTGTGTGTGTGTGTGTGTGTGTGTGTGTGTGTGTGTGTGTGTGTGTGTGTGTGTGAGCGCTCTCATTCCTCTCCACACCTCTGTTTTTTTCCCTTCATCTTGCTCTGTGCTCATCATCTCTCCATCTCTCCTTCTCTCTCGCTGTGTGTGTCCAGCAGAGGATGTGCACCTCAGGGGAGCACACACACTCAAACACAGGCTATCTTTTTTTTTTTTTTTTTTGAAGGGCAAATCTTAAAAGGAGTGGCTTTGTTTTACCGCTTTGAATTTGAGTCATTCTAAACAGTAGCCATTGTCTTTGTGTGTTTACATAGCTATAGTTTGGGGACAAAAGTGTTCCCAAAAAAGATAAATCTTGAGATAAAAACTCATTCGGGGACATCTGGGAGCATTTCTCTTTCTATAAATGCAGTAAATTTCCTTTAAGATTCGGGTTAGTAATTATAATGAGCTTTTTTATAGGTCCTGATTTTAATTAGTTTGCTAGGTAAACGTGTTTGTCCGAGTGTGCATGCGCGAGTGAGTGTGCAGCGTAACAGCTAGCATGTTTTCTCAGTAGTAAATGTTCCATTTACAGTGTAAAAATGTGTGTGTGTGTGAGGCTCGATGGGGGAGAGTGTTTTTGAGGTCGGGTGGGGGGCGTCTTTTCCCTCTCTCTGAGGGATTGGGTGGTTAAGGGCAGTTAGAAGGGCTCTTGGGGAGGTGGGCGGCCCTCCAAAAAGGTTAAAGAGATTCCATAGAATCTAACTGCCCCCTCTCTTGCAACGTGCATTGACCCCTTAGACAAACACAGAAATAAACACACCTTTTACACCAACAACACACTTTCTAACACCTATCTCATTCACACTACCAAACATAAACACACACTGAGCCCTGGAATAGCAAGCCACCCAGGGTTCTCCCTCCCTCGGCCCAAGGTATTAAGAGAGAACCCAACTGTATGTCCCAAGCCCAGAGCTGGAGAGAGCGGCAGCAAAGCCGACCTTTATCCAGGGTGGTCTGGAGAGATTCTCGGAGCATATCTGGGGTTTTTTGTATTGCGGGTGTCCAGGGAGAGCTCATTATGCTGGGTGTGCATTCGCAGAACCTCCCTTACCTCTTGGAAATAGAGAGAGAGCTGCGATACTGGACCTTAGGGAGGTCATTACAGAAAGAGAGGCTTAGACAGAGAAGTAGAGAGGAAGAAAAAACAGAAAGAGAGGTGGGTATGGAGTCGTAGAAATAGAAGTGATGAAGTTTGCTGTTTTGTTCGAGTGGGGTTGGTGGTGGGGGGGGGGGGGGGTTTCAAAGAGGATTTTTATGTTTGACCTTTTGCCACAATTTATAGAGATTGTAGAGAAAGGACAGGAAGGCCGGACCGGAACTATTGTCACCCATATGAGCACCACAGGTAATATTTCAAAGCATGTTGCTAACTGGTGAACCACAGTTCCAGCTCATACAGTTGCACCAATGCCGATATGTAAAGAGTAACACATGCACCAAATTACTGGTTCTTATTCAGAACCTGCTCCATTTAAAAAATGGAACTGATTGATTTTCATGACTTTCAGTTCTGTTAGCAGTCCTTGAATGATAAAGGTGTTCGCACACTTGACCTATCTGGTAGACGTCATGTCGCATTCTAAAGTTCCAAACAATTGTTTGCTATGAATTTACACGCACCTCCGCCGCTACTCGGCCATCATTGGATGATATATTGTGTATACTGTATGCATCTTTCATATAGCCTACACAATGTATGTTCAGTAAGTATGTCTATCCCCTTCTGTCACTCACTAGATGTTGTGTCGATGTAGTGACACTAGGGGTCGATCTCTAGTGTCACTACATCGACACACCGTCTCGTTCCCTCCATCAGGGAACGGAGGTTACGACAGTAACCGAGACGTTCCCCTTCTGTCACTCATTGGACGTTTTGTCGATGTGTCGATTTGCGCAATTACACCAGTTTCATAAACGAACTGCAAACTCATCAACATCACTTCGTTAATTCTTAACGACCTACAAAAACCTTTACGTTTTGTGTGTATCTGCACAGACGTGTCCTGTCCTAGCTGCGATGTGGCGTGGATGCAATAGCGCACTAAAATACTCTGTCAGCACCTCCTGCATTGCTATTCAGTGGCACCGGAGCACTACTCCTGAATCTACAGCATGAAACATACAGTGCAAACAATGTTGTCCCAATCCAAAATGTGTGTTTGTTTTTTGGCTCCTCAGCGTGAAACATGCGCAACCAGTGGAGCTCAAATTCCAAACCAGCGACTCCTGTCAGCTGGTTCTTTTGACTCTACGCAAAACATACAACACCACCTTCCAATCGAATGACAAAAGCAAACAAATCTGAACTTAAATGGTCAATTTCTTTTGTTGAAATTACATTTATATTCATTTCATACCATATTTACTCAAAATTCACTCATATAATAGAAAACAGAAAATGTGCATTATCCATTGACAAGATTATTGTTAGATTTTTGCCACAAAGGGGAACTGGAACTTCTGTCAATTGGACCAAGTGGCCACAGGCCGATAATAATCTCAAAGTGACCAAACATCGGCCGATAAAGCAGCCTGGCTGATATATCAGATCACTAACCAGGACGATGGATCTGAAGATACATGAAGAACGTTTCTTCAAATCTGGCTATTGTTTACAGCTCACAAGGGTCTTGAGTGTCAGGGGGGAGGGATGGATGGTTTGGCGTGCAGATGGTCCAGGGAAAAGGGGGGTATTTTGACTGTGTGTGGGTGATGTGCAGGGAGATATTTAGTATTTTATTGGTCTGTTCCAGAGGACCCAGCTGCTAGGTCATTCCCTGCTGGCACACAGAGAGTGAGAGAGCGAGATGGGGAAAGAAAATATGGAGAAAGAGGGGGCATTAGTGTAGATGTCGCTGTGAAGAGCACACGAAAGCAAAAAAAGGACAGAAGGTAAGTGAAAAATCAGAGGTAGGATGAGAGAGGGAGAGAGAGGGAGGGAAGGAGTGGTACAGAAAAAAAAGATAGGGAGGAGAGAAAAGGAGGGAGGAAAAGAGATAAGCAGCGAGCGAGTGAAATGTGTCCACCGTGATCCATCAGCCCTGCAGCCACACTAATCACAGGTGGAATTCAGCGAGCTCTTTAAAACGCTGCCTCTCATTTCAAACCCTGCCCTCGGGCTCTCTGTGTGTATGCGCACGCGCGCGGGTGTGTGTGTGTGTGTGTTTAGAAGTGTGTCAAAAATCTCTCCGCTTGCCCTATTTCATGTACCTGTTTCTGTGTGAATTCCAGAAGTGTGTGTGTGTGTGTGTGTGTGTGTGTGTGTGTGTGTGTGTGTGTGTGTGTGTGTGTGTGTGTGTGTGTGTGTGTTTTGAAGAGTGAGAAAGACAGGGATCTCACGAGACGGCGTGTGTAGGTTTGTGTATATGCAATGCATATTTCTGTTTGTGTATGTGTGCACCTGTTTGTGTGTGTATGTGCAAGTCCTCCAGAGACAATATCTGGCTCAAACAGCTCCAGTGATCACAGATTGTTCCGTTAGTGTGTGTGTGTGTGTGTGTGTGTGTGTGTGTGTGTGTGAGAGAGAGAGAGAGAGAGCAGAGCGTCTTTGTGTCTCTACCTATCCCATCATCCCGCTCAGCAGAGGTGACACCAAGGTGAGCGTGAGCGCTCTCTCTCCTTCTCCATCACACCATCTCTGCCTCTTGCCCTCCCTTCCTCCTCTCCTTCGCTCTCTCTCTCTTTCTCGCTGTGCCTCTCTACACGGCTCAGTGGCAGATGGAGGCTGTGTCAGCAGGGAGAAATGGCCATTCACACACTCTCCTTTCTTTCTTTCTTTCTTTCTTTCTTTCTTTCTTTTTCCATCCATCCATCCATCCATCCATCCATCCTGATATGGATAGTGAACATAATGAACAGATACCAATAATAAGTCCCCTGAATTTGTCTTATTGTCTGTCTGTAAGGATACACAGATTTAAAAAAAATGTGTCTGATTCTGACAAACTGATAATGTTAGGTGAAAAGTGAAACGGGCATCACAGCATTCTTGCATTACAGTTGAAAGGATTAATAACTGTGTAGTACTTTAGAAATCTGGCATAGAATCTATCCTGTTCCTTCATTTTATTTATATATTTCATTCGCTCTCTCCGTCGAACATTCTGTCTGTCTGTCTGTCTGTCTGTCAGTCAGTCATTATCTATCTATCTATCTACAGGTGTCTGTCTGTCTATCTATCTACAGGTATCTGTCTGTCTGTTCTATCTATCTACAGGTATCTGTCTTTCTGTCTATCTATCTACAGGTATCTGTCTTTCTGTCTATCTATCTACAGGTATCTGTCTATCTATCTACAGGTATCTGTCTGTCTGTTCTATCTATCTACAGGTATCTGTCTTTCTGTCTATCTATCTACAGGTATCTGTCTTTCTGTTCTATCTATCTACAGGTATCTGTCTTTCTGTCTATCTATCTACAGGTATCTGTCTTTCTGTCTATCTATCTACAGGTATCTGTCTGTCTGTTCTATCTATCTACAGGTATCTGTCTTTCTGTCTATCTATCTACAGGTATCTGTCTTTCTGTCTATCTATCTACAGGTATCTGTCTTTCTGTCTATCTATCTACAGGTATCTGTCTATCTATCTACAGGTATCTGTCTATCTGTTCTATCTATCTACAGGTATCTGTCTTTCTGTCTATCTTTCTACAGGTATCTGTCTTTCTGTCTATCTATCTACAGGTATCTGTCTGTCTGTTCTATCTATCTACAGGTATCTGTCTGTCTGTTCTATCTATCTACAGGTATCTGTCTTTCTGTCTATCTATCTACAGGTATCTGTCTATCTGTCTACAGGTATCTGTCTGTCTGTTCTATCTATCTACAGGTATCTGTCTTTCTGTCTATCTATCTACAGGTATCTGTCTATCTATCTACAGGTATCTGTCTGTCTGTTCTATCTATCTACAGGTATCTGTCTTTCTGTCTATCTATCTACAGGTATCTGTCTATCTGTTCTATCTATCTACAGGTATCTGTCTATCTGTTCTATCTATCTACAGGTATCTGTCTTTCTGTCTATCTATCTACAGGTATCTGTCTGTCTGTTCTATCTATCTACAGGTATCTGTCTTTCTGTCTATCTATCTACAGGTATCTGTCTGTCTGTCCTATCTATCAACAGGTATCTGTCTTTCTGTCTATCTATCTACAGGTATCTGTCTGTCTGTTCTATCTATCTACAGGTATCTGTCTTTCTGTCTATCTATCTACAGGTATCTGTCTGTCTGTCCTATCTATCAACAGGTATCTGTCTTTCTGTCTATCTATCTACAGGTATCTGTCTGTCTGTTCTATCTATTTACAGGTATCTGTCTTTCTGTCTATCTATCTACAGGTATCTGTCTATCTATCTACAGGTATCTGTCTGTCTGTCTGTCTATCTACAGGTATCTGTCTGTCTGTCAATCTATCTACAGGTATCTGTCTATCTATCTACAGGTATCTGTCTATCTATCTACAGGTATCTATCTGTCTGTCTGTCTATCTACAGGTGTGTGTCTGTCTGTCTGTCTATCATCTGTCTGTCTGTCTATCTATCTACAGGTATCTGTCTGTCTGTCTATCTATCTACAGGTATCTGTCTTTCTGTCTATCTATCTACAGGTATCTGTCTATCTATCTACAGGTATCTATCTGTCTGTCTGTCTATCTACAGGTGTGTGTCTGTCTGTCTATCATCTGTCTGTCTGTCTATCTACAGGTATCTGTCTGTCTATCTATCTACAGGTATCTGTCTGTCTATCTATCTACAGGTATCTGCTGTCTGTCTGTCTATCTATCTGTCTGTCTGTCTGTCTGTCTGTCTGTCTACAGGTGTTTATCTATCTACAGGTGTCTGTCTATCTATCTATCTATCTACAGGTATCTGTCTATCTATCTACAGGTATCTGCTGTCTGTCTGTCTATCTATCTGTCTGTCTGTCTGTCTGTCTGTCTGTCTACAGGTGTTTATCTATCTACAGGTGTCTGTCTATCTATCTATCTATCTACAGGTATCTATCTGTCTGTCATTTGTTAAATCTATTGTTCATTCTAACTAATGTTTGTTCATATTATCTGTCTGTCTGTTTGTCTGTCTGTCTTTCCATCTGTCATCTTATAATTCTGTCTGTCATTCTATCTATATCCTAATTAGTTGGCCCTTGTATGATTGGTTGGCATCTTCTGGATTAGCAAAAATGAGTAGATATTATCACATCTTTCTCGATTATGTCACATTTTATTTCACAGTTTATCTTGGTTTAATCCGCACTTTTGCACAGGTGTGTGAGTGTGTGTGTGTGTCACAGGTCAAAGAACTGGAAATGTGCGATCATCATTTTGTGTTAATACAGCTATTAAAACTCAAGGTGAGCGTGAGATAGAAAGGTCGGGAAGAGAGGGGGAGAGTGAGCAACGGAGGAGACGGCGGGAGGAACAAATGATGCACAAAGCGGGTGACAGCGCAAGCTGCTTTAATATGTATGTTTTGCAGGTTGATGGTTGATTTCATTAGCAAATCTCATTGTTATGCATGGATTGTTCTCCTGCAGCAAAATGAATATTCACGCCGCCCGTAGGTTTGGACAAAACCGTTTGGGTTTTTAACAGCAGCCTTAAGGAAAAACAAAACATGCTTTATGAGCTTTTTCCCTGTTTCTCTCTGGATCCACTTGATGCCAATTAAAAGCATTTAGCATGTTGTCATTCACTATAGATGAGGCCTTGCGTAGAGAGAGCGGGTTTAATGTGTTTGCCCCCGGATTTGTGTCTCTGACATGTTTAATTGTAACCAAATGCCTGTCTTTTGTCTTGATCGGTGTGTGCGAGGGTGTGTTTGGCTCTTTCAGCTGTGTGTATCTATGGAGATAGTGTATGTGTTGGATTGAGAGCCTGTGAAATAAGGAGTGTGTGTGTGTGTGTGTGTGTGAATGTGTGTGATTATTAGATTGTCACATGTGTGTGATTATTAGAGTGTGTTTTGTGTTAATGAGAAGTCTGTATGACCATACTCAAGTTGTATAACAGGACTTTGAGCTATGCTGAGTCTCTGGTGAATATAGAGGTGTGTGTGTGTGTGTGTGTGTGTGTGTGTGTGGTGGTCTCTCAGAGGTATTAATAGCCTGACCAGGCACAGGAAAAAAAAAAAGACTCATGTTTTTCCATCTGTTTTCACAGGAAACAGTCAGGACGGATTATCTCCTACACACTCTTTCTTTCTATCTCTCTTTTTCTCACTCTCTTTCTGTGGCCTAATGATCTGATGGCTATTGCAGCACATCTCTGTTATTCAATGTGGATTATGGAAACATTTGAAATATGGACGTTACGCTTTCCATAAAGATATTCCAGTTCCTCTGCCTCAACCATCAGAGCGATTGAAGTGATTCAGGGAGAAATAAAATAATTTCTGGACTTTGATTTTGATCAAAAGCGCGCACACACACACACACACACACACACACACACACACACACACACTTACTCAAAACCATTGTGTTATTTGCTTTCAGGCAAAACACACATTTTTGTTTGAGAAATAAGAGAGAGCTCAGACTCTCAGCTTCTCCGACTAAAGGTTAGTCACACACTCTCACCAATTCGCAGGTGGGAATAGATAAAATGTGTGGGAATGACTCTTCGTTGGGTAATTACAGGAAAGCTCGAAGTAAACATGCAAACAGAAACGGGCAAATGTGGGCGCGCACACTCACAAGCACACGGCCCATATTCAGTGTAGTTCTAAAGTCTTAGACCACTAGCGAGAGTGCATTGTTTACGAATTGAATACAAGAATTTGCATTGAACTGGAAGTTAAGGGAATTTCAGAATGTTTATGACAGCATGCGCTTGAGCTGGCATGGACTGCACAAATGTGTTCAAAACCTGATGATCCATGTCATCCCAGCATGATTTGAGAACGTTCCAAAGAGCATCTTGTTTGCTTCAATGGGAGCAAAGAAATGTGACCTTTTGCACGAAGGAGTTCACGTGGTCTGTGTCACAAATGGGTTTATTTAATTAGTGATGTAGAATCTTGCATATTTCTTCTTCATTTTACATCATAAGTTTTATTTTTCATTTGTTTGAATCCTACATTTCCAGCTTTATAATGAAGAAGGGGAAAACAAAAGCAGTTTTCAATGTGGTCTCAGACATTTGGACTCCACTGGACATACACGGGCAGTCACATTGGGCTGTTGATATGTTTTGCAGGAGAGGCGCAGATTGTGTCCAGCCATCTGCTATTGAAAGAGCACATGCTAGAGTGTCTGTCAGTGCATGGTTTTAGTACTGAGGGGTGAGACGGAGAGAGAGATAAAGAAATAAAGAGAGAGAGAGAGAGAGAGAGAGAGAGACCTGGCCGATGCAGCCACATTCATCAAACTGATACACTTTTCCTGTGTAACAGTAGAGCCGAAATGTTAGCATTTTAGTCTGATGTTTAAGTGATTGCTTGTTGCTTCACAGAGCTGAAGTACCTGAATGTGAGCGTGTTTGCAGAAAACAGACTGCCATTAGTGCACACACATATTCTCTGCTTTTCTCAGTGATTTGCAGCACAGGAAGTGCAGAATTGACTTGTGGTCACAAGTGAAAGTGCAAAAAGTGTTGTTGTGTGTGTGTGTGTGGGTTTACTTGCTTAGCTATACTTTTGGGACAACATTGTTCTAAGAAGTTTGCAAAATCTGACAAAACCTCCCTTTGGGGATGTCCTCAAAGGTTAAAATTATTCATAAGTAAATTAAAGAAGCTGTATTTGTGTGTGTGTGTGTGTGTGTGTGTGTGTGTGTACACGCGTGCAGGTTTGGGTGGTTTACGTGGACATTTTTGTAGGTTACAAACTGGTAATTACAAGGGTATTATGCTATAAATGTGGTTTATGAGGACATTTGTAGTGTCCCCATAATTCAAATCACTTAAAAAAACATAGTGTGTGGTTAGGTTTAGGGGATATAATCTATAGTTTATTCAGTATAAAAATCATTATGTCTATAAAGAGTCCTCATAAGGATAGCGGCACTAATGTGTGTGTGTGTGTGTGTGTGTGTGTGTGTGTGTGTGTGTGTGTGTGTGTGTGTGTGTGTGATGGAGATCTGATTCCTTTCCTCACGCAGGTGATCTCGAAGACCATTTAAGGGCTTAAACCATCTGCTAATTTTACCACCGCAGTCTATTACACTCATTAAACTGCATTAGGATGATTCAATCAAGTGCATCATACAGGTCCATCTATTTAAGATGACGTTAGTGTGTTTTCTCTCCTCTGCTGCTGCTGTGGTTTGTCATGAGGGCGTCGGGTAATATTTCTCTCTAAACAAACAGCGACCTGCGCTCTTCCCCTGATCTGAACGTCTGTAATGGCAGACACACAATAACAGCTCTCAAAGATGGCCGCCTCCGCGAGGATGACAGTGCGTTTGTTGTTCTCGCTCCGAGGAGATTGGAATGTCAGGATACGTGAGCCGAGCGAGAAAGAGAGGGAGACAGCTCTGTTTTCTTTCTCTCTGTATCTGTGCAGGCTGTCTTCCTGGTTGTGAGTGATGCGTGAAGGATGTGTGCCGCCCCTCTCCTCCTCCCCCCCTCCTCTTCCTCCTGCCCCTCTCTCATCTGATTGGCCGCGGGGGCAGAAATGGAAACATTATTCGATTCCTTCTCCTCAGAGGTCAGCGACCTCTCCGAACGCTCTAAAGACTGAGCTCAGCATTTGGCTGTGGGACTACTCGATGTTAATGAATGTTTAAGAATGGCGAAAAGCACAGAGAGAGAATAAGAGAGAGAGAATAAGAGAGAGAGAGAGAGAGAGAGAGAGAGAGAGAGAGAGAGAGAGAGAGGGTCCAAAAAACCCTGGCTATGTTCAGAATAAAATATTAGTCATCTGCATACTGTGCAGTACATAGGAAGTTGACACGTCCTGTGTTGTGATATGTTATACTTCATTTCATTCTTTAATTATTATTGTACGGTGTTCCTCATGTGACCTCATACTACTTTAGAAACCACATGGAATATTTGTACTTTTAGAAATTAATTTATCACACCGCAGGACCATTTAAAATGCAAAACTAGTGCCAAAAAGGTGTTTTAAAAAATGTGGAGAAAAAAATAGAAGGAAAACAATCAGTGACTATTAATGAATTTGTATTAATTTATAAATATAAAGTTTAACCTAAAATCTTGATTTTGATTAAAAAAAAAAAAAAAAAGTCCATGGACGAGTTATACGTCAACTACCCATATATTGTAAACTGCATACTATTTTAATTAAATGTATGTGTACACTGAAAAATGTATATGTTGGCTCAATAGCCATTACATAAGACAATGAATAGCATCTACTCAGAAATTTACATATTTATAAAACTTTTATGTAACTCAAATGTCTATGTTCCTTGAAAATCCATCATATTTAAATTTTAAGTATGGTATGGTGCACAACACGGTTCCAGCCAAAGATTACAATCTAAAAAGTGCAACCAAACAATGATTTCTGGTCATCTGTCAGGTCACAACCAGACCAGGTGAGTTTGATTTGGATGTGCCTGTCATGGTGCCCCAGTATAATTTGTGGAGCAAGACATAGTGGAGCACAGAAGCTTAACCGCTGGTATGGGATTGGGTTTCGCCGGCGGCGGTGAAGGAGGTGCCGGAGGTGCCGGGTGGATTGGAGTTGGGGTTGTGTCTGTGTCAGGGGGGTTTGTTGGATGTGCTCGCCGGTGGTAGTGGAGCGGTTCCCAGACCTTGAGAGTTTCGTATATCGGCAATCGTTTTATTGACTGATCTAAAATTTCATAAAGCTGAGATGATATTATTATTATTATTATTATTATTATTATTATTATTATTATTATTATCACTACTACTTATACTTGTATAAGCTGCTATGTCTTGTTATTTTGTGTTTTGTTCAATAAAATAAAATAAAATTAAAAATGACGGCTAACTCAAACAATCAAGTACAAAACCCATGTTGTGGGGAATACCCATAAGCCATAGTTCTTGAATAATTTATTCAAGTTTATTTGGTCAAAAGGAACTTATATGGGCATTTAATTAGTTGTCGGCTCTTTTTAGTACTTTTGATGTTATTTTCCTGTAAATAGTTGTTTTTTATGAAGTATTAGGGTGATTAGTGTTCACTTTGGTGAAGTTGGACCCTGTTCAATCCATGAATTTCTTTCTTCCAGCTGAAGTGCATCATGTTTGCTTAATGACTGACCTACAATCAGTCATTATTTTCTTTTTAGCCAATTACATTTAATAGAAACAATAATATAAAATGTTAATTTACAACTTGCTATTAGTTGTTAATAAAGTTGAATAAACTCATGTTTTTGAGTTTAACAACATTTCCTAGTTACGTTGACATAAAATGAGCATAAATTGAATTTAAGTAAATCCAACACATATTTATACAGTGTAACAGCTTGCAATTCATAATGATAAACATTTCAAATTATAGTATGCTACATTGTTGTCACATGACCTCATCACTTAATATCTGATAGTCTGACATTACTATTGGTTCATTCGTGATACAGGAAAGGTCAAGTCAAGTGCATTTCCCTGTATATTTTGGAAAATGTAGGTTAGTCTACAAGTATAAAGAAAATGTGCGTACTATGCACTGCAAAAACACAGTCTGTGTATCCTAAGAGTTTTGCAGTATTTATGTTGAGTAACAGTTGATCTGAGAAGTGAATTCCCTGGTTTTACTGAACACAAGGCGTTACATTTATGCTACACTTTCTACGAGGGGAATGGAAGCAAGATTAATTCCTACTACCGTACAAAACACTAGAAGAGGAAAGCCACAGTCCTGCTCTGTGGCCGTTTTACCCTTCAGGAAGGATCTTAACCTCTGGTTGCTCCAATGGGACTGTCCCTGTAATTAGTGTACTGTAGGTCACTTTGGATAAAATGTTTCTGCTAAATATTACAATGTGATGTTTTACACATGCCCTTTAGGTTTATTTACATCCTATATTGGGGTGGTGTGGTGTTCAAGCGGCTGAAAGTCTGGTCCAGCTACCATGTAGGTTTGAGCCAGCGGGTAATTCATGTAGTATTATAGTGTACTTTTGAGCAAAGCTTTTAACCCCAGGTAGCTGCCAAGGGGACTGTCCTTGACCTGTAGTAAGTGTATTGTAAGTCATTTTGGCTCAAAGTGTCCACTTTTGGCTACTTGCGTCCTCTCGCTTCATTCCAAAACCTAGTGAGCTGCCTTGCTGTCTACAGTCTACATAGGCATTAGACAACAACCTTACAAGATAGCACCCTAAGTGGTGGAACCTCACAACTGACTGACTTGGAATGCCCTATGTAGGCAGCTACACAAAATAGCACTACATGGGAGACACAACAGTTGATTCTGTTTGAAGTTAGCATGTTGCTATGCTAATGATGCAAATATTTGGCCAAAACAAGGTAATCTTATGCCTCCTACACACTACACGACTTTCAAAGATGTCGGATCGTGGCACCGTTCATATTACACATCTGTCTGTCTTGTCACGGAAGTCGTGGCGTTTTCAAATTACACGACGAATCGGCGACAGGGTTGAACACATTACAAAACATTTAACTGTTGACGAATCCCCGACGACTCTGCCTGGACTCCAAATTACGTTTCACAATAGAGTACATGCGAGATGTGATACGAAAACAAATGCATGATCAAATGTTATGCATTTCAGAATATTATGAGTATGTTTTTAATTATATATTTTATTGGTTACAATATGAAAAAGTACATATACAGAAAGAAGTATTGGAGAGAAATTGCCAACTCTTCTCTTTCTCCACACGGTTGTGGAACAGTTCAGATGAAACATCAAATAGGCGCTGGTGCTCCTGCCAATGTTCCACTAATATTTCCCCCATTTCTTCGGTCCAATGAGACTTTCTTGATACCTCAGTCACGCTAGTTGATGTTCTGTTGCAGGTACATCAGGACTCCTAACACAGAAACTTCCCGTGCCCAATTTCTTGCTCTTTCATTGGCTGTAGGTCAACGCTGCAGTTGTATTCAGTCAAAACATATTTCACATTGCGCGAATTGGAATCGCAGACGGGTCCAGATATTTAATATTCTAGATATCTCGCTGACATCGGCGACACATCGTTGCTTCTCTCAAATCGCGTCTTTGATAGTTCATACATTGCGATCGTCCTTCACGGGAGCGTGCTCTGATTTGCCTACGATTTCAGGCTTTTGATGGCGATCTCCACAAAGCTGTCGGCGAGCGAAAATCGTGCTTAAAATCGTGTAGTGTTAGGGGCGGCTGTGGCCACTAATCGCAGGGTTGGCGGTTCAATTCCTGTCCCACATGACTCCACATGCCGAAGTGTCCTTGGGCAAGACACTGAACGCCAAGTTGCTCCCAATGGCAAGCTAGCACCTTGCAGGGCAGCTCTGCCGTCATTGGTGTGTGAATGTGTGTGTGAATGGGTGAATGAGATGCAGTTTAAAGCACTTTGAAGGTCTTGAAAAAGGCCTTGTTTAAGTGCAGACCATTTAGTGTAAACTCGGCATAAAGTGCAGTCTAGTTAGGTTTGGGACAGAAAAACGGTGTCATTTATTGAGCACATAAGAGGGCCGTTTCAAATGTAGTGGGGCTCCTTCTTTGATGCTCCTTGCTGTCACCTCACAATCACCATGGATTGATCTAGTACAGGATTTGTTTGGGGCAGGATTCTCTTTAAGATTGGATTCATTCATTTGGAAAGAGATAAAACAGGGCAATATTAAGTGCTCAAGGTGTAGTAGCAGAGGACATCTGCAATTCTAAGTGTCAAGCTATCTCACAGAGTAGCTTATCAAAACTGTGTAGATGGACACGTTGTCAGATTGTTATTTTTCCACATACTTCCTGTGTGTGGAGCGACAGTGTGTCTGGAAGAGTGGGTGAGCATTTTATTTGTTGTTTCCATTGTCGCACGCAGCTGCCTTAAGGTTTATTCTCATTTTCTCTCTCTCTCTTTCTCTCTCTTAAGCTTGAATTGAGTTCAGCGTCCACATCTGTGTGTGGCAGTTGGGAGGGACCTTAAATTGGATGAAATGATCAGATGAGAGGGAGAAGACAGAGAAACGAATATATAGGAGAGATGAGGAGTAATCAGAGAAGAAACACTTTCTTTTGATTTGTCTGTCTCACTCTTTAACTTTTTCTCTTTTGCTTCAGATAGCTCAGTGTAAAATCATTTCTGGATTATATTGACCTCGCTCTGATTTTCCGTGCTGGTTTGTAGTTGTCTCTAAAGGATTGCCTTTAGTGATTCATTGAAAGAGTAAAAGATTGCTAGATGCTGTAGCATAGTGGTTTGTGCACATCCTCCGATGCTTGAGGTGCTCATGTGGGCAGTGCAAGTCAAATCTGACTCGTTTTGCAATACCATTATCCCCTTTCCTCCCCCTCATTGATGTCGAAATTACTGTAGCCTATTGCATGAAACTCTTTCAGTTAAGAAATCCGTTAGTAACAATACACTACAATAACTAAGGTTTTATTTAATGGAAGGGGTTTCTTGCAACCAGCAACTGGTATTTTGGTACCAATTCTATATTTTGTTCTTTATCAATTACTGTTCACACTTGTACATTTAATAATTACTTAAACATGAGATATTGAGAAATACTTAAAGGGACAGTTCACCCAAAAATGAAAATACTCTCATCATTTACTCACCCTCATGTCATCCCAGATGTGTGTGACTCTCTTTCTTCTGCAGAACACAAATTAAGATTTTAAGAAGAATATCTCAGCTCTGTTGGTACATACAATGCAAGTGAATGGTGACCAAAAGCTCAAAGCTCAAAAAAGCACATAGAAGCAGTATAAAAGTAATTCATATGACTCTAGTGTTTTAATCCATGTCTTCTTAAGGGGTCCAACCGATTTAAGGTGAGAACAGACCAAAATATAAAAAAAATTTCCACTATAAATCTTAACATCTGCAGTCTCCTTGGCGATCATGTTTTCGAGTTACACTTCCTAGCGCCATCTAGTGCTCTGCACACATGTCAAGAACAAGGAAGTGTAAGCGAGACTACCTTGAGTTATTTTTTGGTCTGTTCTCACCCAGAATTGATTGGGCCACTTCAAAAGACATGTATTAAAATACTGGAGTCGCATGGATTACTTTTATGATGCGTTTATGGGCCTTTTGGAGCTTTAAAGATTTGATCACCATTCACTTGCATTGTATGGACTGATATAGCTGAGAAATCAACGTTTGTGTTCCACAGAAGGAAGTCAAACACACACACACACACACACACACACATATATATATATATATATATATATATATATATCTCAACCATAATTTGTAAAAAAATAAAATACAAATGTAATCTCTGTTACAGTAAAACACTTACAATGAAAATGAATTGGTCCAGTTTCATAAATATAGCCAAAGCATGTAAACACCATACATGTTAGCATGATTTTTCTTTGATAAAACTGCTGACTAACCTTATCTGTGTAAAAGTTATAGCCAATTTTACAACTTGGTTGCCATGACGACATAATGTGTTAAACCCTTTAATCTGGTAAATGCTGTAATGCTGGTAAATCCCAGATTTTATCACACAAAAATCACGTTAACATTATTATATATTATTTACTTTTGAATCAGTGTGTATTTAACTACTATTAAAGGTGTAGTAGTTTAAAGGTGCAGAAAACTATTCCTTTAAAAATATTAAAGGAATAAGTGTCCTGAGATATCTCTCCAGTCTCTGTGACAGCTGTAGACTTTGTAATCTGTAAACATGAATGTGTCCACGGACATTGACGCATTTCAGCTGTCAATCATTTTGCTCGTTCTCATAGTGTTGTATTTGAAGCAGGCCATTGAGGCTTTGATTCATAATGTTTGTCAGTTGAGGGCGCTGTTGTGCCACTGTTGAATTTGACAGGCACAGGAACAAACAATGCTGCTCTTTTGCTCGGTTTTGGTCTCAAAATTATCTTTGGATGGCGGGGTTTTGGAATGAGTGGGCGTTGCTTACAGCAACTTTAACTTATATGCAATCTGAAATATGAATTCAACTTAAGTAAGAGTGTGATCCATTACTGTGGTATCAACATCGGTATTGAAAACTGTGAAATTTCACTGGTATTAGTGTCCACTCAGTTTGGTATCATGACAACCCTACTCCTCATCATTTCGTGTCCTCTTTCTGCTTTCCTCTCAATAACCTTGGCAAAATGTTAAAAATGAAAGAGTGATTCTGCAATTCTGTACTTCAGCAGTGGCTGATGAATCTCTAAATTGACGGGCATGTATGTAGGCTGAAGGTTACAAGTTAAAGAGTCACTCTTTCAGAATTTGGCGGATTTATAACGAAATAGGCTACATATGATAAACTTCACAACCGAGTCACGCGGCCTGCTGTTTGAGCAAGAGCTCCCTGAGGACGATGGCTCTCACGAGAGAAAGAGAGACAGTCGGATGGATTTCCGCTTGAGTTTGTTCAGATGAGAACCTTCACTCATTAACTGTCTCGTATTTGAGCAGAAATAGCTTTCATGTCATCCTGCAATGTGGTTTTTAGCTCTCACTGGAGGATGAGGTGGATGCGGGCAGTGTGTTGTCAAAATTTGTGGCCTAGATTTTGTGCATTTGCCTGTATGTGTGTGCTGTGTGTTGTCTTACCTCTGTGCGTTATTGTGGGGGGCTGTGAGTCACTGGATGTTTATCATTTTCTCACAAGCAAAGCGCGCACACACACACACACACACACAAACACAACACACACTCATACACTCATACAAGCAAACTGACAGGATCAGCCATGATTACTCACTGCTACACAGGGCTAGTTTTATTAAGAGCGTGTTTACAGCCTGACTTTTAGTCATTAGTCTCTGCCTGTAAACACTTCAAAATCTCATAAACAAACAAAGAGTGATTGAGCGGCCGTAAATTGTGTTAAAGTAGAAAATCTTTTTAGCCCAAGATTTGAAATCGGTCCAGAAGTATTTTTAGCCATCAATAAACAAGTCAAAGGATGTTACGGTAATGCCGTTGTTTGCGGTAATGTTTCGCAGATGAACGTGTAGAGGTAGAGAGCAGGTGCGAGAGAACTGGTGGTGAGGGGGGGCTGGAGATCTCTCTCTTTCACAGCCCTCTGAGGGTTTCACACTGGAGGAGCTCCTGGTAATTAAAAGACAATTTTGTGAAATTGATTAGATTATGCTAATCAGGGGAGATAATATCTAGAGAAGTCTGTGTGTTAGCGTGTGTATGGGTGGGTGGATAAGTGTGTATGTGAGTGTGTTTGAGTGATTGTGGAGAGATGGGAGTCCAGTCGCCATTTCAAACCCCTCAATTCAGCATGTGTGTGTGTGTGTGTGTGTCTGGAGATCACGCTCACGCCGCCATTTCACACAGCTACGCTCGGCTGTCTCTGCTGCTCCTGAAATGTCAGATGATGTTCCCTGGACAAGGCATGAGGATATGACAGCTGGCTGCTCACCTGCTGCGTGTGTGTGCGCGCGTATGTGTCCACACGCAGGGGTGCTTTTCACCGATCCTGTGCCTTGAAAGCATAATGCCGCTGATAGATTTCCTCTGCCTTGGATAAATAATAACCAGAATCTGTGTCCAGGACAAATCGTTGGAGATGATGCAGGTTTTGAGGCAGCAGGTCATTGTTGCAGGCTGACGATGAGGCAGCCAATCTGATTCAGGCTCACCCTCTTGGCACAACCACAGGGTTGCTGTCAGTGACCTTTGACCTACTGGATAAGTTATAGAAATGGCTGGTGCACATTGCAGCAACCTTGATTTAAAACATATTTTACACCGAGCTCTACAAGAGTTGAGTCCGTTTTTTCAAAGCTGAATAGAAGTAAACAAATAAGTATTCATCTCATTAGATGCACCATGGGTTTCTTTGTTACTTCACACACTTGCGTATAAACACACACGCGCTCACACACACACACACACACACATTATGGCTAATGCATGTTTTCATCAGAGAGTGATGCACGGTTTTGCTAACGAAGCCACATAAACTTCACATAATTGGCTTTCTTTTGAGGAGGAACGAGCCGTGCGGAAGGCGTTCTGAGAAACTGAGAATTCGTAAAGCTAAATGAAGAATGTCTCTTTAAATGAATGCCTAATTATGCCATTATGTTAACTAAAGAAAGAAGTGCTGTTCTAAAAAGAACAAGGAAAAACACACAGCATTTTAGGTGGAAGGGGAGCGTGGATGGAAAGTCAGACAGAAAGCGAAAGAGAGGGGGAGAGAGAATGGTGCCTGCAGGCTTTATTTAGCTAGGACGACAGTACTTGAGCTCATTACACACAAATGCACCGTTAGGTTGCTACACCTCCAGCTCACAACTACACATTTAATATGATCTCTATATCTGGACTCTTAGACCCACTCGTTTACAGTGATCTCTCCATCAGCATCAGCACACCTTCACTCGTGCGTTAGATGGGACGAAGCAGTAACGGGACACAGTTGCTCTTTTCCAATGCCTAGTCAGTGCCTTGCTGTCTGCTGTTTACATAGGCAACATCTACCTTCTAATGGGCCGTTCACACCAAACATGTGGTTGCATCCATCTGCGCTCTGTCTTTTAATTGATTTTCTATGTAAACATGCATTAGATGGACGTCTTTGACTGTTGCACTGCATCTTGTTAAGATGCTGTGTCAGGTTAGAAGAACTTTAAAAAATGCATCTTGATACACCTACATTCTGTTCCATTCGTTGTGCTACAGCAAAGTCTTTTAAGCAAGTCAGTTTACTCGGCGGCCATCTTTGAAATGCTCTATTGAAATGAGCTATTTTTCTATGTAAATGTAAAGCAGATTAAGCGAAAGGAGGACGCAAGAACCGAATTGACAATATAAATAATAGTTTAATGAAGAAATAAATGGAAAACACACGAACATAAATGCACAGAGCAGCTGCCTGTCATTCTCTCTCTCTCGAACCGTCTTTTATTCCTCGTTCGCTCCAGGCGGTCGCGGAGTCTCTTCCCTCCTCCCCTTGCGGATGCCGGTCCTCTCAGCGTTTCTGGGACCATTTTTCTCCCCCGGCGGACGGCAGCAGCGCTCCCTTGGGTACATGGCAGTGTAGAGGACTCCGCGACGGGCATCCCTCCTCCTTCCCGGGTTTCGACACCAATGTAAAGCGGGTTAAGGGAAAGGAGGAGGCGAGAACCGGATTGACAATATAAATAATAGTTTAATGAAGAAAGAAACGAAAAACACTCAAACATAAACACGCAGATCAGCTGCCTGTCATTCTCTCTCGAACAATCGTCACCGGCCACCATTATCCCTTGCGCGCCCCCATCAGGCGTTGTTCCAGCCCGGCCCCGCCCACCTCCGCTCTATAGTAAACAAGCAGCATTCACTGGCTTGTATAGCTAATGCACATGCGCGTTCTCTAGAGAATATATCGAAAACGAAATCAGAATAATGCTGCCTACGTTTTGGAACAACCTTCATGCAGAAGTGTGTGCACATGTAGTGCCTTTTAAATGCTGTTTAGTTAGGTAGCCTGTAAGGTTTTGAAACCACTATTTTGTGTGTGTGTGTGTGTGTGTGTGTGTGTGTGTGTGTGTGTGTCATGTTTGAGCTGGAGTGAAGGATTTGGGCCAGTGCCGTCTTTACCTCATCTCACTCCTCCTGTCCCACTCGAACCTTTTCAGTAGCTCTACATAAAAATCACGCAAGCTTCTATTCTCATCTGCTCTCACAATGTTTCTCACCGTTCCACCCCCTCTTGCTCCTCTTTGCACTTTCCTTCTTCCCTGTCAGCTTCTCTCTCTTTCTCGGGAGGGAGGGTGACTGATGCAAACGGGTGGGCTGCGGTGTAATCCAGGGCCCGGGAAGGTCTGCAGACCAGGCTCTGTGTTTTGTATCCACCGTCTCTTGGCCTTGACGCCTCTCGGCCCACCCGCCTTCCTGCAGTCCTTGACAATGTCATCATTCCCTCATAAATCCTGACTGCATCTGCCCTGACCCCAGAGACTGACTCCACCCACACAACGGGTGATTGACAACACACGGCAGACCCACTGATTCCAGCTGGTCCTCGCAGATTAGTTGCAGGTTCTGCTTATTTGTGTATTCGTACATGTGTGGAAAATTCTGCACGGTTTTCATGGCTTAACCCACCTTTGTTTTAAAGAGCAGGATCAAGAGTGCAACAGTAACGGTGTAATCTGACGCCTGTTTGTCGCCAGAGCTGGGTAATCGTAATCGCCTTGAAATATTGTTGCGGTTGTCGCCATGTGTTCATCCTGGCACTTGGAGAATTCTCTGGAAGGCTGCCGGTATAGTAGAGGAGGCACAGACTCCGAGATGGGCGGCAGGAAGCAGATGTGGGCTGTTTTCAGACAGGTCTGTCTGAGGAGGTCACGGCTGAATTAGAGGATCATATGACAGGGTTGTGATGCACAGAGCCGAGGAGGAAACTTCGGGGTGCGTTTTAAGCTAAAATTAGGCAGACAGTTTGAGTCTGGATGAAGCCTGGAGGCTAGAGAGAGAGAGGGTGGAAAAAAACAGAGTGAGAACAGGACTGAGAGGGAATTTCTTATTTATTTTTTTAATTGTTCACATAATTTTGAGTTATTGTTTAATTCTAAGTCAGAGACTATAGTCTTCCATTCAAACATAGACATACACACAAACACTCAGTTGAACGGGTTTTCAATAATGTGAAGTGTTGCATAAGATGGTTGTCTGTTTTTGGTGAGTTTGATCTTTAGACTAGTGGTTGCACCAACTGGTTGACCAGATTAGGTACAACACCAGATGATGCTTTAGGCATGTGCCAACTAGTCATGGATCACATGACCTTAGTTGTAGTGGTCAACCGATATGGGGTTTTTAATGGCCGATGCCGATATCCAGAGTGCAGGGTGGCCGATATATTGCCGATATATCACACTATTTAATATAGTAAATAACATAAACGTAAAATTGCTAAAAAAAATTATAAATTCTCATTTAGCACTATATTGACTCAATTTCACACAAAACTTTGTTAAAAATAATTTCAAATATATATATATATATTGTATTTTAAATGGTAGATAGCAGTTTATTCTGATTTGATTATTTTCACCTGAAGAAATTGTTAATATATTAGGAAGAACAAAATAACAGTACACACAGTAGTCCAGCAACCATGGATGTCCACGTTAGCAATCACATTAACTCAATAAATACAGAATCAAACCAATTGTACATACAGTGCATAGTGAATAACTCACATGAGGCGCTTTTACTTTGAAGTTGCACCAGAGACTATTTAGCAGAGACGGGCCACTTCTATTAAAATTAATGGGAGAAATTGCTTGGATTGTCCTGCTTGGATTGTCACAGGCTGACCATCATTATTTGTGAATCAGAGGAACTTTTGATCCAGATCCAGAAGTTTTGATTCTGGCTGATATAATAGGCGCTTCAGAGGAAGATATTAGATGAGCGCTCAAATCGGATTTTCGTGAGGTTTGTGAATTTTATCTGTTTAAATGAAATATTTGCATACAGTATATAATATAAGTTTTATTGATATTTGCCTTTATCATTTGAAAAAAGTGACAGGGAAGTGCTGAGGTTTATAGAATACGTTCTTTAGAGGTAAATAAATGCACCCTCCACGGGATGCTGGAGCTGCTGAAGTTTTGTGAGGTTGGTTTATTACATTTGTTTAAACACGATTTGCACATATTTGCAGATGGTATATGATTTTATTGATATTTGCCTTTTTATCATTAGACAAGGCCATTAAATGTTACAGGGAACTGTTTAGAGAGAGAGAGGAAGAATGAAACAGGCGAGCACTCTAATATTATGAGCTCAAACGTGTCTGCCGCGGGCGGCTCTGATATGCGGACCATTTAAATGACACTGTGTTGCACACCGGTCAATTATTGTAGCAAAACGATGGCACATAACAAGAAAACGAACCATGACTGGTCATTTACATGTCTCAGTCACTTCACATTCAAGCAGGTGATTCTCAGTGCACTCAAGAAACAAAGTGGCCTCTGCGATATATTGATCGACCAATACTTAGTTGCACTTGTTTCATAGCCATTTTAACTCCATGATCAACGCTGTTCAGAAACGTACAATTACACTTTTTTGGCATCATTCATGATAACGTAAACCGCATGATTCTGGTAATGGAGATTTGTGAGATTTTTTCCCCCGTTTCATCGCAACCGCACACGTTTGATCGCTAGTGCGACACACTCTGTGGTGAGTTGTTTACATAAGGTAAACTTTGACTCAATGAATAGTTCATTTGTCAACTACTTTTCTGGACTGCTATTCATAGACATACATCACTCACACGTGATAATTAAGTGCAAAAAGTAAACTAAGAAAAAGCATGCAAAACAGTGCACTGTTTCTCTTAATTATACTTTATTCTATTATTTAATATAAAAGAGGAAGCACAATGTTTCGAACCGAATTCTTCATCATGTTTGTGGTATACCTGTATTAACTATGTCAAACTGAACTAAAATGAAAATGTTCTTATCATTTACAGTATATAATATAAGTTTTATTGATATTTGCCTCATGTCATCCCAGATGTGTGTGACTTTTTCTTCTGCAATACACAAACATTTTTAGAAGAATATCTCAGCTCCGTTGGTCCATACAATGCAAGCAAATGGCATTCACTTGCATTGTATGGACCTACAGAGCTGAGATTAAGCCGCCTCCTAAAAAACATAATTTGTGTTTTATAATCTGTGATGTCATGAAAGTGAGTACACGATGAGAGAATTTTCATTTTTGGGTGAACTATTGCTTTCCACTGAGTATGTGTTTTTGTTTATTAATTAATTTATTTTTTACGTTTTCCATTCAGAGGATTATTATTATAATTTTTTTTTTCAAAAATGTGCATAACAGCAAGTTTAAAGCTCTTGTTTTAGTACACTGGTTGATTGACAGGTGAGCAGGCGTTGCTTCGAACGGATGAGCGTTTACACTACAATCCCGATGTGGTCACATGTACTTTTGACCACATTTGACCACCACATTTGACCACCTATGAACGTGGTTGAAGTGGACAAATTTCCAAACATTTTAGACCCTGTCTTTAGTGTCATAATAGCAGAGGCTTTTGTTTAATGGGACTGACACATTATCACGTCACCCCAAAGTCTCTGTTTTCCTCTCTCTCTCTCTCTCTCTCTCTCTCTCTCTCTCTCTCTCTCTCTCTCTCTCTCTCTCTAGCTGAAAATGAATCTCTAATTTCAGTTATCATCATAACCCCACAATGAATAATGCAATGTTATTCAAAGAACCTATCTTTACCTTATTAATTGCTGCCTTTTCTCATTTGCTCTCTGTAGTCACTCGCTGTCTCTTTTTACTCCTCTCTCTCCTCGCACACGTTTATTTGAAATGGTTCCTCCATCACCCTTTCCATGCAGAAATATGATGACTCTTGTGTTATTGCACTGACACGCTAATATTACTCCCTTTTGAATGTTTAAATCATCCCTTGAGCTAGACACTGTCAAACACACACACTCTCTCTCACACTACAAACACACACACACGTTACAGAGTCTACGGGGAGAGTGGTGCGGAACCTCACGGCTGTCTCACCAATCATGGCTGTTTTCTTAGCATAGTTTTTTTTTTTTTGCCGTGATCAATAGAAGGTATTTCTGCTCTGTCCGATCTGAAACAGGAGATGGATTTTCTCATCAGGTTTATGCTTTTGTCAATGTAAACACACACACACACAAACAAGAGTTGGGTGGAGGGCTGGATGTGTGTTCCTCTTTTTTGCAAAGCTGTAAATCATGTTTATGATGGTAATACAGGTATAGATCGGTGTGTGTTGATGGAAGGAAAACTGAAATGATGAAAGTGAGTATGTTGTGTAATTGTTTCTTTTTGTTTTGTGTGTGTGTGTGTGTGTGTGTGTGTGTGTGATGTGAAAGTGTATGTATGTGTGTCTGTTGGTGTTTGCATGTGTGTTTGAGTGCATCTTTTCAGCCAATAAAGTGTCTTTGTTTGAACATGTGTAACATGCTTTGCGCGTGTGTGTGTGAGTGTGTGTGAGAGAGAGAGAGTATTTGTGGATTTGCAGTGTGTGATTGTAAGGATGTTAATGAAGATTGCACAGGAACATTGAGCATGTCACACACACACACACACACACACACACACACACACATCTCTCTGTAATGGAGTGTCTAAATATATCATTTTTTTTGCTGGATCCACTGCCTCCGGAGTGAGTAAGAAAGGGCTTTAGTAAAGGACAGAATATCTCTCTCTCACACACACACACACACACACACACATTCACACTCCTCCTTTCTTGTCTTTCAATCTGACGATGTGACAAAACCAGATTGTTGTTTAGAACTAGAGTAGTTTTCGTAGAAACTAGCTTCGTCAGATTGTGTTGCTTGGGGTGTAAGTCACCTGCACACACACTTATTTAAGCATAAACTTACTCTCACTGTCTCACACACACACACACACACACACACACACTGAGTCTGCCATGGCATGCTAAACATGTAATGATCCGCAATGGTCCCGCTGGGATTTATGGAGGTCAGAGAATGGCGGCGAATCTGGTGAGACCCTTTACGCTCCTGAATGAACCAATCAGCTCACACTTCTCATTGACGGTCAGTCTGCCTATTATCTTTGTGACGAATTCATGTTTTGTAACATAGGTCACGCTGTCTTGAAATAAAGAGGAAATGACTCAAAATGAACATGAATCTTTCATTTTTTTGCAGACTGCAGATATATGTATTTTTGTAACGCAACAATAATTGTTGCATTAGGTAACATAAACAAGCAACAAACAATCGAATCGTAAACCTCATCGTATATCGAACCGAATCATGAGATAAAAATCAAAACGTTTTTTTTTTTATCTATTTTTGACACTTTTTTTATATTACATGTGTAGAAAAGATAGTAACTGAATAGGGAATCGACCGATTATATTTTTTACTATAATAGATCGATTCCCAAATGAAAACGTCATATGAGCCGGTTCATATGAGCCTACTGCTTGAAATATTCAGCACAGTCAGTGTAGCACAATTCCCGAACGAATGACTCTAATGAGGCGATTCTTTTGAATCTGCACAGCACAATAAACTCTTATCGGCCCATTCTTGTAAGTGAATCAAAAGCTAACAGAACCACAAGTCATTCATTTCAACATATCTGACTTAAAGGTGCGCTTATAGTCATTTTTGTGTTTATGTCGTCTTGGACTTACACTGAGACATGGAGGACTGAATGCAGTATTATTCAAACAGTTGTTTTCAGTTATTCACTGTTCACAGTCAGCCATGATTAATTTAATCCATGAGTGAAAGTGTTCAATAGCAGGTTGGTTAAAGAGATTCAGTGAGCAGTATTCAGCTGGTCATGTGATTCCAACATGGCAGCCTCCATGAGGGGACCCTCTCCCTGTAGAATAAAACAGCTTTTATAAGGTTACTGATATGACTGGAGTCCTCGTGTGAGTGCTTGTGATTTCATACATATGTTTCAAAATGACTGTTTATTTCTTTAGGAGTGCAAGTTTTTGAGGATTTAAATTAAGCAAGATTTCCGAGTGATTATTGGTCGGATGTTGATATGACAATGCGACACTTTTTGAGTTGTTGTAATTAGTGGTATTTTATAAAAATGGATGAAAGAGTAAAATATCTTTGACTAATTGCAGTTATAATAATACATTTCTTAATTGCAAGAATCTTTTCTGTTACCATATTAAATGTTCTCATCATTTGATAACAGACTGCTGAGTCTGTTTCTGTTTATTCTGGGATTGTATGACTGCTAACTGCTTTTCTACACACTACAGCTACTCAGTCTGTGCATGACTAATGGCTTCTTGTGTGTGCGTGCGTGTGTGTGTGTGTGTGTGTGTCAGTGTCAGTGTCAGCGCCAGCCAGCCTAATGGATGTGTGTGCGATACTCTCCAGTTGACTTTAAGTGCAGAGATCATGAGATCAGGACAAAAGCATTCACATGCAAACTCCATCCGCCATTTCACACTACAAGAAAGTGCTTTGCTTATGAAGTTGCAAAACAATCATTCTTCCTCTACTACACACTTAGATTGACACTTAGACTTTGCAATGAGAAGAGGACAGGACATGGCCTTGTTGGACAGAGAAGCTTGCATGTCCGTGTCTATCAGGTCTCACTTCACATTGTTTGTTGGGGCAGACGATCCGCTTGGTATATCTGCTAATCTGTGTTGCTGTGGAAGCGGATCTGGTAACTACTCATTGGACCATAGAACAGCTCATGGACGAGAGGTCGAAGTATCCCAGCATGCAGCTTTCTGCCATCTGCCATGGGCCCTTTGTTTGGGTGTGGGTTGAGCTGCTGGTTTCTGGTTACTCATAACACGCAAAGACACATACACAAATTACGAGTTTAAATAACTTTCCCATCGATTATTTCTTTGGCTTTCGCCATTTCGTGTAGTGCAAGAGTGACGTTTGTCATGGTGGAAATGGGTGGATGGTTTGGCTCACGATCGAAGAGACTCAGGTGCACAGAGCCACGGAGAAAGATGTGCAGCTTTTAGTTCTTGGAAATTGATTTATTTGTTTGACCCTGCCGGCCTTATTTTTTTTTTTTAAAGTGCTCTAGATTATTCATCCATGTTGCAGAGCACATGTAAACTCTAATACCCTCTCACTCACAGTTGAGACGGTTGAAGAAAGCAAGGTGAATCCCACACCTCTTTGTAAAGGCCACCGCCCACACATCATTCTTCTCGCCAGCCGCCGTCCGCCCTCCCCTCCCTGATTTAGAGACTGGTGTTCCTAACACGTCGCTGCACATGCTGTCCCTCTCTCTCTTTCCGTGTATCCTGGGACGCTGATGGTGGTGTGACTGCCAGTGTCACCAAGCAACCATGTCTTGCGACAGGCAAAGCCATCTCACGCTTCAGGAGAGCTGTTCCAGCCAATAGCGTAGTAGCGCTGCGGCCAATCGATGAGTCACAAGGGCCAGGGGAGATAGATGTATTTGGGCACTCGTTAACTAGAATCTCACATCCTGCATTTATTCATTTCAGATCATTTGTGTATGCATGTAAAAAGACCATAAATTCTGCATCTTGCAGGTGCTCTTGTGTTCTTACCTTACGCGGCTTGTAGGAATGAGCATGTATGCCGCTGCTGTCTGATATAACAGGGAAATGGCAGTAATAAAAGGTCAGAGGTCGCTGTTCCCCTGTCGCAGGTCACTGGGAAGGTGGCAGGCCTGCGGGCGCATCAGTGGGTGTGTGTCGAGCGTGTGCTGGTTGTAGAAAATGGAGTCTTTGTATCAGTGTGGATGCTGGTGCGCTCTGATTAGCACTGATCCATGCTGACGACTCTGTTGGCAGATTAGCATGGCTAGCATTGGCCATCTGTTACCACGGGCCATAACAAGGAGAAGAGTGGGTCATGTGCGCACACACACACACACACACACACACACACACGCACACACATGCACACACACCCCATAACCCACACCTTAATTCAAACCATAAAACGTTTTGCATTTTTAGAAGTTAAAGAAAATATTATCATCATTTTGACAAATGAGCAAATCCCCAAAATGAGGGTTTGTCCAATTCAGCTAACTTCTGGGTACGGTTTGACTCGACTCGCTTTAATTCTCAGAGTTTGCTTTTCCACTGCTGTTTAGTGCCGTCTCAATGTGGGTGAGATTATAGGCTGATCGTCATAGTTGCACCGTGACATCATATTAAACGAGACACAAAACAATAACATGACCGCTAGCTGTTAGCTACTAGCTCATTGTGCTGCATAAAGCAGTTGTTGATGGTGATTTTACACAAGTGTAACAGTTAAATTGGCCTGATTGTTTTAGAAGCTTCCAGTAGCTGTTCAACTAAATAAAGTGAAGCTTTCAAGCAGAGAATAGAGTTAACGTAACAAAACGTACCATCCTCCATCGTGGCTGTGTCCAGGGCACTCTCCCTCCCATCGCTCACCGGTTTATATCGTGTCCATTTGGTCAAACCACTTCCACTTTTCCTTGATGGTTCAGTAGTCACTTTTACATATTTTTGTGTTTAATTTTTCTATACAATGTTGGTAGGTCCGGTGGTAGCCATATCTCAGCTGTTGGCCGCACAGCTGAAACACTTCCTGAAAGACATTTCGTTTCGTTTGTAGCATTTGAGTGGACCGTCTGCACCTCGTTTATTGACCATGGCGTGGTTTTGCGCACAGCCATTTCTTTTTACAATTCGAAAGTCACGTGAACAAATGATACTGTTATCGCTGTTGCTAACTTTAAAACAAGCGGGCTTATGTCCAGTGATGCTGTTAGTGATGATTCTCCGTGACCAATCAGTGATCTGCAGGATTTTGACGTCACATTTAGTATCGGCTCAACTCGCTTGGAACCTCGACTGTGGTGGTACTAAAAAAAAGTATCAGGTATTATCCACAGTGGAAAACCCCCAAAAAGCGAGCAGAGTCGAGTTGCACTGTGCAGTGGAAAAACCCTATCTAAATGGGGACATCCCATAGAATTGTATTGTTTTTAAATAAAGCTGATTATAATTTCTATAGACTAGCCATAAAACAAACCCTAAGCCTAAGGAAAACTTGAGTGCTGTTGTTAATCATGCTGCCTGACCCGTACATAAATTCATAATATGAAGCTTTGCTGTTTTTGCGTTCTACAGTCAGCAGGGGGCAGTCAGCACAACCAAGAAAGAGAGCGGCTTCTCAAACCAACGAGAGTAGGGAGCACAAAATGAAGAAGGAGCCTTTCAAAGATGACGTGCTTTTGCGTTCAAAGACATCTGGACAGAGCACGATAGAATGCAGGAATCTTGAGATCCATTTTTCAAATGTTTAATCTACTTTTAACTTGACACAGCATCCTAATAAGCGACATTTATGGTGCATGACACTGAAACATGACGCCATCAATGTGAGACACCCCAAGAGAGTTCGTCTGACGTATTTGTACATAGTCAAGCATTTAAATAGCGCAGATGAAAGGCATCCTGTGAGAGATTGATGATCTCATTTGAAAATGCATGGCTGTTTAGAATAGGACAATGATGGCTTTATGTTCAGTGAAAGTCAATGGAAATAAAACAAACAATATATTGATTTCTGAAGACACACTTGGTATTGTCAAATCAGTGGTTCACTCTGCCACAATCATTTGATGTATTCGAATTATCTGAATTATTATATTTATTTTCTAAAATTTCTGGTTATTTTGACAAAGTATTGAGATATATATATATATATGTGCGATTTAGTTGCAATTCATTAAATTAATCGATTGACAGCTCTAGTTATTTACTTGGTTTGAATTGCTTTTACAAATGAGAATGTCCCTGGATGTCTCCAAAGGGATTTGGCAGATTTAGCTCACTTTTGGGCACTAGTATGTCCTAAACTATAGCTATGTATGTAGGCTAAATAGACACACACACACACACACACACACACACACACACCCACCCTATACCCCGTCTCTCTCTCACTCTCTCTCTCGGTTTTTATTTTGCACACACGCTCATTTACTTACCAACTCTCCCAAACACGGTAACCTCAGCAGTATATTCCACTGCTTCAGGAGTGTGCGATCGATTTTCAGGGTAAATTAAATAACACACATCTCCATGTAGTGTCTCTCTCTGGAAGGACTTCACATTCGCAAGCATCAAGGCCGTTTCTTTTGGCTAACACGAGAGCCAGAAGTGTCGTCCATATTGCATGCACTAAACATATCCCACAAAGCATAAGCATATGATTCACTCATTCACGGGATCTGGGACCAGCTGTTTTTCCGGCAATCTCATTGGCCGCGTGCACTAAGCCAAATTAATTACGCAGCTCACGGAGATTACGATGCCTGCCTCCCAGTGCCACAGTGGAAGATGGCTAATTAGCTATCAAATCAGACTAATTCTGATGCTAAAGCTGTTTTAATTTCTGATAATTAAGTCAGGATTGAATCCTTAAATACCCTGGCATACCATTATTGTGGTAATCACAGTTGTTGTTATAAATTATTTTTAGGCCCTCGTCTGTTACTGTTGATGTTTAAGGTAATCAGGCTAAGTGACTAGCTGGAGAGAGGTAGACATGCTAAATCTCCCTCATTCTCTCCTACTCACATCCTATAAAAATAAAATCTTTTTCCAGCATCTTTGCGCCATTAGACCTTAGTCACAGAGGAGTGTGTATGTCTGTGGGATAATATTTGACAACCTTTGGGACATTCTAGGACATCCTCATTGGCATGGAAAATTGCTTTGTTAAATAAAATGAATCATGTTGGGGTTTTTTTTGGCATATATTTTTATGGTATGTCCTAGAGGTCGACCGATAGAGGATTTTGCTGATGCTAATAACTAAGAGGTGGAAAAGAACAATAACCAATTAATTGGCCGATAGATTTAAAAATGTGTTTTTAACATACAATAATTCTTCAAAATAGTACAAGACTACAAGAATACAAAATGTATAAATCACAGCTGTTTCTTGTGCAGCCAAAATCCCAATAATAACCAGAAACAAATTAAGATTTTGTGCATAATGCAGGACATTTAACTATTGACAAAACACGTGCTTATTTTGAAATGATGGAGACTTGGCTCCATTACAATCTTCTGTGTTTAAGAATTTACCAATTAAAGGAATTTTCCGGGTTCAATTCAAGTTTAGCTCAATCCACAGCATTTGTGACGATGTTAATTACCACAAAAATGTATTTCTCTTTAAAAAAGGCAAAAATGGAATTTCCAGCGAGGCACTTACGATGCAAGTGAATGGGGGCCAATTTTTGGAGGGTTTAAAAACAGAAATGTGAAGCTTATAATTTTATAAAAGCACTTACATTAATTCTTCAGTTAAACATTTGTACTGTTTGAGCTGTAAAGTTGTTTAAATTGTATTTTTTTACGATAGTTTTAGGGTTTGTTGACACCACATCGTCATGGCAATGAAATAGTAAAATTGGCTTTAACTTCACTCAGAAAAGGTTAGTGAGTGGTTTTATCATGCTGATATCATGTTTACGTCTTTTGGCTAATGTTCAAAAATTGGCCCCCATTCACTTCCATTCAGTAGCGATTTTAACCACCATGCAACTGCGTGGGTCCCCGGACGTCCCGCCCCGTTGGAAAGCTCAGCAAAAACCGCTTGAGTGGCGACCTGTTGTTCTGGTACATGCATGAATACGCTGTTGTCTGCGGACTCAGAGCAGCTCACGTTAGAGGTTTATTGGGTTCGGGTCAGTTTTACAAGGAGGACTTTTAGTTTGGGTTTTCTAAAAAAAATATACAGGCTTTCCGAACTTGTTTCGCCCACGCGGCCTCTCTACATATACGCACGAACGGATGAGGGTCCGTTTACACTGAACGTGTTTTTGTGTGCGTCTGCTCTGTTTCTCTATTGTTTTCAAATGTAAACACGCGCTGGATGAACGTCCATACCTGCAGCACCGCATCTCACTGTTTCTTCAGTGTCTCACGCAGGACCGGCACATTTTAAACGCTGTGTCAACTTAAAAATACGTTTTTAACACATGCTTCATTCCTTATGCTGCATCTAGACTGTTTTCAGCGCAGGTGTCACAAAGATTTAACCTTCTGAACAAGTTCAGGTTGCAAAGAGGCGACTGTTACAATGTTTAACATTTATTCCAGATTGTTCTGCACCAAGCAACCTTTCAGCGCTTGATAAACGGCAACATTTTTTCCCCTTGTGCTCTAGTGTGCTGAGGGGCCGCCATGCCTTGTATGTTTACTGCTACTGTTATGAATGTTGCCTACAATGGTTATAAATAATACAGCCTTTTGCAACATGATGTACAATACAGTGCAGTGTCAGAATATAAGCTGCAGCAATATCATACTGTATGCAATATTGTATACAATAATTCCTCAAATTAATATTAATAATGCTGCATCATATTATAATGACAAACTGGACAACAGTAAATAATTGTTGGGTTATAGGAATAACAATAAATAACAACTGAATTCCAAAATGTTATGGAGTTGTTTTGTAAAAATATATTGTTTTAATGACTGTATTGTGGAAAAACTGGAAAACATGCATTCATTTTGAATTATCTTTAACTAGATTTTTACTTCATTTAAACATTTTGAATGTACTCCGCTACAACGGCTGATATGATCATTTAAAATTATGATTTAGTATCAATTTAATGTCATTTTTTAAGCAAACATTTTCGAAATGGGGCCCCGGGATGGTAGGTTGCTTGCGGCCCCTGATTCCATTTTTGAAAGACGGAGGGGCAAGTTAAAATACATTTCTGTGGTGATCAACATTATGCTACAAATCCTTTCGATTGAGCTGAACATGTATTGAACCCGGAATTTTCCAGATGACTGATTGTTTCTAAAAATAGTAGTTCGGTAAATACGATATATCAGTCTTCCTCTATTATGTCCTCATTTAGATAAATAAAACGGCGAAATAAACGTGTGTGTTTGTGTTTGTGTTTACTTAGTTGCCAATACTTTGGGGAGGTCCTCAAACGTAAAAAAGTATGAATTAAAACATTTTTGGTTTTTTAAATTCTGAAAATGCAGTATACTTTTAGGGGTAATGTTAGAGTTTGGGTTTGTGTGTAGTAATTATTATTTGCATTATAATATACTGTAAGAACAATACAAGTATATGGTATGTCCTCAAATGATTAGATTCAAAAGTAAACAAAGTGTTTGTGTGTGCTAAAAGTGAAAGTGGTCAATCTAGTAACACTTATTACCACCGCGTTTCGGAGCGTAGAAAGTGTGTGTGTGAACATGATGGTAACATGACGTGTGCCGTTCCCACCTTGAATCCTGAAGGATGTGTTTAAGAACATTGTTTTTAAAGAACGAGCCTTTGTTTTCTGCGAGGCAGTGCTTTGCAGGTTATTTAGTGTCGAATTTCAAACGTGCATTCATTTAGAGGTACCTGCCATGAACTTGAGCTGGCAGGGTCATGACCTGGTGACCTTTGACCTTTGGAAGTCAAGGTACAAGAGAGGGTGAAATAGTCAGAAAGCCGAGATGGGGGGATGAGCCGAAAGACGAGGGAGAGAAGGACAGGTGCAGAGAAAGAAAAGGGAAGGAAAAGAACCACAGTGTCAGATTGTGGCCACTGCTGCTTTTGACGCCAAAATGCAGACACTTTCTTTGTGTGAAAGAGTGTGTGTGTGTGTGTGTGTGTGTGTGTGTGTGTGTGTGTGTGTGTGTGTGTGTGTGTGTGTGTGCGCTAGCTGGTCCATCAGCATTGCTCCTGGGTTAGAGCTGTTAGTTGATATTCCGTGAATGTTTCCATCTCTGAGATCTAATCTGTGTGTGTGTGTGTGTGTGTGTGTGTGTGTGTGTAGCAAAGAGACACAAGATGGAGAGCTGCTCGGAGGACAGGCCACGAGTGTTATATATAATGACAGAATATTAAAGCTGTGTGTTTCGCAATGCCGCTCTACACTGCTCGCCATAAGATTTGTATTCGAGCCGAGCTCAAGATTTCCAAATGTTAAATCTGCCCATCATAAGCGGTTCATAAAGGTTTTTAAATACTCAAATCACATGCAAATCACTGCTAATCATATTTTCATGTGAACGTTTGCGTGGTTTTGTGTTTGGGGAGTGAATGAGAAACACAAGAACGCTTGTGGGTTTGTGTTTGTGCGTGCGTGTGTGTGTGTGTGTGTGTGTGTGTGTGTGTGTGTGTGTGTGTGTGTGTGTGTGTGTGTTGGCTGCGTGCTCGATCATTCGTGTGTCTGTCTTTAATATGCGTCTCTCCAAACGGTGAAATCTCCACAGAAACAGTTAAAGGCATAATTTGCCTGTTAAGCACATCAAGTGTGAGAAGGCTTGTTTTACGCTGTGTAAAAATGGCTGTGAATAATCTTGTAAATCAGCGCTGCTCACTTTGTGTGTGCGTGAATGTTTGCGAGCCCGTGTCAGTCTGGTTTCTATGCTATTGAACGGGGTCTCAACGGTGAATGAATGGTTAACGTGACAAGCCGAACAAACCCTCTACCCAAATGGGACTTTAATGTGTAGTCTTGTAGAAATATGCTCGCGGGGTTAGTACATCTTGTGAGCAGAAGTGTGTGTGTGTGTGTGAGAAGGAGACTGACTGTGTTAAATAGAAATATTGTTCATGGCAAGTGAGATGTGAAAGGAAGAGTGGCAGGCCGTATGTGTGTGTGTTTGCGCTTGCTCTAATTATCGATTGGATTGTGGTTGACAGATATGGAGTCTGGAGAACGGCTGGCCTCGCCTTCCTCAAACCCGGCCTCCGTCCACGCCACCACCTCTGCGTCGTCATCTTCCTCTTCATCCACTTCCTCATCCACAGCAGCCTCCAATGCCAAGAGAAGCCTAAACCACGGAGCAATGGCCTCGCTCAGCACATGTGGTAAGAAAACGCACACACGCACGCTCTTTCATACCCTGATGCAAGGGTTGCTTTTTGTTACAGTGCGAAAAGTCCTCAGTCAAAACTCAAGCACAATGATACACGCCAGCACGTTACACGGGGGCGCTTTGAACACGAATCCCAGTTTAGACTGTGTGGTTGGCGGCAGATCAGAGACCGATGTCATCAGGGACCGCTCTTCCTGTCTGATGAAGCATCCTCAATGAGTGACATCTGATAAAGCGCAAATCTTTTCTACTGTTTGAAAAAGAACACACTGGACCTCTAAAATATCTTATTTTGTGCTCCATGGAAGAAAGAAAGTCGTGCAGGTTTAAGGGTGTGTTCACACTTGTAGTTCGGTTCCCTTGGTCCGGACCAAAAAAGAAAATGATGCATTTAGTCCTGGTTCATTTAGCATTCACACTGCCATTTTTAACACTGAACCTAATGAGTTAGTTTGGAAGAGGGCTGAGACCGCCTGAATAGTGTTGCGCTCCAAGGTACGGATGGCAGCGTTCACACTTGTTCAAATGAACCGCACTAACAGAGCAATCGCACCCGAGTTCGTTTTAATTGAACCAAACCTGCCAAGTGTGAACACACCCTAAAAAGACATGAGGGAAGTAAAAGATGACATCATTTTCATTTTTGGGTGAACTGTTCCTTTACAATATGTATTGTTTTTCTAATCGTCCGTACTCTTGCTATAGACCTGTCTGATAAAATGGGAAAAATCTTCTCCCTCCCTCTTGTTCTTTCTGTGGTGCAGTCAGGGCTGAAGAAAGCCACCGACTTGCTCCTGTCATAATTACCATCTTATTGTTCGGCATGTGAAAACACCGTCCAGGATTTAGCGCTCCCAGTTTTGGCTGCGAATTGAAAAGCTGCTGCATTAATGAATCTCAACCAATTAACCAAGCCTTTGTTAATACTGCTGTCGTCTCACTCTCCACCCCCTTCACATAAACACACATGTGAACGCACATGCACAATAACACAGCTTTCCTTCCATCTTTCCAGACAGTCTTAAATGTCCTCTTCTCTTCCACTGTATAAACTGTGAAGTGTGTAGGTCTCCACTAACTCTTTTCTGTTTGTAATTTGCTCTGTCCACTTTGGTTTCTTTTTTGGCCCTGCGCTATCTGCTGACGACTCTCTCGGTAACGGTTGATATTCCTCATGGCTCTCCACTCCTGTAGCTCCATATACCCGCCCAGCAAGAGGTGTCACGTGAAGGGAGAACTTTTTTGTTTTGTTTTTTGTTTGTTACTCCGGCATTGTGTTAGGTTCAGAGCAGTCACAAGGAGAATCACACTGAGGAAGCTGGAATGGTGTTCCAAAAATATGTATATTCCATCAAAGGTGCAAAATGTGCAAATAAAGTGATCATAGAAACAAGGTTACATTTAAAAATAAAAAAACTGTCTAAAATGAGTCTTTTCCACTGAACGGTACAACTCAACTCGACTCTGCTCGCTTTTTGGGGGTTTTCCACTGTGGATAATATCTGGTACCTGGTACTTTTTTAGTACCACCTCGGTCGAGGTTCCAAGCGAGCCGAGCCGATGCTAAATGTGACGTCAAAATCCTGCAGATCACTGATTGGTCAGGGAGAATCGGTTGATATTGCTATCGCTGTAGCTAACTTTAAAACTAGCGGGTCCGTGTCGAAAAATCCAGTGACATGGTAGTAATACCAGCATCACTGGATTTTTTGACACGGACCCGCTAGTTTTAAAGTTAGCTACAGCGATAGCAATATCATTTGTTTGCTTGACTTTCGAATTGTAAAAACAAATGGCTGTGCGCAATACCACGCCATGGTCAATAAACGAGCTGCAGACGTTCCTCTTGTTAGCGATGAGTGAAACGGAAAAAGTCTCTCAGGAAGTCTCTCAGCTGTTGGCCACATGCGGCTACCACCGGACCTACCAACAGTGAAGGGAGAAGTAAAAAAAAAAACTTAAAAGTGACTACAGAACCATCAAGGAAAAGTGGAAGTGGTTCGACTATATGGACACTATCTAGACCGACGAGCAATGGGAGGGAGAGTGCCTTGGACCACGATGGAGGATGGTACGTTTTGTTACGTTAACTCTATTCTCCGCTTGAAAGCTTCACTTTATTTATTTGAACAGCTACTGGAAAGCTTATAAAACAACCAGCCAATTTAACTGTTACACTTGTGTAAAATCACCATGATGCAGCAACTGCTTTACGCAGCACAATGAGCTAGTAGCTAACAGCTAACGGTCGTGTTATTGTTTATTGTTTTGTGTCGTGTAGAGGCAGCGCAACTATGACGATCAGCCTATAATCTCACCCATGTTGAGGCGGCACTAAACAGCAGTGGAAAAGCAATCTCAGAAAAGTAAAGTGAGTAGAGTCGAGTCGAGTTGAACCGTAACGTGCAGTGGAAAAGTGCCAAAAGTTAGGCCTGTTTTTGGTAGTAAGAATGGTACCTACTCCCCTCCCTAAACAATGGAGGCTGGAGTATATTGCACTCAAGCAGTGCTAGCAACCTTGTCCATGTGCTCAAACAATCGTCGTCCATCTCCCCTAATGGCGGCTGGTTTAAACATACAATTTTCCTGCCTTTGCTAATTATAACAAACCATATAGTTTAACTTAAAATGAACTCCCACCTCCGTATTCTTAAATACAAAATCTTTGAATAAATGCACAAGAATGTAAAGTTTATTTTTATTAAATTGTATTTGTTACATTAACTTATGTGCCAAGTATCGTGAACTAACAATGAACACTGTTTTTACAGCATTTATTCATCTTTGTTCATGTTTTTATGTATTTCACAGTGATTTTTTTCATTAAAGGCTCTTAAACATAGAGCAGAAATTACTGTAACCTTTATAAAGAATAATAAATGCTCTAAAAGTATTGTTCAATGTTCATATTAACTAATGTTAATGAATACAATTGTATTATAAAGTGTTATACACAATGGCGTAACTTGGATCTTGCGGACCCCAGTGCAGAGTCTGTTGGGGCCCCTCCATGGGGGGCTTTGGTCATTTATCATCACCCCTTGGGCCCGCGGTCATTTTTATGGTTTCTTTTGGTCGACCGTTGCAGGCCCCCTCTCACCCCGGGCCTTAGGGCAGCTGCCCACCCTGCCCTCCCTCTAGTTACGCCCCTGGTTACACAAATTCTCAAGATTGAGAATTGATTACCTCTTACCTCAAGATCAACTCAACCTCAACTCATATTATATACTATATTAGGCATAATAAGGACTATAATATGATGTTAAGGCCAACCTGCAGATGTTACAAATAAAAAACTTTAATAAAAATAAGAGGGCATTTTTTCCCCGTCACATTTTGAATTTCCGGGGCATTTTTGCTGTGGGTTTTTAAGCATCTGAGGTAGTGACAGTAAGTTTGGCATCTTTCTCTGCCGAAATCCACCACTCTCTATTTTTTCTCTTTTGGAAAGTCGTAATTAGAACAACATTATAGTAGATTTTTTTCTTGTGCTGTTGCTAAAATGGGAACGTAAAAATAATATTTGCTGTGTTCTCCCATTAAACACTATTGAAGCTTACCCCACTATAGTTTACTTCCGTGACCCATTATTGCATTTTGCTTTTATAGGGCAGTATACCTCTTTAATAGAGTCAAAAATCCCAAAATAAAAATAGGATAAATTATAAAGTGATTTTATTGTATTTAGTTTAGTTTAAAGACGGCGAACCCCAGTAATTCAGTCCTGGTTGAA
Organism: Moxostoma hubbsi; assembly: GCA_032164185.1. Classification (NCBI taxonomy): domain Eukaryota; kingdom Metazoa; phylum Chordata; class Actinopteri; order Cypriniformes; family Catostomidae; genus Moxostoma; species Moxostoma hubbsi. Next base: position 3,376,229 of record JAVLUX010000017.1, on the reverse strand, counting down.
CTGATTAATGCTCCAAATGAGAGCATCCCTCGACAGGTTCTCACAGTGCTATCATTACTGCTTTAAACGCAATTAACACTTTGTCCCACTAAATCACCAGCCCACAAGTGTGCCGGAACGAGAGATGATGGTCAGGTGGAGAACGAGGTGCGTCTGGGCTTAAACAGAGAATGTTTTAACCTCTCACAGAAGAAATGCTGGCCACATGTTCATACTTATTCTCGCCATCCCTCTCAGACATGCAAACAATTAAGTCGGCTGTCAGATCTGTCTGTAGAAATGTGATTGATGCAAATGGGGGGCACATTAATCGGCTTCCGCCGCATCCCACATAAGAGAGCAAACGAGAAGACAGGTGGGGGAGGACAGTGCCGCTTTTCAAGATGGCTCGGTTTGTCAGAAGATGGAGAACACGGGAAGGTATGGGGGGTGTTGGGGGCAGGGAAAAAAGCGAGAGACAGTGAGAGAGAATGAAGGAGAAAGATAAAATAAGAAGGATATCAGGTAATCCGGTAATTCTGCTCTGCTCCTCTCAGAGGCTGATTTAATTATTGCCGACTGAAAGCGCATTAATATGAAACTGGCGTTTCTGCAACTGTGTGTGATTGTGTGTGTGTGTGTGTGTGTGTGTGCCTGCATGTGTGTGCCAGCAGGAGCGGATGATGGTCTTTGGGGGAATATTTCCTCTCATTTATCTTCACATCCGCCTCTCCTTCACTCTCTCCTTTTTGTCCTTCTTCCTTTTTTCATTGCCACTGTCTATATCAAGACAAATCCCAAAACATGCAGCATGTTACAGTTGGCCAGTGGATTTGTCCTCTCTCTCTCTCTCTTTCTCTCTCTCTCTCACTGTGTCTGTGTGTGTGTGTGTGAGAGAAAGACAGGCCTTAAGCTAGAGAACTGAAAGCTGTCTTCTCCTGTCTCTTGTCCTTTTCTCATACTAAAGAGGACATATCATGGAAAACAGGATATTCCATGCTCTTTAAATATTCCTTGCTCCTTATATGAGAAAAAAGAAAGCAGTATGCAAAAAAAAAAAAAAAAAGAAGCATACTACGCAACCAAATAAATTATTCTAATGAGCCGGTTCTTTGAATGAGTTGATCAAAAAGACCCTTGAAGTTGTTTTAATATATAAATTAAACTAAATAAATATAAAAATGGCACCAAACACTGCACCACAACCATGACACGTTAACATATGTGATGTGTAACACATCATTTTGAGGCGCATTGACCCAGAATCCCATTTTGAGATTTGTTCACTGAAGTATAAAAGGTCTGCGCTTTCATATTATTTTTGTTTCTATCCCAATCTGTTGCCGAGATATTATTTTTTTTAAAGGAAGGCTGACATTAAACCTTGTTCTTGAGAAAACGGTCTCAAAAAATTCTAAGCAAATTTTGGACAATATTTGACAGAATTAGAAGATTTATTTAAAGGGATAGTTCACCCAAAAATGAAAATTGTCAAATTTTTTACTCACCCTCATGCCATCCCAGATGTTTCATTCTGCAGCAGAACACATTTGAAAAAAAATAAAAAAAATATCTCCTTAAAATGCAAGTGGATGGTGATCAGACATGTGAAGCTCTAAAAATCACAGACAATCAGCAAAAAACGTCATCCATACAACTCCAGTGGTTAAATTAATGACTTCTAAAGTGACACGATTGCTTTTTGGTGCACTTTTTAACTATAATCCAACGCTTCCGGTAAGCTTTACAAGAGGGCTGAGATCACGCGGTCTCTCGTGTGATGTATTCGCATTGATGCATTACAGACGTAATCTCACGTTCTCCTCTAAGTTGAGTCATCCAGGATAAGCACACAAACACACCATTGTGAGTAAAGGAACAGGTATAGATCAAAACCAAAACCAACTAAGCTTCTGTACAGTGTTGTTACCCACTTGTAAACAGCGCTGCTCTTCTGGGTGTGTCGCACGTGCATCAGCTCTCGTGCGAACATGCCAACGTGATTACGTCACGCAGATGCCGCTGCAGAATGGAAGCATGATTTAGACTTAAAGTACATAAATATTGATCTTTTTCACACCAAAACATTTGAAGATATTAATTTAACCACTGGAGTCGTATGGATGACGTTTATGCTGACTAGCTGTGATTTATTTTTTATTTTTTTTACTTCAGAAGTCGAATCATCATCCACTTGCATTTTAAGGACCTACTGACCTGAGATATCAGAGTAAATGAGATTTTTGGGTAAACGAACCCTTTAAAGCATACGCTAAATTCTGAATATATATATATGGTTATATATATATACATACACACACACACACATATATATATATATATATATATGTGTGTGTGTGTGTGTGTGTGTATGTATATATATATATATATATATACACTACCGTTCAAAAGTTTGGGGTCACTTGTCTGAAATGTTTCTCATGATCTTAAAAATCTTTTGATCTGAAGGTGTATGCTTAAAAGTTTGAAATTAACTTTGTAGACAAAATATTATTCTGCCAAAACATATACATTTATTTAATTACAAATCTAAAATTTCCTAAAAAAAAAAAAAGTTTTTGAAATGGATGACTTGGATCAAAATATGAAGAAAAGAAGCCAATAAGTGCCCAACATAGATGGGAACTCCTTCAATACTGTTTAAAAAGCATTCCGGGGTGATTCCTCAAGAAGTTGGTTGAGAAAATGTCACGAGTACATGTCTGCAAAATCTAGGCAAAGGGTGACTACTTTGAAGATGCTAAAATATTACATAGTTTTGGATTTATTTTGGATTTTTTGGTCACAAAATAATTCCCATATTTCCATTTCTATTATTCCATAGTTTTGCTGACTACTATTATTCTAAAATGTGAAATAAATAAATAAAGAATGAGTAAGTGACCCCAAACTTTTGAACGGTAGTGTATGTATGTATATATATATATATATGTATATGTGTGTGTGTGTGTGTATGTGTGTGTGTGTGTATATATGTATATGTGTATATGTATGTATGTGTGTGTGTGAGTGTGTGTGTGTGTGCACCCCTATTTCACTTAGGGGTGTACTCACTTTTGTTGCCACCGGTTTAGACATTAATGGCTGTATGTTGAGTTGTTTTGACGGGACAGCAAATTTACACTGTTATACAAGCTGTACACTCACTACTTTACATTGTAGCAAAGTGTCATTTCTTCAGTGTTGTCACATGAAAAGATATAATCAAATATTTACAAAAATGTGAGGGGTGTACTCACTTTTGTGAGGTACTGTGTATATTCAGTATAATCTGTATATTTAATGCTCTGGCATGCAGTGTGCACATGTGCATATCAATTCTTTCAATGTCTACATAACATTATTGCAGGCTCACAAAGCACACTTGGAACATATCCATGTATTTACAGCCATTCACCTGCACAAACACCTCCGAGCTATTGACGGAGATCGCACATCCACCAGCTAAAATACTCTGAAATGAGGTGTATCCACTCCGAATCTGTTGTCGCATCTCTGACAGTGATGATATTTAATGTTTTGCAATAACCTCTTCTGTAGAGTTCACAACTAACTATGGACATTGTTTAATAAGTGTTTCATGATGAGATTGTATTAATTAGAAAGCTTTGACTTTGTTTTATCAAAACCTTGTAACCTTGGCTAACATTATAAATTGACTACAGCGGTAATAATAAATACTACAAAAAACTACATGCAGCTGACAGCTGCTAGACTCTTCCGTCTTCACACGTAAATTACAACAGAGTGAACTCAATGCCGCCTTCTCTGTCCCTCCTGCCAAAATCCAGCATTTCCCGTCATCACTTTTATTTCTGTGTGTGTGAGCTGGTGCGGCACATCTCTGGCGGAACGGTGTGCTCAAGCCTTTTTTTCCAGCACTCCCTAATGGAAATTGAATTTGCATGAAATATGCGGCTTAAAAATTACATGTGACTCCTGAAGGAGACAATGGCCAGCATCAGCGCTGCCAGAGCACATCGATCCCAGAGAGGATGCAATCTGGATGATGATGACGACGACGACGATGATGATTACGAAGAGCATTGTGTTAACATGTATACCGAGAGCCCGGCAATGTCAAGCAAGGGATTGAAGTGATTTATCGAACTCGGAGAGGCTGTTGTGATATAGGATATTGAGGAAGATACAGGAGCAGTTAGGGTGTCTTCTCTCCCTTAAACCAAGAGACTTTCATTTGACCTGATCATAGTTATTAATCAAATACTGTCAGAAAGCGTGTGATTACATTAACAGCCATCAAACTGTCTCATCCAGGCATTCATGAAACTCCCCTGTCTCACACGTGCTCTTTCTCTCTCTCTCTTACACACACACACACACACACACACACACACACACACACACACACACACACACACATTAGCTCTCTCTCGTACACTTAAACACACTCTCAAAGGCTGACACAGCACTCTTTAAGAGAGAGAGTGAGAGAGAGAGAGAGAGAGAGAGAGAGAGAGAGAGAGAGAGAGAGAGAGAGAGAGAGAGAGAGAGAGAGACGTCCACACCAGTTCTGTGCCTCCGGATCTAATCACAGCAATTTTCCATCCATGCTGAGAGAATAGTGTGTTTACAGGGTTTCCGTTTTGGCATGCAGCCTCAGTCAGTGGTGTCACTAGCTTCCGGATCATTCAGAATCTTGAGGAATCTGTTCTTCTGCATGCAGGACTCCCATTATTGATAAAACATAGTGGCAATGTCCACAATCTGTTGGGAAATGTAAAGATAGTAGGTTTTCACAAAGAGATAATGAATAATTCAATGGCATTATATTGCTGTGAGAGTTGTGGTTTGTGCGTTTTTTAATAGGGGGATTCTCACGCAACTTAAAGGGGACCTATTAAGCAAAATTCACTTTTACATGGTGTTTGTACATAAATATGAGTCGGCAGTGTGTGTGTACACAACCACCCTGTTATGAAACTCCGCCCACTCCTCTTTCTTATATTTATTTATCAAAAACAGTGTGTCAAAATGAGTGGTTTTCATTTCTGCTCTAAAGTGATGTCACGTTTGAGCAGGCCACGCCCACGACTGATGATGGATTTTTGCCAATTTTGTTCACTTAGATGACCATCCTCCTCTGGCTTTACATCATGAACATATGCCAATATTATTTATCTATGGTATGTGTAATACAAATCATGTATTCATTAAACTGATTAAGTGATAGCAATTGGGCAATTATCATGTTTTTGTTTTTGTTTTTTCGATTTGTTTCCTTTTTGGAATTTAATTTGTGTCAGCACAATGAATCTGCACTAGCATCTATTTAGGCTCTTTACTCGGGACAGGTATTGCTAGGTCACATATTTTTTAATGTCATAAATATTATGTAATAATATTCAATTTAATAAAAAATTATGCATTTTATCTATTACAATATTAGATTGCCCAAAATAATTTGATTTTAGTTTCTTGATTTTTTTTTTTCCCTTAAATGTAATTTTTGTTTTAGCTGAATTATGTTGAGTAATTTAAAATTAATAGTATTTTCATAAATATTTAAGCAAATTTTCATAAATAGCCATCAGAATAAAAAGTGTGACATCTAGCATCGGTGAAAAAAATTCCCCTTCCTCTGGCTGGAAAACTAAGGGTCGCTTAAGTTGCTTGTTTCTCTTGAAAAATTTGGCAACACCGATTTCCCCCCTAATTTCTCATTACCGCAACGTGAAAAAAAGTAGTGATTTTGATATTCTCTTTACAGTAACCTGAAAAAAACAACGATTTATTATTTAAATTGTGATGTATTTGTGTATATACATCATAGAAGTACTCCCTTGGAGCTGCCTTTTTAAGTTTTGTGGATTTTAATAATAAAAAGATAGTACAATAGCATCTTTTTACTGCAGTACAGTACTGAGAATCATCACTGAAAATATATCGGTATAGTAAAAGCACACCTGGACACATTGCGGTAATTGGGGGGTAAAATGTGCTTAAAGGAATATTCCGGGTTCAATACAAGTTGAGCTCATTCAACAGCATTTGTGGAATAATATTTATTACCACAAAAATGTACGTAGACTCATCCCTCCTTTTCTATAAAAAAAAGAAAAATCTGGGTTATATAAAGACACCTACAATGGAAGTGAAAGGGGGACAATTTTGTTTTACATTAAAATACAATTTTTTTTCAAAAGTACAGCCACAAGACATAAACAATATTTGTGTTAACATTATTTTAGTGTGATAAAATCCTTTAATAACTTTTTCTGTGTAAAGTTATAGCCAATTTTGTATCTTTGTTACCATGACGATGTGATGTCAACAAACCCTAAAACCCTCAAATAACTGTAAAAATTACAATTTATATATCTTTACAGCTCAAATAATACATGAGTTTTAACAGAAGAATTAATGTGTGCTTTTATAAAATTTTGAAAAGTTTCACATTTCTGTATTTAAACCCTCCAAAAATGCTCCCCATTCGCTTTCTTTGTGCAAAAGCTTATTTCATAATCTTTTGTAATGATTTAGGGTTAAATGATTAAATATGACCTGGACATTTTCTTGAGAGGTTTCGTGAGAATCACCCAATAGTGTTTTTAACAGCATGTGATTATGTATTAATAAATGTGTATTCGTGTCTGGTTTGTGTCTGTTTGATGGGAAAGGTCCTCTGTTTGGGTTGACGGGCAGTGACCAGCCCTTCAGTGTCAGCTCAGTGACATCTCTGCCCAGCGCGTACCCGCTCATGGCTCACCCAGCCTTTGGCCTGCTCTCCCCAGCAGCAGCCCGCCCGGAGTTTGGGGGACTAGGAGGACTTGGCGTCACCGCAGCACTCGCGGCTCACCCGCAACTAGGAGCTTTCTCAGGTATGGGTGTGTGTGCAGTGTGTGTCGACACATCCAATGAGAACTTGACTGAAGGCCTATTCACATGAAGTCCTGTGAGACTAAATGATTAAATTATACAAATATTCTCCATTTAATCAAAAGTTTGGATGCCAGTGTTAAGTGCTCACAATCCAAACAAAGAATTGTCAAGAACATAGACACCTTAAAATTCGAACGCGGTGCCAATTGTACAACATTATCTTGCCTTGCCTTTCTAATTAATATTTCATCCCTGTCTCAATTTGATTGTCTGCCCTAAGGTACTGTAAAGTTTTGCTGACTTGCTCTCTTTCTCTTCAGAATGGTGGAGGGCGGCAGAAGCTCATGGACGGAGTACTCCGGCCTTCTTCCCCCCTTTTCTGGGCCTACCCCCTATATTCGCCCCACCACTTCACAACCATGAGGCCAATCCGTACACATCCAAAACCCCCAACAAGAGCAGCCAGACCTCCAAAGGTATTCATCTGTACAACCCCAGTCACTGTATATGTGAGTGCGCCCCTACCAGCCTCCTGGAAATAAATGAGATTACTTTGAGGCAGATTTAAAGTTAAAGAAATGTAATGCAGCAGTAATGTAGCCTTCAGGCAAGTGACCTCACAGTAATCATCGCCCTGAGCAGTGTGGAGTTTATCAGATTATCTGCAGTTTTCACATGTACCTTTGTCCCAGAAATGCCTGATAAATGTATTTAACCATATAAAGTGATATTTAAAGCATTATTTCACCCCAAAATTACAATTCTGTCATTATTTATTCATTCTCATTTCAATGCAACCCCATAAAAAGCGCACAAAGTCATATGGATACAATTTTAAGGTGCTTTTTTGAGTTTGACAGCCCGTGGTCACAGTGTACGTTTGTTGTGTGGAAAACAGCAGCTCAGACATTCTGAAAAAATTCTCCTTTTGTGTCCCATGGAAGAAAGAGGTTTGGAATGACACGAGGAAGAATAAATGATGACATAATGTTTCATTTTTGGCGACATTTGGTGTGTAGTTACAAACTACAGATGCACGTTTTCACAGCGTTCTATACATCACTTAAAATAATGCGTATGGTTCATGCTAACTCTCTTAAATGCAGGTGTGAACGGAGCCGTGAATGGCCGTTCTCTCTCTCCCTATTTGGCTAAAGGAACCGTTTCAGCTGCCCCCTCCCCCGCACTCCAGCCCCCTGAGCATAGCCGGACCCCCAACGCCAAAGCCCGTGACCGCAAGGCCAGTCACCATAGCAACAGCACAGGGGAGCTTCAGGAGAAACCCTTGCAGAAAACTAAAGAGAAGGTACAACATCATGATGACACGTGAGGAGCAGACATGGAGCGTGCAGTCTAAACACACAAACACAAACGACAAATACATGACCATAGTGCAGTTGATTTGGGGAATTTATTGAAATGATTCTATAATGAGGTTGATACGATTGATATATGTGTTGACCAATACAGAAAATCCGTAAGAAGCAGGTGGAGGGATCTGGTATAAGTGAGAGTGAATCTGGCTCATCACTGGATACTGACAGCGATGGAGTGAGCAGCAGCGATATCGATGACCTTGGAGAGGAAGAAGATGAGGATGATGAAGATGAAGATGAACAGAGTAAAGACAGCGAGGAGTCGGACTCCGAAAAGGAGTGGCAGAAGAAAAAGAAAATTAAAGTAAGGGTGTTCATATTAGCATTTTACAGTTTAGTGTGATGTAGCATCAACGTTAAAATCCTGACTAGTAACCTAAAGTTTGCAGGTTCGAACCCCGCAATGAATAATCCATGAACCATCACCATTGTGCCCTCGAATAATACACTTAAACTCAGATTGCTACGGGGGGGTGTCGCTTTCCCTTTTAAAAGTGTACTGGAACTCAGTTTGAATTTTTTTTTTTTTGTGAAATGGCCATTTAAATATTAAAGTCTTAAAGGTAAAGTAGCAAAAACAACCTGTTTAATGCTAAGTGCCATTACACTGGATGTGCCCTTATTCAGGTAAGTTGCTATAAATATATTACTTGATGCAAGGAGATTACAGCTTGAAGACAGTGACCGTTTGCTGATTCTGATGTCACTGGATTTCCTGTTGCTGACGGCACGCTGTACGAGAGTTTGTTTGTAGCCTGCTTAGGCTGCTTAGCATTGTTTATTCTTATTCTCAAACGTTCATCGTTATATTTATCATTCATCGTTATATAATTTGTCATTTTACCGCGCTTCAGGTTTTTCCACTTTTCTACTGTTTCATCTGCGTGTATTTTACCTGTTGCTGCTGGCACCTAGCTAGAGTCTGTGTTTGTATCCTGCTAGTTTTTTAGCATCGCTTATATATATGTTTTCAGCTTTTAATCCTTAACATCTGCCATTTTTAAGCGCGCATCGGGTTTTCCCTCGTATTATTCTCTTATCGCGATTCAACTGTGCGCATATTCCACCTGCTTCAGCACTCTATTTTTATCGCGATTAAACTGCGTGCATTTTTTCAGCACGCACCCCTTTTTCTCCTCTGCGGTACACGGATTATTGCATCGATCTCAAACCACCGCTTATCAAGATCAACCAACAACAAATTTTGTGCGGGATTCACATCAATCTCAAACCCTCACCGCTCCGGAACAACCAACAACAAACAATTTGCGGTAAGTCATTGCATCCGCTCATGTTATTTCTTCCTGCATTGCATGTCACATGTTTACAATAGCCTCCTCCGTCAGCAGGGATTCACATGTGATAAATGTAAGGAATTAGTCAGGCTGACGGAGAATTTTAATGAGTTAGACACTCGCATCCGAACGCTAGTGGAGGTCAGTGAGAAAGAGAAGCCAGTACATACTGTTTCGGATGCGAGTAGTACAGAAAGCAACATACACACTTTGGTTCCGGCTGTAGAGCCCCTGCAGCAGGGCATTTGGGTGACGTCTCGGCGGCATACTCACTCAGCAAAGAGACACCACTCTCCCGTTCCTGTTAGGGTTTCCAATCGATTCTCCCCACTCAGTGATACACCCAACTGCATGTTGAAAGAGCCCTTGTTATCGGCGATTCTATTATAAGGAACGTGGAAATAGAGACTCCAGCCACTATTGTTAATTGCATTTCGGGGGCCAGAGCATCTGACATCAAATCAAATTTACAAGTGCTGGCTAATGCTAAATGTAGATTTTCTAAAATTGTTATCCATGTCGGCACTAATGATGTCCAGCTTTGCCAGTCGGAGATCACTAAAGATAATGTTAAAGAGGTGTGCGAATTTGCAAAATCTATGTCAGACACTGTAATATGCTCTGGCCCCCTCCCTGCTCGTCGTGGTGATGAGGTTTATAGTAGATTAGTGTCACTGAATGGCTGGATGTCTGAGTGGTGTCTGAAGAATAAAATAGGGTTAATAGACAGTTGAAAGAGTTTTTGGGGTAGACCTGACCTGCTATAGAGAGACGGACTCCACCCCTCCAGGGAAGGTCTGCTCTCCTCACTAGTAATTTGGCTTATAATCTTAATAATGATAGTATTTCACTAACTGGGGACTAGGTCTGGAAGCAGACACACTGGTTAATCCGAACGTCTGCTAGCTGCCTTGAGACGTCATACAGGTCACATAAACTACAACATATAGAGACTGTATCACCTAGATATCACAAAGAGACTGTGTCTGTTCCCCGACCTACCAAACACAATACCCTCACTAAATCATTTAGAAAAAAATTGATGAAGGTCAAACTTGAACAAAACACAAATTAAAAATACACATCATATAAAAATAGATCTCTTTCTAGCAAAGCACTAATTGTTAATGAAATGATTACAAATCATAGATTGGATGCGCTCTGTTTGACTAAAACCTGACTTAAACCAGATGAAAATATTAGTTTAAATGACTCTACTCCCCCAGGTTATTGTTATAAACATGAGCCTCATCTGAAGGGTCGAGGAGGAGGTGTTGCTACAATTTACAGTGAAGTTTTTGGTGTTACTCAGGACAGGATATAAATGTTAGTCTTTTGAACTAATAATGCTTAATGTGACACCGTCAGATATAAATAAAAATTCTCTGTCATCTTTTGTCCTTGCTACAATGTATAGATCACCCGGGCCTTATTCTGATTTCTTTGGTGAATTAGCAAATTTTAATCAGATTTTGTAGTTACTGTAGATAGAGCTTTTATTGTTGGTGACTTCAACATTCACATAGATAATGAAAATGATACATTGGGATTAGCATTTATCAATATTCTCAAATCTCTTGGAGTCAGACAAAATGTAACAGGACCAAATCATCGCCATAATCATACACTAGATTTAATTCTGTCATATGGAGTTGATGGTGATAATATAGAAATTCTGCAGCAGAGCGATGACATCTCAGATCATTACCTCGTCTCTTGTATCACCACCACACTATCGTTCAGGTAGAACTATTCTTTCGACCACTAAAGATAGCTTCACTAATAATCTTTCAAATCTATCGCATACACTCAATAAACCCCAAAGCCCAGAAGAACTTGATGAAATAACAAAAAATATAAATGCAGTCTTCTCTAGCACTCTTGATATTGTCGCCCCGCTTTGATTAAAGAAAATTAAAGAAATAAGCCCTGCACCATGGTACAATGATCACACTCATGCTCTCAAGAGAGCAGCTCTGAAAATGGAGCACATGTGGAAAAATACAAAATTAGAAGTATTTCGAGGTGCATGGAAGGATAGTGTCTGTAGATACAGACTGGCACTAAAAGCTGCCAGGTCAGCATATTTTAGTAAACTCATAGAAAATAACCACAACAATCCTAGATGTTTATTCAGTACTGTGGCTAAATTTGTTCGGAATAAAGCCTCAACAGAACCAGATATTACGTCACACCATAAGAGTAATGACTTCATGAATTTCTTTACACTTAAAATTTAAATAATCAGAAATAAAATTGGAATTATGCAATCATCTGTCATAGCACCTCAGAAAACAGTGTCTAATAATTTTCCTCACATGCAACTTCAATCCTTCTCTGTCATAGGTCATGAAGAGCTAACAAAACTTATCGAAACATTAAAAGCCACAACATGATTGTTAGATCCTATACCAACTAAGCTCTTAAAAGAGGTATCTCCTGTATTTCAGAACCTCTTCTTAATATTATTATCTCCTCGCTATACTTAGGACATGTCCCAAGAAACTTTAAAATGGCAGTTATCAAACCACTTATTAAGAAGCCACATCTTGATCCTGGAGAACTGGCTAATTATAGACCGATTTCAAATCTCCCGTTTATGTCAAAAATACTAGAAAAGGTAGTATCCTCTTGAATATGTTCCTTTCTACAGAGAAATGGTATATACGAAGAATTTCAGTCAGGATTTAGGCCTCATCACAGTACAGAGACTGCACTTATCAGAGTTACAAATGACTTGCTCTTATCATCTGATTGCGGCTGCATTTCTCTTCTAGTGCTTTTAGATCTTAGATCTTGGCTGCATTCGACACAATAGATCACGACATTCTCTTGAATAGGCTAGAGAATTATGTTGGCATTTGTGGAGGTGCATTAGCATGGTTTAAGTCCTATTTAACAGACCACAGCCACTTTGTCTATGTAAATGAGGAATTGTCAAACCAAACAAAAGTAAAGATGGAGTGCCACGGGGATCAGTTTTAGGGCCTCTGCTTTTCTCCATGTATATGCTTCCCCTGGGAGATATTATCAGGAATTGTGGAATAAGTTTCCACTGCTACGCCGACGATACACAACATTATATTTCTTCGAAACCTGATGAAATTTTACAATTCTCGAAATTAGCAGAGTGCATTAATGAAATAAAAGATTGGATGTCCAGAAATTTCCTTCTACTCAATTCTGACAAAACAGAGGTACTAATTATTGGACCAAAAAACTCTAAAAATAAGCCACTACAATATAATTTGACTCTCGATGGATGTTCTGTTACATCATCTTCAACAGCGAAGAACTTATGTGTTATATTTTATACCAATCTGTTCTTTGAATATCAAATTACCAATGTTTGTAGAACAGCATTCTTCCACCTAAGAAATATTGCTAAATTAAGGCACATGCTCTCTGTTGCTGATGCCGAAAAACTAATTCATGCGTTCATGAACTCAAGACTAGATTATTGTAATTCATTATTGGGAGGATGTCCAGCAAGATCAATAAATAAACTTCAATTGGTTCAAAATGCAGCAGACAGAATGCTAACGAGAACCAAGAAATATGATCAAATTAGCTCCATTTTATCATCATTACATTGGCTACCTGTTAAATTCCATATTCATTTAAAAGTTCTGTTAACTATGTACAAAGCTTTGAATGGTCTAGATGTTAATAGTTCCTAGAATATCAAAATCCACAAAAGGAGTTAGATCCTTTTCATATTTGGTTCCTAAACTATGGAATAGTCTCCCTAACACTGTTCGAGATGCAGACACTCTCCCTCAGATTAAGTCTAGACTAAAGACTCATCTATTTAGCCAGGCATATACCTAATTTATCCTCCAACCCACAATTAGGCTGCTTTAGTTGGGTCTGCTGGAACCAGAAACCAGAAACATTGATCATGATTTATATCTCTGCAATAAATTGAATGGCATCTATGCTAATATTATTTTATTTGTTTCCCTGTCTCAACCTCGGGACTCCTATCCAGAGGTCACCAGAACCGGCTGGATCCAGCACCATTCCTGCTTCGTTTTGGACTCAATTGCTACGTGTCGCTGTGTGATGATGACTCGATGCAGCCGGTGCCAGCCAAACATCACTTCAGTCTGTTATGATGGACTTCAGAGGATGAACTGATCCCAACTCCAACCATAAGACATGGGATACTTCATATGCCATTGTCTGAACCTTGGATTTAGGATGGACCACACCAAACCTCACCGAAATTACCGGCCAGGTTGAACTGCGTTTCACATCCCTGATCTCTGCCTGCATCACCTCGGTCTATTGATGGAATACGATCTTGAAATGGAATGCATAGACTAACAATTGCCAACAAAAGCCTTTATCAGCCAACTAACATGGACAATTGCATAAATGTATGTGAACTTCTGCAGTTAATCCAGGATGGACTTCAAAGACATTAGTCATTAATCTTACATTTCAAACAAAATCGATGTTTAAGCACTGACCCTTAACACTTACTTAGTTTAATCATTTTAAACCATGACTTTAACTATACATCAGTAATATTTACATTATATTCATGATGTTAGCCAGAGGGGAACTGGCCCCCACAGTGAGTCTGGTTTAGGGTTAGGGTGGGGTTAGTCAGAGGGGAACTGGCCCCCACAGTGAGTCTGGTTTCTCCCAAGGTTATTTTTCTCCATTAATCAACATCTCATGGAGTTTGTGTTCCTTGCCACAGTCGCCTTCAGCTTGCTCACTGGGGTTATTAATACAATTATTATTTAATTATTTATTTTTAAACACGATTAACAATCGTATTTTATCTAAATACACAATGATGATTCATTGACATTACAGACATTACATTTTTATCGTCTGTTAATGCCTGATCTTCTGTAAAGCTGCTTTGAAACGATGTGTGTTGTGAAAGGCGCTATACAAATAAAATTGACTTGACTTGAGTTACTTGCTTAGAAATGTTCTTCAAATGCTCTTCAAATTACTGTTCACAATGACAGTTGTTGACTTATGGCAATGTCGAGAAAGCAACGCATACTTGCATTGTGTTGTGAATTGGGGTCTAACACATTTCTGAATGCAACTATGCACCAAATTAAGCTTGGGAAGTTTGAAGCTTCTACGCAGAGATTCTTTTTATGTAGATAACAACCTTCGCAGTTCTATCATAGGAGAGAGCATAACGGCTAGTAACGGTCAACTTGCGTGTTACAACAGTGAGTCAACGTTTGCGGATACCATACAAATGAATGGGAAAAGCAGTAAAATTACTTACCTGTCGCAAAATTGTCCGTGACTTCTCTAATAAAACAGCAATTTTATCATAGTAAACATGTTGAAGATTCGCGGACATGCGGTTAATTACTTCAATAATGAGCTGTTTCCTCACAAAAGCAGTTTATTCAGCGTACTGAAGCATCTCCACCATAGAAATCCATTAAAAAAAGAATGGCCTCTTTTCTCCTTGCCAGTGTACCACCTTACTAGGCTAAGCTTGTAGGCTCCCCAATTTGAAGGGTTCTGTTGTGTATGATTTGGCCTTAAAGGGATAGTTCACCCAAAAATGAAAATTCTCTCATCATTTACTACAGGTGTAATGATCCATCGATCTGGATTGATGCATCAATCAATTAACCAACAATGCGATGTCATCGATACAACACGTTAAGATTGATGTATATTTTTTTTATGATGCACCTTTATTTTAACATTCTAATGCCAGCCAAGTCTGTAGGCATGTCTGTCATGCGTTGCATCAACCTTATGATATTAATCTTACTTTATAAGTGGTAAATATGCTTCTCATGTGGGACACGGATGTGCGTGGACTCTGAGTGAATGAAGTTGTGCTCTGCTCTCTGCCCAGTGGCAGGATAGCGTGGAGCGGTAAGAGCAATTCAATCGGGCTTTCCTCAGTATTGTGGCGCATGCAAGACATTTGAATTCTACATGAGAATTTTTGCTTATAAAGCGCTTTGGAGAAATTCAACCATGTCAAATGGCTAAAGAGCCCCAATATTCTGATGAGGGAAAGAGAAAACACCAGCTCTGCGCCAGTATCAATTACAAGACTTTTCACATCTTCACAACAACACCCTAACTAACGTGCATCAGAGTAAACTGTAACAGAATTTTTCAATACAACCTCGGAAGATGTAGCCATGAAAAAACACGGATAGGACATACTCTCCTGTCATGGGTATGTAAGTATTTTGGATTCAAAGACTGTTGTAGGGATGACAAATTATCACTGAAGTGTTCTACTCATTCCACAAGGTGATTGATGATGAAACAATTGATGATCACTTGTATGTGATTGTATGACTATTTTTTCAATTTAAATTTTTTTCTGTATGAACTGAATTAGCTTATTTTGTTGTGGATGTCCCAATGTGGAGACTGGATTTGCCCTTTTCAGAAAGCTCAATAAAATATTCAAATCAAATTTTGGTTGCATTTCTGAGATGATAATTGTAATTGTGTAAAATATGCACATAATATTGCAATATCGATCGCAGGCCCCTGAATCGAATCCAAATCATATCATGGCAGACTTTGAGGTATCGGCAAACATCGGATCGCTGGCTAAGAGAATCGATACAAGATCGTATTGGGATGAAGCAGGCGATTTACACCCCTATCATTTACTCACCCTCATGCCGTCCCAGATGTGTACGACCATGTCAGAACACAAATAAGGTTTTTAGAAGAATATCTCAGCTCTGTTGGTCCTCAATGCAAGTGAATGGTTACCAGATCTCAGAAGGTCCAAAAAGGATATAAAGGCAACATAAAAGACTCCTGGTTAAATCCATGCCTTCTGAAGTGATATTATAGGTGTGGGTGAGAAAAAGATAAATATTTAATCTTTTTTTTTTTTTTACTATCAATTTCCACTATTTCCAGCCCCTACCAGTAGGTGGCTGAATGGGAAAGTGGAAATGTAGATTTACAGTAAAAAGTACTTAAATATTCATCCATTTCTCACCCTTACCAATCATATCACTTCATAAGATATGGATTTAACAAGTGGAGTCATATGGATTACTTTTATGTTGACTTTAAGTCCTTCTGATATCTGGTCACCATTCACTTCCATTGTGAGGACCAACAGAGCTGAGATATTCTTCTAAAAATCTTCATTTGTGTTCTTCTGAAGAAAGAAATCATACACTTCTGGGATGGTATGAGGGTGAGTAAATGATGAAAGCATTTTCATTTTTGGGTGAACTATCCCATTAAGTGTCAGAGACTTCACAACACTATGACTTAACTACTGTGACCAACTGTGTTGTATTGTACATTGCTTCTGCTCATCAGATGGGCATATCAAGGCAGTCAAACCCTGGCTGTCACAAGAGAGAAATTATGGCTTATCATGCTACTTGGACTTTTGTGTTTTTGACCAAGTCTTGAGCAACTCTTCTCTCTTTTTCATTTGCTCAGATTGTGACTCCAAACTCGGGGCCCAACAAAAAGGAAAAGACCAGATCAGCAGAGCTGAAGGACTTCCATGGAAGCCTGCAGTACGGTGCATCTCTTGAACCCTCTCCTCCAGTGCACCTGCATCGCTCTCCACCACCTTCAGCCCTGTCTCAGTCCTCTCTGCTCTCTCTGTCAGGCAGCAGAGCCAGGGAGAGACCACTCCACACCAGCGTCATCCAGTCCACCGGCCTGGCAGCGTGTGCTAAACCGTTATCGTTGATCACGCAGTCGCGTCAAAACTCCTCGCCTAAACGTTCTCCACAGCATCGTACTGCCTCTCCCAAAACTCCTACTACCAAGACCCTCCCCTCTTCCCCTCAGCCACTCCCACTTTCTTTATGCTCCTCCCCCAAGCCACTATCAGTCCCCTCCCCTCCGAAGCCCCTTCCCCAGTCCTCTTCCCCCAAACCACCGCCTCTCACCCCCTCTCTCAAGGCACAATCTCAAGCTTCCTCTCACAAGCCCCAGGCTCTGGCACTGGACGCTCTGACAAGCAGGAAGATTCTGGAAAGTTCTCTAGCACACGTCAATGACTGCAGAGTAAAACAGGTGAGTGGACGGTCTTGCCTCAATCTTGCCACGGTCTTGATCTGGCAGGAGCTGAATCTGTGGTAACAGAGATGTTCAGCCTTTAAATCCATATATTAATCTCCCTTTTCCCTCAAGGCCATTGTCTACGTCATTTTCCAGAAAAGCAAACCAGCTAAAGCAAATTCTCCACAGTTTGTGTCGGTGTCTTTTAAGCCAATTTAGGATTATCGCTTTTAGGGTGCTGTTGGTATTCAGGACGTGTCTCTTCTTTTATTGACCAGCCTTTTTGAAAAGGTCAGAGTAACTGAGAGAGACAGAGATGGTGTGCGTATTTGTGTGTTTGTGAGTGTGTTTAAGGCAGAAGGACAGAACGGACAGCTCCATTCTCTTATCAGTACGACTGGCTTTCCTACTGTGTGCTTTTAGTTGGTAAAGGAAAGTGACCATGTGCATCGCTTTATTAGAATTACTGAAGCAAAACCAGCAGGCAATTAACTCCATGACTTCTTAAGGGTCCAGATTTCAGCAAATGAGTGTAATAAATGTGCCTTTCCCCTCACCTCTCCTTTTGTTGCCATGCAATTACTGTTGAAGAGGTTAATATAGTTTCTTTTTGCCCTTTTGTAATTAACCAGAGTGGTTTTATTATTATGTTACTGAAGGGAACAGTTTCATACTGGCCTAATATTTTGATTTTATTAGTTGTGTTTGCTAAGGCAAGCAAAACTATTACAGTGTCTTACTTATGGATAAGGATGTGAACAGACCCTGTACTGTTTGTGCTACAGATATGAATGATACCTAGAGTCATGCAGTTTGTTGAGGAGATGTATGCTACGTATATCTTTTCTAAGATAAAACGGGCGAAAAAATCCCACAGACTTGCATTGAAGGAGAGACCCAAGCCTTATACAGGGATATACCATAGAGATTTGGGAGTGGCCTCTTTTACTTGGGATAACACCCTAGAAGCAAAGCGTCGAGGTTTGCATGGGCAAGCACTGCTCACATCTTTGTGGATGTAAAATCTACTTTTGTTCCATTACTGTCCTAATGTGTTTACTTACTTTGTGTCAGGAAGCTATAATGGTCCCATAAAGATTGTAATCCATTGAGCTCAATAGTTGAAAAGAGGGCAGAGTTTGAGAATTTCTTTTCCCCCCCTCAGTTTTAATGAACGTTAAGGAGCTGATTGAGTCATATCTGTGCTGCTGTTCTCTGTTTCAGTGAATCAGAGCAGCATTATGCTCAGTCACACTTTTCCTCCACCAGCACTTAAGCCACATGACAACCTGCACAATTACCACATCTCCACCTCTCCCCTTCCATTTCGCTCTTCTCGTCCACACTTTGTTTACCAGTCAATACACAGTCATATTTGCTCTCAGTATGCATATCACTCTTTCCAAAATGTAGCTTTGTTTAAGGAATTGGAGTTTTGTTTCACTTAATTTTAATTGCGGAGACCCACTTTAATATTAGGTGTCTTTAACTACTGTGTAAATCTATAAAAAATGCAATGATGCAATGTTCTTACTGTGTACATGTGAGTTTAAACGTTATACTTGCATTTAAAATACTAGCATGTAATTACAGCATGTGAGCATGACTGGATTGTTGCCACTCCTTCAATTCAGCATCTTTTACCTGTAGATTTGTTTGGGGCATTTAGTTAAGCTCCCTTTTTCTAGCTTTTTGGCGACTTTTTAATAACATTTTTTTTGTCCAAGAAATTTCATTTATGTATGAAATCACCTCTACACCAATTGTGGTCCGAATTCCACGCTGGACAAAACGGGGCTAAATTAAATAAATTTTAGTCTAATGGTGCATTCACATACAATGCGAACTGAGCGTTTCACGCGGCGCGATTACATACAAAGTCAATACAAAGATTCAAATGCAAATGGGCGGCGCAAATGAAGCGAATGGCGCATCTCGAACACGCAAAATCGCTTCATTCGCATATTCGCATGACGCGTTGTCGCGAAAACCTATCAGCATTGAGATTGTCCGGATGTCACTAACGTACTGACGTAGTAGCAGAAGAAATCTGGAAAAATAGATGAAAAATTGTTGAAGCGGTATGTGGGCACCCGGAATTGCATGACACATTGTCATACATGTACAGAGTACGGACGTAAAAAGACATCGCTTGGAGGAAAGAGAGCGAGGAAGTTGGACTACCTGGTAAGTTCTGAAAATATGCACGTCTACTTGATTCCAGCTATTGGCTGTACTTTACTATGAACCAAGTCGTAGAAGCCCCTCCTCCTGTCCTTTTCCGAAAGAGAAGGGGGAATAGTCTCGGGTTCTAGTAAGTTTTAACACACATTTATAATCCAGCGGTCAAACTTGCGCAAGCAATACAAGTCAAAAAAAATTTTTTTTCGTTGTATGTGAACGCACCATAAAGCTTTTTACCTTTCAAAGTGCATGTACTGACTGTTGATCCTGCCTATAAAGCCAACCTGAATCTGTCAGCTTCACGTATGGAGTTGGGAAGGTCATTCCACCAACGTGGTATGATTAAGCTGAAAGTCCAGGAAAGTGTTTTGGTGCCTCTTTGTGTTGTTACAACAAGGCGACGTTCCTTAGCCGACCGCAGGATTCTGGTGGGCGTGTAGCTCTGCAGAAATTATTTGATGTATGCTGGAGCAGACCCAGTGACTGTTCTGTATGCAGCATCAGAGCCTTGAACTTGATACGTGCATCAACCAGCAGCCAGTGGAGAGAGACAAGGAGTGGTGTAACATGTGCTCTCTTTGGTTCATTAAAGACCAGATGTGCTGCTGCATTCTGGATCATTTGCAGATGTCTAACTGCACATGCTGGGAGTCCTGCAATGAGAGCGTTACAGTAGTCCAGTCTAGGTATGACAAGTGACTGAACAAGAAGTTGTGTGGCATGTTAAAAGAGGAATGGTCTAATCTTCCTGATGTTGTAGACCCATTGCACACTAGAAATATTGCACTTTGGAGAGAACCCTGTGATGCAGTTTAACTTTTCATGAGGGAAATGGCTTGTGGGACAAAAAAAAAAGTGATAACTACTTGTTAAAAATAAAAAAAATAAAAAAACTTGAACAATATTGTAAGGATGTAATCTTGACTTTCTGTCCTCTCGTTCTTTGTTTTTCCTTTTGTAGTCTTTCCTGTCCCAGGACAAGACATTTCCTCTCCAGTTAAAGAAACAGCAGGACCCTTATAAGATAAACAAGAAGACGGGGCTGCTAACATCCTCTTCCTCAACTTCGTCATCCTCTTCCTCAGCGCTCCCACATAAGCTGAGCTCCAAAACGTCAGGTCGGACCAAACCGCCCGCGGCGCAGGGCACTGCCTCCTCTGGCCTACCTTTCCCTCACAGACTTCTGGGTCTGGGTCAGCCAAATGGCGCCATCCAGAGCACCCAGGACGCACCCCTGGCCCTCACCACCAAACCTCGCTCCGACCTGCCCGTTAACCTCAGCACGGGAGGCCGCAAGAACCCAACTTCTGCATCACCCATTCCCAACCGCACCCGTGAGCCACGGAAAAGCAAGACGCCCAAGGGGTTAGAAGCCTGGAGCGGTCTGTCCCAGAACCACCTGGTGCAGTCGCTGGTAGACCTGTTTCACCACAGTGGAGCTGAGCAGGAGCTACCCAGCAGCAAAGAGTCTGATGACTCTGCTGAGGATGAAGATGATGAGGATGATGACGTGGAGGACGAAGAGGATGATGACGAAGAGGATTCAGATGACAGTCTCTCGGGTGAGATGCAATGTGTTCAAGTGCAGAGCGAATGACACCAATGTTAAAGAGAGTTTTTAAAGTGCGGATGGCTTTTTAAATTGAAATTCCGTCGTCATTTACTCATCCTCATGTTGTTCCAAAATGGTGACTGAGGCTGGCATTATGCCTAACATCTGTTTTTGTGTTCTACGTAAGAAAATCATACAGGTTATGGAACGACATGAGAGTGACTACATGATGACAGAATGGGGTGAACTATCTCTTAAGTTGGTTTGTTCCTTTAGGAAATCAGTTCCTAGAACCCTGTCTCAATACCCTTCATCTCACCCTCTCTTTTTCAGAGTCAGACAGTAATTCAGACAGTGAGATGAACGGCTCTGAGGGCAGTAAAAAGAAGCCCAAGGGTGGAGTCATGGACACAGACACAGACGGAGAGAAGACCCCTCAGAAACTTAGCAAGGGGTTTCCCCATCTCAACTCTGCCACCAATCACAGCTTGTCTGACTGTCTGCCACTCAACCTCCAAGTCATTAAGCCCTCCAGTGTGGCCACGCCCACCATTGTGAGCAGCTCCGGTGCCTTGACCTATCAAAGCTCTCCTTCCTCATCATACTCTGTTGGGACCTCTCCAGGTAACCACATGCAACATCAAACAGCAATAAATTGCCTTCATGTCATCACACTGGATATGCCTATGTCTGTTCAAAAAGTGTGTATGGGACTGGATATTTATGTGTGTGTGTGTGTGCCCTTTTGTTTTTGCATTTGTCTGTGTGTGCTCCGGCCCGTCACACTCAGATGACGGAGTGTCTAATTTTAGAAGGATAAATGGCGCCGGCTGGCATCATTCAGCTCTCTTTGTGCACGTTTGCACTGGTTGGGTATACGTCCTTGGACCTAACCATTCTGTCTGAGCTTGGTTTGGTCCGTGTTCCTGGAGAAAAACAAAACAGAATATGTGTTAAACTGTTTCCTTTATTTTCCTCTTGTGTTTGGTATGTACTGGGGTCAGTTTCAGGGTTAGGTAAATGTAATCTGTAACGAGAGCTCTCTCTGTGGTGGCTGCGTTAACCCCGGAACCATGTTTGGCTTAACCTGTAAGCTGAGGCACATCCAGTCACTACCTCTGTTTGGCTGACTTCATCAGTTTTTTTTTTTCTTCTGAAGCTAACCGAGACATTTGTTAAACAAAACACTCACAAATCCAGCAAACATGGCACAGAAGTGCATCTGCTCTTGGACGCCGTTCAGCATCCCTCACAGAAATTGAATTGAGTGTGTCCCTTGCAAAGGATGAGAAATCTGTAATAACCTGATGAGAGATACTGTGATTTATTTGCATTTTGAGCAGTATTTGAGCTGCTCAGAGCTTCAGTCAAAGCACGTTTTGTTTGCAAGAAGACTTCACTTCTCTAAAGGCAAGATATGAGAGATAGTTGTTGTGCGTGATCAAGTTTTATGAGTTTGTTAGTGTTTTCTTGTGTGATAGGATGGTGTAAGGAGGGTTTTTGTTAGTGGTGCTTGCTAAGGAAAGAATTGCTGTTACTATTGTTCATACTTAAGTGCCCTCTTGCCCTAAGTAACTTTGGTTCGCAACTCTGTGCGAAACTTCCATGGATTTGAATGCTACCTGAAATCATCTAGTTTATCGAGCTATTACTTTTCTAAGCAATCTGACCAACAGTACATTGATGGAGGGACACGAGTCATAACAAGCAACCAGAAAATCCTACTGTATAGATTTGGGAATGGTGCTCCGCATAGCAACACCTCATCATCATGGCGACTAGTTTCGCATGGACCACTCACATTTTCTCCACAAATCTAGTTGTATTTGAGGTTGTCTGCTCAGATTGAGGGAGAGTTGATTGAACATTTTTCTTGTCTTTTTTCATTCTCCCAAATATGGAAAGCCCAATTCCCAATGCGCTCTAAGTCCTCGTGGTGGAGTATTGACTCGCCTAAATCCGGGTGGCGGAGGACAAATCCCAGTTGCCTCCGTGTCTGAGACTGTCAGTCCGTGCATGTTATCACATGGCTTGTTGAGCGTGTTACCGCGGAGACTTAGCGCGTTTGGAGGCCCATGCTATTCTCTGCAGCATCCACGTACAACTCGCCACGTGCCCCGCCGAGAGCGAGAACCACATTATAGCGACCATGAGGAGGTTACCCCATGTGATACCTCTACCCTCCCTTAGCAACCGGGCCAATTTGGTTGCTTAGGAGGCCTGGCTGGAGTCACTCAGCACACCCTGGATTCGAACTTGTGACCCAAGGTGTGGTAGTCAGTGTATTTACTCACTGAGCTACACAGGCCCCCGATTGAACTGTTTATTTGAAATGAGTTGGTGTAAGTTCTGTTATCCTCTGTGCGTGTTGTAATGTATTTTGTCTGGCTGTTGTCTTGTCTCAGGCTCTGCGAAGAGAAAGAGAGTGATGAATGAAGATGATTTGCGGATTCCGCTTGAAATGGGGTATGTTTACACGTGACACGCTGGTGGCAGATTGACTCGACACCTGTTAACAACAATCGATTCAGCGCTTCTGAAGCAACACATCACAACAGCTCTCATATGCATCACATTAAAATGGCAGACGTCAAAATACTCCCCTCAACTTTCAATTTCCACAAATAGGGGGGTAAAGAAAAGCATCAAAGCAACATAGAAATGTCGTTGCATCGATTACAGAATTTAAGGATTGATTATCATTATTATATTTTAACCCAATGTGATTCAGATGCCTTCTCAGATTACATGAGCCTTCACACAAGGGAAAAAGCACACTTTAAATGAAGAATGTACATGCTGCCGAGTTCGCTTTCTGTGTCATTATTCATAACCGTTAAAAGCAACCATTTATGTTGCATTTATATGTTTATAACAACCACGAACAGCCTATATATATGTGATTGGTAGGCAGATATGAAAGTGCATCAAATCGAATTCAGATTTCACGTCGCATCGTCATTTTTATGTAAAAAATGGTAATCGAATAGAAATGTTGTCAGAGCTAATATTTTACTCCTAATTATGAACCAATACAAAAATGCGCTGTGGTAAAACCATGATACTTTGATGATGAATGATTGTCATTTTAATTTACAAAAGTGTTACATTTACTACAAGATACCATGGTACTGAATCACTGTTTAAAAGCATTGTTAAATATGGTAATATTGTATAAATTTTCTTTTCTGTGTGTGTAATTGTTCTAGTTGGCAACGAGAGACCAGGATCAAAACAGTGGGCAGTCGCATTCAGGGAGACGTTGCGTATTACGCCCCATGTGGCAAGCGACTACGGCAGTACCCGGATGTCATGAAGGTATTTGCCCATCATCCCCACTGCCATCTCGCATAGGCCCCCACCCACCCTCCAAACGTTCAGGAATCATGTCACCCCACCCGTTGAACCCCTTTCCTCTCCCAGTGTGCAGTTAGCATTTACCAGTGTAAGATCCAGTGTCACCTTAGCCTAGCTGTGCTGCTTTCAGTTTAGTACCATTATAGTGCCAATGGCTCTCTGGATAATCCTGTCTGACAAAATCACTATTATTCTCTCTTCTGTAGTATCTGTCCAGATACGGAATAAGTGACATCACACGTGATAATTTTAGCTTCAGTGCAAAAATAAGGGTTGGTGACTTCTATGAAGCCAGAGAAGGACCCCAGGTGAATGCCTTTCATCTCCTCTTTTTTTTTTTTTTTTTTTGGTTCCTTATGTTATTTTTTTTCCTCTGTCTCTCTCGTGCTGGTATTCTTTCACTCTTTCGTTTCTCTCTTTCATCTTGAACAGGGCAGGGAATGTGATAGCCTGAATTTCCCCTTTTAAACTGTAGGGAGTTGGTGCAATAATCAGCTCTTATTGTTTCCACAGGGTGTTACTTCATGTTTTGTCTGTCATGTGTGTCATAAAAAAAAAATTCCTTAGATTAAAGGGACAGTTCACTCAAAAAAATAAGTCTCATCATTTTCTCACCTTCATACCATCCCAGATGTGTATGACTTTCTTTCTTCTGCAGAACACAAACAAAGATTTTTAGAAGAATATCTCAGCTCTGTAGGTCCATACAATGCAAGTGAATGGTGACCAGACTTTTATAGCTCCAAAAGTCACATAAAGGATACATAAAAGTAATCCATATGACTCCAGTGTTTAAATCCATATCTTCAGAAGTGAGATAATAGGTGTGGGTGAGAGACAGCTAAACTAAAACTCCACTTTCACTTTCAGATGTAAAAGTGAAAGTGGAATTTTAGAGTAAACAAGGGCTTCTATATTATTCTGTTTCTCACCCACACCTATCATATCACTTCTGAAGAGATGGATTAAACCACTGGAGTCATATGGATTACTTTTATGATCCCTTTGTCATTTGAGGAGCTACAAAGGTCTGCTCACCAGTCACCTGCATTGTATGGACCTACAGCTGAAATATTCTTCTAAAAAACTTTGTTTGTGTTCTGCAGAAAAAGAAAGTCATTCACATCTGGGATGGCATGAGGGTGAGTAAATGATGAGAGAATATTTATTTTTGGGTGAACTATCCCTTTAAAGATGGAAAGGATCAGATAGTCAAATGAACATTCCTAAAGTAGCATTGCTCAAGGGAGCCAGATGCTGTTTCATACAGACCAAACTAGGAAAGTTTCAGTGTTTCGACTGTCATTTTTATAACTCTGACCCATCTCTGTCCCCTGCCTCCCCCCAGGGCCTGCAATGGACTCTGCTGAATGAGGAGGAGGTCATCCCACGTATCCTGGCCATGGAAGGTCGACGAGGTCGCCCCCCTAATTCGGAGTGCCAACCGAGGGGAGGCAGTGGGGTTTCGGGAAGCCGGCGCCGAAAGGGCCGTCTCCCGAATCTAGGCGAGAGTGAGTTCCCAAGCCCCTCCGAAGCCAAATTATTGCGCAAGTTAGAGGCTCAGGGTAAAGTGCTTTTATTCCTATATTACTAATAATGCTGTTCAAAACTGTTATTCTGCACAGGGTCATTGGCTGGATTGGTTTTCCTACAGATTGTGTTTTGCAGAAGGAGCACCCTGACATATTAAAGACATATTAAACATACTATTGTGGTAATAATTTAATATCTAGCAAAATCTTTATAGAAAGTCAGTCCACTGTCGGTCATCTTTGGAACACACTCGGGAGGCTATTCCCAGTCATGACAGTGCAGCTCCTATCTACTTGAATGGGGAAAGACCGAAACCTGAAAAACGGTTGGCCAAGATAATGATCAAAGTACATATTTCAAATCAGCAATTAAATCACAATTTTCCAAGCTTGTATAGCTAATGCACATGCACATATTCAAGCTGATTGACGGGTAGTGTCTGTATCTAAAAGGTGATTGGCTCTTTTACCTGTAGGGCAGGGCTTCCTTTCTACTTCCGTTGACCACTGGGAGTGCTTAAAGCTTCTTGGTTGGGCATTCCAATTCCTCCCATTCTTTTTGAAAGAAGTGGCCTATCTCTGCTAAATAGTCTCTGTTTATAGTTTAGTATTTTTAAATGAAAATACAATTTATTACAACAACAAAAAAACACACACAAACGTTGTAGATACTCAATATTGGTATCTTTAACAACTCTCTGTCACATGAACAACCAGTAATGTCATAATGACACTGTACACTGTACGTTTGTTTTTTTCATGCATCCAGTGACGACAACACCAAAGGAAGACCTGTTGTCTTCATTATTTCAGTCTTTTTTTTTTATTGCATTTTTTTGCCATTATAAGGGTGCAAGAAATATATAAACATTTTACATATCTGAATTAAATAACATCTAAACATGGAAAACTCTTAGGCTAAGGCAAGGCCCAGGGACGGATTATGACTTGCAAAGGCCCCGGGGCCAATTATCTCCAAGGTTCCCCCTCCACCCAAAAGTTGTTGAGCGGGGGAGGGGGGGGGTGGTTCATTGTTCGTGTAGCCTTAAAGCCCAGGTCACCCCCGGACAGTCAAGGGCCCCCTGGTAGTCAAGCTAATCCATCCCTGGCAAGGCCTTAACCAAGTTAGTATAATAGAGAAAGCAAAGACAAATTAAATATTATAATAAAAAAAATTTGATAGAAATTACAATAACAATAAATTAATATTTTATATATATAAAGTTGTGTAATATTACAGAACACTCAAACTGATGGGTCTTTTAAGATATAAGTAATGACAGTCTGCCTTTGATCTTTTAACCCCTCCATGCAAAATTCTTGATTATACAGTTAACATTTGTGCTTCATCTATGGGTCTCAGCATTATTTCATGGTAGCCAGTCTATTTATCTCATCACATTTCAGCAGTTTAGACTGTAGGCCCGCGTAAAGTGAAAATGATTTTACCGTGGCGCTGTAGATTCAGCGTCGATGCTATAATGGTGCAGGTAACACTGGGCTGGACATTGATGAAGGGGTTTGTCTTTCCTCATCACAGAAATCGCCCGGCAGGCCGCCCAGATGAAGCTCATGAGGAAACTCGAGAAGCAGGCACTTGCACGGGCGGCCAAAGAAGCCCGCAAACAGCAAGGTACCCCACACCTCACACATGGCACTCAACCACTCAAATAGATGTTCATCGATGTGGCTGAAACCTCTCTGTCTCTCTCGTTCAGCCATTATGGCCGCAGAGGAAAGGCGAAAACAAAAGGAACAGATGAAGATTATCAAACAGCAGGTGAGACACTCACACAACCTTTACACTCTGAGTAACACATCCCGCATTATGGGAAAACTTCAGTATTCGGTCATTCTGAGGGTCATGTCACATCGGATTATAAGCATTAATTCATAACAGAGAGTGATGGGGCTTCTACGACTGCAGCTCGACTGCCAGTGGACTTTTTTAAATGCACAGCAGCACTTTCAATTAACAGACTTCCTCCTCCTCTCCTACCAGGAAAAGATAAAGCGTATTCAGCAAATCCGTATGGAGAAGGAACTCCGCGCACAGCAGATTCTCGAGGTATGGAGTGACTGCAGAAAAAAAATTAAGCTTAACATTCTTAAAATACACGCCACCCCCTTCAGTTCCTGTTTAACATGGAGCCCAGACCACAGCAGAATCACTCACCAGCATTTTGGGGCTGTGAATTCTGCATAATTTTTGGCAGGACTAATGCTAAATTGGTTTTGGTGGACAGTTTTTGAATATTAAATTTGCTGCCTCCTGTGTTTCAAACCAAAGGTAAATTAGATATATATTTTTTTTCCCATCAGACAATGGCAGTTCTTGCATAAGTAGTGGGAGAAAGACACTGTTTACTTTACTCACCCAATTATAGAGGCTTCAAAAGTGTTTTGGCTGGGCAAAATCAAATTGGAGCTGACACGCTTGGCAAGCCATTCTGAACAGGATTTCTTGCTGTTTGTAATTACGTATTCAAATTTTCAACTAATTCACCTTTGCTTTCTTTGTATATTGCTGCTGTCAGAACCAGAGAGGAATATTGAATAATTGTGAAGATTTCATGGTTGATTCTGACACAAACTCTTGAAGAAAACGCCCTGACCCAGTGATCTGTAGCTAGAGTAACCTCAAAAAGGCCAAATTGGTTCCTGCAGCTCTACACCAATGGGTTCGATTTCCAGACATCACAAAGTGATTAAATGATTACCGTGCATGCATTGCAAATGTAAAAGCATCTGCCAAATGCGTAATTGTAAAAATTGTGAACAGCAAGACTCGAGACAGAAAGGCTTTTCTGTGTTTGTGTGAATGTTCCAGCTTTTCCTCTCATAGACGCATTAATCAGCATGTTAGTATAAGTTATAAATAAAACAGATGTTGGTTTAGCATGTTTAATTTAGGTTTATACCCAGCTGACCCAGACATGTTTTGCATTGGCAGGCAAAGCGAAAAAAGCGAGAGGAGGCTGCCAATGCCAAAATGTTGGAGGCGGAGAAGCGAATAAAGGTCAGTTTTTGAGTGAGGAGACACTGCACCTACTCGATGCACTATGACTCATCACCATGCAAACACCCCCCCCACCCCCCCAAGAAATACCCTATTACCTACCCCAGCTAACCATTAAAATTCCTCAGCCACAACAAAGCAGCAGAGCCTCTGTCTGACTGATGTCAGCTATCCTGTGGGGGAAATTTGTTTGACATCTAGATTTTTACTGTTTGAGTCTGTGGTTTAGTATGAAAGATGCTCCAAGAATCTTCATGTACACATGGTGCTCTCACTGTAATACTGAACCTGATCTAAGTGGGCTCCCGTATTTGAATGAAATTTAAAGACCCCAGGAAATCAAAATAGGATTATTAATACATGTTTGTAATGGGGTTTTTCCACGGCACGGTACAGCTCAACTCCACTCGACTCAACTCGACTCTGCTCGGCTTTTTGGGGGTTTTCCACTGTGGATAATACCTGATACTTTTTTTGGTCAAAGAGAATCGTCACTACCAGCGTCACTGGATTTTGGACACGTGACATCAACCCGCTAGTTTTAAAGTTAGACACAACGATAACAGTATCGTTTGTTCACGCGACTTTCGAATTGTGAATAAAGAAATGGCTGTGCGCAAAACCACGCCGTGGTCAATAAACGAGGTGCAGACGGTCCACTCGTTAGCGATGAGCGAAACGAAAAATTCTCTCAGGAAGTGTCACGGCTACCACTGGACCTACCAACAGTGTAGAAAAAATTAAAAAAAAACTTAAATGTGACTACTGAACCATCAAGGAAAATTGGAAGTGGTTCGACCAAATGGACGCAATATAAACCGGCGAGCAATGGGAGGGAGAGTGCCCTGAACCCAGCCACGATGGAGGATGGTACGTTTTGTTCCGTTAACTCTATTCTCTGTTTGAAAGCTTCACTTTATTTAGTTGAAAAGCTTCTAAAACAATCAGGCCAATTTAACTGTTACACTTGTTTAAAATCACCATCAACAACTGCTTTATGCAGCACAACGAGCTAGTAGCTAACAGCTAGCGGTCATGTTATTGTTTTGCTCAGTTTGTGTCATGTTTAAGATGATGGCACGGCAGTAGAGGCGGCGCAACTATGACGATCAGACTATAATCCCACCCACGTTGATGTGGTACTAAACTGCAGTGGAAATGCAAGCTCAGAAATGTAAAGAGAGTTGAGTCGAACCGTAACGTGCATTGGAAAGTGCCATTAGCTTCATGGCCATCTTTATATACTTTTTTACTTTTACTGACGTTTAGTGTAGTCTAAAAGGTTGACAAATTTTCCTGTTAGCTGATTTATGCATGTAAAATGTACAAGTTTTTTGTTCCAGGACAATGAACCAAAGAAAAATAGCTGATTCCTTGTATTTTCAGGGGCGTATACGGTCGTGTCTAAAGGGTAAACCGCATTCACCATAAGTCTTGTGAAGCTCTTCGCATTTACATTGACCAAACTATTTCATGTGGTCTTTAAATTCGTAAAAATTCATGTTGACTTAAACTCTTGGTTAGGACTGAAGGCCCAGCCATGTCTGTGATTGGGGGTTTCTTCATAAACGGTGTCATAATTAGTGTTTTGGTGCAGTGTTGAATAGTTTTTATGTTTCGTGCTTGCAGGAGAAGGAGATGAGACGTCAACAGGCTGTTATTCTCAAGCACCAGGTAGGTGTCAGTCACCACTCTCATAAATAATAGGTCTTATAATGACCATTTATACAGTAGTAGTGAAAAATGCAGGGAGGGAGAGAAAGAGGGAGGGATAGTGCATTATGGGATAAATCTATGCACATATATATATATATATATATATATATATATATATATATAAAGTGGCGAGCCTCATGTGATTCTGTTTTAACTATCTCTTGGTTCTCTCTGGGTAATTTTTCATGCTTTTGGGAGTGGGGTCTGTCTCTTTGGGCTTACAGGCTAAAGTTTTTTTTACTTTATTTTACTTTATTTTTAAATGACGCTGTGATTTTTTTTTTTCTGTCTCATAATACTTTGCCAACTCTCTCTCTCTCAGGAGATGGAGAGGCATAGACTAGATATGGTATGGGTATGTTTCATCTTCTGTACATCTAACACTCGCATCGTGAATCCTGGTTGTGATATGATGTCATAGCAGCACATGTTTAAATGTAGCACTGGCTGCAGTCAAAACTACATTTTCCTTCTGCATGGCTTTTCAAGCAACAAAAAAGAGAGATAAAACTGCATCACCTACATCTGCTATGTGTGTCAATGAGAGAGAACTGGCTTTGATGCAGCAGTCCTGTGCCTTGTGTGTGTGTGTGTGTGTGTGTGTGTGTGTGTGTGAATGTGTATGCGTGTGTGTGTGTGTCTGTTGAGCCTGTCGAGTACACACACTCATTAGAGGTCTGCACAGACCTTAAAATGGAACCGAACCTGACCCGTACCCGAGACCGTGTAGCCCGACCCAACCCGGCCCGAATGATACCATCAGATTTTAAGCCTGTACCCTAAATCGCTTACTGTCTAATTTCTTCTCCTAGCAAGTTCTGTTGCAATAGGCTGTACCGTAAACATACACAGTTTTAACAAGGCACGGCAACCCCTCAGTACACCAGAGCAGAAGGGGAAAAATCATTGCCCAATACCGTTTATGTGCTGAAACTTCAATCTGGAATAATATGAAACCGTGCAACAGTCCCCTCAGTGCAGACTGAACTTGTTCAGAATGTTGAATATTTGTGACACCTGCGCTAAAAACTATCTAGACACAGAGCACAGGTGACTCGAGATCTTTTTAAATTGACACTGTGTTTAAAATATGCCGGTCCTGCGCGAGACGCTGAAGAAAAAGCGAGACGCGGTGCAAATGTCAAAGACATTCGTCCACCATGTGTTTAAACAATGGGAATACAGAACAGATGTGCGCAAAAACACGTTTGGTGTGAACTGCCCCTAATTCGTCCATTCACACGTGTCTGAGTGTGAGCGCGTGCACAAAACAAGTTCGGTAACCCTGATTATTTTTTTATTCATAACAAAACCGAACGCATCCCAATCCTGAAATCCTGCTTGAAAAATGGACCCGAACCCGGCCCAAAACCTGTCGGGTTCTTGGGTCCCATCGGGCCCGGGTCGGGTTGCAGACCTCTAACTCTCATTGGTGGAAAGTGCCACACACCCTCATTCCACGTGTGCAGTCAACCCAATATTGTGTATTATCATTACCGCTGTGAAAATGTCAGTGTTGGTGTGTGTGTGTGTGTGTGTGTGTGTGTGTTGTGTTGTTGTTGCAGAGGTCTTGTCCAGATGTTGCATTTGCACTGTGCTGATTGTACTGCCTGTGAGGCCATCAGTAAAGGTCAAAGGTTGTAGTACCCGACCAACGAGACAAGCCGAGGAAACTTGCGCTTCTCTCCGTCGTACATTTCATGCCATCCGTGGGTCAGATATGAAGATATCACACTGATTGGCCTTGTCCTTAAAGTCAACATGAAACAGCATGCACAACCCTTTATGCCATCATGAAAAGTGGGTGTCCCATGCCAAAATGGAGACAGACCTGAATGCGAGTTTGCTAAACCAATGCCTAAATAGTAATTTGTCCTTTGGTTAAAGGAATACTGTATTTCACCCCTAACCTGGAAAAAAAAAATAAGATAATTCTGTCATTATTTACTCACCATCATGTTTTTTCAAACCTGTATGACTTTCTTATGCAAAACACAGAAGAAGAACTTAGTCCGTATTTTCAGTTCAATAGCAGTGGATTGTGCCTTACTTTAAAGGAATATTCCGGGTTCAATACAAGTTAAGCTCAATCGAGAGCATTTGAAGCATAATATTGATTATCGCTAAAATATATTTTGACTCGTCCCTCCTTCTCGGTTACATTGAGGCACTTATAATGGAAGTGAATGGTTGCCGATTGTTGATTGTTTAAATACTCACGTTTTCCAAAGTGCAGCCACAAGACGTAAAGGATATGTGTGGGAACATGATCTTAGAGTGATAAATCCTTTAATAACCTTTTCTGTGTAAAGTTATAGCCAATTTTTCAACCTCGTTACCATGACGATGTGATGTCAACAAACCCTAAATGACTGTAAAAATGACAATTTTAACACCTTTACAGCTCAAATAATAGTTTTAACTGAAGAATTAATGCAAGTGCTTTTCTAAAACTTCACATTTCTGTGTTTAAACCCTCCAAAAATTGGCCTCATTCACTTCCATTATAAGTGCCTCACTGTAACCTCCATTTTTGTCAACATTCCTTTTTGTGGTTATCAACAAATGCTGTCGATCGAACTTGTATTGAACCCGGAATATTTCTTTAATGATTACTAATGACCTAAATGTATCATAAAAGTAGTCCATGAACTCGTGCATCGTATTCCAAGTCTTCTGAAGGTAGACGATATGTTTTGGTGGGAGTCGTTTTTCAAACAAGAGGGTGAGTAAATTCCGATCACATTTGAACTTTTGGGTGAACTACTTTATCCAATAGCCCGCCTGGCCCAGGCGACATCAGCTAAAATGAAAGAGTAGATTATAATTACAATCGTTTTTTACATCATAAAATGCACTTATGAAACATGCATCATTTAGAACTTCAATGTTAATTCAGGAAGTAAATAGGGTGAATTTTGATTTCATGTTGACTTAAATGCTGTAATAACAGTGACGGGACAATGTGCTATAAGGAAGGGGAGGCTGCGATGGAGGGGAATCTCTTGGATTTCCCTTGTTTGGCTCATTGTTGAGCACTTGTAACAGTAGCTGCGCTAACCTAACTCAAGACAGCTTTCCTCCTCTGACCTGCCCATTACATCTGTGGCTTTTCTTTTCGCTCTTTTGTTCCCGTCTGATCAGCTATAACACACATTTATGTGGCTGCCCCATTCTGGCCATAGCAATGTGTCCGTTCTACACCCACTCTCTCTCTTTCTGTGCAACATGCTAAACCACGCTGATCCCTTTTATCGTCTGTCTCTGGCTTTAATTTTTTGGTTTATTTTCTTTCTGTGTGGTTTTATCTGCTCTGCTCTCCTCCACTGAACGATGGAATCCTTCTGTCTTTTCAGGAGAGGGAGAGGAGGAGACAGCACGTTATGCTAATGAAAGCTGTGGAGGCTCGCAAAAAAGCTGAGGTGTGCAAAACAAAATAAATAAATAAGTGAACACTGCCCTTCACCGCTCCACTCTCCTCTCTGCACCTCAAGGCTTCCTCACATGCCACGTCTACTTGCTCTGCTGTGCTCCCTGAATGTGTTACAGCAAATCATTTTGATGTACTTTGATAAAGTACCCTCAACAACAACAACAAAAAAGCTTCTTGTATAACATAATACCCTATTGGCAGGCATGCCTAACTTGCTTGTTGCATTAATATCCCGGCGTCCAGCTGGTTAATATAGCCTCTCTTCCACCCCGCAGGAGCGCGAACGCCTCAGGCAAGAGAAACGTGATGAGAAGCGACTCAACAAGGAGCGGAAAATGGAGCTCCGGAGGCTGGAGCTGGAGATGATCCGTGAGATGAAAAAACCCAATGAGGACATGTGTTTGACAGATCACAAGGTAATGGGAATGGATTTCAGACCAAGCGAGGTTGAAGTTCTGGAATATCAGCTTAAATAATCTTTCAAAACATTTGATATAAAAGACGTCCTATAGAATCCTTTGTAGAACTTCTATAGATTCTGTATTTAAGTTTCATTCATCAATAAATGAACCAGTTACAGAAAGGGTCATCCAAATCAACAGAACCTTGCAAAAGCACTTCACTGTAAATTCACTTGAGACGGAATGCTGGCACCTAGTGGTGATAAGAAAGACGGAGCCGTCATGAAAGTTGGGATATGTTTTATTTCAAACAAACGGTTTGTCTCACTGTCTGTCTTTCATAGCCCCTTCCGGAGATCCCTCGTATCCCTGGTCTGGTGCTGCCTGGTAGTGTGTTTGCAGACTGCATGATGGTGGTCCAGTTCCTACGGAGCTTTGGGAAGGTTCTGGGCGTGGAGTCCTCCGAGTTGCCCACTCTCGGTATACTGCAGGAGGGGCTGCTCAACCTGGGCAACAGCATGGGGCAAGTGCAGGACCTTTTGGTTCGGCTGCTCTCGTCCGCTGTGTCTGACCCAGGATTGCCTCCAGGACACAGGGTAAAAGGGAGATGCCCATTTACACACATACACAAACTCTCAGAGTGGTCTCACCAATGGTGATCTCTCCGGTACCAAGTTTTCCTGATCTTTTGCACTGGAGAGCTGTTATGAACCACCGAAATGGACTTGCGTTCCTTTTGGCCGGGTTTTGTTCGAAATGACGTTACAACCATAGGAAGGATACAGAGTCTTTACTGTTCCATCTGGGACACTGTAGACTAATGATTAAAGATCGGAGCTAAACCAAAAGGGTGTAGCTTGAAATCCTGTAAAGGGACAATCGGAAAGCTTTTACCGTTATGCTCTGGAGCAAAGCATTTAATCCCATGTTGCTCCAAGGGGATTACCCTGGTAATAACTGACCACGTTTACATGCACTTAAGAAAACTATTCGTTATTCGTTCTGAAACATCATGTAAACAAGAATGCTTATTTCCTTATGCCGTTTAAGGTATTAAGAGTAAGCGTTTTAACACGCCTAGGTTTCTTCCGGAAAACACGGCTTAAAGTGTCCATGTAAACACATAAGCGACATTCTGATGGGTGTTTGAAGGTTGCGCGTGCATGGAACAGACCAGGTTAACAAACATCATGGGATGGAGCCCAAAAACAAGTCAACACGGCAGAAAGAATTCAATATTTCTGGGAGTACTGTGGGAATATCACTATACAACTATACACTGTACCCATTTATACACACCAATGTAAAAAAAACTGACTGTCCCTCGCGTTTGCGTATATGTACAATGGGGGAATCCCAGAGTTGAATGTAAGAGGGAATTATGCACTATTGCAAGGCAATTCCACAGCAGGTCACGATAGAAAGTTTAGAATACAAACACGGCAACAACTCTGGAATATCTTGAAATAAAACAAAGCAACAGAGAATAAAAAAAGTCTTCCTCGTATCCCATATTTGTTATTTACATGAGCGTCAATGGAAAATGACGTTGCTGTGGAGAAAGCTGCTTACTGACCGAGCTGCACGTATACGGGAGTAAAGAGTACGCCGCTTAAACAATGCATGTGAACTGGAACTTGTTTTCTCTAAATAAATCACTTTCAAGCCGCTTTCTGGTGTGCATGTAAATGTAGTCAGTTTATTGTAAGTAGAGGCCGACCAATGTCATCTTTTTTACGAACAACTCTGATACAGATTATTTTTAGGTTTAAGTGTTCGATAAACGATATAAAAACGATATTTTTTTTTTTTTAATTTAGACACAATATTGGTTAATCATTGCACTACAACAAACTGACTTTGACATGATATTATACATACGAAAAGTAGTTTTGTCTTCTAGGTGGTGTGCATCTCTCACTGGACTGTCGTTTCTGTTGAGTAATTATGTAAATAATACACAATATTGGGTAGATTACTTCTGAAATGTAATCTGTAATGTAATTGATATGTAAATGTATTAAATCTAATTACAAGTACTTGATTTTTGTAATCTGAGTCCGTTATCCAGATAACATGTAGTCTGTTACGACCCAACACTGGAAATACATGAAATAAGTAAATTGCTTCACCTGTGTTGTTTCCTCTTGAATGCACAGTGGTGTGTTGGTGCCGTTGGGTGCTGTCATTTTAGAGACCCAAATAATTGTGCCGTTTAACATTAGACCAGATATTAAAGAACCGATAACCGATTGAGTAGAAAAGTGTGAATATCGTAATTTTTATTTGATTTATTTTTTTGCATTTTTAATAGCAAGATAGCTTATATACAGGAGCTAGCTAACTTATTCTAAATAATCCTAAATCATCTAGAGGTCCCTTTGGAATTTTCCAAAGAGGTCCTCTAATGGGCCGTGGCCTCTTGGTTGAGCACCACTGAACTAAATGACTGAAATTAATGATGAAGTTCAATGAAAATCCATTATAAAGTCTGGATTGCAACTTTCTTCCTCTCTCCACCAGTCTAAGTCTATCTTGGGGGACCACCTGACCAATGTGGGTCTGAACCGGGACAACGTGTCTGAGGTTTTGCAGCAGTACATGGAGGCTCACTGCTCTCAAACCGAGCTAGCTGATCTCACTCTGAGTCTGAGGACCAAAGCCTTCCAGGCCCACACGCCTGCTCAGAAAGCCTCTATTCTGGCCTTCCTGGTCAATGAGTTGTCCTGCAGTAAAAGCGTGGTCAGGTAAGAAGCGTTAGATGCTCAGATGTCCTGAACTACCTATTGTGGTTGCTATTATGTAGATGAGTTCAACTTCAGCAATGATTATTGATGGCTTCTGATGTTTTCCATTGGTACAGAGTAGTATGGTTTATTTCAGTTATCATATTACAATGTAATGCAGTAAAACACAACTTTGTATAATTCAGTAATGAATCAACAGCTAGTTTTTTCAATTACATATAATAATGACCTGTTTCCAATACCTGTTTGGCCTGGAGATGTCACAGTAAAAGTGCTATGTGGTTAGTCTCTCAGGACCGCCTAGGCACTATTAAATATTCATCTATGGCATAATGGTGCACAAAAACATAGCTGACATGGTGATACGATCACAGAGCTTTGAATACCTAATGCATTGAACACTGGAACCTCAACATTTGGCAAATCACACATGAGTTTTTGTGTATTTTTCAGTGAGATCGACAAGAGCCTGGAGCATATGAATGTGTTGCGGAAAGATGAGTGTATCGTGGAGGGCAAACTGAAGAAGTGAGTGCACATGTACACATACAGTACACCTGAGCACAATATTTAAGCAATAAGGGACAACACACACACAAGTGCCCGTGGCCCCTTTAGCACGGCCTTGAGTTCTTTATTGCCGTTATTAAAAGGTTTCTACATAATAAAGATATTAAAGTCATATTTTCACTAAAACTGCAAACCTTACAGTAAAAGATACGTACACTGAGCTTAATAAGTCTAATAAGTTTTTTCTGTATGTGTGCGTGCAGACTTAAAACAATCTACGCAAAACGGACTGGGAAACGTGAATCGGTCGCTGGTGGGGAGGAGCCTCTCTCTGCCATTGGTCACAAGCGCAAGAGGAAGGCCGGAGACAGCGATGACGACGATGAAGACGATGAGGACAGTGATGAACCAGGAGATGAGGATGATGAGGAGGAGGAGGAAGAGGCTAAAAAGGGCAGGAAGGTGGAGACGTGCGATGAGGTAAAAAGAGTTCATTATGTGCGGTTTATACACTTCAATTACTCCGACTAGTTTGATCAGACATTGTATTGATTTTGCATGTACATCTGTGTGTGTGTTTCAGGATGAGGGAGACCCGGCCACCAGTGTTGAAGAGCTGGAGAAACAGATAGACAAGTTATCAAAGGTAAATAAAGGGATCCAAATGAAATGTACAGACTTGCGTACAAACACACACACACACTCATATGTGTATCTTTCTTTGTGCGAGTACAGCAGCAAAACCTGATCCGTCGGAAGCTCTTCGAATCGTCTCATGCTCTGCGGTCCATGTCATATGGACAGGACCGGTACCGGCGCAGATACTGGGTCCTCCCGCAGTGTGGAGGGGTTTACATAGAGGGGTTGGAGAGTGGAGAAGGTGGGTACATCTATCTAACCTCAAAAATTTTTGTGCCCCCACAAAGTTTTGGAAACTTAAAGGAATATTCTGGATTCTGTACAAGTTAAGCTCAATCAACAGCTTTTGTGGCATAATGTTGAGTACCATTAATTACTACTCATCCCTCCTTTTCTAAAAACTACAGTGAGGCACAATGGAAGTGAATGGGGGCCAATTTCTGGAGGGTTTAAACACAGACATGTGATGCTTACAATTTTTTAAAAGCACTTACATGAATTCTTCTGCAAAAACTTGTGTATTATTTGATCTGCAAAGTTGTTTATATCATCATGATTACAGTCGTTTTAGGGTTGTTGACATTTCTGACAATGAATTTGTAAAATTGGCATAAACTTTACACAGAAAAGGTTAGTAAGTGATTTTATAACACTTGTTTATGACTTGTGACTATACTTTTGAAACAGAGAGTATTTTAATGTTAAAAAAATTGGCCCCCATTCACTTCCATTGTAAGTGCCTTACTGCATTTTTAAAGAAATGGAGGGGCAGGTCAAAATTACTTTGTGTTAATCAATATTATTATGCCACAAATGCTGTCAATTGAGCTTAAAGTGATAGTTAACCCAAAAATAATTTCTTCTGCAGAACACAAATTAAGATATTTAGAAGAATATCTCAGCTCTGTAGGTCCATATAATGCAAG
The DNA here is from genome assembly GCA_032164185.1 of Moxostoma hubbsi. NCBI lineage: Eukaryota > Metazoa > Chordata > Actinopteri > Cypriniformes > Catostomidae > Moxostoma > Moxostoma hubbsi. The sequence goes on along the minus strand of JAVLUX010000017.1, from coordinate 3,336,689 downwards.
TGAATGGGTGCCAAAATGTTGACACTCCAAAAAAACACTTAAAGGCAACATAAAAGTAATCTATAAGATTCCCGTGGTTAAATCCATGTCTTAAGAAGTGATATAATAGGTGTGGGTGAGAAACTGATCTATATTATGTATTTTTTCTTAACTCTAAATCACCACTTTCACTTACATCTGAGAGTCACGTGTGGTGCCTGTTTAGTTCATTTTCACATATGAAAGTGAAAGTTAAAGTGGAGATTTATTACAAGTGATGAGTAAAAAAGTACATAAATATTGACCCACACCCATTATATCACTTTTGAAGATTGAAACACTGGAGTCGTATGTATTATTTTATGTTTCCTTTGTGATTTTTGGAGCACAAAGGTCTGGTCACCATTCACTTGCATTGTATGGACCTACAGAGATGAGATATTCTTCTAAAAATCTTTGTTTGTGATCTGCTGAAGAAAGAAAGTCATACACATCTAAATGATGAGAATTTTTTTTTGGGTGAACTATCCCGTTAAGCGACACTTATGAAAGTCATTGCATAATAAAACAAAATATCAAAGCAAGTGGCATCTGCAGACAAATGCAATTACTTTTAACCAAAGTGATATTAGTGGATGTATGAAGTCAATTTCCCTCATGTTCACACAGGTGTCATAGCAGTGTAACCACAGGTATAGTTCATCACAATAACTATGGGCATGCTCCTTTAAAAAGTATATGTATTGTTTTATCATTTTAAACCTACCTCACCTCTTTTTATAATATGTTTTGCTTGAGAAATGTGCTTGCAATATGTTTATTTAAACTAAAAGCTACTTGGTTTGATATTTTGCATTTAATGCAATGACATTCATCTATTTTTAAGTTTTTAAAGACTTTCTAGGGACTTTCATGCAAATACACCATTAATTGTACACTAATTATGCACTGCCCGCTGTCTGAAAGGTCTGAAAGAGCTGGAGAAAGAGCAAGAGAGGTTCAAAAACTTTCAAGGTGTGCAGGTCAAAGAGGAGCCTCAGGAGGAAATTCCACAGCATCATCAGCTTGTGGAGATGCCGTCGCCTGTGAAGAAGGAGGTGAAACAGGAAGACGAGAAACCCATTAATCCTGAACAGGAGGCGAAGAAAGAGTTGTGCTCCTCTCCGCTCAAAGAACTTCATGAATCCAAATCTGTAACCACACCTCCTCAGCAGCCAGAGCTCCGCCCCTCACAGAACCTTTCATGCCTGGAACTGGCTCACACACCTGCAGGGGCCAAGGGTCTCTGCCACGACCACAACGGCTGCCCGGCAACTGCCGCCACAGCAACAACAACATCAGCGTCTCCAGCTCACTCTCCAACTACCTCCAAGCTGATAGAGGCCAGCAGCCCAGGCGCAGACCCCATAATCCCCCCTCCCCTGCAGCTAGGCATCCCTGCGCATGTCCTGCAGCCACAGCAGCTTGCACAGACTGCGCTCATACCTAATGACCAGCTGCTCAGGATCCTAAGCGAGCACAGTGGCCACTGGTTCAGCCTGCTGCCTCGCTCACCATGCGATGAGACCTCCCTCATCCAGCCTTCAGCACACACACAGTCCTCGCCCCGTAATAACACCTCCAGCACACGGCCCAAAACTCCCCCACAACCGTCTTCCTCCTCTCCACACCATCACCTGCTTACTCTCTCCACATCAGCAAGCCCTCTGAACCCCTCACCCTCTGGTATTAGTAACTTCAGCATGCAGGTATGTACCCAAAGTGAAATGTCGTTGGTCCCACTTCACATACAGTAACTGTATATTATGGCTGCACGATTAAAAAATTGAATAGAATTTACATTAAAATTAAGGTAGTCAAGAATTAAGGAAATTAGGACAATCAAGACTTCAAATGACAGATGTATTCCCTTAATCTCTCTCCAGGTGAAGCCAGGTGGAGCTCTCATGGGTTTGCCCATATGCGGTTGGTCCAGTGGGGTCATCAGCCCCAATCTACCCCTGTGCAGCAGTCCCTTGCACATGTACCCCTCAGTAGAGGGCAGCGCCAGCCCCCTCCTGGTACCCAGCGTCTCAACCAGTAAGAGCGGATCTCCTGTTCCCACTGGGGAGAAGGTTACGTCTGCCTCCTCTCCTTTAGCTTTGGACTTTCCCAGAAACCACGACCACCCTGAACCCCTCCCCATACCAGAAGGTGAGTTTAAAATCAAAAGCGTACTCTCAAAAATATTCACATAATCACATAATTAGCCATAATTTGGAACAACACATGCTCGACCCCGTTTAGGCATGGTATTAAGATGCGTCTTGGCTGATCCAATCACATGTGGTCATACGAGACACATCACTGTTTACACCTGGTCGCTTAAATGCGTCTCCTGTGACCACTTGTGTTCGGATTTCGAGGGGAGGGTCTCTGATTTCCTGACGACGTATGTGAATCTTTGTCACTGTTCAGCTACATAACATTAAAGTGCAACAAGGCGAGAAAATACTCACACAAACAAGCACGTAAAGCACGTATCTGTTTCCCAGATGCAGTTGAAATTTTTAATAGATGCAAAATTGTCCATATTTTGAATGGATTACCCATTAACCTGAGCTGCAGATGCTTGTGCTTCTCATAAGTCCTTGCATGTTGATTTCAGACACTCTGAAGAAGATCCGTGAAGTTCTCTTGTTTGTGTAAATATCCACTTTTTACATTTTCAGATCAGACGGTTATTTCCATTTAAAGCCTTTCGTAACTGGCAAAATGTAAACGCTTCTTGTAGTGCAGCGGTTGATTGACAGGTGGGGGGTGGTGCTTCACTCTCTCTGGTACGCATTCAGGACGGATTAGCGCTTACACCTCAAATGCAATGTGGTCACATGCTTTTTTTACTACCTCCATATGTGGTTTTTGTGATCCTATCAGAGGATATTTTAGTCCCAGTATAGGCCTGTATTTAGTGCTGACCACATGTGATCCGATCACCAAAAAACGTCAGGAATATTCCGGGTTCAATACAAGTTAAATTCAGTCGACAGCATTTATGACATAATATTGATTTCCACAAAAATCAAAATAAAAGAAATAAAAAATCGATTTCCCAGCGAGACACTTACAATGGGCCAATTTTTTTACATTTAAAATACTCACTTTTTCAAAAGTACAGCCACAAAACATAAAAAATATGTTTTTACTAATTATTTTAGTGTGATAAAATCACTTACTAACCTTTTCTGTTTAAAGTTATGGCCAAGTTTACAATTCTGTTGCCATGACGATGTAGTCAACAAACCCTCAAACACTAAAATGACAGGAAAAAATAAAATGTAAACAACTTTAAAATACAGAAGAATTAATGTGCTTTTATAAAATTATAATTTTCACATTTCTGCCTTTTTAAACCCTCCAAAAATTGGCCCCATTCACTTCCATTGTAAGTGCCTCACTGTAACCTCCTTTTTTGCTTTTTTTTTTTAAAGATGAGGGATGCTGTCGATTGAGCTTAACTTGTATTGAACTCGGAATATTCTCTTAAAGGGGACCTATTATGCAAAATTCACTTTTACATGGTGTTTGAACTTAAATGTGTGTTGTCAGCTTGTGTACACAACCACCCTACAGTGATAAAAATTATTTTTTTTTTAATCTCCATTAATCATAAGCAGCGTCTCAGAACAAGTGACGTCACTTTGTGCAGGCCCTGCCCACATCTGTTGACGGACAAGTCTGTTTGTGTGTTTGTGTGTCAGTCATATTGCTTATGATGTCTGGTTATCTGAAGCAGAGATGTCAAAACTCCGCCATATTCTGTATACGGGGCAGGGAACACCAGCTCATTTGCATTTAAAGACACACACACACACAAAAATAACTTGTTTTTATTCCCACCCAAAAATGCCATCTTCAACATAATGATAATAAATGATCTGTTGGGTATTTTGAGCTGAAACTTCACAGACACATTCTGGGGACACCAAAGATTTAAATTACATCTTGTGAGAAGGGGCAGAATAGGTGCCCTTTAAGTCTTGAGATGTGAGTGTTATCAGTCCAGTGTTGTTTGAGGTTGTTAATGCTAATGGTTTTGGCTGAATGACAGACAAGCTGCTGGGATGGTGGAAGGTGACAGACATGGAGAAGTTGAAAGCCCTCGTGAATGCTCTCCATAGCAGAGGCATCCGGGAGAGATCCCTGCAAAAACAGCTGCAGAAATCCATGGAGCTCATCGTACAGACCTGTAACAAGAACCGAGAGGGTGAGCACTGTAGAAGTGAAACTGCAGGGTGTGTGTGTGTGTGTGTGTGTGTGTGTATGTTTTATCATACAAATTTAGAGATTAACCTTTAAATGTGTGGTAATTTTCCCCAACGCTCTTTTTTTTTTTTTTTCCTCCCCTTTTCTCCCCAAATTTGGAATGCCCAATTCCGAATGTGCTCTAGACAACAATGCACTAAAAATGAAAAAGTTTGTCCTTTTGAGTTTTTAAAAAGTTTCATGTACAGATGACACACGGATCTGCGAAAACAACTAAAAATGCTGTATTATGCATGCCAGGCCAGTAGTTGGCGATGTCACTGCGCACATAAGCATTCTTCCACAGAGCGGTGAATACAAAGAATGAAGATGGCGAAAGCATCGAGCAATTTTGTCTGGATGGACGATGAGGTTACTTTATTACTACAATTGACCCTGGACTATAAAGCACGTCATGTTGGTCTGTTTGCCGTGGAGATAAGGATAAAGTTCTCGAAGTTCATGCTTATAGACTGTATAATGTATATGTATGTGTATGCATATGCATATGGAATACTGATTATTCACATTGATGATAATTCCTTGTTGCACTGAAAATCAACGTGATATATTGTTTATTTGTATGTAAATAGTACTATGCATTTAAGGGTTAACAGTTTAACTGTTAAATATAAAAAAGCTAGGACTGCCGAAGTTAATGTTTATAAATCGCAGTTAACACATTTGCATAATTTGACATTCAAATAGCTTCATTTTGTTCTATCTGTCTTTTGATTTCAGTACATGCACACAACACTCCCACAGCCGGACTCTTTATCAGAAAATAATGCAGAAAGACCTTAACGGCTCATTTATTTATAAATCAAATCCAGATGGGACTTTTAAAACATGCAAAATCTTTTGCAGTCTTTTTGTGGTAGAATTGAATTATAATCAATGCTCAGCAAGTATGAAGTAAACATGAGCAAAACAACCGAAATGCATAAGAGTGATCAAACACTATATGGTACTAATGTTACTGAAAAAGCCACAAAAACATCTTTGTTGCATTTTCTTTAGTTCTCTAGTCTTTTCTTAAAAGAGGAACTGAATGTTGAATGCTGTACATGTTAAAATAATAATAATAATTTTAAAATAATAATTCATTGGGAGCAAATTTCAGCAAATTCAACTACAGTAAAATTAAAGATTAATCGTGATTCTTTATTTAAAATGAAATACTGTGAGCCTTCCTTTGGAAACTGACTCTGTAACATTCAGGCAAGTGTACAGAATCATTATTAGAATGAGCAGAATTCTGCTGTGATGTGCTTTAATGATGCTGATCGCTCCTGGGGTCTTGTTTTCTTGTTTGCAGTTGCAGTTATGGAAGTCTCGGAGCTCGACGAGGGCCAGGTTTCCGTGGAGACGCTGCAGGAATGGTGTGTGGAGGAACAGGCCATGGAGACCGACATCGCTCTGCTGCAACAGGTGGAAGAACTGGAGCGCAAAGTCACCTCCGCCAGCCTGCAGGTCAAGGTAATTCTATCTGTGAACAGTTTGCAGCTTTGGTTCGTTTTCTAGAAACAGACCAAAACCGTCAAATTTCTCCCGTTTCAAATTTTCCACAATCCCTTTCTTCAGGGCTGGATGTATCCGGAGCCACAGTCTGAAAGAGAGGACCTGGTTTATTACGAGCACAATCCCCTCCCCAAGCCTCGCCCAGGGGCGGAGTCCCAGGAGGAGCGAAGCTCGGAGAAGGGCCTGATCCGTCGCCCCAGCAACCCGCTGGACATCGCAGCTATGCGATTGGCCAAGCTGGAGCGTCACATCGAGAGAAGGTACCTGCGGAGCCCCTTAGGGACCACCATCCAGATCAAACTGGATAACGTGGGTACAGTCACTGTCCCCGCACCTGCTCCATCCACTAGCGCTGGAGGGGAAGGGTAGGTCATCCAGACTCCCAGCCTTCGTCTCTCCTCCTCCTCACCCTCCCTTTACCCCTCTCTCTGCTGGTTGGGGGTTCTCTGCTCGTCCGTCCATTCGTTCTCACCCTGGCTCCAGTTTTGGGTTTTGGTTCTTGTGCTGTTTTTTTGTTTGTTTCCCTATCGCTCCCTTGCCTGCACCCTTTTTGTTATTGGCATGGTTGTAATCGGCAGTGCACAGATTTTCCTTTCCTTGAAAAACTGTCAAGCATTTTTTTTTTTTCCAAACGATGGAGTTGGACACCTCCAAAACTTGATTAGTTTCTAAGTGCATGGTACATCACAGCATCTTGTGCTTTTTGTCCTCATGTATGGCTGAGACATCATGCCACAAAAGTGTATCACACAATATAGGCTGTTTGCATATGACTGATGTTCACGTGTGTGTGTGCGCTTGTGTGTGCGTGTGTGTGCGTGCTATTGAAATCAGGTCTCAGCTACTCACCTCAGTCTACTATAAACATTGTTTACATTCATCCATACAGCTTTGAAATAAACCTTGCCACTGATCAGTGTGTGTGTCTCTGTGTGTTGTAGGGGAGAGGAAGAGATTGCTCCAGGGATGAAGGTGTGGCGGAAGGCACTGTGTGAGGTCCGCAGCTCCTCTCAGTTAGCCATGTGTTTGCAGCAGCTGCAGAAATCCATCGCCTGGGAGAGGTCCATCATGAAAGTGGTGAGTGATGTCATACACTGTGGTTCTTAACACATGAAACAAACAGCGTGGCAAATATTGTATTAGGCTCGTCTTTATATTTTTATAATATTTCTAAAAGACCAAATTTTCTATGGTTTCATGCATTTGGCAGCCAATAATTCACCAAAAACACGTTGTGGTCGGCACAAACCATGTTTATCCTTGTTGGATCTGAACCCGTATTTAACGTAGTCTGGCTTCTCTTACCACAGTGTAGTTTTGTTCAAGCTTTTCGAGGATGAGAGCACCTCATGCAAACCTTGATGTTGGCATCTGCTTAATTTTGATTAGACGCACAAACTTTGACGTAAACAACAAAAGATACGGGAAGTGTTTTTTCCTCACTTTTAAAAGTTGATTAGCCTATTTATTTAGCAAACCAAACAATGTCCGATTATATGGTCAGTTGCATTTAAAGGAATAGTTCACCCAAAGAAAAAAACTTTACTCACCCTCATGCCATCTCAGACATTTTTAACTTTCTTTCCTCTGCAGAGCACAAATTTTGATTTTTAGATTTTTATTTCAGCTTTGTAGGCCCATACAATGCAAGTGAATGTTGACCAGAACTCTGAAGCAACAAAAAGCACATCAAGGAAACAAAAGTAATCCATGCAACACCTGTGGTTAAATTCAGAAGTGATATGATAGGTGTGGGTAAAAGCCAGATAAATACTGAAGTCTTTTTTTACTACAAATGTAAAGCCCAGACCAGTAGGTGGCGATATGCACAAAGAATGTGAATCGCCAAAAAAATAAAAGAAGAATGTGAAAGTGAAATTTATAATAAAAACAACTTAAATATGCATCTTTTTCTCAACCAAACCTATGATATTGTTTCTCAAGATGTGAGAATTTAACCAGTTGAGTCATATGAATTCCTTTTAGGCTGCCTTTATGTGCTTTTTGAATCTTCAAACTTGGTCACCATTCACTTGCATTACATGGACCTACAGAGCTGAAATATTCTTCTAAAAAAACTGTTGTGTTCTGCTAATGAAGGAACGTCATACATACCTGGGATGGCCATGCACATGCAACATTTTCATTTTTGGTTGAACTTTTCCTTTAATTATTTGGAACAGTTTTTGGTCGTAACCAGTCACGAGTTGAGAACCTCTGTCATACACCCAGTGTCACTTATTTAACCTGTCCAGACGTGCATGATCATGCAATTGTGAACCATCAGTAATTTATGTTGTGGAGCACATGATGTGAGCGTATAGCTCAAATTCCTTACATGTTTGCGTGTGTTTCCAGTACTGTCAGATGTGCCGAAAGGGCGATAACGAAGACCTGCTTTTGTTGTGTGATGGTTGTGATAAAGGGTGTCACACCTATTGCCACAAACCCAAAATCACCAACATCCCCGAAGGAGACTGGTACTGCCCTGCCTGCATCTCCAAGGTAACCGCCTCCAGCTCCCATCACAATTATATTAATTAATAGCAATTATCCATTTGTTGAGGAGTGTGCAGCATCAGGGTTTTATTGTTAGAATATTCAGAGTTATGTCTTTTGAAATTCAGTACTTTATTATAAGAGCTTCCACTTTGTTGCAGAATAAGCTACAATATGTGCCAGGCTTTATATCAATAATCAAAAGACTGTTCAAAAATCTTTTTGTAATGGGTGTAGAGCAGAACTGCATCAGGCAAGGTTATAAAACATTTCAGGGCTTTACAAAAAAAACATTTGGGGCTTAAGTTCCAGAGGTCCACCCATAGTTAGGGTAAAAAGATGCATGTGAACCCAGTTACAAATAGACAAAAATGGTTTTCTGATATTGTTGTTTAAAATAAAGCAATAATCCATGAGAAGCCGTGTATTACAGAGATTTTACCACAGATAAGGGGCATTCTTACGCACAATACAAAGCAGACATATACATTTACATTTATACATTTGACATATTTGTTAATTTGTTGACAAGGATTCATATTACACTGACTTTTACATTTTGATTTGACTGTACTTTAATGCCATTAAGTAGTTAGGGACATCACGTAGCTTTTCAACCCACATTAATATTTTTATCCTTTGACTATCAGTTTTAACACTTAAATATATTTTAAATGATTCTATGGACCAACTGCAATTACGCCACAGACCACTAGGGTCTGCGAAACTGGTTGAAAAACACTGGTCTAGCTCTCATTGGAGCAGCAATGATTGCTTTGTTCATCAGCTGAAAATGTACTCATATTCGTGTGTTAAAGGGATAGTTCACTCTGAAATTAAACTTCTCTCATCATTTACTCACCCTCATGCCATCCCAGATGTGTATGACTTTCTTTCTTCAGCAGAACACAAAGGTTTTAGAAGAATATCTCACCTCTGTAGATCCATACAATGCAAGTGAATGGTGACCAGACCTTTTGTAGCTCCAAAAATCACATAAAGGAAACATAAAAGTAGTACATCTTCAGAAGCTATATGATAAGTGTGTGCGAGAAACAAAACAAAATTGAAGTCCCTTTTTTTTTACTCTAAATCTCCACTTTAACTTTCACTGTCAGATGTAAAAGTGAAAGTGGAGATTTAGGGTAAAAAAAGGACTTAAATATTGTTCTGTTTATCATCCACACATATCATATGACTTCTGAAGATATGGATATAACCACTGGAGTCATATGGATTACTTTTGTTTTCTTTTTGTGCATTTTTGGAGCTACAAAGGTCTGGTCACCATTCACTTTCATTGTATGGACCTACAGAGCTGAGACATTTTTTTAAAAAAATCTTCATTTGTGTTTTGCAGAAGAAAGAGTATGGCTTGAGGGTGAGTAAATGATGAGATAATTAAAATTTTTGGGTGAACTATTGCTTTAATGTGCTTTGCAGTAAATATGTAGCGATATAAATGAGTAAACTGGTACTCTACACTATTTCAGGCAAGTGGCCAGTCACCTAAAACTAAAAAGATTCAGAATCGTGCAACGCCAGCCAGTGGAGGAAAGAAAGTGACGGAAGCAGCCAAGAAAAACAAGAAGCAGTCCGAGACGTGTGAAGAGGAGGAAGCCACCAGCAGCAGCAACAGCACTCCAAAGAAAGCAGCTGTCACACACACCCAGACCAAGAAGAACACCTCCACCCCACCTGCAGCCAAACCAGACAGCCCGGCCTGTGTAAAGAGAGCCAAAACAGCCAGAGACAATAACCGGGACCTGGGCCTCTGCAGGTACCATCTGCTGTCTGTTTGCTCGTATATGTATTTGTGAATGTTTCATTTGTTTTAGTCGGTCTCTAATGTATGTATATATGTTCTCTATAGGATTCTCTTGGCTGAACTAGAACGTCATCAGGATGCCTGGCCTTTCCTCACACCTGTCAACCTCAAATCTGTCCCTGGATACCGCAAAGTCATTAAAAAACCAATGGATTTCTCCACCATTCGTGAGAAACTCGTCAGCAGTCAGTAAGTGTCCTTCTCCACTACTTTAAAGGGATAGTTCACCCAAAAATGAAAATTCTCTCATCATTTACTCACCCTCATGCCATCTCAGATGTATAATGACTTTCTTCTGCTGAACTCAAATGAAGATTTGTAGAAGAATTTCTCAGCTCTTTTGGTCCATACAGTGTAAGTGAATGGGTGCCAAAATTGTGAAGGAATCTATAAGACTCCAGTGGTTTAATCCATGTCTTCAGAAGTGATATGATAGGTGAGGGTGAGAAACAGATCAATATTTAAGTCCTTTTTGACTATAAATTCACCTCCCTGCTCAGTCAATCTCCACATTAACTTTCACATTCTTCCCCTTGTGTTTTTAGTGATTCACATTCTTCATGCATATTGCCCCCTACTGGGCAGAGAGAAGAATTTCTAGCAAAAAATGACTTGTTGATCTGTTTCTCACCCACACCTATCATATCACTTCTGAAGACATGGATTAAACCACTGGAGTCTTATGGATTACTTTTATGATGCCTTTATGTACTTTTTGAAGCGTCAAGATTTTGGCACCCATTCACTTGCATTGTAAATATTCTTCTAAAAATCATAATTTGTGTTCTGCAGAAGAAAGAAAGTCATACACATCTGGGATGACATGAGGACGAGTAAATGATGAGAGAAGTTTTATTTTTGGGTGATCTATCCCTTTAAGCAGGATGGCAGGAATCATCCAGTAGAAAACACTAGCTATGATTTTTGCACTTTTCTTCAGATATCAGAATTTGGAAACGTTCATCATCGACGTCAACCTGGTGTTCGACAACTGCGAGAAGTTCAACGAGGACAATTCTGACATCGGCCGGGCCGGGCACAACATGAGGAAATTCTTTGAGAAGAGGTGGACTGAGCTTCTCAAGCAGACTAACTGAGCTGCTCGGAGCTCCGTGGATTCACCGCAATCTGTCATTTTGACCCTACGACCAGGACTCAGAACCACCTCCGGAATCAGAGGCAACCCTTCAGGACCGACCAATCCCACATCCAACACCCAAAGAGACACAAGACAGAGGGTGTCTTTGTGCAATACATTTGATACATCCTTCGATTAAAAAAGAAATCGCACTGAAATTTCAACCATCAGAGCTGTACTAAGGAGAAAAGTCCCTTTCCACTACTTGTAAATATGTTTTTTTTTTGTTTTTTTTACTTTCTCGTTAATATTATAGTGAATGTATTTAATTTTTAAAATGATTATTTATGACTGAATAAAAAAAGGTCCACTCTTCATTTTCTATGAAAAGGAAGAAACAGCAAAACTGCTTTAAATCTAATGGAATGTTTATTTGTTTGTGTTTTTCCTCTCCAAATATGAAACAAAGCCAAGAAAAAAAAAAACTGTTTACACTGTTCTGTGCCATGTGGCATCAGAGTATTCAACCCTCTGAAAATGAACTAACTGCATCACTGTACACACACACACAACACACACACACATACGCGCGCACCCATGTGTACATACTGTCTATTAATGTCAATATATTGAGTCTTGTTTGGAATGATGTGTACATATTGTTTCAGACATTGGATATTGTTTATGCCTTAGAACGATTGTAGCAATTAATTTTAGTCTTAAAGTGATTAATAATATACATTTATTGTTTGTACAGTATATACATATCCTCTACAAAACACTGTGGTCTCCTTAATCTTAGTAGTGCCTGCCCTCCAGAACAGGGTATAGGGAAATAATTTTTGGTTTGGTTGTTTTTCTCCCATTTTTGTAATGTTATTGCTTTCTTATATAAAACACATCAAGGCCTCCACTCAAAGGCATACTGTATGAAGCTCATATCTGAACCCATATGAAACTGTTGGAATATTCTTCAGTATCCCTGGCCCCAGAGGTGCTCAGAGATGGACTGCAGGCGTTCTGTAACCACATGTGTCTGAGTCTCCCGCGTGAGTCGTGGCCCACTGGAGGCAGCTAGAACAGAGTTTTTTTGTACCTGCGTCAGAGTACTTGAAGTTATTTTATTTAAAGATATTGTGGGAAACAAATGGTAGCGTTTTTTTGTAGGAGCATTATTTTTCACTAGTGTGTGTGTGATTGTGAGTATGTGAGAGTGTGTTTGTGCGAGTGCGTGGATGTTTGGCACTGACTTATTAAAAGGATGTTTTTAAATCGAGACTAATGTCTAATGTGATTTTTCTTCCCTTTCTCACAGGCGACGGTCACTTCTAAGTTATTGAAGTTAATTTAAGTGATTAAATTACATGAATTAATTGCCTTGTAATTAGACCACACCCAACACTGCACATACACAACCATAAATATAGCCTATGTAGTAAACGGCATGGATAAAATAATATATTTTCCAAATAGAACATATTGTGTTGAAAGTCTTTTTTTCTTTATTTTAAAATACAAAAAAATAGCCAAATAACTAAATATTTATATAAATATATCTGACAATATGATTTTTATATATATATATATATATATATATATATATATATATATATATATAATTACCTATTGACACACTACAGCTAAACATATAAATAACTGTCTTAAGACAAACACGTTTTGCACAGTAATATACGTCAAGTCTTCACACTCTGCTCACAAAGTAACGAAAATTAGGAGTATAAAGAAAACATGTAAAAATGTGATACAAGGTTATTAAATATAGTATTATCAGTGTTGGGTTTAATGCATCACTAAGTAATTAATTACTGTAATTAAATTACTTTTTCATTGAAATTGTAAGGAATTACTATAAATTTTTCAGTCATTTAACTACAGATACTTCTGATGTAATTGTGTTAAATACTGTATAGACTCCAGACAATTCTATAATAGTGAATTTAAAACATTTAATGTTAAAATTAATGTTTTCTAATTTAACGCTGCCCACTTTAAATTCTTTGTCCAGTTCATGAATAATTTATTTGATTTTATATGATTTATTTGAAAGAATGAACCCTTGTGCATCAATAAAAAAAGTTACTCAGAGGTCCTTAGAGGACAAAATGTCTGAGTTATTAAACTGCCATAATAATATTATATATTCATATTATTTTCCACTTTCACTGACTTTTTTAACCAACATCAGTCCTGATCATCCATTCATCCATCTTCAACCGCTTATCCGAAGTTGGGTCGCGGGGGCAGCAACTCCAGCAGGGGGCCCCAATCTTCCCTATCCCGAGCCACATTAACCAGCTCTGACTGGGGGATCCCGAGGCGTTCCCAGGCCAGTGTGGAGATGTAATCTCTCCACCTAGTCCTGGGTCTTCCCCGAGGCCTCCTCCCAGCTGGACGTGCCTGAAACACCTCCCTAGGGAGGTGCCCAGGGGGCATCCATACCAGATGCCCAAACCACCTCAACTGACTCCTTTCAACGCAAAGCAGCAGCGGCTCTACTCCGAGCTCCTCACGGATGACTGAGCTCCTCATCCATCCTCTCTAAGGGAGAAGCCCGCCACCCTTCTGAGGAAGCCCATTTCGGGCGCTTGTACTCGCGACCCAGTTCTTTCGGTCATGACCCAGCCTTCATGACCATAGGTAAGGGTAGGAACGAAAATTGACCGGTAGATCGAGAGCTTTGCCTTCCGGCTCAGCTCTCTTTTCGTGACAACGGTGCGATAGAGCGAGTGCAATACCGTTCCGCTTCCCAGATTCTCCGGCCAACCTCCCGCTCCATTGTCCCCTCACTCGTGAACAAGACCCCGAGGTACTTGAACTCCTTCACTTGGGGCAATACGGTTTCCTGCTGATGACACGCCTATTCAACATTGCGTGGAAGTCTGGGACATTGCCTAAGGAGTGACAGAATGGGGTGGTGGTTCCCCTCTTCAAAAAGGGGGATCAGAGAGTGTGTGCCAACTACAGGGGTCCTCCCTGGTAAAGTTTACTCCAAGGTGCTGGAGAGGAGGGTTCGACCGATTGTCGAACCTCGGATTGAAGAGGAACAATGCGGGTTCCGTCCTGGCCATGGAACGACGGACCAGATCTTTACTCTCGCAAGGATCCTGGAGGGGGCCTGGGAGTATGCCCATCTGGTCTACATGTGTTTTGTGGATCTGGAGAAGGCATATGACTGGGTCCCCCGGGAGAGACTGTGGGAGGTGCTGCGGGAGTATGGGGTGGAGGGGGTCCCTTCTTAGGGTGATCCAATCCCTGTACGTCCAAAGCGAGAGCTGTGTCCGGGTCATCGGCACGAAGTTGAGTTCATTCCATGTGAGGGTTGGTCTCCGCCAGGGCTGCGCTTTGTCACCAATCCTGTTTGTGACATTCATGGACAGGATATCGAGGCATAGTTGGGATGGGGAAGGTGTGCGGTTTGGTGGGCTGGTGATCTCATCGCTGCTTTTTGCAGATGATGTAGTCTTCATGTCATCATCGGTCCGTGACCTTCAGCTCTCACTGAATCGCTTAGCAGTCGAGTGTGAGTGTGAAGCGTCTCGCTGTTTTTTTTTTTTTTTTTTTAAGTCTTGTATGCAGGAGTGGCATGCTTTAAGACACTGTCAAGTTAAGAGGAGTCTTGAGAAACCTGCGTTTTGATCGATTTGTTGCGCTGCATCTAGACTTTTAGTGCAAGAGAATGTGTTTGGCATGAACAGCCTCTTTTATATATATATATATATAAGCTAATTGTAAGTATGCTTTGCATTTTTGGATTTTATAATTCAATTTCTTTTATAATTTTACCAAATGAGGATGCCACCAAAT
Organism: Moxostoma hubbsi; assembly: GCA_032164185.1. Lineage (NCBI taxonomy): Eukaryota > Metazoa > Chordata > Actinopteri > Cypriniformes > Catostomidae > Moxostoma > Moxostoma hubbsi. The sequence continues at coordinate 3,321,675 of JAVLUX010000017.1, read as the reverse complement.
TTCACAAAAAGGAGGTTATGTCAGAATTAGGGACACATTTGCATGACACAGACCATTGTTATTATTTGGCTCCATTAGTAAAACAAGATCAGAAAAGTTTTCATTCAATGCTGTAATTTATGAAATAATGATTTTACATATGGTTTGCACAGAAATTCATAAAACTCCATATAACATAGGTTAAATCTAAATCTTCGGAAGCGATATAATAGGTGTGAGTGAGAAACAGATTAAAATGTAAGTCCCTTTTTTACTTTCCACATTCACTTTTGCATGTGGTGCCAGTTTAGTTTAGTTGAAAGTTAAAGTGGACATTTAGAGTAAACCCACACCTATTATATCTCTTTTGAAGAAATGGATTACAACACTGTTTCCTTTATATGATTTTTGGACCTAAAAATGTCTGATCACCATTCACTTGCATTTTATGGACCTACAGAGCTGAAATATTTTTAAAATATCTAAATATCTTTCTTTGTGTTCTGCTGAAGAAAGCAAGTCATATACATCTGGGATGGCATGAGGGTGAGTGGGGTGAACTATCTCTTCAAAATGCAAATACAACTAATGTATTAAGCAAGTCATTCTGTGTGTTGTTTGCGCCTACAGCTGGCATTTCCTTTCTTGTCCACTAGATGGTGCTCTGTAATCACACACATTTGCACTGTCAGAAGTGTAACTACAGAGCAGTGGTTCTGAAGTCTGTTTGCTACTAGTCTGTGATGACACTGCTGCTATATCCATCATTTGTCAGCAGACAGACAGGCCCAGTTTTACTGCTCGTAAAATGCCACAGACAGGTCGTCTGACTCATACATTTTAAATGTCACTCACAGATCGATGGATAAGACCGTGACTGTGTATCAAATTGTGAGTCTTATTCATATTCATCATATATTTTGTCCAACCAATAAAAAAAGATGATTGATTGCACAGTTCACTTGGAAGTCATTAGCATAAACTGTAGATTTATTGTAAAGAACAGCTCTTAACTCTCAGTGTAAAGCTTCTGAACCCCGCCATTGGCCCGTTCCTTTGGGCAGGAATGTGATGGCCTGTGCTTTCTCCCCTACAGCCCCCATCATCGCCCCCAGCTATATGGACAACCAGAAAAGAAAAACATAATGGTTTTAGTCTCTGGTCGCTAGTGTCAAGCAAACCTGAGTGGAGTTTGTTGTTTGAACTATTGATGTCCAGTTCGTGAATGAATTGTTCTTTGGAACTGGTTCTTTTTTAGTGAACGAGTTGAACCAGTTCACCAGATCGGACTGAATAGTTTGAAACATTTTGCGTCTCAAGTCAACACTGATCCACAAGTTCCTCTATCTTAACCTGTTTCTCGGATGTGCCAGACACTCCTAATCAAATTTAGCTAATAACCGGGAGTAATATGATCCTAGAACTGGTGATATCTGCTTTTGCCAACTCTTCTTGGCAATGAACCACTCCAACTAGTCATTTGTAACAGTTCTCGAATCAACAGTTCATTGAACTGAGAATCGCCTCTTTCGGAGGTGTCTGACATACTGAGAACCGATGAGCTGCTGACATTAAGCATGTGTGTGATTAAGGGGTGAAATGTATGTTTCTGTTGACTCTCGAATCAACATTACATTGACCTGTTCGCAGCAGTTCTCGAGTCAACAGTACATTGATCCGAGGACAGCAGCTCTTGAGTCACCAGTAAATTGATTAGATCAAAGCAGATCTCGAGTCAACAGTACACTGATCCGAGGACAGCAGCTCTCGAGTCAGCAGTACACTGATCCGAGGTTAGCAGTTCTCGAGTCAACAGTATATTGAGTTGATCACAGCAGATCTCGAGTCAACAGTACACTGATCCGAGGACAGCAGCTCTTGAGTCAACAATACATTGATTCGATCACAGCAGATCTCGAGTCAACAGTACACTGATCCGAGGACAGCAGTTCTCGAGTCAACAGTACATTGAGTTGATCATAGCAGATCTCGAGTCAACAGTACACTGATCCGAGGACAGCAGCTCTTGAGTCAACAATACATTGATTCGATCACAGCAGATCTCGAGTCAACAGTACACTGATCCGAGGACAGCAGCTCTTGAGTCAGCAGTACGCTGACCCGAGGACAGCACCTCTTGAGTCAACAGTACACTGATCCGAGGACAGCAGATCTCGAGTCAACAGTACACTGATTCATTTGCAGCAGTTCTTGAGTCAACAGTACACTGATCTGAGGACAGTAGTTCTCAAGTCAACAGTACACTGATCTGAGGACAGCAGTTCTTGAGTCAACAGTACATTGAGTTGATCACAGCAGTTCTTGAGTCAACAGTACACTGATCTGAGGACAGCAGTTCTCGAGTCAGCAGTACACTGACCCGAGGATAGCAGCTCTTGAGTCAACAGTACATTGACTCGTTCGCATCAGTTCTCGAGTCAACAGTACACTGATCCGAGGACAGCAGCTCTCGAGTCAGCAGTACACTGACCTGAGGACAGCAGCTCTCGAGTCAGCAGTACACTGACCCGAGGACAGCAGCTCTTGAGTCAACAGTACACTGACCCAAGGACAGCAGCTCTTGAGTCAACAGTACATTGACTCGTTCACATGAGTTCTCGAATCAACGGTACACTGATCCGAGGACAGCAGCTCTCCAGTCAGCAGTACATTGACTCGTTCGCATGAGTTCTCGAGTCAACAGTACACTGATCCGAGGACAGCAGCTCTCGAGTCAGCAGTACATTGACTCGTTCGCATGAGTTCTCGAGTCAACAGTACACTGATCCGAGGACAGCAGCTCTCGAGTCAGCAGTACATTGACTCGTTCGCATGAGTTCTCGTGTCAACAGTACACTGATCCGAGGACAGCAGCTCTCGAGTCAGCAGTACACTGATCCGAGGACAGCAGCTCTTGAGTCAGCAGTACACTGACCCGAGGATAGCAGCTCTTCAGTCAACAGTACATTGACTCGTTCGCATCAGTTCTCGAGTCAACAGTACACTGATCCGAGGACAGCAGCTCTCGAGTCAGCAGTACACTGACCCGAGGACAGCAGCTCTCGAGTCAGCAGTACACTGACCCGAGGACAGCAGCTCTTGAGTCAACAGTACACTGATCTGAAGACAGCAGTAAACAACATCAAAAATATCCACTGAAAAGTGTCTGTATTGTCCCTTTACACTGCTAAAGCTTGCGTTTTCGGACAACTCTAGGATATTAATGATGATTTTATCATGTTTTTTTTTTTGTATTTGCTCACACCTGTATTCTGCTCAGATGAAGCTGCTTCAGTTTCATGCAATGAAGGTAAGAGAATCCAGACCACACAGAGTAAACAGACATTTTTACCAATATATATACACTCACCTAAAGGATTATTAGGAACACCTGTTCAATTTCTCATTAATGCAATTATCTAATCAACCAATCACATGGCAGTTGCTTCAATGCATTTAGGGGTGTGGTCCTGGTCAAGACAATCTCCTGAACTCCAAACTGAATGTCAGAATGGGAAAGAAAGGTGATTTAAGCAATTTTGAGCGTGGCATGGTTGTTGGTGCCAGACGGGCCGGTCTGAGTATTTCACAATCTGCTCAGTTACTGGGATTTTCACGCACAACCATTTCTAGGGTTTACAAAGAATGGTGTGAAAAGGGAAAAACATCCAGTATGCGGCAGTCCTGTGGGCGAAAATGCCTTGTTGATGCTAGAGGTCAGAGGAGAATGGGCCTATAGAAGAGCAACTTTGACTGAAATAACCACTCGTTACAACCGAGGTATGCAGCAAAGCATTTGTGAAGCCACAACACGCACAACCTTGAGGCGGATGGGCTACAACAGCAGAAGACCCCACCGGGTACCACTCATCTCCACTACAAATAGGAAAAAGAGGCTACAATTTGCAAGAGCTCACCAAAATTGGACAGTTGAAGACTGGAAAAATGTTGCCTGGTCTGATGAGTCTCGATTTCTGTTGAGACATTCAGATGGTAGAGTCAGAATTTGGCGTAAACAGAATGAGAACATGGATCCATCATGCCTTGTTATCACTGTGCAAGCTGGTGGTGGTGGTGTAATGGTGTGGGGGATGTTTTCTTGGCACATCCTATCAATATGGGCCAACATTTCTAAAGAATGCTTTCAGCACCTTGTTGAATCAATGCCACGTAGAATTAAGGCAGTTCTGAAGGCGAAAGGGGGTCAAACACAGTATTAGTATGGTGTTCTTAATAATCCTTTAGGTGAGTGTATATATATATATATATTGATAGGATAGCATCTTGCAGTTGATGGAGATTTGTGGGATGCACATCCAGGGCACGAAGCTCCCGTTCCACCACATCCCAAAGATGCTCTATTGGGTTGAGATCTGGTGATCTGGGGCCATTTTAGTACAGTGAACTCATTGTCATGTTCAAGAAACCAATTTGAAATGATTCGAGCTTTGTGACATGGTGCATTATCCTGCTGGAAGTAGCCATCAGAGGATGGGTACATGGTGGCCATAAAGGGATGGACATGGTCAGAAACAATGCTCAGGTAGGCCGTGGCATTTAAACGATGCCCAATTGGCACTAAGGGGCCTAAAGTGTGCCAAGAAAACATCCCCCACACCATTACACCACCACCACCAGCTTGCACAGTGATAACAAGGCATGATGGATCCATGTTCTCATTCTGTTTACGCCAAATTCTGACTCTACCATCTGAATGTCTCAACAGAAATCGAGACTCATCAGACCAGGCAACATTTTTCCAGTCTTCAACTGTCCAATTTTGGTGAGCTCTTGCAAATTGTAGCCTCTTTTTCCTATTTGTAGTGGAGATGAGTGGTACCCGGTGGGGTCTTCTGCTGTTGTAGCCCATCCGCCTCAAGGTTGTGCGTGTTGTGGCTTCACAAATGCTTTGCTGCATACCTCGGTTGTAACGAGTGGTTATTTCAGTCAAAGTTGCTCTTCTATAGGCCCATTCTCCTCTGACCTCTAGCATCAACAAGGCATTTTCGCCCACAGGACTGCCGCATACTGGATGTTTTTCCCTTTTCACACCATTCTTTGTAAACCCTAGAAATGGTTGTGCGTGAAAATCCCAGTAACTGAGCAGATTGTGAAATACTCAGACCGGCCCGTCTGGCACCAACAACCATGCCACGCTCAAAATTGCTTAAATCACCTTTCTTTCCCATTCTGACATTCAGTTTGGAGTTCAGGAGATTGTCTTGACCAGGACCACACCCCTAAATGCATTGAAGCAACTGCCATGTGATTGGTTGATTAGATAATTGCATTAATGAGAAATTGAACAGGTGTTCCTAATAATCCTTTAGGTGAGTGTATATATATATATATATTATCTATAATATGTTTATAAGATATCTAACCATTTTCACATGCTTACAAATATATATTTTTTATTACATCTTTCTGAATTGGGACTTACCATAGACATTGGTAGTTTTTGAGTAATATATATATACTGATCAGCCACAACATTAAAACCACTGACAGGTGAATTGAATAACATTAATTATTTTATTACATATAATTATTACATTCATATATATATATATATATATATATATATATATATATATATATATATGTATGTGTGTGTGCAACCCCCCCCCCCCCCCCAACACTTCTCTCTCCAATGATGATTGTTCTTCCACAAATATGTGCATGTTATATTGAATATTCGGTGCTGTATGTTATTTCAGTAATTACTCACTATGGGTCAGAGACACAGGAGAGGTCTAGTATTAGAATACACAAACAGGAAAAGAACGAGATGTATTCTTCTCTTGCCCTTCATGTTTCTCTGGGGTGATGGATCACAGCTGGAGCCTTGAGTCCATACACACACAGTGCCGTCCGTGAGCTCTAGTGGGTTTTACATACTCAGCTGGTTGAGCTGCTTGTGTTTGCAGAGGCAGCAGGGCAGCCATCTGAAGAGATTTGCTTCATGACTACCAAAATAAAAGATTAACGTTATGAATGCCAAAATAAGAGATTGTCATCTTGAATACTAAAATAAGAAATTGGCATCTTGGATACTAAAATTATTCACACAGAAGTCGAAGTATTGCATATCATCTGACTGGATCCTGAGCAGATGCCTAGCGTGGAACATTCTGTCTCATGATTTATGCTTTCGTTTTAGACCAGTGGTTCTTAACTGATGGGTCACGACCTAAAAATTGGTCACAGGTCTGTTCTGAAAGGTAAGTATAAAATCATGCATGTTTAGAATATGAAATTAGACTCATCAATTTTAAAAAGTTAGCAGAAAATGCTTCCTATATCTTTTGTTGTTGATGTCTGAGTTTGCACATCCAATCAAAATTGGTAGAAGCTTAGAGGCCATCCTGCACATTTATATCATTTAACTATAAAGACTAGCTGTGTAGTTTAAATTAAAGTAATATGACAACCCAATCTCATAAAAAATAGTACATAATTTAATGAGTTGGCTATTCCGTCTTGCACGATGTTGTTGATGTGATGTTGATAAACTTGTACGACTTCATCACATGCAAATTCCCGGATGTCTAATGTGGAAGCACGAGTTCTGTGCACGAGGCGTTAAGGACAAATTAATATTATGCCCTTACTATGGTGTAGTAATATGAATATATGGTGTAATTGCATATTGACTCCACTAGAGGGCCACCTTAGTTTTACAGCTGTGGTTACCAGGAGGAGCAGTGAGTGATATACATGCACAAGCTGATTAGCAGCACGAGCTAATAAACAGGTGGTTCTGAGATATACCTCTCCATGTAAATAGTTTACCAAATACACTACACGAGAAGGAATACTACATGGTGTCAGAAGAGAGTCGTTTCATGAACTCGAACCTGCATTTGACAGCACTGAGATGCGACGGAGAAAGTCGGCGCATCTTGACTGAATTGAGTCTGCCCAAGTAAAAAAATAAACATGGATCAGTTCAGGCTACCACCTCCATTAGTCCTGTAGGGAAATAACAGGCAAAAACTGGATGAGATGGATACAGAGGTTCAACATTTACATGACTGCTACAGGATCAGACTCAAAAAGTGAGAAGGTGATAATAGCCATTTTACTTCATCCATTAGGAGAGGAGGCCTTAGAAGTGTACAACTCGCAGTCTATTGAGCCAGAAGAGGAAGATGAAACCAGTTCTGGGTTTACCCCATGCCTGATTCGATTACCATCGATAAGTACGTCACAGAACTAAAACAAAAGAGTAAAGACTGTGAGTTCAGCTCAACAGAATCTGTCATGATAAGAGACCAGATCGTGTTCAGTGATGGTGATCAGCATTTAAAGGAGAGACTCTTGTGACTCTTGTGTACACATTCATCTGCAAAAAGTGTGGAAAATCTCACCTTCCATGACAGTGTCTAGCCTTTGGAGATACATGTCATGCCTGTGGAAAGCGCAATCACCTTGCCTCAGTGTGCATGTCTGGAAAAAAAGACACTCAGCCTAAACACAATAGAAATGTCACTGTCGATTCATTATTCATTGGGACAGAGTACACAGTGAAGATGTGTTGAGGTGACGTTCAAATTGGACTTTTATCAATCTCTGCACGAAACAGCGTTCCCGCAACCGACTTCGTCTATGCTGGTGGCCTATGGTGGAACAAAATTAAAGCCAGAAGGTGTGGCCAAGCTGCAGTGTGTCACACACAAAGTGCAAGTTTGCTTACCCTTTTACATTACCAGACACTTTTCCATTCCAATACTTGGTAATGTAGCGTGTGAACGGATGCAACTACTGAAAAGAGTTGAGACTGTTGTAATCAAGCATCCTACCTCCAAAGAGGAGCTGATAACACATTCAACAGTTTTGAAGGACTGTTTCCGGTTGAACATCAAATACGTCAATCCGAAAGCAATCCCGGTTATACATGGCTGTAGAAAAAGTCCATTAGCAGTGCTGGGCAAACTGAAGGACACACTGGATCATCTGTTGCAAGCAGATGTTATAGCACCAGTTACCCAGCCCACTCCATGGATTAACAGCCTTGTTGTCACTGAAAAAAAGAATGGGTCATTACGAGTATGCCTGGATGCTCGTGACCTAAATAAAGCCTTTCTTCGCCAACACTTCTCTTTCCCAACAACCGAAGATGAACTTTGTAGGCTTGATGGAAAGAAAATTTGCTCCATTTTTGATGAAAAGGATGGCTATTGGCAAGTCAAACTTGACACCGACTCCTCCTTGCTATGCACATTCAACACACCATGGGCTAGATACAGATTAAATCGTCTGCCATTTGGTGTCAAGTCTGCTAGTGAAGTCTTCCAGCAGTACAATAACAAAGTGTTCGGTGACATAGAAGGTCTACATATCGTAGCTGATGACATGATTGTCGCAGCTGCCACAGAACAAGAACAAGTACAAGAACATGATGTCATTGTTGCTAAAATTATGGAGAGAGTGAAAAAACACAATGTGAAATTCAACCCTGTCAAGATTCAGTTCAAGGTGAACAATGTACATTATATGGGACATGTGATAACTCCACAGGGTGTGAGTGCAGATGGTGGCAAGTTACAGGCAGCAGTAAGCATGCCAACATCCACAGATAGACAATCACTCCAGTGTCATTTGGGCATGATCAGATATCTCGCCCTGTTTATCCCAGGTGAGTCATCACTTACAGCGCCCCTCAGACAGCTGCTGAGAAAAGATATTGCATTCCAGTGGCATCCTGAACATGACACGGCATTGTCTGCACTCAAAACGGCACTGACCAACACACCAGTTCTCAGGTACCATGACCCCCAACACATCACTCACCATACAAACAGATGCATCCAAAGATGGCTTAGGATCATGTCTGCTGCAGGAGGGGCGACCAATAGCATAAGCATCCAGAGCTTTAACAGAACTACGCCCAGATTGAGAAAGAGCTACTGGGGATTGTTTTCTCAACCAAAAAGTTCCATCAGTATGTATACTGGTGCATTCTGAATGTCCAGTCGGACCATAAGCCATTGGAGGCTATCTTCAAGAAGCCACTGAGCAAAACACCAGCGAGACTCCAACATATGCTCTTACAGCTACAGAAATATGACCTTATTGTCCAATACATGCCTGGGAAGGACATGTTAATCACTGATGCATTGTCACGCGCTGTTGTTCATGTGAGTATAGACGACCTCAGTGATGAAAGGTTTTTATATGCATTTGAAGAAACATAGGCTCTCAATGAAGACATTCTAATGCAGCATACAGAAGCTACTGCAAGAGACAGTAGTCTACAGTTGCTTGTGAAGACGCAAAAGACAGGATGGCCGACACGTAGAAAGCAACTCGATCCCTCAATTCAACAGTAGTCAATGAGATCATACATGCTTATACACATCTCACATCAGGGGATGCAACGCATAAAAGCACATGCCAGAAAGTTTATATAATGGCCTGGTATGACCAAACATATAAAACAGATGGTTGAAACATGTCCAAAGTGCCAACAGTTCCAGCCCAGGAACCAGAAAGAGTCACTCATCTCTCATGAAGTCCCAGAGCTCCCCTGGTTAAAAGTTGTTTCTTCTGATTGTTGATTATATGTCAAAGTTCCCTGAGGTGATGAATATCAAAGACAACACGGCATCCACAGTCATTGAAAAGATGACAGCAGTGTATGCCTAGCACGGCATTCCTAAAGAGAGCTAGTGTATGATCATGTGCCATTCGCAAGCTAAGAAATGAAGAAATTTGCTGCAGAGTCAAATGGGTTGGTGGAGAGAACTATCAAAACCGTCAAAAGTGTCCTGAAAAAAGCGAAACAATCAGGGACGGACCAGCACCTTGCTTTGCTTTCAATAAGGAATAATCCTGTCACTGGTATGTCTTATTCACCAGCGCTAGTTCTGTTGGGAAGAGTTCTGAGGAGCAACTTACCAGCGTCCAGTGAAGTCCTGCGACCAACTACCCCCAAAGGTGTTCATCAGGTGTTCAAAACCCTGCAAAAGGAGCAAGCGTGTCACTACAATGTGGGAGCAAAAGCCTTGCCAGAACTATATACAGGAAGTACCGTACACATTGAAACAAACAGAAGGTAGCAGCCGGGTCTCATTGTTTCCAAACGAGATGAGCCAATGTCATACAATGTTGTCAATGCAGGAGGATGACAGTTTCGTCGCAACAGGCGCCACCTGAGGAAAACAATTCACAAGCACACAGAAACATTTGCGGATGAGCCCCACGATGGTACACACTATCACATAGCTACCAGAGGCACATGATAGAGTGATAGATTGGTCTGTACATGGTGTGCCAGATCAATCCTTACATAACAGCAGTACCACAACCACCAGGAGTGGTCGGGTTGTAAAAGTTCCAGTGAGGTTTCAGGACTACTGTATGAACTGACTATATATATATATTTGCCTAGTAATTAAGGTTAAACATGTTTAAGCTTTGAACTGCTTATTTGACAAGATGTTTGCTATAAACGAGAAAGCAAGTGTTCCTGTTATGGGGACTTTGAGATCTATATTTAGTATCCTGTTAATAGCTAGTATTGTTTCCTGAGAAAAAGTGGTTATATGCATTTATGGTGTAATTGCATATTGACTCCACTAGAGGGCCACCTTGGTTTTACAGCTGTGGTTTCCAGGAGGAGCAGTGAGTGATATACATGCACAAGCTGATTAGCAGCATGAGCTGCTAGTGTTCTGTAATAAACAGGTGGTTCTGAGATATACCGCTCCGTGTGAGTAGTTTATCAAATACACTACATGAGAAGGAATACTACATTTACCAAACCCCTTATTTAAACGTAACCATTCAGTAGAGTGTGTAAACATGATAGGAAGCTGTTGTGTGACAGAAGCAAATTCTATTAGATGGAAACGATGACCAGCGACGTCTCTGGTTATAGTGAATGTCGTAGGAATTCAAACGTGTGCAATCGCACAATATCATACAAATGATACATTTAGAAAAGTCGTACGTATCCTGACGATTTCACTGTGAGAGTGTGTTGCATAGGAATTAATTTATCAAATAATTACCAAATAAATAAATATATGAATAAGATTCCATGCTTGATATTAAGTACATTTTGTTTGCATTTTACAAAGCTGTTTATCGTACAAAAGTACAATCAAGGTCCTGAAGCAAAACCAGATGAGATCTACAACACTAAACTTCAGTTTTCCCTAAACAGATTTTACAATTAGCATCATATTGAATAGACTGTATATTGAGACTTCCTGTTGTGGTCTCTCTGACAGGAACTTGCAAGGACACTCCAGACTGATGGTGAGCAAGTGGTCTGAGGAGGATGTGTTGGCATGGTTATGGGAGGAGGGGCTGGAGGATGTGATTTACGTGTTTAAATCCAATAACATCGATGGGGAAGAGCTGCTCTCGCCCACTAAGGAAAGCCTCAGCTCTGAGCTACCCATCGGTAAAATCACAGCACACGTCACTCAATAATCTGTATTCACATCTCACCGCATGCCTTTCTGCAGACTGTCTGCTTGTATACATACAACTTTCAGAGGAATTAGGGGGAGGATGTGTCATAATCAAAGTTCAGAAATGACCTGCAGGAGGTTAACCTGTAAACATTACCTCAGCTCACTGCAGACAGCCATGTCATGGGACGTTATGTAACAAGAAAATGGATTTTACAGCATCACTTATACATTACCTAACAGGAAATCTTGATTGAGTCCTGTTTTTCAGGAAAGATCATGGGAAAACTTGCCAAATAAAGACCTAATCCTAGAGATTGTGAGGAAATAAACATGGGATTTGTTGAGTGTTATGTAAAGCACTTGCCAGTATGGTTGGAGTCCAGAGAAGGGTTTCTGTGTGTTAAAGCTGATTATTTCTGCTTCAGTCCTAAAACCAGCAGATATTTACTGTACATAAGAAATCTTATCTAATATGCATTTCCACCTAAAAAACAAAACAAAAAAAACAAACAAAAGAAATCACTATCAAACATGATATGACAGTAAAATTATAAAAAGCCTCAGCTTTCTGTTCTTGGCTGAGAGAAGTGGAACCCGACGCGGTCCGAACCAGACTGACCATTCTCAGTTGACCTCTCTAATCAACAAGGCATTTCCACACACAGAAATGTAAGTGCAGCGTAGTTCTAGCGGGAAGACTAGCAGCTGTAGATCATCGCATCATTAACGGGGTAATTCCCAGCCAATCACATGTAAGTCATTGCTTTATAAGTCTGCTCACAATCAATCACATTGCTGTTTCGGCATGCTAACACAGCAACCTCCACCACCCCACCACCACCAGTTGAATCCCATCAAGTACGGGGGTAGGCTTCTCACCCCTGCCTCCTATCTCCGGCAGGATATGACGGTTCCGAGTACAGCTTCTTCGGACCACCAGACGGGGCTTACGCCAAAGAGAGACATTACATTTCTGTTTTATATTCATCAAATAAATGTCATCTTAAATTTCACTCAAGTCCGCGAGTCTTCCTGATAGAACTGCCACTCACTGGATGTTTTTTGCTGTTGGCACCATTCAGAATAAACCAGTCTGGCCTCATAACATTTTTGTAAGGATTGATCAGTTGATGATACCATTCTACTGAGGTTAGATGTGTTCGGGATGTGTGTGAGTGATTTCTTTTCTCTCAGAGTCCCTGGGTCCGAGAAGTCATGAAGAAAATCAAGGATTTGAAGATGGCTCCTGTCTCTAAGGGCACTCATGACGAGTATCTTTGTCCAATCACGCGCAAGATCGTGAAGGACCCAGTGATCGCTGCAGGTGAGAGTGGTAGCCTGTCCATCACAGAACATGATAAAAAAATACTTTCTTATACAGATTTTTGTTGTTCAATTTGTTTGATCTTGCTGCATGAGTGTGAGATATATAATCAGCTCTGTTTTCAGTTTGTTTGCTATTATTGGAATAGACCACTCAATCTGTCAAGTTTTCTGTCTGTGGATGGCTACTCATATGAACGGGAGGCCATCGAGAGCTGGATCACCACGAAGAGTCGCACCAGCCCTATGACTAACCTGTCCCTGCGGACCACCCTTTTGACACCCAATCGCACCCTAAAAATGGCAATTTGTCGTTGGACCACTTGCCAGTAATTTCCATCTTTACTCTGCAGAGTATCCCAGATAATACTGACCCCAGTTCAGTTAGGCCTGTAAGAGTTACCAGTACTGAGGTCGGTAGATCTACCGAGACCCCTGATCAGAATTCTCTCTTGAACTAGATCACCTAAGCTAGAAGCATTAGACATTTCAGGGGCTTCTGCATGCTGTACTAGATCTTAAACCTTTTAAGGTGCACTTAGTATTTTTTTGTTTTGTTTATGATGATCTGACGGATATGGCATTTGTCTCTGACACCTGGCGGCGTGGATGCAGCAACATGTAAAAGCAATTGATGTAGTTATGCGATTGTCCCATGCGTATTAAAGAGTAAGTGGTCCATAATATTCAGCCTAAAACTCTAAATGAGTTCTCCATCAGGAACTCAGCAGAGCATTCAGTGGCCTTAACCATCATAACAAGTGTTTGTCAACCCTTTTCTGTTAAGTAGGGGCCAGTTTGCTGGCATAATTATGCTTCTAGCACATAATTACGATTCCTCCTGCAGCTGTTCTCTATCTTCCAATGTGAATCCCAGGAGAGAATAGAGGTGAAATTCTTCAATTAATTCAGTTTTTCAGGATAAACTTTACTTCAGGTACAATTTGTACGCTGTTACTCGTACTCTAAAAGGTTAACTGTATGTGCCATGTATCTGATATATGATAGATTTTTCTTTGTTTAAATGCTGTAGCTTTAAACTCTTCAATTTAGAAATAATAACAGAATTTTACCATTTATTAGGGGATGTTCATTGCAACCAATTCAGTGTCCGTCAACCCATTGCATGGCTTTACTATGTAGCTTAATTAGAACACTTTTTAAGACCTGTCTGAACACTTTCAGTCAGAACAGTTTCATCACTGGACTTTTGCCTGTATGAGCCATTGGGTGTTTGATGCTTTGATAATCCTGCTGGGATTGAAAGCCAGCTAGCGGTTTTGGCATGAGATTCATTTAAAGATTATTTGGCATCACTATTATTGCTCGGGGTTAGGGTTTAATACTGATTATTAAACTACGGCATGTAACTAGTTCTGCACCATTTGTGCTAAAATATGGTACATCATGCAGCTTATTGAGAGGGGCGTAATTACGTTCCTTAATGATAAAACCTACGATTTTTACATGCCGGAAAATAAAATTCCCAAACTTACCATTTTTAGCTGGTGGATGATTAAAAATGATCAAACTTATGACGATTTTTACCTGGTGGACGACATAATGGCCAAACATAAATTTTTTACTTAGTAGACGATAACATGACCAGATTTTTGATTTTTACTTGATGTATGATAAAAATTATCAAACTTGCCATTTTTAATAGCGGACAAATAAAAAGGACCAAACTTGAGATTCTTACCTAGTGGATGATAAAATTACCAAACTTGGGTTTTGACCTAGTGCATGATAAAAATGATCAAACTTGTGATTTTTACTGGCTGATGATAAAAATGCCAGAATGTAAAATGTTTAGCTGCCTGATGATTAAAAATTACCAAACTAGCAATTTTGACCTGTCAGAGGATATATTGACCAAGTTTGCGATTTTTACCTAGTGGACGATAAAATGATCAAACTTGTGATTCCCTAACCCTAACCCATTTTTAACAGCGGACAAATAAAAAGGACCAAATTTGCGATTTTTACCTGGCGGATGATATATTGACCAAGTTTGCGATTTTTACCTAGTGGACGATAAAATGACCAAATGTGATTTTTAGCTGGCGGATGATAAAATTGCCAGAACTTACATTTTTTTGATGGCGGATGATAAAAATGACCAAACATTTGATTTTTACCTTGTGTATGATAAAAATTATAAAACCTGCCATTTTTAATATCGGACAATTAAAAAGGACCAATCTTGTGATTTTTACCTGCCAGACGATATATTGACCGTTTGTGATTTTTACCTAGTGGACAATACAATTACCAAACTTGAGATGATTTTTACCTAGTAGACGCTAAAATTACCAAATTTTTTGTACCTGATTTTTTACCCGGTGTACGATAAAATGATGAAACTTGTGATTTTTCTCACGGAAAATTAAAGAGGACCAAACTTAACAAAAGTTTAGCTAGCAGATGACAAAAATGCCCAAATGTAACATTTTTAACTGGCGGACGATTAAAAAGGACCAAACCAGCAATTATTTCCTGTCAGAGTATTTATTGACCAAGTTTGCGATTTTTACCCAGTGGTCGATAAAGTGACCAATCTAGGGACAACTTTTATATGGCGGACGACATAATGGCCAAACTTGCGATTTTTACCTGGTGTACGATAAAAATGGCCAAAGTTGGGACGATTTTTATCTGGCGAACGGCATAATGGCCAAACTTGCGATTTTTACCTTCCGGATGATATAAATAACCAAACTTATTATTTTTACTGGCGGACAATCAAAATGGATCAAACATGTGATTTTTACCTGGCAGACGACATAATGGCCAAACGTGCAATTATTACCTGGGGGTGATAAAATGACCAAACTTGTGATGTTTTTCTTGCCAGAGAAGAAGATTCCATAGACCTTTAATGAGGACCTGAGTCATATTTTCGGGTCCATTGACATGGCTCAGTAAGCAACAAACTAGCAATTATTCAGAACAATAGTAAACCTAGAAAAATGTCATAAACTACAATAACTTCAATCTTAAATGGGTGCTTTATTGTTGTATATGATGCTGAAATATTCAAATACAACATATAACAGCCCTATACATGAAATCAATTGCAAATAATGTACATATGAAATAACATCTATGTCCTCTAAGAAACCTGAATATGGTTCACCGTAACATGCACGTAAACCTAGAGTTTCCTTTATACAGTTCTTCTCAATCTCACAATCATAGTGGTATTTCATAATATACAGTATAGCTGTGCAAAAATAACTAATATATAAAATATAATATTGTTTTAATCAGACAACCAAGCCATAAATAAATTAGTACAAACGGTGAGCAGGTAAGGAGAAATGCATTAAGAAAAACACGCTTCACCCCAGACACACAAACACACACACACACACACACACAAACAGGAGATGCATTTGAATACACACAGTACCCGTCCACAATCCCACTGTACGAAACAGTCGTCATCTTTGTAGACATCTTACATCCTTACCAAAGCCTAAAGTCAGCTGATGTATCTTCATACATACACTAATAAATCATCTGAAGTGTAATTTTGCTCTCTTTTTATGTGCATATGCAATACCTCTGAAGCTGTAATGGTAAACAGAAATTAAAGACAATCTGTTCCTTACGGTTGTGTGTATGCACTTATTTACAGTGATTCAAATTACTTAGTTCTGTCTTCAGTTCTAACTGACTCAAATGACAATGCAGAGTCCCTATATTTATAAGTCTGTAAATAATTTTGTGCTTTACATAAGTCTGAGTTTGTAGCTACACATTGGACTCGATGAAGGAACGTTTGGGTTTGATGGAGCTGATCAGGATGGGGTTGTCCCGGGCCAGACTGGCCTGCTTGTGCTTGGTCTCGTTGTAGTGCTGCTGGAGGGGGTTACTGTCCTTGTATCCAGGCCCAGATGGATGAAACTTGTCCTGGTGAAACTCAGTCATGTGTGTGCTGTTATGAATGGGCTCTTGACAAGTACTCATTTTAGGGTACAAGAGGTCACCGGTTAGTCCCTGCGAGTGCTTGTTCATGACAACACCTACGTTGTGACCTACAAGCCCTTCTGGCGTGAGTCCTTGCCAGCCGTAACCGGACACCAGGTTGCTATGGTGACCTTGATGTTGCTGTTGCGGCTGGAAACGTGCAGTCTTGTCAATGATGCCCATAAAGGGGCGTGGCTTATGCTCAAGTTGCCTTTTGGCCTTGTCAGGAGCGCTGGCCACAGAGTGGCGTACACGGGTGTTATCGCTCAGGTTTCCGCTGGAGGAGCTGGACCCTCGCACGCTGCTGCTCCTGCAAAACTCCCTGGGCTCAACGCTGCCCTCTATAGACAGGGATGACTTCTCTGAATGACTCTCTCTGATACCACCTAAATGGCCCCTCTCAGCGCTATGCTCTGAGCTCATGTGACTGATGTCAATGCAGGGCCCTGCTCGAAGCGAGTTGGGACGGTGGCGGCTTGGCATGGGGCTGGAACCGGCGCTCTGGGCCGTCCTGCCTTCGGCATGTAGTGAGCTGCTGTACTCGTGGCTTTTCATGCTTTGAGCCTGTCTGGATGGGAGACGTCTGTGGGCGGCCCGCCCGGGGGCAACCGCGTGGACAGCAGACTGGGCATCTGATACCGCCAGGCCCAGAGAATCCGGCAAGGTGCGGCTCAGCTGCCAGCTCTCATTCCTCTTCTCTTGCCGAGAGGTTTCATGCTCAAGCCTGTCCTCCTCCTCATCTGCCTGCAACATGTTAATGCTGAGGCTGTCTGGGCTTTTCTCCAAACTCTCAATGTCCTGTTCATCATCGTCGTCATCATCATCTTCTTCCTCATCGTTATAATCATCATGGTCTTCCTCATGGTGTGAGGGATTGCCATGAGAAGGAGGGTGTTTGGAACCCTGGTGCTGCAGGTGTTGGGACTCTTCCTCCACACGTGCCAGTAGACGTCGGATTTCTCTGTTACTGGGACACAGACGGGCGGCTTCATAGAGATCAGCCAATGCTGCTGCAAACTGCCTGAGAGACAGAGCGATAAGGAGCATAAAGAACTGTAAAATACATCCTTCTGGAATAATTCTGCCCAATAAATATCTATTAAATAATGACTTAGTGAACTGGCTTGTTGACTACTGCCTAATGGCCAACGGTGCAAAATGTATCCTTAACCGAAACAGGATTGTTAGAAGGATAGTTCACCCAAAAATGAAAATTCTCTCATCATTTACTCATCCTCATGCCATCCCAGATGTGTAAGACTTTCTTTCTTCCGCAGAACACAAATTAAGATTTTTAGAAGAATATTGACACTCCAAAAAGCACAAAGGCATCATAAAAGTAATCCATATCTTCAAAAGTGACATGAAAGGTGTGGGTGAGAAATAGATCAATGTTTAAGTACTTTTTTGCTAGAAATTCTTCTCTCTGCCCAGTAGGGGGCGATATGCATGAATAATGCGAATCACCAAAAACACAAGAAGAAAAATGTAAAAGTTAAAGTGGAGATTGACTGAGCAGGGAGGAGAATTAAAGTAAAAATGTACTTAAATATTGATCTGTTTCTCACCCTCACATATCGTATCACTTCTGAAGATCTGGATTTAACCACTGGAGTCATATGGATTACTTTTATGTTGCTTTATGTGATTTTTGGAGCTTCAAAATGTTTGGCACCCATTCACTTGCATTGTGTGGACCAAAAAAGCTGAGAAATTCTTCTAAAAATCTTTTGTTTTCAGCAGAAGGAAGAAAGTCACACATCTGGGATGGCATGAGGGGGAATAAATGAAGAGAGAATTTTCATTTTTGGGGGAACTGTCCCTTTAACCAAACCGCACAATTAGTGCTCCTTAGGAAGTTAACCACACAATCACGAATGATTTTGAAAATAGCCAGTTGCAGTTTCTGTAATTTAATCTGCTGATACCAATTTTTTATGCTACCCTGTTTCAAATCACCGGTAATTAAATACACAACTTCGAACAACATTTTAAATATTCACTTTATTCTCTATGTCTGTCCTTACATATCTTTGTCTCAGTTATAAACAAAACACTGAAACAAAAAGTGTTAACAGTAGTTCCACCGTTGCATCCTATCAGTGCAAAGTAAACAGTAAATTGCATCTCTCCTGTCATTACTGCTTAATTCAAAAGTAATTTCACGCAAGAGTACATTTTCTTTCACACACAACAGGACAAGTTGTCTGAAGTGTTTTTACACCACCTTTTGACAGGAAATCATTGGTGAGTGTCCGTGAGCAGATAATTGATGGGTGCATCCCTAATTTAATGTTTTAATAAGCACAAAAATTCATAGCATAAAAATATTGGGTTAAATCATTTTTATTTTAACTGTACCATTTCTTATCCATACTTTTCAATACTGAATAAAAAATATAATTTCTCTCGGTTCTGTCCACAATCGTTGTTAAAATTGAATCATGGAGGTTTCCTACCTGCTGCTCCTCTTGGCTCTGGCACGGGCATAAAATGCCTCATAGGACTTGGGCTTGAGCTCAAGAGCCTTGGTGGCAAACTCCTCAGCCATGCCATAATCCTGTCAAAGAACGACAGTGGACGTAGAGAGAGTGAGCAAAAGTAAGGAAAGAAAACAGGAGGCCAAAGCAAGTTCGACTCTGTCTAAACTAGACACGTGAGAGCGTTGAGTGCCATTATGGCAGCAGGACTGCATCCTGGCAGAGATCTGCGCACACCAAGGGGCTGGTTTGACTTGGTCACGTTCTAACCCTGTCCTTCATTCTGCTCTCCCGCATGAATCTGTAATCAGGAGACACTCTTTGCAATTGAGATGGAGGTCAGAGATTCAATCAGGAGCTGCAACTGCCAGCCGTAATGAGGCCCTTTAAATGTTTAATGGTGGCAGATCCTATTAAAATAACCATTAGAAATCACATTTCCAGGATGGCTGTGTAATTAGGAAACACGTACCATGAAACATAGTGACTCTATCACTGTCTCTCAGGCTCTTTTATTGTGCTGCCTAACTGCACTCCAAACACTTGAATGAACAGCATGTGAGGCTCTTGTTTTGAACTCAACAATTAGAGTTGTTAAGATTAAGATTCAACTTTATTGTCATTGTGCAGGTACAGAACCAATGAAATGCAGTTTTCGCATATCCCAACTAAGCTGGGGTCAGAGCGCAGGGTCAGCCATGAAACAGCACCCCTGGAGCAGATAGGGTCAAGGCCCTTGCTTAAGGGCCCAACAGTGGTATCTTAACGGTGCTGGGGCTTGAACCCCCGACCTTTCGGTCAGTAACCCAGAGCCTTAACCGCTGAGCCACCTGGGAATTGTTTATTTGCGGGAGTCAATCCCCAAGAATTGGATTAAGCACTCAGAAGATGAGTGACAACTCACTGTGTTTAGTCGAGTGTGTCCTGCGTTTGGCCTTTGATTCAAATAGAATTCATACAGATTCATATTTATATAGATTCAGAAAGAGCAGAATGAACAGTGTCTTGGTTTTCAGAGAAGCACTGGTTAAATATTCTGATCCAGAGTAACATGTCATGTACCTTTCTGTTGCTAAGAACCCTTTGACCTCTGTCTACTGAAGCTGTGTGTTTATTTATGTAACGTACATTGGTTTTGCGGCGGCAGCGGGACAGGTTGAGATACAGGGAAACTCTGAGCTCCCTAAATGCCTTCAGGTCTTCCCCGAAACCTTCCCTCGGAAACTTCCTGAGAGCATACTGATACCTCTGAGCTGCTTCCTTCATCTTTCCTTTCTGAGAAAGAGATAGATGGAGAGGACAAAGAAATGAGTATGAGAGCAAGAGCTCTCAGATGAAAATCTCAGATGAAAATCGAATCCTAGTTCTTGCATTTTAACCATAGTTGCGATAAGACCATAGTTAGGATGGGTAAAACCATGGATCAAGGTTCCAACACTTGTCACTTGCTAATGACTTAAAGAGTCATTTCTAGCCAATGAAACATGTTAGAGCTCAGCATATCAAAGAAAATATATTCACTACAGCCATTTCCATGACTTACCATGACCCAGGACATCATAATTTAAACATTTTCAATAAAGGTGCAAGCCCTGATAAATGGCTCCTACCATGGTTAGATTAACGTCTCTATGGTTTCATAGTATTCCATACTGTATAGATACTATATTTATAGCTGTACAGATATTACATTTATTCTCTAACTAAAGCTATTTACTGAACACAAACTCTTTGCAGTGGCTGACCTTATAAAGCAGGTTTCCTTCCTCCATGAGTCTCTGCAGAAGTATAATGAGGATGTCAGGTTTGGAAGTGGCCATGGCCCAGGCAGCGTTACCTACAAGAGAGAAAGAGGGACATCAGTTCTGACAGACGATCCTGCCCAACAGACTCACCCAGAGTATTTCCTAAAGAATGTACCTGATCGCTCATAAGGAGATGTTCTGCAGCCTTTGGCAGTGATTTAGAGACCGCAGTAGAGAAAGAAAGGGAAAACAGAGAAAAAGAGATAAAGAATATATGCAAGAAAAATAAATCAGGAAGAACCGAGATTGATTGTGCAGATTGACTTTGTATATAAATAAACTTAAACTATAAGGTAATCACCATATAGCACAAATCATAACAGCATACGCACAAGGTCTATAATATAGCATAGCCTTAAGTGCCTTACTTTATATTATAAATGATTACAACCTAATTAAAATGTGCAATACTTCTACTTGAAGATTGTGGCAGGGCGGAGGGCTAATCAGGCTAATTAGCCCTCGAGAGGGATAAGGGCCGACCGAAGATGGCAGTGCGACAGAAAGAGATTACGGACAGCTGTCCGACACCTGTGTGTTTGTCTTTTTGGTTGAGTTTATAATTAAAATATTATTTATATTGTCAAGCCGGTTCTCGTTTCTCGTTCTCCCTTTCCATTAACTCCTTTACACTGGTGCCGAAACCCAGGAAGGAGAAGGAATGCACCGTAGTAGAGTCCTCCTCACAACCATCCACCCCAACGGAGCAGCCGCGACCATTCGCCGGGGGACAGAGGAGCCCAGCCGCCTGAGAGTGGAGGTACGGCCGCTGACCGCAAGGGGAGGAGGGGCTCCTGGCCAACCGCCTGGAGTGATCAGGGCCACTGCCACGGGTGGAGGAGACCCCTACCATCCACCGGAACACTGCGGGTGTTCTGTCCTCCCGGTTGTCTTCCAATAGGAGTGGCCGTGGACCAAGCTACGGCATATCGGAGAACCAGCGAGTAAATGTTTTTTTTTCCTTCTCTCTCTCCTCTCTCTAGCCCAATGCCACTCTGTGTTGGCCTTTTCTTCTCTTTTTTAAATGCTTTGTTAATATGGCATGATCGCCGTTACGGCGTTTAGGAGCCACATTACTTTTTTGTTTCCCTCCACCTGTCCTCTCCCTCATCCAGGTAGTTGGGGATGATCTGCCGGCAGAGGGGGCTGAAGGCACGGCCCTCCCCAGGAAAGGGGGGGGGGGGGGTGTACATGATGCAGGGGGCTCCCCGGCCTGAGAGAACGAGGGAGGAATGTGGCAGGGCGGAGGGTGTGGCCGGGTCGTGATCCCGCTAAAAAAAAGGACTAAAGTATTGATCTGTTTCTCACACACACCTATCATAACGCTTATGAAGACATGAATTTAAACACTGGAGTCAGATTACTGCTATGTTCACTTTTATTTTAGAGCTACAGATGTCTGATCACCATTCACTTGCATTGTATGGACCAACAGAGCTGAGATTTTCTTCTAAAAATCTTAATTTGAGTTCAGCAAAAGCCAGAAAGTCATACACATTTGGGATGGCATAGGGTGAGTAAATGATCCCTTTAAGAGAACTGCATTAACAAATGGAAAAAGCATTGATTGGCAGACTTTCCAAAAACAGCAATCTTCTTGAGATGGTTTGGATGAGACCTTGGCATCTAAAAATGGAAACTAGGTCTTTTTGCTTGGCCTGCAATATTATTTGTGTAGTGAAGGAAAACGAGCAAGCAAAAAAGATTCTACCCTTGATATTGCTCCTTTCCAGTGGCTAACTGGATAACTCGGCAAATGTCAATCTGAACCATGGGTCTGTGAGATTATTTTTCAGTGGTTATGGACCTTGAACAACAGCAAGAGATTTTTCTCTCCAATCCACCCTGGCCTTTTCTAAACCATTGCTAGCATGCAGAAAAGACCAAATCACACCACAACGTCATTAAAATGTGTCTGCTAAATGTCTAGCGGAGTCATTGCCATCAACAACCTCAGACTGGCAGAGACAGTAGCCGTTTCAGATGTAATTAGATGTTTTTAAACTGGAAGGGGATTGTTCTTCTATGGTTTGCACTCAGTGACTTTGGGTACAAAGCTGATTGAACTTTCCAATAAAAGTCTTTGCCCTGACGCAGAGTGTGAATGACATCCCATACATCAACAGCGTCCTACTTAACTCTGCGCTAACAGTCGTGCGTGGCTCTGAGCTGTGAATATGGCCTGGTTTCAATAACATTTAGGACTCAGCAAAGAAACGCTTCTGCTTTCACTCTCCAAGAAAAGGGGAGAACAATTGAAACTCATGGCCACATTCTAGATTTAGACTGGCCGAGCCCCTCCTGAGAACCTGACTCTGAAGATCTAGATTCTGGAGGACGGCACGAAACCCAGGAGATGTATAAAGAATATGTATGTCACAATGTTCTGAGGTGAGACTCACCCAATTTAGCCCCTTTCTTCAGCAGAGTGACCACGACTGAGGTGTTTCTGCTCCCGATGGCCCGGTCCAGAGGCCTCATGCCACTGTAGTCTATGTGTTCCATCGCCGCCCCGCACTCCACCAGGTAATGCACCTGAATACAGACCACAGGATTATGTTGCATCCAAGCATCCACATGTTGGATACACAGAAGTCCAGTGTGTTTGAGAGAGGTTATCTGAGCTTACAATGTCAGCGTCTCCGTAAAACGAAGCCAGATCCAGTGGGGTTCGTCCGTGCTTATCTGTGTGGTCGACCTGAGCCCCTCTCTCCACCAGAAACTCCACCACTTTCTTCTGACCTTTCAAACACCCCCACCCCAGTGGAGTCAAACCTTCTTTATCCACTGCTGTCACACAAGCTCCTGCAAAATCAACCAAACACTATTCACCCATTTGACAAAATGTTCAGCAAGACCCAGGTGGAATCTGTTGACTCTTTTTACATTTTCTGTGTCTGGGGAGAAACAGTGTTGGGTGTAATCTAATTTCAAAGTAGTGTATCACATTACATTTTAAATTTTTGTAATCAGATTACAGTTACTGACTGTCAAACTGCTGTCTTCGGTCGGCCTTTATCCCTCTCGAGGGCTAATTAGCCTGATTAGGGGCCGGGTGTGCAGAATCATGACCCGGCCCCGCCCTCCGCCCTGCCACGTTGACTTTCACTTAAAGGAATATTCCGGGATCAATCTAAATTAAGCTCAATCGACAGCATTTGTGGCATAATTGTGAATGCACAATTCCCACTACTTAGTAGGTCCTCATGGTGGCGCGGTTACTCACCTCAATCTGGGTGGCGAAGGACAAGTTTCAGTTGCCTCCGCTTCTGAGACCGTCAATCCGCGCATCTTATCACGTGACTCGTTGTGCATGACACCGTGGAGACTCACAGCATGTGGAGGCTCATGCTACTCTCCGCGATCCACACACAACTCACCACACGCCCCATTGAGAGCGAGAACCAATAATCATGACCACGAGGAGGTTACCCCATGTGACTCTACCCTCCCTAGCAACTGGGCCAATTTGGTTGCTTAGGAGAGCTGACTCGAGCCTAGAAATTTTTTTGTGGTAATCAATATTATGCTGTCGATTGAGCTCAACTTGTACAGAACCCGGAATATTCCTTTAAGGTAACTACTTTGAAGTACAGTACATAACTTTGGTTATACATAATTCAAAAATAATATTACTTAAGTACATTATAGGCACATATCTACATCTGTTTGCATTTCTGTACAGCTGAAGGGTTTATGACAATCAGGGTTGGTGAGTTTTGATTTGTTACATTTATACAAGCAAACAGAAGGCACTTTCACACTGTTATGAGAGAAAAGATGGATAAGACATCACTAAAGAGCTTAGTAGAGAGAATCAACATACAATCAGATGTCCTTGTGTACACTCCGTGGGGTTTGTTTAAAAAACAACACTGCATAAGATATTTAGGCTTTTTTCAAAGAAAGTATTTTTAATATAAGTGTATTTTGTCTTACTGTATTGGCAGACTTTATTCGCTTGATATTAACTTGTTTATGAAAAATATGTGCTGAAGTAATAACTTAAAGTATTTAGACTGACCTTGAGAAATCTAATGCAATACATTACAAATGACATTTTACAGCATGTATTCTATATTCTGTTGTGAAATACACTCACCAAGCACCTTTATAAGGTACACCGGTACACCTGCATATTCATGCCATTATCTAATCAGCCAATTGTTTGGCAGCAGTGTAGTGCATAAAATCATGCAGATATGGGTCAGGAGTTAATGTTCACATCAACCATCACAATGGGCAAAAATGTGATCTCAGCGATTTGGATCATGGCATGATTGTTGGCTGGGATTTTCACACACAACAGTCTCTAGAATTTACTCTGAATGGTGCCAAAAACAAAAAATATCCAGTGAGCTGCAGTTCTGTGCATGGAAATGCCTTGTTGATGAGAGAGGTCGACAGAGAATGGTCAGACTGGTTTGAGCTGCCAAAATCTACGGTAACTCAGATAACCACTTTGTACAACTGTGGTGAGAAGAACATCATATCAGAATGCACAAGATGTCGAAACTTGAGGTGGAAGGGCTACAACAGCTGAAGACCAAGTTGGGCACTTTACTAGGACCATAGTGTTCCTAATAAAGTGCTCGTGAGTGTACATTTAAAAAGCCACCCAACCCTGGTGGCAATGAACAAGTAGGAAATATATACATTATTTTGAATTTGTTGAACAGAAAAAAACTTTTCTGTAAAAAGTGTTTTAGAGAGTAATATAAAAGTTAAAGTAATGTAAAGTTCCTGTAGCTCAGCTGGTACAGCATGGGTTCAAATGCCAAAGAACACAAACTGACAAACTGATAGAAATTAAAAACTTGAATGAAACTTGTAAGCTTGGGATAAAAGCATCTATGAAATGCATAAATGTACATGTCAAGTAATGAGTAATTTGTAGGGGATTACTTTTTGAATAACTTACCCAACACTGGGGAGTATTATTATTATTATTATTATTATTATTATTATCATCATTTAGATTTTGGGAGGAAATCTGCAGAATTCAATGGGATATGTTAAAACCAGGGTTATTGTTAACAAAAAACTCAATTAAATCATTATAAAAAAAAACGGACGTCACAAATGCCATTGAGTCGGAAAAACATCCCAAGTCCGAAAGGCTCGAGTCCGAGTCAAGGCGGGTAAAAATGCATCTGAGTCCATGACAAGTCCAAGTCCATTCAAATTGGACTCGTGACTCGGACTCGAGTACCCCAACTCTTAAATATATTAAAAGACTTAAGCAAGGGGCAGAGAATGAGTAAAACATCCTGCGGAAATCTGCAGAGCTTTAAACAGAAATAGATTCTATGTCGGCCTGCTCATTGGCATATTACTGCAGTGGTGGGTAAATGTTAAGGGTGTTGTGCCATGTGGGCTGACCCTGTGAAAGCAGGAAGTCAACAGTCCCCAGGTGTCCCTCGCTTGCAGCCACCATCAGTAGAGAACGTCCATGCTTATCAGTACAATTTACGTCTGCGCCACGCTGCAGAAACAACTCTGCAATCTGTAAAAGCGAATGCAGAAAAATAGGAAAATGAGTTAAAGACTTTTTATACCAGCAGCTGAATGAATCAACATTCACTCCTTGTTTCTAGATATACCAGTTTTCTGTTTGTGAGAGCACTTGTTTGAGAAAGAGATTGACTGTGTCAACAATCGTCTTACCTGCGTGTGTCCATGTCTCACTGCATTGAAGATGGGGGCGACACCTCTGCGGTTAGGCTGCGTTACATTGGCTCCCTGATCCAGCAAGAAGACACACCCCTCTAGTTTGCCCCGTCCCGCGGCAGCAGTTAGAGCTGAGAAGATACACAAATGTCACATGACAATGTCAGCAGTGTAACTCGATGCCTGTGTATTCTCAAAGATACTGCATTTACAGATGTTTCCTAGGCCTGTTCTCTCTTATTAATAACACAAATATCAAAAGGCTTGTACTGTATGAGTAAGATGACAATAAAGAGATTGAGGCATGTTAAGTTTTTAAGATGTGCATTTACCCGTTTCTCCCCATAAAGTGTCGTGACCATCTATCTGCACTGAGAAATCATCATTATTCAGCACCAGCATCTTTTTCACCACCTGTAAACAAGCAAACAATAAAGATCATCATAATGCAACATGTACCTGTGTTTTCAATATCTTTACTTAGGGGACAGTTGCTGAACAAAGTAAAATAAATCTGACAAAAACTCCTTTTGGGGATGTCCTGAAAGGGAAAAATGGTTAATAATAAAAAAAAAAATACAAAAATAAACATATATATATATATATATATATATATATATTAGGGCTGTCAAGTGATTCAAATTTGTAATCGAATTAATCGCGATTAATCACATTTAATCGCATATACAAATATTTGCTGAGAAAGCCCCTCATATAACAATAATTCAATATATAATGATGAAATAATTATACATCGTTATCTTTAAATATTAAAAAATTCTATAAATATCTAAAATAAAAAAATATTCAGATAATTAAAATGCATGACATTCTTGTGGCAGAAGAGTTAATAATTGATTAGGCGATACAAAAAGCGACTTTAGAACACAATGTATTGTTTATTACCATATTATTGATCATACGTCAATCATTGACACACAGTTCACAGCAATCCATTACACAAGTGAATTTGTCAATCAGTTCGGGATTTATTATGAGGGCTTGTTTAAGGACCCGTCAATGTACACCTGCGTCAAGGTGCGTTCAGACCAGAGGTGTCGAGAGCGTCAAATCGACCGGAAGTCATTCATTTTCTATGACAGCCACCGTCTCTCGGCGGCAAGAAGTGGCGCATCTTGGGCGGCGTGGGCGTCAGAGGAAAGTTCAAGTGCAGTCAACATTATGGTAATGAGCTTTGACGCGGTTCGGCGGCAACCTATTGGAATATAGAAGTGCTCCGCTCTAGCGAAGTCAAGAGAACACAACCGTGTAATCTTTGGTTCCCACCAAACATTAGTTTCGAAGACAAAATAGAGGAGAAACTGATTATTGCCGTGGCCGGTTTTCACGTAATATTTGATCTGTTCCCGTTTTCTTACAGGGATATAAATAATATTAAAAAACGATGCTTGGACAAAGGTGTCTGAAATTGTTGGTGTGCCAGGTGAGTTGATGAATTGGATATTATGGTTTATATAATATTATATAATACACAATTTTAATAACAATATTTCATGAGGATATACGCTACTTGAGATATGTTGTCAAAAAGATACCGGTCGACATGTCTGGAGGTTTTGCGGCCCCTTTAAATATAGTTCACAAAACCAAGCATTCTCAGCGAACGTTGCCGCCTATTTCAAATACGTCAGAATGTCCACGAATTTTTGATAGCGTTGTTGGCAGGGCAGCCAGAGCGAATTTTGGATGCTCTCGCCGCCTCTGGTCTGAAGGCACCGTCAGACATGCTTGTGTAGCTTCTCGGGTGCGTTGCATCATAAACATACAATTTTAGATCACTGTGTCACGTTAAATATAGTTTAATACTTAAAACACATCTTGAGATCCCTTCGTTCGGATTTGCGCTCCATTGAGTGTTTTGAATGCAAGAATGTAACGCATGTTTGTGTTGTGTGTCTGCTGTATGGTTGTTTTCTTCACTGTATAAACTGTGTGTTGCTCATACAGCTGAAGTTTCACTTACCGCCCCCTGGAGTAAACAGGCGGTACTACAAGCATTTCTCAGGAATCTTCCTAATTTTTTTAACATGTTATTTTTAATCAAATTAATCGCAGTAATTATAAATAGTAAATCTATGGTATGTGCCCATTTTAATCCCTAGTATATTGTTGAACGTGCAGCTCACCTGATGTAGATTTTAATGGACGGAATGATGGTTGAGAGTAGAGAACATTAGTATTTAAAATAAGGTCTGTCTTACATTATTTAAAAAGCAAACGAGCAGAGTACTTATTGCATTATAATATCCTATGCGTATGCCCGTCTGTAAGATTAAAAAAAAAAATCAATTCCAGGAGACAAAACTGCCCCTTAATTAATAAAAACAATAAAACAAAAGTGAATTCCTCAGACCAGGGACTGGAAACGTTACAAGGAATGAAAATGAAAATCGAAAACGGGAACAAAGTCCCTTAAGAGTGGAAACTTGTTCGTAATATGTTAATAACTGGTTAATTTCGTTCTGATAATTGTTTTTCATGAAACTAAAGTCTAAATGGTTTGGCACAATAAATTGTCCGAATTACACCACTTCCTGTTGCGGAAAAAAAAGTAGTAAAAAGACTTTTTCCAAGTCTTCACTGTATTATTGTTAGATACGAGGCATTCGTACAAATGTGATGCTGCCATGTTCTGACCGAGAAGCAGATCTGTAATTAAAACACTTTCAAATAAAATAATAATTCAATGGTCCAGATAAGATGACGTTAAGTCCAAACACGGCCAAGCAGTGTGTGCAAGCCTGCAGGTGAGAGATTTGGGCTATTAATTGATTTTAGCTGGCCAGATGAAGTTTTGAAATATTTTTGGGGATAGATTTAACCTCTTGTGACCTTGCGTCCACATGTGCGGACGTTGTGTTTTGGCTTTGCTATATGCAACGCATCACTTAAATGAATTTAAACTGACTGAATACGGTTCAGAAGACTCTACACTGTCATTTAAGTGTTAAACTTCTGGCGCACCGCATCATGTGACAACACGTCACGTCGCGTGATCTTGATTTCTGTGAATCGCTGCTACGGGTACAGCACCAACAGAAGTGCCTCTGGTAAGAAACCTCTACGTTTTTTTTTTTTATTAAAACATGTTTGGTTGTAAAGAGTAGCGTCTCTAGTTTCGTTTGATATGTGGCTTTAAAAAATCCATACATTTTTCGCACGTCAGCGCTCTGATAAACATGATGTCCACATATGTGGAAAATGGGACCGTATTCCCTCTAAAGTTGAAAAACCATGTTAACATTAAGACGTCTGTGGGCCATTTCACTACGTTTTAAAATAAATTGTATTTACAAACTCACAGTACAATATGGCTCTATTCATTAACACTAGTAAATGCATTCCTATATGTCTACTGTGCATTTTCACAGTGAGAATCAATGGGTGCATACAAAAGCTGCAAAATGTTGCTTTCAGAAGTTTTATATGGAGTTAGGATGAAATAAGGTGCATTTCGAACTGTTCTGAGACCAGTGCAGATAGACAGCACATTGGAGGTTAAGTCGTTCACTAAATAGGGAGCAAGGGAGCATCCTATAGCTCTCTATGCAGTTAAGTGCATTCAATCCTAAAATCAGATCAAAAGTTCAGTGTCAGGCTGCAGATGATGTTTGGACCACTCAACATGTTTGACAGACATGGGACGGTGAGAATCAGTACATAGATTCAGAATTTTGTAATGCACAATGTTATTTTAACATCGTTGGCAGTGATTTGATAATGCTGGCCGTAACTTTTAATCAGATTGATTAATTCAGCTTTATAGAAAAAGAGCTTTAATGTCTGTAACATCTCAAAAACATGAATAATCAACACTCCTCGACAAACTATTTGATGGAAAATAATCTGACTTTTTATAGTTTGGTATTACTTAAAAACTTAGTCCCACTGTCCACAAATGTGGACATCAATTTTTAGGAAAAATATTTTCTCAAGAAAAAAAGAAAAAAATGTTTCTGCTAGGAACGAAAGAAAATGAAATACATTATGTTTTTAGTCCCCGTTTCTGACACGGCGAGTGTGTGTTTGGTACCTGTGTGTGTCCCATGCTGGAGGCTGCGATGAGGGCCTGCTGCAGTGCTGTGTTCTTCAGGTCTGAACTCCACTGCTGCTCCAGCAGATACTGCACAATCTCAGTGTAACCTCGTAGAGCAGCATGAACCAGCGCACACTGACCACTCTTATCTGCATGATCCACCTAACATGCACAAACACACATACAGGTTTACTTACTAAACATAGAGAGAAACACAAAACATACTGTCGGCTGTAAACGAGGTATATTAGCCAGGAAATAAAGCATATTGTTTAAATGGTATTAGATCATGTATTTTTAAATTCCACTTCAGTCTGTAGCACAGCAGGTGAGATGTCATGATGGACATGGGCAAATTTAAGTCTGTCCTCCATTTCCACAATGAATGCTAAGTCCTATGCCTTTTGACATTAAGCTGATATTTAAAGGATTATTCCGGGTTCAATACAAGTTAAATTAAGCTGACAGCATTTGTGGCACGATATTGATTACCACAAAAATGTATTTTGACTCGTCGCTCCTTTTCTTTAAAAAAAGCAAAAATCGATGTTACAGTGACGCACTTACAATGGAAGTAAATGTGGAACATTTTGGAGCGTTTAAACACAGAAATGTGAAACTCATAATTTTATAAAAGCACTTACATTAAAACTCAGGCATTATTTGAGCTGTAAAGTTGTTTAAATCACGTTTACAGTCATTTTAGGGTTTGTTGACATTACATCGTCATGGTAACGAGGTTGTAAAATTGGCTATATCTTTACACAGAAAAGGTTAGTAAGTGATTTTATCACACTAAAATCATGTTTACATGCATATTGTTTACATCTTCTGGCTATACTTTTGAAACAGTGAGTATTTTAAAAGTTAAAAAATTTGCCCCCATTGACTTCCATTGTAAGTGCCTCAATGTTATCCATATTTTTGCTTTTTTTAAAGAAAGCGAGGGGAAAGTCAAAATGTGTTTTTGTGGTAATAAATATTATGCTTCAAAAGCTGTTGATTGAGTTAACTTGTATTGAACCCGGAATATTCCTTTAAGTCATTACTATGACAATCAATGTAGATACACCATACATTTACTACACTGTCTGAACAAACAGATGCAGTTTTATTACTAGTAAAACAATCGGAATTGGATGTTTAGTGAATCGAAAGAGGGACTGACTTTTGCCCCTTTTCTGCAGAGTAAGGTGACCAGTGGCAGATGTCCAGCGGCTGAGGCGTAGCACAGGGAAGTCATGCCGTTCTCCGACTGCCCATCCACTGGAGCCCCACACTCCAGAAGTAAAGCAGCCATCTCCAGGTGCCCCAGGTGAGACTGCACACACAGGACTGGAGCACTGTTAAGCACCTCAGTACGGTGGCACACACTCGCCCCGCCCAGGACCAGCAACCGGGACACCTGTGGACACATGTAAGTCTAGGTTATAAAAATTTAGCAAATTACTCAATTACAGTGTTTGAACCTTTCAAAACAGTTCTTCTGGTATCAGAACAGGTTTTTATCAGTGCATTCATAAAGTATTCACACCCCTTCATTTTTCTTCACATTTTGTTATGTTGCAGCCTTCTGCTAAAATGCTTTAAATTATGATTTTTTTCACATCAATCTACACTCCATACCCCATAATGACAAGCAAAACATTTTAACTTTGTAAATTAATTAAAAAGAAAAAACTGAAATATCACATTGTCATAAGTATTCAGACCCTTAACTCAGAACTTCGTTGAAGCACCTTTGGCAGCGATTACAGCCTCAAGTTTTTTGGGTATGATGCGACAAGCTTTGCACACATGTATTTGTGGATTTTCTGCCATTCTGCTCCGCAGGTCCTCTCAAGCTCTGTCAGGTTGAATGGGGACTGTCAGTGGACAGCCGTTTTCAGGTATCTCCAGAGTTGTTCGATTGAGTTAAATTCCGGGCTCTGGCTGGACCACTCAAGGACATTCATAGAGTTGTCTCTAACCACTCATGCATTGTCTTGGCTGTGGTCCAGTCTGAGGTCCTGAAAGCTCTACACCAGGTTTTCATTAAGGATATCTCTGTATTTTGCTGCGTTCAGCTTTCCTTCAACCCTGACCAGTCCCCCAATCCCTACCTCTGAAAAACAGAGCTGGTGATGAGCGGTGACTGGTTTCCTACAGACATGACGCTTGGAATTAAGGCCAAACAGTTCAATCTTCATTTCATCAGACCAGAGAACCTTGTTTCTCACAGTCTGAGAGTCCTTCAGGTGCTTTTTTAAGTGTCTTGCACTGAGGAGAGACTTCCGTCTGGACACCCTATCATAAAGCCCAGATTGGTGGAGTGTTGCAGTGATGGTCGTCCTTCTGGAAGTTTCCCTCATCTCCACACATGAACTCTGGAGCTCAACCAGAGTGACCATCAGGTTCTTCGTAACCCCTCTTACCAAGATTGCTCAGTTTGGCCAGGCAGCTAACTCTAGGCAGAGGTGAGTAGTAACGCGCTACATTTACCCAGTTACATTTACTTGAGTAATTTGTTGGAAAATTTAATTACTTTTAGAATAGGTTTAAAAGTGGGTACTCTTCACTCTCACTCAAGTACATTTCTAATGAAAAAATTAACTTTTTCTACATTACAATTCCTGTTGTTACATTATTGGGTTTAATTTGAATTAATGCATAATTTATTGAAAGATTATTAAATAGGACTTTTTCACACAGCTGTGTGTGCTGTCGCAGACTGTCACTCAAGCAGAGTCCATACAACGAGCTTTAATGTCTTGAGAAGTTGCTTCAATATATCCACATAATTTTCCATCCTCATGATGTCATATATTTAGTGAAGTGCACCAGTCCCTCCTGCAGCAAAACACCCCCACAACATGATGCTGCCACCCCCCATGCTTCACGGTTGGGATGTTGTTCTTTGGCTTGGAAGCCTCGCCCTTTATCCTCCAAACATAACGATTGTCATTATGACCAAACAGTTAAATTTTTCTTACATCTGACCAGAGGAAATTTCTCCAAAAAGTAAGATCTTTGTCCCCATGTGCACTTGCAAACTGTAGTATGGATTTTTTTATGGTGGTTTTGTAACAGTGGCTTCTTCCTTGCTGAGCAGCCTTTCAGGTTATGTCGATATAGGACTCGTTTTACTGTGGATATAGATACTTGTCTACCTGTTTCCTCCAGCATCTTCACAAGGTTTAAAGTTTAAATAATACGGAAGCAGATCATGTAAATAACTACAAACTCTGAAACTGGCATTTCTCTGTGCATTCAGCGCCTCTTCTTTGAGTTGTGCGAATGTCCCGATCTAAGGGGAAGAGACTGAAACTGCATCCGGCTGATGCACACTCTGTGGCGGGACGCTCGTCCCTCGAGTTTAATGCAGCTAGACTATAACGTGATTGCTCGCGACTTATTGAATCATAAAATATGTGTCACTGTGCATTTCTTATTGTGAAGAAAATGGGCAAAACGCAGCTTTATTAATAAGAGAATGTTTTTTTTGTGAGTTTAATATGGATTGAAGTGAACAGAAAGGCGACAGAGGTGTAGTCTTCGCTTCATAATGCACTGCAACAAAATATGTTTTGATTTGTGTTCCAATATAAATATCAAAAAATCCTTTAAAAAAGATGCATTCACCTGAGAAGCAGCATATAAGATATTTAGACTTGCTTTTAGAGAGTAGATCTTGAATATTAGTATATTTTGTATTTAGGTAAATGTAGGCATAACCAAGGTAAAAATACACTTATATTTAAGATACGTTCTCTTAAAGCAAATCAAAATTTTCTCCTCACTTAAATGCATCTTGTTTTAAGGATCTTTAGATGGAAAACATAAGAATTTTTTTGCAGTGAATTTCTTTACTAAATTAATCGTAATAAAAATATTTGTTTTTTTTACTTTTATTCAGTGAATTTCATTTAGAGCTATTTTTAAAAGATGATTTTGTTCAATTTATTGTTAGTAAGCACGTTTAATACAACCTGTCATACAGGTCTGAACACAAGCTGAATAAGAGCTAATGATTATTCGTTGCAATAATCGACAAATAGATGAATCGTTACAATAATCGTTAGATTAATTGATTATCAAAATAATTTTTAATTGCAGCCCTACTTCTCATCAGTGTTATTTTTCGTTGATGACAAGCATACTGAAGTTTCCTGTAGTCTTGTGCATGTATATGCGCTTTTTAAAATTATTCGAGTGGGCGGTTATTTCCTTTCAACGCCACACGTTTAAAAATCTTGTTTTAGCGCAACAGTTCCTTGACCGGTAGAAATTTCATCTTAGAACTTCAGTTTTACCGTCCTCGAGGTCTTTAGAAATGTATCATAAATATGCTTTCATGTTAGACCAATGGATGCTATGCCCCTGAATGTAGCGCTACTACTTGAATTAAAAAATGTTTGACGGATAAAAATAGACCATGGCCGAAACTTTAAGCCTTGTTTGTACTTTAGCCTAGCACCGCAGCACATCTTGCGTGTGCAGCTCTCGGCGGCTCGTGGCATTTATACCGGACGCGCATCGCAGTTGCACTCTTCTCGGAAACAATAGACAGCAGTACAGTGAAACTATCAGCTAATCCAGCAAAAAACAACAGTGAAGAAGCAATTTGCTGAACTTTACATTTACCTAGCCAGGTTTTATAATAATAGTTAATGTTCGCTGATCATACATAGCACAAGGTGAACAAAACGAAAACACCTAATAACCACAGGCTGTTTTCACTGTCGGATAATAAGTGTTTTATGTTTTATAGTGAAAATAAGTTCTATATTTAAAATAATTTAATGAACTCCAATTATATTTAAATCATGTTACAAAGTTGTTTTACACAATATGAAATAATCAAGAGCTGTTAAGTAATATATCAATTAAATCAAATTTAAGTGTATCGTTTAGGCTTTTGGATAAATAGGCTCAGTTGTCTGATGAGCCGCAACATGAGCTGCTGATGAGCTTGTCCTTTTAACATTATTTGCAGTATTTTCACTCTGCCTCAAAAAGCACAGCTCAAATTCGTCCAATGGGATTGAAGCAGAGCGAGAAAATAAAAAAATGGTCATGTGCACGAACACGCGAAACCTCGCGAACAAGCGGCAGCGTTGAAAATAAACTCGGACCGTAAGAGTGATGGATAAAGATTTTCTCTAGTGCAACCTCTGTCTACAATCTCAATCTACAGCCTCAATCCCCCATCTTCGGCCTCAATTTCAGTCCCTTTACCACTGCACATTATAAAGTTTCCTATTTAGTTTTTAGATCCTTCATAAAGTAGATTTTTCCAAACATGTGTAACATATAATCTAAAAACCAATACAGCAACACTCAAACCACAAAAAAGTGGATGCGAGTCCCTCTGTAATGTCAGAGCTCTAAAAAACAGAAAATATTATTGGATCAGTTAAAGCATACTAATTGCTTTTTACACATTAATTTCATGGTGGAAGGTATGAAGTAATATTGGCGATCAGAGCCAAATGAATGCATTCTTTTTTGATGAGGACAATGGCAGTAAGGTAATGGAGGCTTTATTACGATACTGGATTAAGCGGGAACATGTTAAAAGCAAAGGAAGCACAATTGCATTTATTTAAACAAACACAGCAGGAATTAACGAGCAGCTCTCCAGCCAAATGGTTGTCAAGGACACTGGTGCGCACACATGGATTCAGAGTGATGCTTTTTTTTATTAAAACTCAAGGCTTAGGAGAGGAAATTTCAGGGAGAGTGGAGTCTAGACTGCAATTAACATGTAATAGAATTAATGAATAAATGTAGTCGTTACGTAAGGCGCTTTCAATAAGCATCAGTGCTAATTACTATGTTCCCTGTGACTTATGAAATCTTCTTCATTCTGGATGACTCAGAGCGCTGTAAGGATATAGCTCTTCATGTGCGGTTGAAAGCATCAATCACAATAATTGTTGGGAGTCCTGCTCAACAATACATGTGCGCAAAGCAGTTATTCTTTTTATAAAAGATGTTCTCATTGGCACATTGTGGACGGGTACGCATTCGTTCTCTGTAAATCTTTGCATGTGCATATACTTACCTTGACGTTGGGTGTGTAGAGGTTTCTAAGGGAGGAAAGAGCTGCCGAGAGGCTGTCTGTACTGTAGCTGATCCACAAGGGCTGCAGAACACTGGAGGAAACTCCTGTTCTCTTACTGTGACCCTGACAACACAGAAATGGGAAGCTAAAATAGTGGCCACTTTTTTAAACACAGACAATTTGAGAGTCTCAATCCACTCCTTGGTTCAATACAAAGAGAAGAGTCCAGGGTGCCATTTTTAGGGCTGTCCATTGGTCAGACTCATTCCAGAAATTTCCAGAGTGCATAGTAAAAACCAGTAAGCATCGGCTGATCATTATATTCATTAAATGTGAGCGCAGCGT
This sequence comes from Moxostoma hubbsi, assembly GCA_032164185.1. NCBI lineage: Eukaryota > Metazoa > Chordata > Actinopteri > Cypriniformes > Catostomidae > Moxostoma > Moxostoma hubbsi. Next base: position 3,284,566 of record JAVLUX010000017.1, on the reverse strand, counting down.
ATTTCTAGCGGGAAGACTAGCAGCTGTACATCATCACACCATTAGTTGGGTAATTCCCATCCAATCGCAGGCAAGCCATTGCTTTATAAGTCTGCTCACAGTCTATCACATTGCTGTTTCGGTGTGCTAACACGGCAACCTCCACCACCCCACCACCACCAGTTGAGCCCCGTCCCGCACGGGGGTAGGCTCCTCGCCCCTGCCTCCTATCTCCGGCAGGACATGATGGTTCCGAGTACAACTCCCTCGGACCGCCAGACGGGGCCTACGCCAAAGAGAGACATTACTTTTCTGTTCTACATTCATCAAATAAATGTCATCTTAAACCTCACTCAAGCCTGCGTGTCTTCCCGATAGAAATTAAGTGTGTAACATCAGTACCAAAAGCATCAGCAAAGGGACAATTACATTTTTTCAAACAGATTCCAGAAAACTCCCCCTGTTTTCCATTGGTTGGACCATTTGTTGTGCCAGTGTTGCGGTGTTAGACATTTTTATTTGCTCATAATGTAAGTTTAACAGTTTTGTATTAAGGTACAAATATCTATATTGTAAGCATTCTGTACTTTGCTTTATTGCTTTATTACTTTAAAGTCTGAGTGCCATCATGTACATTATATTTGTAATTTTACTGTATTGTTTAATATAAAAATGCAGAACAAGAGCATATTTCATTGAAAGTCAATTTTAAAAGCTGCAGTGGAGATGCATAATAGTGTGTAGTAAAGCATTGCTTACTAATGAAATAATGTTTACTTTTGATTATGTGTCATTATGAGCCCAATGCTTAGCAGATCTAGGTTCTTACTATTACCTGAATTTATGTTCACAATATACAGATTCACATTATAGAGAGTGGAATGTGTCCGAGCTATTGATTTTGAGTATCTGTGCTTCCTACCTTGAATATGTGTGCTTTAAGGATGTGATGGCCCAGTTCCATGGTTTGTTGGCGGTTGAGCTTTCCTTCTTGACGTGACAGCATGAAAGCCATCAGAGCGTGGCCGCTTCTGTTTACCAAAATCAACAACAATTAATCAGAAATCACCATCTTGGTCAGGACTGATATCATCCTCATTCATTATAATAATATGGAAATCCCCCGGCCAAAGAGAGGTCTTTGGTTGACTCTCCTTTACTCCGTGACAAAATGGTTCAGCCTGATTACTTTCTGATTAACACAACATGACAGCGGATGAATGAACATCATTTCTCTGTTCTCTTCCTCATAGACAGCAATTTTCTTCATTCCCCTTCGAAACACCATCCATGAAGTTTCCTTTGTACAAATCCATGTTTGATCCACTCTTTGGTTCATAAAAGTGATGGAGCTATTGAGGCTTTTCTAAATGAGAACACTGAGTAATGTGTGTGTTTAGGTGGACAGATAATTGAAGTGTCTGAAAAAAGAAAGAACTACACAGGAGTAATTTCACGTTCAAAGGCGAACGCACACGCAAGCACACTCTAGTTACTCCCTGTCTGAACTCAATTAAAAGAAAGAAGCAAAAAATAACACAACAAATGACAAAGCTGGTCTACCAGTGCTCAAAACATGCCAGAAAGTTGGGGAGTTCAGGGTGTTCTGTGGATGCATACTGGCCAAAGTCAACATAGCCCACCCCCAAGTCTCTTTAATATTCTGATTGGTAGATATGGCTGGGTTCTGTCCTTCTGATCTACTAGTCTATTTTCTATCATTTGCTAGCCGAAAAATCACAAGCCAATAATGTAGAAAACTTATAGCACACATCTCCTCAACAAATGACATACTATGAGGTATGCTTTACCCACCTTGATGTTTCAAACCTACAGCTGTGGCCAAAAGTATTGGCAGTGACATCAATTTTGTGTTTCGCAAAGTTTTCTGCTTCAGTTGTTGTGGTGTTGATGCACATTGTTTCTAGATTATTGTGCAGAGTGATCAGATGCATTTTAAATAATTGCAAAAAGCTTCAAATTAATTTACTTTATCACAAAAACCAAAATTTCACTGTTTTTTAAGCCCTGGCACAAAATGACCAGCTAACATAATTTATAACAAAGCACCTGGGAAAGTGTGAACGAGTACTAGTCAGGTGAAATCACTCTATCATTCTGATTGGATTATAAGAGCAGACTGATTGGGGGGAAGAAGTGCTTCCAGTCATTCTGTTCTTGTTAGCAATGTTACTTTTAAAGAAAGACGTGCTGCCATCATCGCTTTGCATCAAAATGGCCTCACATGCAAGGAAATTGCTGCAAAGAATATTGCGCCTGAAAGAACCATTTACTGGATCATCAAGAACTTCAAGGAGAGAGGTTCAACTGCAGTGAAGAAGGCTTCAGGACATCCCAGAGTGTCCAGCAGGCACCAGGTCTCCTTCTGAGGACTCAGCTATGAAATCGTGTCACCAGCAGTGCAGAGCTGCTCAATATTGGCAGCAGGTTGGTGTGAGTGCATCTGCACACACAGTGAGGCGAAGACCTTTGGACAATGGCCTGGTGCCAAGAAGGGCAGCAAAGAAGCCTCTTCTCTCCAAGACAAACATCAAGGACAGACTGAAATTCTGCAGGAAGTACAAGGATTGGACAGCAGAAGACTGGTGCAAATATATTTTCTCTGATGAAGCCCCCTTCCGACTGTTTGGGACATCTGGAAAATCAATAGTCCAGAGAAGAAAAGGCGAACGCTACCATGAGTCTTGTGTCGTGCCAACAGTGAAGCATCCTGAGACCATCCATGTATGGGGTTGCTTTTCATCACAGGGAGTGGGCTCTCTCACAATTATGCCCAAAAACACTGTCATGAATAAAGAATGGAATCAAAACGTCCTGCAAGAGCAACATCTCCCAACAATCCAGGAGCAATTTGGTGGTGATCCGTGCATTTTCCAGCATGATGGAGCACCATGTCACAAGGCAAGAGTGATTATGAAGTGGCTCGGAGATCATTACTTTGAAATTTGGGATCCGTGGCCAGGAAACTCCCCGGATCTTAATCCCATAGAGAACCTGTGGTCAATCCTCAAAAGGCGAGTGGACAAACAGAAGCCCACAAATTGTGTTCAACTCCGAGCACTAATAAGGCAAGAATGGATCACCATTATTCAGGATTTGGCCCAGAAGCTGATATCCAGCATGCCAGAGTGAATTGCAGAGGTTATGAAGAACAAGGGTCAACACTGTAAATATTGACTCTTTGCATATATTGAATGTTTTTGCCAATAAGACCCTTTAAAACGTAAGAAACGCTTATCATTGTTTTCCAGTATAAAATACAAACATGTGAAAATAATAAATATAATCTACAAATACTGAAGCAGCAAACTTGGAAAAACACAAGATTTGTGTCACTGCCGATACTTTTGGCCACGGCTGTACATGACTTTTGTTCTTTTGCAAGAACAAAAGGAGATATTTTAAACAATGTCGCAATCACAGATTTTAATAAAACAGCAGTTGATGGCGGCTCACTTTTTAAAAAGCACCCACAGGTGTCATAAATGTAGTCCATGTGACTTGTGTGTGTTAGGGGTTTTCAAACTGGGGTCCAGGGGCTGACTTACTGGAGGCTGTAAAGCTGATTTGGAACAATATTTATTGTGAAAACTGCTATAAAAATATATTTGATTTGAATTGAACTTTCTATTCATGTTTTTACATGTAACTTTACTCTAATATTGTGTAAACGTATGCAGTCAACTTTAGCACAGATGTAACTTTTAATAGATATTTTACTAAGTTTCTATTTTACTCATTTATTTTTATCTTTAGTACAATAACGATATAAATGGCAAGTAATTTGTTTTTCAAAACAGCATGTGTATATAATACCATGTTTACTATTTTCTCACACATTGTTAAATGGGACTTTAGAAATTTAAATGAATAGCTGGCTTAATATTTTAGGAAGGGAGTCCTTCGCAACTGGATCATCATATTTGGGGATCCATGACACTAAAAAGTTTGAAAATCCCTGTTATCTATAAAGTCTTCTACATACAAACAATCACTTTGTATGATGAAATTTTAGCATGAAATTTAAGTCGTTATTCCCTATCAAATAAAATCTTTGATCAACTCACGTAAACTGAGTCTAAATAAAATATGATGAAGCTCGGGGGCCTGGGTATCTCAGCGACTATTGACGCTGACTATCACCCCTGGAGTGGCGAGATTGAGTGACTCAAGTCAGGTCTCCTAAGGAACCAAATTGGCCCAGTTTCTAGGGAGGGTAGAGTCACATGGGATAACCTCCTCGTGGTCTCTATAATGGGTGGTTCTCGCTTTCGGTGGTGCGCGAGGTGAGTTGTGCATGGATGCCGCAGAGATAAGCGTGGGCCTCCTAATGCGCTCAACAAGCCACGTGATAAGATGCATGGATTGACGGTCTCAGCCACCACGAGGACTTTGAGCGCATTGGGAATTGGGCATTCCAAATTGACGAAAATAAAAATATGGCAAAACCCATTGGTTCTTGAGTGTCGCTTTGTTCATCATACAAAGTGTTCGTACGCCTTCAGAAGACTTTGATTATGAATTACGAGTCCCATGAACTACTTTCATGACACTTTTCTGTGCTTTAAAGTGAGTTGCTTTCAGCTGCTACACTTTTGAAATCAGAAGAAAGTCATTCGGAAGTGGAACGACATGAGGGTGAGTAAATGATGATAGAGATTACATTTTTGGGTGAACTATTTCTTTAAGGGTGCCCAGAAGGAAGTGACAATACTCACCTAGGGTCGCACAAGAAGTCAGTGCTCTCGCCATCGGCCCTCCATACCAGCCATTCCCTAAAGGAGGGGTGGCAGAACATGCGCGTTCTGTCTCTGCGGCCAATTAGAAAGCAGGATAGAGCGTCCATGCGCTGCTGGAGGTCCTCCCATTCCAGCTCTCCTCTCATGGAGCCGGCATTCAGTGCTCGATAGAGCTGCTCATCCGTCAGAGGGTGCAAAGAGGCCAGAGCCACGTTCAGTATTGGCAGCACACGCTCAAACGCAGAGGCTGATGGGAACTTCATGTTGCACTGAAGCAGGTAAAGCTCAGACAGGGACACGGGTATCACCTTATAGCTTGAGCTTTTGATGACCAGGTGACCTTTCTCAAACAGGTCAAGCGTTAATTTTAGGTACAGATAGGATCCCTGACTGCGGCCGACCAGGTGGGCGCTAAACTTAGAGATGTTTGCCGGGTCAGCTTTGCTGTTGATGGCGATGTTGCTGATGATGTCAGGGCTGTGATCTATACGGTGCTGGATGTAGGAGGTGAGGTCAGAGGTTATGTCCTTGTTATCATGGAAATCATCCAGGGAGATGATGGGAAAGGGGAAGAGACTGGTGACTTCCTGTGAGTTCATAAACACAAAAGCCAATTTAAAGTCATTTGTAAGTATAAGCCATAAGAATAAAATACAGTATGTTTGAAAGTTTCTTTTTTAAACAGTTACTCTAAATTCTGAATGGATGAACTGTTTTCAAAGCCTTTGTTAAATGCCAAAAAATAAATAAATAAATAAAGAAAGAAAAAAAATACAGTTAGACTAGTGCACAATTTTGCTTGTGGAAGAAATGTTTATACACATTATTATTAATAGAAAATGTAGCTATTAATTATTCATATTTATCATAATTGTATTTTATTATTAATTTTTATTTTTATAATTTATATTTATAATTTATCATTATTAACATTATTACATTAATAACAATATAATTGTTTTATTTATTATATAATATTATACAGTATACATTTAATACATTATTAGTCATATTTATAATTTATTGTATACATTTATTTTGTATTTATTTATTATTAATGAAGGTAACCATTTATTGTTGATTTATTTAATTTGCTTTCTTAATTTAATTTAGATGTTTTAGCGACCTTTAGTGACCCAATGAAAACAAATCATAACACAACAAAAATCTTCAGTATACAAAAAGCCTTTTTAATGCAATTCCTAAAAAGCAATTCAATAATTCAAAAAGCAATAGCATCAAAAAGAGACCACCGTTTCCTGCCTCTTCCAATAAAAAGACAAACAATTAAAATGAAAAAGTTGGGATTTTAATGGATGACTCTTCACTTGTTCACTGCACTTCACTGCACCATAGCACAAGAGTAATGACCACCAGCATTGAAGGTGCCCTTGATGACTGCAAGGACCACGGTAGAACTCCTCATACACTGAGCTATGGACCTTCGTCAGGGTATATGCCATATTTCATTTAACACAAATGAAAACTAGACTATAAAGGTACAGATGTACAGTCCATTAAATGTCTTGTAATGTTTTGTAAATCGGTGTTGATCGTCATTCTCTGTGGAGAAAATCTGGCTTAATTCCAAAACCTAGTGAGCTTCCTTGCTGCCTATATAGGCTGCCGTCTTCTATGTGGGCATCCTAACCATCATGGTGCCTCAAAAGCAAGTGATTTGGAATGCTCTACATTGGAAGCAAGTCTGCACGTCGCACAAATAACACTACACCGAAGATTTAATGTCACTAGACTTTGAACATAGCATTTTGGCCTCACAGGAGTCGCTCTGAAATCTGTGGTCATGAAGTCATTTGAGAGACTGGTGTTGGCCCACCTGAAGGATATCACTGGACCCTTTCTTGATCCCCTTCAATTTGCCTATTGAGCAAACAGGTCTGTGGATGATGCAGTCAACATGGGATTGCATCATGTCCTGCAACATCTGGACAGATCAGAGACATATGCAAGGATCCTTTTTGTGGACTCCAGTTCGGCTTTCAACACCATCTTCCCAGCTATTCTTAGACTAAAGACGGTGATGACCACCCCTGGAGTCGCGAGTTCAAATGCGCTGTCCAGGGTGCGCTGAGTGACTCCAGCCAGGTCTCCTAAGCAACCAAATTGACCTAGTTGCTAGGCAGGGTAAAGTCACATGGAGTAACCTCCTCGTGGTCGCTATAATGGGGTTCTCGCTCTCGGTGAGGCGCGTGGCGAATTGTGTGTGGATGCCGTGGAGAATAGCGTGGGCCTTTCACGGGGTGGATGTTTAACTCGTGTGAAACCAGCAAAAATATAATTGTCAAGCATCCGTTTTTTTAATGCTGCACTTTATTCTAAGTGGGAAAATTCAGTGCAGCTGTTTATGAAGCACCGCCCACATGGAGTTCACCGCCAAACCAATGCTTCCTATTAGTCAACGTGCCGATTTCGCCTGTCAAAGTTCACCAAACTTGAATACGAGGTGAAATCAGCACGAGGAAATTCTTTGCCAACGGAAGTCCATCGCGCGGAAATAACGATAGGGCGGTTTCCCATTGAGGTGACTGTATTTCGCCCGTTGAATTTCGGTGTGAGAAGGTATGTGTGACCGCACCTTTAAACAGCTTGCTAGGTTCCAGAATGGAGCATAAGACACAACAGCTCATTGAACAGACTGTACATTTATCCCTCGCAGCCTCATTTTCATTCATGCCAAATTAAATATGGCGTCTATGTGACTAAGGTCCACGTGCAATGTTCATATTACTCCACCATCATCGTCAACTGTATGTGAGACATGCAAATGTTTTCCAGCCAAAACAACTGCAGGATTAATGTAGTATAAGCACCAGCAGCCTGGTGGGGTGTGTTTGCCTGGCAGTTTTGGGTCACCGCTCTAGGAAAGCGAGTGAATGTACATGTGTGAAAAGAGTATAGGGACACACTGAGCATCTGTGGTGTTGCATCACAGCCCTTATCCCCTCTTACATAAGCTCCATCCCTGCAGGCCAGAGTCCAGCTTTGATCAACCTGGATTACACACACCCTCCAACACCAGCCACTGACCAGCATTTTAAACCCACCACCGCAGCCATTTGGAGAGCACAGATTACTACGGCAATACAAAAAGGCACATCAGGACACTGGGCAACATTCTGAATGGCTACTGACACCAAAGCCATCAATGTCTTATCCAATTCGCAGATGGTATGAAAGTGATCAGAGGTGAACTGCTAATGATGATATATAATTTGCATTACGATGAAGCGGAAAACCCCCTTACCTGTGGTAAAATAACTGTAAGAAGTGCTTCATTGCTTTTAGAAAACGACAGCAACAGCATTATGATAAAAGTCACCAATCTCCAATAAAGTTACATTTATTATTAATAACTATTTGAAAAAACAATTCTTCCATCAAATAATATAGTTTATTACCCAAACTGTAGGTTGTACTTTGGCAGGAAATGCTGAATTTGCACTTACAGGTGTGGATTAATATTCATTTCACAACAAAACAGAATTTATAGACGAAACTATCCATTCTATGATACAGTATTGAGCATTCAGAGAGCAGGTTATGTTATTTGCACAATATGCAGCAGACACTGACGAGGAAGTGCAATTCTGTGCATGTAAAGTTTTGGTGTTTTATCCAGAAGGGACACAAACACGAATGAAACGATGAAGCTGGCATCTTCTCGTCTTGAGTCACTACCTAGCTACAGTGGAAAATAATTGCAGCTAGCACTCACAGTGTTACTAACGTTGATAAAAATGTGAAAAGAGACCAGGGAAAGGTCTTGAGTTTGGATCAAACGAATGCAGGGTTATTTGCCGCGATGCCACAGAAGTAAAAACCAAGCAATCGACAGAATGTTCTGTGTTGATTAGCATGTTGCACCATCCAAGCCAAGACACAGAAAACTCACCACCTGGTTGGCTCTGACAGTCACGATCAGTTTCAGCCAAGTTGGAAACTTGGAGATGATTTTGGTGATGAAGGAGGCAATGGTGTCTCCATAGTCTGGTTTATGGAACTCTGCCTCGTTCAGACCATCCACCAGGATAATGTAATCTTCTTCTGGAATCTTCCTCTCTAGACAACAAAATTACACCGTAAGACCAACATGAAGATGCAATTGTCAGTTAAAATGTCTTAAAGTTCTGCAGCTGGTTGTAAGAAACCACTTAATTTAAGAAAACCCTTAAAGGAACAGTACACCCCAAAATGAAAATTCTGTCCTCACAGACAATCTTGATCTCAAGATTTTCATGGAAAAATGACTTCAGTTGTGGGCTGTTTCTCACCAAAATGTATTGTATGCCTTCAGAAAGCTTGGAGTATGATGCACAAATCACCGGACTACTTTTATGATACTTTTGGGTCCCCTTTGAAGGGAAAATCTCTTACAATTTACTCACACTCATGCCATCCCAGATGTGCATGACTTTCTTTCTTCTATAGAAAACAAATGAAGAATATCTTAGCTCTGTAGGTCATTTCAATGCAAGTGAATGGTGACCAGAACTTTGACGCTCCAAAAAGCAGATAAAGGCAACATTAAAGTAATTTAATGAACGTCTTTTGAAGTGAACCAGTTGGTTTTGGGTAAGAACAGACCAAAATATAACTCGTTTTTTTACTGTCCATTTTGCCATTGCATTCTCTAGGCACGATCATGATTTCAAGCTTGATTACACTTCCTAGTGCTTGACACATGTGCAGAACGCTAGACGGCACTTAAAGAAGTGTAATCAAGCTTGAATCGCCATGATCGCCGAGGAGACTACTGTCAAAATGTATATTTAAAAAGGAGTTACATTTTGGTCTGCTCTCACCCAAAACCGATTGGATCACATCAGATGGTAAATGGTCTGCACTTATATAGCGCTTTTTTCAACCTTAGAGGTTACCAAAGCGCTTTATACTGTGTCCCAATCACCCATTCACACACACTCATACACCAATGACGGCAGAGCTGCCATGCAAGGCGCTTGCCTGCCATTGGGAGCAACTTGGGGTTCAGTGTCTTGCCATGTGTGCCAGTTGTGTGGGCCAGGAATTGAACCGCCAACCCTGCGATTAGCAGCCGACCCGCTCTACCACCTGAGCCACGGCTGCCCCTAAGATGACATTGATTAACCCACTGCAGAGGAATGGATTACATTATTGTTGCCTTTATGAGCTGCAAAGGCCTGGCCACCATTCATTGTATGGACCTACAGTGCTGAAATATTCTTCTAAATATCTTTATTTGTGTTCCACAGATGAAAGTCATTCTGGGATGGCATGAGGGTGAATAAATGATGAGAGAATTTTTGGGTGAAATATCCCTTGAAAAAGTAATTAAACTTGTTGTTAAGGGCCAGTGGTGGCTCAGCGGTTAAGGCTCTGGGTTACTGACCTAAAGGTCGGGGGTTCAATCCCCAGCACCGTCAAGATACCACTGTTGGGCCCTTGAGCAAGGCCCTTGACCCTAATCTGCTCCAGGAGTGCTGTTTCATGGCTGACCCTGAAAGTTTATAGTCGATAGTTGCTGACTACTTTCCCGCCACCACCCACTTTTTAGGAAACTGTTTGAACAGAACGTAGAGCAAAGTGCATTCACTCACTCGAGAGCATCTAAATGTTTCTTTTTCAAATCTATAGTTATTTATTTATAACTTTGCTATTCTATATCCTTTGTTATATTAAAATTAAACCAGATTAATTTACTGTATCAGCAAGATGGCAGCAAAAAGGCTGCATTACTTACAACAGCCGCTTATAGAAATGCCTTAAGCTAGCTAATTAGCTACTGGTTAGCTTTATCCACCAGCACACATGACCTTGATAATGTCAGTCAAAACGGAAAGTGACGCCAGAGGCGGAGCCTGCGAGTCATTACCTATTGATAAAAGATTACGAAGACAAACTTCTTCATGAACGCCATGATGAGATGTGCACAATCACACCAGAATCATGTAATAAAAAGTAAATAGAGTTCATTTTAATTTCCCGTTCACTTTAACCAATGTTATGCTTATAAAGACGGTTTTCTCTTAATTCTAACTTTACAAACCAGGAACCTTGAACATTTTCTGCTGAGGGTTCAGAGAGTTACTGCTCTACATCTTCACATCCACACGTGAAATTTGCTCCAGTCATATTATCTAAAATTCCTGTTAAGTCCTTCATCTGTCGCTCCTTGTGATCCAAGACATTTCCGAGGACCATCTGTTCATATCCGTACTGGGCCAAATTAAACAAGGCAAGAGCTCTCTTCTCCCCCGTTACCCCAGCGCAAACATATTTCTTTTTTTGATGGTGTGATTAATGATAGGAGCGCGTGATGCGTCTCACCCTTCCGTAGAGTTGTGAGGGGCTCAAGGACGCCCTTACGGAAGGCGGCGGCAGGGTCCTGTACACAGGAACGTAAGCTGAGCAGACTTTGCAGGTGTGTCTCTCTCAGTAAGAGCTCTCGATAGGCGCTGAGGCGAGGAGCTCGGCACAGCAGAGCTGACACACTGTGCACAAACTCTGGGACCAGGCATGTGTATGTGTTATCAGCCTGACAATAGTGATATGCCGCCACCTACAACAGGACAGAAGGGGGAGAAGAAGAGAAATAGAGAGAGAGAGACAGAGAGAGAGAGAGAGAGAGAGAGAGAGAGAGAAGGGAAATCAGTAAATCCAATGGAGAACCAAATATCTAAAAATTAAATAATTAAATAAATTGTAAAATAATTACATCATGTATAAATAAACATTCAAATTACTTAAAGGGATAGTTCACCCAAAAAATGAAAATATTCACCCTCATGATCTCCCAGATGTGTATGACATTCATTCTTCTGCAGAACACATTTGAAGGAAAATAGAAAAATATCTCAGCTCAGTCGGTCCTTAAAATGCAAGTGGATGGTGATCAGACTTTTAAAGCTACAAAAATCACAGACAGTCAGCATAAAAGTCATCCATACAACTCCAGCGGTTAAATTAATGTCTTTTAAAGTGACACGATTGCTTTTAGTGTGAAAAACATAAATATTTCAATACTTTTCATTATAAACCATCGCTTCCGGTAAGCTTCACAGAAGCGTTGAGTTCACGCGTGAGATTACATTTGTAACATGCTAACGCAAATACGACACACACGTATTCACGTTGGCAAGTTATGAAGGTAATCTCACGACCATCTGTGAGTTGAAACATCCAGGAAACACACAAAAATGCACTATTGTAACGAATACAGATCTCACATGCCAACGCGATAACATCAAACATGCATAATGCTGCTGACCGGAAGTGATGATTTATAGTTAAAAAGTACTTAAATATTGATCATTTTCACACCAAACGCGATCATGTCACTTTAGAAGACATTACTTTATCCGCTTGAGTTGTATGGATGACATTTATGCTGACTGTCTGTTTTTTGGAGCTTGAAAAGTCGGATCACCATCCACTTGCATTTTAAGGACCTGCTGAGCTATTTTATTATAAGATATTTTATATTTTACATTTTACTTCAAACGAGTTCTGCTGAAGAGAGAAATTCACACATACCTGGGATATCATTAGGGTGAGTAAATAATGAGAGAATTTTCATTTTTGGGTGAACTGTCCCTTTAAAACTTAAAAATGTCATTTTACTAGCTATGCATTCATTTTAAACTTACCATTATCTTTAGGTTGATTATCACTAACGCACAGGTTTGCCCTTTTCATTTTCTAAATTGGACATTCTAAGGGTCCGTTCACACAGAATGCATTGGTAACACTTTACAATAAGATTCCAATCATTAACATTAGTTAATAGGTTGTGAATAAACAATGAACATTATATTTATAACAGCATTTATTAACCTAATGTTAGTTAATAAAAACACAATTGCTCATTGTTAGTTTATGCTAGTTCACAGTGCATCAACTAATGTTAACAAATACAACTCTTGATTTGAAAAATGTATTAATACATGAAATGAACATTCAATAAGGGGGGGTTTGGGTTCGCTGGCCTTTTCTGCATATTGTGGCGCTGTTTTGTGGTCTGGTCTGCATAACGCATCGGTTCATTTTAGCTTATCGCGGCCCATTCGTCCCATTTCTACCGGCATTCTCAGTTCTCCCGATGGCCAGTCCACCCCTGATTGTCCCCAAAGTGTGTTGGCCCACCGGGAAAATGCCCGGTATGCCAGATTACCAGTCCAGCCCTGCATATAACTAATTTTACCTTAGTCTTAAGTGCTACCAATGCATTCTCATAATAAAAAACATACAACTTATTAAAATGCATCTTGAGGCACCTGCATGCCGTGCCATTGTTCGCCTAGACACAGCATGCAGGTGTCTTCTTTTAACTTGACACAATGTCTTAAAAACAAGTCTCATGACATGAAATGCTGAAAAATCAGTGAGACGTGTCACAAAGTACATCAAAGACCTTCGTCTAGCACACGTTGACATAGAAAATCAATTAGAAAACAGCAGACAATGGCAGGAAATAAAAGATGTGTCCTGTAAGCCCCTAGAAATCGATTTTGAAAGGTGATGCCCACTTGTGTTAAGTGACATGCCAAAAAGATGCAAAGCTCTTTTCAATTAACCAAAAGCTAATGATAGATCGAAAAATAAATCCATAATTTTTTTTTTAATCTTCCATCTAATAATGTATTGGCTTGTAACATTTCTAATTATGTATTTAATGATTTATACACATATTTAACAATTTACTAAATAATTTAATTTTAAGAAATGTGGCCCTCCATAAATAAAGCCTGCATCATTGTGATAGATGCACAAAACAATCCTTGTTGAAGTGCGCTGCATAACTGTTAAGATTGGACTTAAATGATCAGGGACCTCGTTAAATATAATCATCTGCTCGTTTCTAATGTTAAGAGTCTTCAAGCCTGCTTTGTCCATATTAGGTCACCGTGACTGGACAGGTCGAGTGTCAGATCACCCATTAGTCATTATTGACACTGAAAATGGCAGTCATGTGTTAATGCATTCCTCTCTGTGATGTCACAGAGTTGCGGCAATACAAAACAAGCTGTTTTTGCAGCTTATGCCGAGTTTGCACAGCAAATGATTTTAAGCCTGATTTTTGCTCGCCGACAGTTTTGTGGAGATCGCCGACAAAAGCCTGAAATTGTAGGCAAATCAGAGCACACTCCCGTGAACGACCATCGCAATGTATGAACTATCAAAGACGCGATTTGAGAGAAGCAACGATGTGTGGCCGATGTCAGCGAGATATCTAGAATATTAAATATCTGGACCCGTCTGCGATTCCAAATCGCGCAATGTGAAATATGTTTTGACTGAATACAACTGCAGCGTTGACCAACAGCCAATGAGAGAGCTAGAAACACAGACAGTTGTGTAATATGAACGATGCCATGATCCGACGTCTTTGAAAGTCCTGTAGTGTGTAGGAGGCGTTAGTGTCATGGTCTCCATGGTATGTTTTCCTAGTAGATCAAGCTTTTTTAGCTCAAAAGATGGAGAAAAAAATTCCCATGATTCCTTATGATATTACCCCTTTAAGGTTTGTTACAATATCAAGATTATGACAGAGTCCCAAATCTTTTCAAAATACCGGGGAGTCAAATGCTGCGTTTGAACAGAAGTGAGAATTAAATCGTAGCCTGAAATGACTTTCTACAGGTAGATGGCTGATTAAAAAGACGTGACTAGAACACTTAACAGAAAGGTCCACGTCCAAATGTAAATGGAAAACACAGCGTGCATACACACACAAACAGACAAAGAAATGTGTCAAATATGTGTGTGTGGTATGCCGTTTCTTCCGACACTAAATGACACATCTAAAACACTGCACGAAACATCCTTTGAATGTACCGCATGAATAAACATGAGCGCTGCTCTGAGGAATCTCTTATTTTGCTGTAAACTATTTTGAAGTGCTTCCTATTTTTTAAAGGCAAAATTATTTGTGCACATCGTTAAATCACAAATCAGGAGTGTTTGTATCGTTTTTTGTTAAGAGGGAGTGTGTGCATCTAAGTGTGTTAAAGTGTGTACCTTGCTAGCTAGGCGTTTAACTGCCCCCTCTCTCTGTCGGTGTGTGTCTGGGGTGGGGGGGCAGCTGTTGCTGCGGAGGGGACTCTGTGAGGGAGGGTTCAGCTGATTGGCTTGATGGGGATCAGCCCCCCGATCTACAAAACAAACACACAATTATCATTTATTTCACTTAAATTAAACGTATTACACACAAATCCAAATAAGCATCCCCGCGCCTTGAAGGAATAGATCACCCAAAAATGTGTATTCTCTCAAACTATAGCACTTTGTTTTTTCCATGGACCAAAAAGGACATATTTTGAAGAATGTACTGGCCACTCTTTTCCATGCCATTCCATAATGAATGGGGAACTGGAGCTTTCAAATATGAAAAAGGACGCAAAAGCACCATTTAAGTTTTAAGGTGGTCAATATGATTCATGCGCTATATGCGGAGTCTCCAAAAGTCAAATAATAGCTCAGAATCAGGAACAGACCCAGACGATATTCATTGAAAATCTAGACATCCGTTGACGAAAAGTAACAGTGACTTGTGGCCGAATCAATCTTTTGAGACATTTTATTGAATCGGTTGATTCGGTTCACAAAACCGGTCTGAGTCATTTGTTCTTGAAACTGACTTATCCAGTTCTTGAGTTCAACTAGACAAGATTATCAGAAAATAATGACGTATATTTTATGTACGTAACCCCGGATCTCTGATAACAGGTGTGAGGTATCCGTCAGTCAACAGACCAATCACAGCAGTGATAAGGGAGTCCCACCTCCTTATTTAAGACACTGCCATAGGCCCCTTCTTCATTCTCAGAAAATTTCTTCTCCGTGCAACTGCAAGGAGGGACGTGTGGTGAAATACCTCACACCTGTTATCAGAGAACCGGGGTTACGTGAGAAACCTAAAGTTATCTTTCTAACATTCGTTCGGTATCTCACTATGGGATATAGGCAACTCCTGTATTGGATTTACTGTCCAATCTACACAAACCCAATCAAATTTACAAAGAATGGATATGCAGGGAGAACAAATAACACACATGTGCTTTCAGTGTTATTGTTGTTGTTTGCTTTGAGATTGCCACCCCACACCAAGGACTGGATGAGCCAATGAAGGTTCTGTAACATCCAGTTTGTAAAATCGGACAAAAGTGTGAGGCGATGCCTAATTTGCAGCCGCACAAATGTCTTGGACTGAAATGCCCTTAAACGGTACCCAGGAGGTAGCCACGCATCCAGTAGGATGAGCTCTCAAAACCCTCCAGAGGTCGCAACCCCAGACTATTATAACTAAATATATAATAGCCTCTATTACCCAATGAGACACTGTCGTGATATAGGTCTGCCCTTATGAGAATCAGCCTCAGAAACTAAAAGCTGATTACTCTTCCTCAATGCCTTAGTTCTTTCCATGTACAAACGTAGAGTACGAACTGGACACAGAAAATTAAGCCGCTCATCCTCTGATGAGGAAAATGGCACCAGGTGAAACAGCAACAAGTCCACCAGCTTACAGCTGAACACGGAGTCGCTCACCTCAGGCACAAAGGCTGGATTAGTCTTTAGAGTCACTCTCGACAAATCCACCACATACAAGAGTGATGACCCGACAAAGCATGGAGTTCACTAACTCGCTTAACGGTCGTCAGACCTTTCGCAAAAGGTACTTGAACTCTATACTTTCAACTGGCTCAAAAGGAGGCTGAAAAATGTGTTCAGAACCAGAACTATCGGTTTTGACACACGCGGAGTGCCCCTCATAAACCTGCAAACAAGTGGGTGTTGACCCATCGTTTGAGACAATTCCCATATGACAAGTCGACATGGCAGCGAGATAAACCTTAACGGTAATAAAGGTCCAGCCTTTATCTAAAAGTTCCTGAAAAAAAAAAAGTTAAATGTCTGCCACCGAACATAAAAATGGAACAATGTGTCTGTGTGCACACCACTGCTCAAACACACTCCATTTGCGGAGCGCGTTGAGGCAGCCATCATGCTCTGAATCATTTTAATTACCCTCTGTGGTTAACCCGTTACACTCAAATTTAGCTTCTCACGGGCCAAGCCCAAAGAGCTCCTCCATCGAGGTTGGGGGGCAAGGCTGGCCGTACAAGAGTTGTATTATCTCTGCCAGCCACAGTTTCCCCGGCCAGTGCGGAGCGATCAGTATGACTGAGTGAATGTATTCTCTCACTCTTCTTAGAGTTGGAATGATCAAACTCAGTGGGGGAAACATGTATCGCGTTTGGCCACGGAAGCGGAGGAGCATCCACACCCATAGGAGCACCGTCTCTCGTCAGAGAGAAGAACAGAGGGCAATGAGCATTTTTGTGCGATGCAAAGAGATCTATGGCAGCTCGCCCGTATCTCTTCCACAGCTGACTTGCCACCTGAGGATGAAGCTTCCACTCTCTGAACAAAAGGATTTCCCCTGAACAGGAGATCCACTCCTGAATTAATCACTCCCGGAAAGAGCATTGCCCGTAATTAGAGAAAGCATGCACCACTCCACGCAATCAGCTTTTGTGCCAAGCTGTGAGGTCACATGCCCCCTTATCTGTATATGTATGCCACTGTTGTCATTTTATCTGACCTGACTAAGACATGGTGGGTTTTAAGGAACAGTGCAAAGTGCTTCATTGCTAGAAACACAGTCAGTAACTCCAGAAAGTTTATGTGCCCGTGGCATAGTAGAGCATCCCTTATGACGTCACCCTGCAATTTAATTGCCGGTGAGGACACAAGTGCTGCGCTGCTATCCAGTGCTCAAACTCTCTCATTCGCAATTGTCCCAATGGAATGACTGACGCCGTTAAGGCCATCAGACCCAATTGGCGTAGACACAGTCTGAATAAGACTTTTTTCCTCTCTGAAAAAGGGACAAACAGCTGCGAATTGATCCGATCCACTCCTCTGACAGAAACGTTCGATACAGATTGGAGTATAATCTGAGACCCAGATATATTATTTCCTGTGAGGGCACCAGACAGCTCTTTGTCTAATTTATTATGAAACCTATGTTCTCCAAATGAGCCACCAGCGCTCTCGTATCTATCTCTGCTTGCTGTCGCGATGGAGCACAGAGCAGTAGATCGTTTAGGCAAGTAGACACTCTGAGACCCGTTAATCTCAGTGGAGTTAGCGCTACTTCCACACACTTGCTGAACACTTTCTGTGCTAATGACAGTCCGAAAGACACCAGCAAAAATTAGGCTACCTAATATTCCTAACCTTAGGAAGTTTCTATATGACGGGTAAATGCCTATATGGAAATATGCATCTTTCAGATGACTGACGTAAACCAGTCTCTGGGACGAACAAATTGAGTGTGTTTTGAGCGTGAGCATTTTGAATTTGTACCTTCTTGAAGTGTTTGTTGAAGTTACGCAAATCCAGAATGGGACGGAGACCTCCTCATCTCTTGGGGATGATAGAAGACCTGGAATAGAAGCCCTGACAGCTGTCCTCCGCCGGTACAACCCTCATAGCGCTTTTACTCAGCAAAGCATGCGAGCCCACTTTCTGTGTGAACAGATAGGGGCCCGCTGTAGCGCTCGCTCACCAATGGTGCTGTGCCATCTAGCAGTGGATCTGGGGATTGGAGCTCTAAATTGGACAATTTTTGAGAGCTTTTTGTGTTTATTTTCACACATTTCTGTGCCCTCGGCCCACTACCTGGATTCACATAGAATCATTTTATTTTTGTACAAACTGTCCTCCTCTCTCTTTTCGGACCCTGTGGGTGGAGAGGGGAAATGCAAACGGAGAGGCACTAGGGGAAGTGGTGCCAACACTCTCCTTATACTCTTTTTGCAAGAGCTGCGCAACACAAAACTTAGATTTTGACTCCCCTGCCAAGTCCCCTTGGCTGGAGGGGGGGCACACTCTCTTCTTGAAGGAGTGGAACAGAGACTCTGCAAGTGCTGTTCACCCACTCTATGTCCCGAACCAGAACATTGGTTAGGACGCCTACCTTTTCTTCTTGCCCTGAGTGTTAGACAGGCGATCTTTGACAGCCACAGTCGCAAAAGAAGTCTTGCTTCTCTGCATCTTTTGTGGCAGCTGCTGGTTTCAGCTGTGCCCCTTCCTGCACTGATTGCTGGGGCAAGGTGGGGCTGGTTTGGGTCCTGAATCCAGATTGCCCACCTCTAAAATGGGTTGAGAACCCAAAAGGTGATGTCTGCGGAACTCGAGCAGTGACATTTTGGGGAAGGCAAGTTTCAAATGCTTCCCCATATTCTTCCTTAAATTGCACTGATGCTGCATCGTAGATAGCGTAGCCGTGAAAAGGGCTTTCGGTTCCACCAGGGCATCCAGGAAGTCCGTCTTCTCTCTCTCAGACAAGTCAGACAAACCAAGCCAAAGAGCCAGTTCGCCCACGATGGCGAGACCGATGCTGCAGCCACAGCTCTTGACGGCTCCTCTTGACATGCGCAGGTTGAGATCTGCAATGACGCAGATCTCTTCCCACAATGATCCGGCAACGTGCCATCAATTTGCCACCCCATCTCCTCCATTAGCTTGGCTTGATACTCTGTGAGGAGCGAGGTGGCATTAAGAGCCCTTACAGATAAGGATGAAGGTCTGTATATCTTCTGATAATTGAAGGCAGACAATCTCTCCATCAGAGTGGACAAAAAAGGCAACTTGACGATCGGGGTGGAGGTGATTCGCCACCAATGCCTTGACCGGAGGGGGTTTGGACAAAGTGAATGGTGATCAGACCTTATAGCTCCAAAAATCACATAAAGGAATCACAGTATTAATCCATATGACAGTGTTTAAATCCAGAACTTCAGAAGTGATATAATAGGTGTGGGTGAAAATCACGTGTGGTTCCTGTTTAGTTTCACCTTCACATCTGAAAGTGAAAGTTAAAGTGGAGATTTAAAGTAAAAAAAGGACTAAAATATTGTTCTGTTTCTCAACCACACCTATCATATCGCTTCAGGAGACACAGATTTCACCAGTTCAGCCATATGGATTACTTCTATGTTTCCATTATGTGATTTTTGGAGCTACAATGGTCTGATCACCATTCACTTGCATTGAATGGACCTACAGAGCTGATATGTTCTTTTAAAAATCTTTGTTGTGTTCTGCTGACGAAAATCATACACATCTGGGATGGCATAAGGGTGAGTAAATGACGAGAGAATTTTCCTTTTTGGGTGAACGATCCCTTCAAAGTGTTTTCTCTTCTGTAAGAATAATTGTTATGTGAAATGCATGCAAAGGGAAGTCTTACTCTGTGGTGTAGCATCAGGACTGTTAGAAGCGATCTGTCTCATTCGTCCACCATGACAGCTGAGAGCCACCAGCCGTGAGATCACCGCAGTCTTCCCAAAACCGACGTTGCCCACAATGACGACCCCTCTACCCTCACCGAACTCTCCTCCCCCCGTCAGGACCTGCTCCAGACGCGGGAACAGCCAATCACGGCCCACAAACACTGTGTCCATTGATACACTGGGCACCTCAAACAGCAGAGGTTTGAGCATGATATCCACTGGTTTGTAGGGTGCGAGACGAGCTGCAGGATTCAACCAAGACAGGCGTTAAAATAAAGTGTTCAATACACATACACTAAAATCAAACTAATGATCTGTTAAGCATTATCTAAAATGTTTAAATATTACTTATTAAAAAAAGGTTTATCAAGTGTTATCAATGAAAGTACAATACAAGTTTAAACTCTTCAAGAATGCTTTTCTGTTCAACAAGGTAAAGAAAGTTTGGATCTTGTTTGGTGGTGCGAAGGGATTGGTCAGCAGCACCTTTAGTTTCTTGACTGCGGCCCCCTGTATGAGCTCCATGCCAGGGCAAACGCATGGAGGAGCGCTGGGGAGCATTTCTCTGTTCATCCAGGTACCGCAGCTCCTCCAGTTTAGTACTGCTGGTAGCTACAGGAAGAAAGAGAGAGAGAGAGAGAGAGAGAGAGAGAGAGAGAGAGAGCGCAGAGTCTTTTAGGCTCATATTTGGCTCAGAGACAACATAGAGATTACGTGCCACCTTTGTGATCTCTGTGAACAGCAAATACAATCTGCTGCAGAGTGTGGAGGAACATGTGTACCTCATTCATCCATTACGCACAGGCACAAATGGGGGGGGGAAATTCCCCAAGCATAAATTGTGTCCGCTGATAGTGTCATTTATTTGCACACATTGACTGTGTTGTTTAAGCACCCAATTCACGAAAATCATTGTGCAAATCATGTAATGGCGCAAAGTTCTAATCTGCATAAATTATTCGAGTATTACTTTTATTCTCTAAATGGATTCAAAAGCCTTAAATTACTGGAATTGATTAAAATCCACACCAATATTTAGAGTGATGCAGAGTGATGCAAATAGTGAGGCGTCTCAGTGCAGTTATACTAAATATTCGCACTCTTAGAACTCTGCTTGACCAATAAAATGTCGGAATGAACTGTTGAGAACTACAGCACCACTCCACCACTATAATCTACTCACCAAAACCAGCTCTTTAAACTGTGTGGCGCTATTTCTGCACATTTAGGGCGCCTTAATGGGATTGTGGGTGTTTAGTAAAGACGTTTGTGCTGAAATCCGGCATGCATATCAGGGCTTTTCCTGGGTCAAAAATGGTCTTCGGTGGTGGCAGACGTACACGTTTAGCACAATGCAGTTTTTTTATTTGTAACTGTAATTAATAATCAAGACGTGTTGTGGCATTTCATGTTTGTAATGAATATTATTTATTTTTGATCATCTGAGCATCTAGAAACTTCTGATTCAGAGTTTTTGTACTTTAAGGTGCTGTGGGAAATCAAACTAATTTAACAACTCATCTCTATAGGCCAAGTTATAATGTTTATGATTTGGGACGGTGCTTCTATAGTAAACATGTTTGTTTCCTTCTCCATAACAGATCTTGCTTTTTCTTTGATCGGACTCTAACGATTTAGGAATCATTTTGATTTTGGGAATATCTGAAGGCAAACCAATGGCCGGATTCATGAAAATGGGATTAAAGGGCCCATTCATGATTAATGGGCTTAGGATAAAATCAAAAATTGTCTAATACAACAAATTCAATACTTCAATGCTGTTTAATAGTAACGATAAATTCTGAGTGACTCCAGCCAGGTCTCCAAAGCAAACAAATTGGTCTGGTTGCTAGGAAGGGTAGAGTCACATGGGGTAACCTCCTTGTGGTTACGATTACTGGTTCTCACTCTCAGTGGGGCATGGTGAGTTGAGCGCGGATGCCACGGAGCGTGAAGCCTCCACACGTTCTATATCTCCGCGGTAATGCACTCAACAAGCCACGATATAAGATGCGCAGATTGACGGTCTCAGACGCCGAGTCAACTGAGACTCGTCCTCCGCCACCCGGATTGAGGCGAGTCACTCCACCACCACGAGGACTTAGAGCGCATTGGGAACTGGGCATTCCAAATTGGGGAGAAAATAATAAAAAATACAAATAGTAATGATAAATGTATCTATCCAGGAAAAACCCTGCATAAATACCGTTAAATGAAACTCAAAACAAGAATTATTTACAGACACAGAGACACAGCAGGCTTATTTAACCCATCACCCAGGCAGCTCATAATTCATCAATTTGATTTAATCCATCAGTCACTCATTTCATTCATCTTTTTTTTGCCCACCACACCCCTCCCTCTCTTACTGTTCATCCCGGTACAATCCAGCCCCATAATCTAATCTGCTTGAAACCCATAATCTCTGCAGACTGGCATAAACACACAGATCAGGGTTGTCGTTTGTCACGTTGCATTTGTTTGTGAACAGACATAAATGCACTATGAAAAGGGAAAATCTTCTAAACTCAAACACCCCAAACATCATGATCCAGCCCTTTGATGCTACAAAGATATAAATACATTAACTTTCATCATCACTCTGTTTAAGACTAAAAAACACCACAGATAGGCACATGGCGAGACGGTTTGCTTTGTTGGAGTCGTTCTGTATATCTGACTGTACGTTCCCAATTCAGCTTTACAGCAAGAGGAAATCAAAGCCACACATTTGCAAAGCTTTCCATGCACCTCAGGAATAAAGGCAGCCAGGCAGTACAGCGAAACCGTCTTTTCTCTTCCGGTACATGCCACTATGTCAAGGAGCCCAGCGACAAGCTCATTCTAACACAGTCATTGAAAACACACACATACAGTACACACAGCTGTGAGGAGACAGCTTGATCCCCAGTTGAGTTCTCAAATAGTCACACTGTGTCAGCTTGCTCAAAACCTTTATACTGCAGATGACATGTGCAGCTAGCTTGAAAGGCATATCAACACACACACACACACATAGATCCATAAATCATTTTCTGCCTTACGAGAAAAAAAAAAGCAGTCTTGAAACTAGGGCTGGGTGATATGACCATATATATAATGGAGACAATATAAAGTGTCAATTGATCGAGATTTTGCTATATTGTATATATCACAATACGTAAACATCCATGTGTGCGGCGTGTGTGTATCTTTCAGCGGGCGGGGCTTCATGTGAGACTGAGAGAACTGAAGAGACATGGACAGGGTTTTTCAGGCACAGAAAATTTAGATGAAATTCAGCTAATTTTATGACATTTGCCTTGCATTCAGTGCTACATTTGGTTGTAATCTGACATGCATCGGTTTCATGCTAGCCTTTTCTGTATGGAGTTATATTAGTGCCACAATTCTGCACGCACAAAATTATATTTTGAGCGCACAAAAATGCGCAAAGATGATATTTTGAGCATGAAAAAATTTATTTTGCACGCAGAGTGGGTAGGAGTAGAAAGCAAAATGTAAGAATTCTGAGCAAATTCACATTCAAATAAACATTATTCTTAGAGCAAAATTTCGTTTGCTCTAAATGAATTCATCTTTATAAGAAGATACACAGATTTACAGTTCAAGCGTGTGCAAAATAACTTTTAGTGCGCTCAAAATTTCATCTTGCGCATGCAGAATTGTGGCATATATATAGCTCCATATATCTGGAGCACGTAAATGCAGCAGGCTTCCCGATATTTGTGCTCCAGCACAGAGCGTGATCACTCGCGTTGAAGACTTACGTGATCCATTTGAAGTTTTTGTTTTACCTTAATGCGCTATCAACAGCTAGACAGCTCAACAGTCTAACCACCACTGACAAGGACACCAACACTGTAATGTGCCAAATATAGGGTTTTTAAACTTAACATTACCAACTTCACTAAAATTATGTTCGAAACAAACCGGACATGTTTGCCTTCAGATATTCATATATTCTCTATTTATATACTTAAATCATTAAAGGGACAGTTCACCCAAAAATTTAAATTCTCTCATCATTTACCTACCCTCATGTCATAGCAGATGTGTTTGACTTTCTTTCTTCAGCAGAACAAAAACAAAGATGTTTAGAAGAATATCTGTGCTCTGTAGGTCTATAGAATGCAAATGAATAGTGATCAGACCTTTGAAGCTCCAAAAATCACACAAATTAATCCACCTGACTCCAGTGGTAAAATCAATTTATAATATAATAAGTGTGGGTGAGAAACAGAACAATATTTAAGTCCCTTTTTACTCTAAATCTCCACTTTAACTTTAACTTTCAGATGTGAAAGTGAAACTAAACAGGCACCACATGACTTTCAGATGTAAAAGTGAAAGTGGAGATTTGAAGTAAAAAAAAAAAAGGTTTTTAATTTGAATTTGTTTCTTACCCACACCTATCATAATGCTTCTGAAGATATAGATTTAGCCACTGGAGTTTTATGGATTACTTCTCTGTCCTTAATGTGATTTTTGTAGCTTCAAACTTTTGGCACCCATTCACTTTCATTATATGGACCTACAGAGCTGAAATATTCTAAAAAATGTTTGTTGTGTTGAAAAAGTCATACACATCTGGGAAGGCCAGTTTATAATAATAATAATAATTACAATCAACGACAAATCAGACTGAAATGTGTCATAATGTGACATTTTGCAGTATGGCAGTGTTGATGTAAAAGTGTGTTTTTTATTTATTATTTTTTCACTTTGACTATGTTTATCAAGTTACGAATAAAGCGAAACTTATCAAAGAGGAATTCATTTTTATTTATATATTTAAATCCACTAACTTTACATTAAAATATGGTTATTTAATATATAAACCAATTGGATTTTCCAGGAAAAAATACTATACTGTGATATATATCTTTATTGTGATATACAATTTTTCGTATCGTTATTTAATATTTTTGTAAAATAGCCCACCCTTACTTGAAACTACTTCAAGAATACAGTGGCAAGAATCAAGTATACAGCCTAAATACAGTATTCTTTGTAATACAGTTTCTTTCTTTGAATATAGATTGTACAGATTAAAAACCCTGATATCAGGGGGTCTGATTGAAAACACAACTGGAATCCTGAGACTCAATTCATTACTCACCTGCCACTGAATTTGGGCGTGGCATAATCAAAGAAGTGCTGTGGTACATGATTGGTCCATCCACAGGGGAAGTTCCGATTGACCCCGCCCCTCCGGTAGTGCCTGTATTGGCCTGGTCTTTGCTAGATATCGCCGGCTCCTCCTGAGTGAAGGGAGCGCAGGGCGGATGAGAGCCATACCCGCTCTCGCCTCTTAAACCTACACTGCCATCTTTCGCCCACTCCAGACTAGAGCCACAGCGCTCTTCATTCTCACTGGAACTGGTGACTGTCGCTGCAGAAGAGAGAGAGAGAGAGAGAGAGAGAGAAAGAGAGAGAGAGAGAGAGAGATGAAGGTGAAAGAGGTGTGGGGGGAGGGGCCAGATTTATGAGAAGGACACAGGAGGAGATGAAGACACAAAGGACAAAACAGCACATCGCTCAAAAGAAAACAAGATTTAACTATCAAAGGAGAGTTTAACAAACACTGATCTCATTAAGTGTGATGCCATTAAATAGGACTGATTAAAGTAATTGCTATCAGGTATTTTACTTCTATGCAGTAGTCTTTGACCATTCTTTACCGCAAACAAACAGAAAAACAATCCAGGGCTTTAAAAAAATCCACTGATGTCCTACTTCAAGAAACCTCCGGCAGACCTCAAATAAAGACACAACGCTGTCCCAGTTTTGAAAGAGCGTATCTAAGACTCATGAGCATTACCAGCTCAGGCCAATAAAACACTCAGGATAGTTAACAGACAATAACAGCTTTGATAAGTGGGTGTCAGGAAGCCCCGGTTCTCAGTTCCTCTCTCACGTATGCTCGTTTTGTCATTATTTGGAGTTGTAGTGAATTCAGTAGTGCATACTTTCATCCCTCTGTCAGCATCTCCAAATGTGCATTAACAGCATTACAGCTGGAGGGAGTGAAACCAACCCCTTCAGAACTCTCTGACATAATTGGTAAAGTTGTAAATGCAAATAAAGACAGAGGGAGGGAACTTGATTGAGACCCCCAATTTACATTTCACTTTCCACTATTAAATCATGCAACACGAAGCTTTGATCAACCCTAATCACAATTCAGTGTGCAAATACTGCAATGACATCAACGCTGGCAACTTACATTCTATCAGCGCAAGATATACAAACTTTAGTTTCACATTTCTAAAAAACTAAAGTATTGTTTATAAAAAGCAAAAAAGTGATTGCAAAGGTAGAGGAGCTGTAGGTGGGGTGAGGAGCCACAGGAAAGGGTTAAACTCCCACACTCGCTCACTCGCACACTCGCTCACTCGCACGCAATCGTACACTCACTCCCACACTCGCTCACTCGCACGCAATCGTACACTCACTCCCACACTCGCACGCAATCATACACTCCCTCCCACACTCGCTCGCACTCGTACACTCCCTCCCACACTCGCTCGCACTCGTACACTCCCTCCCACACTCGCTCGCACTCGTACACTCACTCCCACACTCGCACACACTTGTACACTCACTCCCACACTTCCACACTCGCACACAATCGTACACTCACTCCCACACTCACTTACTCGCACGCAATCGTACACTCACTCCCACACTCGCTCGCACTCGTACACTCACTGGCACGCAATCGTACACTCACTCCCACACTCGCTCGCACTCGTACACTCACTCGCACACACTCGTACACTCACTCCCACACACTCGTACACTCACTCCCACACACTCGTACACTCACTCCCACACTCGGACACAATCGTACACTCACTCCCACACTTGCTCGCACTCGTACACTCACTACCACACTCGCTCACTCACACGCGCTCGTACACTCACTCGCACACTCGCTCGCACGCACGCACTCGCACACTCACTCCCACACTCGCCCGCACTCGTACAATCACACTCACACACTCCCACACACTCGCTCGCACGCACTCGCACACTGACTTGCGTGCACTCGCACGCACGCACACTCACTCGCACGCACTCGTACACTCACTCCCACACTCGCACACACTCGTACACTCACTCCCACACTCGCTCACTCGCACGTGCTCGTACACTCACTCGCACACTCGCTCGCACTTGTACAATCACTTGCACGCACTCGCACACTCACTCCCACACTCGCTCACTCGCACTCGCACACTCACTCCCACACACTCGCTCACACGCACTCGCACACTGACTCGCGCGCACTCGCACGCACACACACTCGCACACTCACTCTCTCACACACACACACACACACACACACACACACACACACACACACACACACACACACAGGTTCAGAATAGTAGTGGGAAGACATCCCGGCTCATTCCAACTCTCATTCCACTTCCCTGTTCCGTTTATTTCGGCGAAATAACAACAGGAGTACCGCATGAACGTATACAATCGGAACAGACTGAAGAAGGATGTGATTCATGAAGTAACTTTGCCCTGTGAAAAATTCACTTAAAAATTCACTTTCTTGTAAGATGCTTTATGAAATTACACATTATGAAAGGGCGCTGATTATGGCACTGATTGTTACCTATGATGCCGCTGTCCTTGCTCTCCAGGGTAGAGCTGGGTGTGGTGATAATGGTGGAGGCGGAGGTAGTGCAGGAGCTGGAGCAGATGACAGGGGCCCTGCTGCTGGAGGTGCTCTCAGGTAAGGTGGAGCAGGGGCTCTCAGCACTGGGAGACGCCATACTGTTATTCAAAGTGGAGCAGGGACTCTCGCCTTGACTGGACACTACACTCTACAGACAGAGAAAGAATAAGAATGAGAAAGAGGAAGGGGGTGTGATGGGGTGGATAAGAAGCAAATAGAAAAAATAGAAACAAACATAGCATGAAGAAAAACATGGGACAGAGGAGGAAAAGCATAAAAAGGGGGAGAGGAGATAAAGTGATAGGTTGAAACAGTTAAAACTCGACTCTTATGTCCATTTAAGTGCAAGGACAAAAACACTCCAACCATCACACAGATCTGCATTTTACCATTGTTTACACTGCCAATAATTGACTTCGGGGCAGGTTTGTTTTTAGGCACAGGTGAACTAGGCGGTCGCCAAGGGGTATTATGCAGGGCTGGACTGGTAATCTGGCATACCGGGCATTTTTCTGGTGTGCCGACGCACTTTTGGACTGATCGGGGGCATAATGGCCATCGGGAGAAGAGCGGGCCAGTGGTTCGGCCATGAAACGTGCCGCGACAAGCAACAATGTGCTAAGCAAAACGAACCACAAAACTGCGCCGCGATATGCAGAAAAGGACAGTGAACACCCCCCTGCTCAACAATATTTAACATACTTAACCCAGGGTACATGATAATTCTGGGTTATTTTATTCCTACCAGGTTTAGTAACTAATCCTAGGAATTTATGCCCTGCGGTTTCACACAGTACATTTGTAAAACCTGGTTTTACATACTTATTTGTACAGTTAGAAGGTCAATAACTTTGATTGGACAAATACAGCTCGCAACCACCATTTATAACTGCTTATCTATGGAAAGCCGTGAAAAAGCAGCATGCAAACCCATTTGTCTTCCGTCTTCTGAAACATACCATGAAAACACAGAAAACCAACTCTTGTCTCTTCATAAGTACAGTTAATGCATTTGCCATCACTGTTCAATGTTTTTTAATGGTTTCCATAAGACAGTGACAGCGCGTGAAAGTGTTTTTATCAGCACAATCCGCATGAATACTTAAAGTAACAGTTCACCTAAAAATTACAATTCTTTCATTTACTCACCCTTATGTCATCCCAGATGTGTATGACTTTATTTCTTCTGCAGAACACAAATTAAGATTTTTAGAAGAATTTCTCAGCTCTGTTGGTCCTTACAATGCAAGTGAATGGGTGCCAACTTTTTGAAGCTCCAAAAGCACATTAGGGCAGCATTATAGCAATCCATAAGACTCCAGTGGTTAAATTAATATCATCAGAAGTGATACAATAAGTGTGGGTGAGAAACAGATCAATCTTTAAGTCCTTTTTTAGACTTTTAGAAATCTCCAATTTCATTCACATCCTTCTTCTTCTGTTTTTGGCTATTCCCAATCTTCGTGGAATTTATAGTAAAAATGATTTAAATATTGATCTATTTCTCACCCAGTTCTAGCATCTCACTTCTGAAGATTTAGATATAAACACTGGAGCATTTCTATCCTGCCTTTATGTGATTTGTGGTGCTTCAAAATGTTGGTACCCATTCACTTACATTGTATGGACCCACAGAGCTGAAACATTCTTTGAAAAATGCTCATTTGAGTTCTGCAGAAGAATATTAGACATATCTAGGATGGCATGAGGGTGATTAATTCATGGTGCAGGGTTAAAAGCGGTGCTTACCCAGAGTTAAAAGTGACTCAAGTTTCAAAAAAGAAAATCAAGTTTCACCCAACATTTTGTTCTCGTTGAGAATTACGCAAGTAAAACAGGTTGTGAATACCATTTCATGTTGACTTTAACAAGATCAAAAGAGCTAAATGAAGAGATTAGCCCTAGAAAAAGTATAATGAATGTTGGGAATGAGAAATATGTGTAATCCACCTGCCGAATATCTGGAGGAAGCACTTACAGAATATAAACCAACAGAACCAAGATATTGACTGCTGTTTTCATACGGAGTACATCAAAGCCTATATACCACTGTCCTATCCTCTTACCTCTCTCTGCATTCTATATGGGTCAGGGAGAGTGATGGTGTGTGTGTGTGTGTGTGTGTGTGTGTGTGTGTGTATATATAATCATTGTACCAGAGCCCTAGACCCCAGAGAACTGTTGCCTACCAGCAGTTCACCAATCGGCCCACAAAATCAGAATGGTAAAAAAATCAGCAACGAGTTTGTGGGCACGTTTGCACCGTTGCCTGATCTGCAGAATTCCTTTAGTCAATCTGCCGGTACACCAGCATGCGCAGATTTGACCAGCCGTAACTCACGGCCACTGATAGGTACGCACACGCTGCACACGTGGCTATTTGCATATCGAGATATAGCAAAATCTCTATCAGTTGATACTTTATATTGTCGCCATTATATATATCGTCATATTGCTCGGCCCTACATTCCAACATCATTTGTCTTCCCAGGGACAAAGTGTATTATTCACCATCAGCAACATCTCAGGCTGCCTCTCTCCACCTCAAAACAGCTTCTTTCTCTTTATAAAGCATCTGTGTGTGTATGCTTACATCACCAAACATACAGAAGCCAGCATCAATACGTAATAGATCATGTAGAAAAGCCAAGAGAGCAGATATGCACTAGAATAACAGAGCTTGTTTTTTTTTTTTTTTTTTTGTAAATCCAAAGAAGGATGTGAATCATTTGTGATTAAACATAAATGATGAAGAATATTTGTGGATAAATTCTGCAGTATGAAACATGAGCCAAGAACAACCACACGACATAAAAAACGCTGTGTAAGCCTCTTCAGAGTGACTAAGATCCTAGATACAAAGCTCAAAACCTCTGGACGATGTACACACACACACACACACACACACACACACACACACACACACACACACACACACACCGCATCCTTGATCCAAAACATTGCTTGAAATGTTAGGAGCTGATTTGACCACCATGGAAATACCAAGACATGAAAGAAATCGAAAAAAGAACTTAGCTAAACGAAGATCAAAGTTTGTCTTTGTGCACATCGGGAACATATATTATAGCTATGTAATGGAAAACAAAATGAAGCAAGAGTCTTAAGACATGAATCAAAGGGTCCTGCTCCAACAGACAGACTTTCAGATAGAAGTCTAACACTCTCAAGACGCAGCTCTTCCTACAGTGTGTTTGGAGTGAATGTCTGATTCTGATCTCCAATAATGTCATCAATCTCTCAGCTTAGATCACCCGACAGAATCAGAAAAGGATAGAACAAAACATCGGCATGCTTTTTCCTCTTTTTGAAGGATGTTACCTGCAACCTGATCTCACAGTGAAAATGTGACTCTATATATATATTTTGCTAAGCTTGTTATACATGGTACAATTCCCTGCAGTTTCCAGGTGAAATGAACACTAGAGGCGCTACACCAACGGTGTGTTTTATAACTCAAATCATGACTTTAATCACTGATTATTCATTTATAAATAGTTGTTTTTCTCTCTTTGACTCAGACGCTGCTCTTTAATGATATCAACACACGTTTACTCTAAAGCATTTTTTGAAAAACGACACATTTTAATGCTTGTATTACAAACCCACCTTGAAGTTCCTCTAGCTCACGTCCAGTTGCGGTCGACCACGTTGCCAGTACGCTGCTGTAGGTCTACAGGCTTTCGAAAATCATTCACAAATTTCCCACCATCGTTGCTTCTTGAGGGCCACTTCTTTTGCTTCTGCTGGAGTGGTTCTTCGATTTATCAGATCTTCTTCAATTTGCTTCGCCCACGTTTTCTTTGGCGCTTTTCGTTGTACTTTCCAGCCATCGGGGCGCGATCTCCAGAGGGGCCGGTAAGGAAGGCGGTGCGGGTTCATGCGGCGCACGTGACCAAACCACCGCAATCTGCGCTTTTAGACTCCCTCGGATATGGTTGGTTGGTCGCTGCAACGCTCTCTGATGGTTTCATTGCATATTTTGTCCCTGATTGTAATTCCTAAAACTAGATGCAAGCAATGCATTTGGAAAATGATATGCTTTTTCAATTCTGCCTGGAGAAGCATCCATGATTCTGCACCATATAACAACACAGATAGTACCAATGATCGGTATATGCACATTTTGGTAGCAATGTTGACATTTCTTTTACGGCATAGACACCATGTCAGAGATCCGAAGGATGCTGCTGCTGCTTGTCCGGATCTATTGGCAATATCAGCAATTTTCTGTTCTTGTACAATGTATAATCAAGGTATACTGTCACTTGTGATCCATCCGTCATGAGCACTTTGGTTTTCTTGCCGTTGATGGTTAAGCCATATGGGTAAGCCTCTCTCTTGATATCAGTACAGACCCACCTACATATAGCTCACCTGATAGAGGGTTGGACTGTGGGTCGGAGGACCACGGTTCAAGTCCAGCATTGAACTCATTTGGACATGTTTAGGTTTAGGCGTTGATTTGGTAATTATGTCTTAGACATCTCATTTATATTTTAAAACACTATTGATTAGCTTCAGGCAAAAGTTTAAGGTAAGGGAGGTATGTTTTAAAAATGTCCATCTAAAATTCACCTTAAAACCGCGTCTGAATTTGACACCATTTTACTCGCTTTTGGCGCCCCCAGATGGACATTTCAATGGAAACCTGCAGCCAAACGTGTTATACAGCACGTACATTTTGAAAATGAAAAAATGCTGTCACGTTCACGTAAATGTCATGAGATCAGGCTGGTTATCTGCCTGGTATTTCATGGTCTGTTCTATTCTATTCTGTACATCTATGCAGACAGCAAACAGACCGTGGATTTGTATCAGAATGCCTATAAACATGCTGTCTGTGTATGTTTGTGCATGTGTTTGGTTGTTTAGACCTGTAGGGTTCATGTTTACCTGTTTCTCCTCCATGTTTGTTTGTGATGAGGTGGGGATGGCGTCTCCCAGCAGGAAGCCCAACCGTGTCATGAGCTCCTGGACAGCCGGGGAGGAGCCAGACTCAGCCGGCGAGAGAAGCTCTGCACACACACACACACACACACACACACACACACACACACACACACACACACACACACACACACACACAGAGAGGACACAGAGAGGACACACGCATTTAAAGGTTAGGACAGGATGCACACAAAAAGCCCACACCCAACTGCAGGTATACAGACACACACACATAAAAGAAGCATATACACACACACACATACAAACAACTAACTCTTTACTGTACAACCACGTGCATGCCAACACACAGGTCCATTCAACATTCAGTCTAATTACAAGATGACATATTCAACAACACTATGCCTCAAACGAAACCAGGACGAAGCGCAAATCTGTCCCAACTCACCAAGATCCAAAGGACTGGTGTGGCACTTCCTGTGCTCTCCTCTCTTCTCACTGCCTTTCACAGGCTCCTCTGCTCTCTCGCAATCTCCATCCGTCCCTCTCCCTTGCAACTGTTCTCTCTCTTATAGTCTCAATCCCTCCCTCTCTGTTGCCCTGTATCTCTCTCTATTTTACAGCATACAGTCTTTACAGCGCTCTGCACAGCTTCAGACAGCCTGGGTTTGCTATGCAGTTGCTGTGATAACCAAGTTACCATCAGTAATTCAGAAGCTGTGTGTGTGTGTGTGTGTGTGTGTGTGTGTGTAAGAGCGTGCGAGAGAGAGAGGACAGGATGTGAATCTGAATGAGCAGAGATCTCACTTGTTGTAATCACTGGGCCATCTCTCAGTCTCAGAGTATGATTGACTAGATATACACACACACACACACACACACACACACACACGCACATAAATTCATCCTCTCCCCTTCTCACATGACCCGTCACCTTCCTGAAATTCACAGCCTGATCTCATAAAAATAATGTGACTGTGGCAACATTTTTGTTCAATTAAATTACGTGGATTATTACACGTATCACCGGCAGTTCTGATATGTCCACTGTGTGGCACTAAAATAGAGTTAAATATTTTCTCAAACAGATGAGGATTTTAAGGTTATTGTGCAATAGCAGAGCAGGATCTTTATCAAATTGTACATCAGTTGAAACATCCAGCTGCTCCTTTAAGAATTTTCAAGGAAGTTATTGGGACATTAGGCCCTTCTGTGCTGTCTATAGTAAATAGCTCATTCGTGTCAGGATGTGTCCCGGAGGAATGAAAGACTGACATCCGCTCAACCGCTTCTGAAGAAGCCTTTGGTTGCTAATCTCAAAATTACATTTCATCTCAAAAATAATAGAGAAAGCTGTAGCTATGCAACTGTTGAAGGTAGTTTGAGAAATTGCTGTTAGATTTTAGAGAATATCACAGTCATAAGAATTCCTTCTTATGACCAATGATTTATTGATGGTGGAGGACATTAGAGAGTGCTTCAATTTAGCGTTGCTTGATTTAACAGCGGCGTTTGATACAGTTCATCATTCAGTTTTAATTGATACACTGAAGAGATTGGTGGGAATATCTGAAATGGCTTTAGATTGGTTTGTTTGGTTTGTCAAATAAGGACATTTGTATTGTCTGTTGCAGATGACATGTCCTCCTCTTCAAAAATAAATTGTGGTGTTCCGCAAGGATCACTGTTAGGGCCAACATT
Source organism: Moxostoma hubbsi (assembly GCA_032164185.1). NCBI lineage: Eukaryota > Metazoa > Chordata > Actinopteri > Cypriniformes > Catostomidae > Moxostoma > Moxostoma hubbsi. The sequence continues at coordinate 3,250,199 of JAVLUX010000017.1, read as the reverse complement.
GTTTTCTCTATATATGCTACCTCTTGGTTCTGTGATTTAAAAAGCACAACTTATATTTTCATTGCTATGCAGATGACCTACAGTTATACTTGTTGTTGAATCCCAATGATCTGTCTATTTGAATTGTTCTTCACGTGTGTATAGCAGATATAGTGCATGCTTACGTAATTAAAAGCAATAGTAAAAGTGACACTTACTTTAGCAATCACGACTAAATAGATATTTAAACCAATTTGAATTCTCAACAGCAGTTTACAATTTACACGCACAATTACACACATTAAATGTAAACTACACAGTGTGACATATTTACACAATTATGAGATGTAAATAAGCAATGCAGCATCCCTTAGGGCAACATGCCACTGTTCATTACCATACTACACCCTGTCAGCAATACATTACCTCCTTCTGCCTTTAACCCCTCCATCATTCTCTCTCCATCTATCGCCTGTTAACATCTCCTACCATCAGGCTGGCTATACACACATCATTTCATGATAGATTGATTGCTTTAAACTGACTGCAGATTTTGCATTTAAACCTCCAGCAAAACCATTCCTTAATAGAATGTTCATTAAATATTTATTAGCACGCAATGAAATGTGCCATAGAATGTGTTTCCGAATTAAACATCATTATTCAGCATGTATGTAGAGAGTGAGACGGGGGAAATGAGTGTGGATTGTTTCTGAACGCGTTTGCGGTAGTCCAGAAGTCTGCAGCCAGATCACCTCTCTGCTGGTCGCGCACGCACGCACACACGCACACACGCACGCACGCACGCACACAGACACACAGATAACGGTGCCTGCACATTTTGGCAGTTCAAATGTCTAGAAGTCTAGTAGCACTTGTGTTCGTGTGTGTGTGTGTGTGTGTGTGTGTGTGTGTGTACTTGTGAAAATCCCTTTAGAACTCTTGCCAGATTCCTTCCTGATTGTTTGAGTGAGCTACATATATCCAAAGTCTTTTCAAAGTGTGATGCAAGACAAATGGAATAAACCGGAGCAATTCATGTGATTTCATTCACTTACAAGCAGCAACACTATAAAACTACTCTATTGCATCCGTTACTTGAATATAAATTGAGAACTGCACTGTTTATATGGCAAATAATCAAAAATTGGTGTAATTTAGAAATATAAGCGCTCTTTGTTTCTTCCTGTCCCACCATATCTCTTCATTTCCTCCTTCAGATATCCAAGTCTCTATTTCTGCCCATCTCCCAGACAGTGAATCAGCCTTGAACTCACTCGTCTCATTTGGCCCCTGTCGTTTTCATTTTCTACACGCTGAAATCTATTTGCATGCTAAAAAGCTCCGGAGCACCATCCCCCCTACTTTCCATCCACACTTCCATCTCCTCTCCATCTCTTCTGATCAGACGGTCACTTTCTTCCATATACAGATTATGAAATGAAGGAAATACCTTCTGAGTACACATGCACGGTGCGACCGATGAAAAGAAGTGTGGAAAGAGTTTGTGCTTGTCTGTGTGAGACAGAGAAAGACTGAGAAAACGAGTAAGAGGCAGAAAAGGATAGAGAGATGAGAGAAAGAGAGATGCATCTTGTATGGAGGAGTGTGAAATAAAGGGGGAGGTGGAGAAGAGGACGACGGACAGAGAGCAAGAGAGAGAGAGAGAGAGAGAGAGAGAGAGAGAAGAGATATGAGAGATGGTGGAGTTCAGGAGTTCTACAGATTCATCTGCTAGCACAGTTTCTGTCACCTGTTAGTTACGTTAAGTTTAATAAACAATGCTTTAATTAAATGCAAATGGAAAGAATAAGAGTGTTATTAAAATGTCTTTCAAATATGCATAGTTCTGGTCCTAGATGTTAATAAACGCTAAAATACATAATGAAGTAACAGTATTACTGGCGATCATTTACAAGTAGACACTTGCCGATATTCAATTATACATATATATATATATTATCCCCTTTTCTCCCAATTTGGAATGCACAATTCCCACTACTTAGTAGGACCTCATGGTGGCGTAGTGACTCGCCTCAATCCGGGTGCTGGAGGACAAGTCTCAGTTGCCTCCACTTCTGAGACGGTCAATCCGTGCATCTTTTCACGTGACTCGTTGTGCATGACACCGCAGAGACTCACAGCATGTGGAGACTCATGCTACTCTCCACGATCCACACACAACTCACCACACGCCCCATTGAGAGAACCACTAATCACCACCACGAGGAGGTTACCCCATGTGACTCTACCCTCCCTAGCAACCGGGCCAATTTGGTTACTTAGGGCACCTGGCTGGAGTCACTCAGCACACCCTGGATTCGAACTCGCAACTCCAGGGGTGGTAATCAGCATCAATACTAGCTGAGCTACTCTGACCCCCTCAACATGTACAATATTGTTATCTTGAGCACTTCAAAATACAGTGAAAATTTCTAATTGTCTCTATTTTTCTAAATGCACTGTAGCATTTCCATCAATAAATCAACATGCCCAAAACTCAACTCCAAAAATTCACGTTTCTTTTTCAATTAAACTTTTCCCTCAAAATATTACCATTGTTGTTACTTGTTCATTTGCAATTAAAATTAACTGTAATAAATGAGATAAATGCAAAATAGAAGCAATGGAAGCCATGATGTCTATTTGAATCTTATATGTTTGGATCTTTGGAAAGTTACTTTCTTTCTGATCTTTACATTTAAAAAGTACAAAACAAGTAACTAAATCTTGTAATTAAGAACAATAATAAAGTTTATTTATCTTCCAACCCGTTTTGTAATTCAATACAATACCGTTGCAATACCGTATACCGTGATAAAAGCTTCAGCAATGTTAAAATTTGATACCGTCACCATCCCCATTTAGAAAGATGATACTTCATCAATTTCCTAATAAAACAATGTTTTAAATGAAAATGTGTTTTGCCATTGTTCAGCCTTGCAATGCTATTGGATGCTATTAGATTTTGTAAATAGGCCTGTTCACCCGGCCGTGAACTCACACAACCTGCAAACTTGCCTTGGAGCACATCATCTTGTTTTACTGGACTGGATAAATCAACATTCAAGTGAGTAAAATGCCTAAAATATTTAAGGGTAGCAAAATGTGCCTGTGCAGCTTGCACATTACATGGATGAATTGGACTTTTCACCTGGTCTATGTGAAAAAAACACTAATAGAAACACTATTTTTGATCATTCACAAGTTTAAAATGTCTTCTTGTTACCATTTTGAGTTTCAATGACAATTTAATGATTATTAAATGATAAATTCAAGTTGAATAAAGGAATAAAGTATTTCTGTGAGAATTTGAAAGTTTTTGTGTAGCAATATTTGAAACTATCTGCATCTTATCATTTATTAAATATACTTTACTGGTCATGTTTTCTTTTCTGGGCGTTGCTTGTTTGCCCAAATATCGGCTTGCTTCATGAGGGACAGGTGATAATGTTCTGGAATGTGGGGGGTATAAGTTCAATTAGCATGATGAGTAGAGGGCACAATAAGCTAGCCAGACAGTATTGTGTGAATTCTGTGGAATGGGTCAATTCTTTAAAACATGCAAGTATGATTGGGATTGATTTGCATCGAGATTATTTAGCCTGGAAACTAATCAGTGATTTTCTTTTTCCATTTCAGAATGCCACCAGCCAGGAAAGACCGTCTTATCTGTGGAAACAGTGACTTTGAGAAGTGCAATGTCCGCCTCTGCTTCTCGGAGGACAAGATCTGCCTTTGGGACAATCATAATTGAACACGGCTAGCAGGGGCGTTTCTAGAGACTCTGGAGGACCCAGGCAAAGTCTCAAATGAGACTTTCCACAAAGCAGTCCTTACTTAATCAGCTCGTTTGCATGACAAACTCTCATCTTTCACTATCCATCAAGTACAATTAGCTGTAGCATTTTCACCGCCACTCGTTACAGTGGAAAAATCCACACAAACCATTAGCAGATGATTATGGGCTAACGACCCGAGATATTTCACAGTGAATTTTATCATAACCCCTAAGGGAGGAACTCTTCTTGTGAGATCTACAGTGCTGAGCAGCCCAAAATCACATCTGAAACATTTTCTTTCATGCTAATGAATGACCCTTATATTTTAATGAATGAAACAAGCCATGTATAATTAGCTAACACACAATTAAAGGACAAGAAGAGAACAACAGCAAAACATTTCCCCCCTTAACATGCCATTCGTAGCCTTCCCTGTGCATATCAGGAGCTCTGTCCTCAATTATGATGCTATTTTAAACTGAACATTTGTTGGATGTCCTTGCTGTTCTTGCAAAGTTCCTAGCAGCCAGTTGCTTAGTCATAGTCTTTTTTATTTGCCAATAATAGATGTTTATATGCCACATTAATTTAAGATCCTTTCAGATCCGTTTAGAAAATAGCTGTAGCCTTTCTATGTCTGGCGATAGCACTTATTAATAAAACTGTCATCAAACTTTGATTATGGGTTTTTGTAAATCTTTCAAAACGATCCCACACATGGGTAATAACAGGCTACATTGTGTTGCTTTAACTTTGATGTTATCACAGTGCCACTCCCGAAAAGTTCAAATTAAACATGTTCCTACAACGCTGACAAGTACTGCACCCACTTATGGTGCATAATTTCATTTATGAATATGATTTAAGGACAAACAGTATCAGAACATGTGATGTTGAGTAATGCAGCAGCAAAAACAAGTGATTAATTGAATAAATCATGAGTGACATTCATTCTTCATCTTTTGTATTTATATATTGTTAAGCATTCATAACTCCATGCTAGCATATCTGCGTAACAATCAATTGCTTTAGCCAATACACACTTGTCAGTATATGCAGGGCCCATTAAACTTCATTGCATTTTCTTTGGCCAACCATGTATTGCAGAAAACCACTGCAACTGGCAGAATTCAACCTGGCTGAGTCTGGTGATTTTTCGGTCAAACGATTCAAAGTTTTTTCCTGCAAAATGACATCTAAATTACAGCCCTGTCGATCCAAGTTTTATTTTAGCAACTAATGGCTGAAACATGTAACGGGATGAAAACCCAGATCAGGAAGGCAGCGAGCAGCGGTGTGGCGTAAACGGCGGGATGTAGTGCAGTATTATCGGTCTGTGATCTGTGCTGAGTAAATCATTAGTGCTCATTAGAACTGAATCCTTGAGATTAAGCTCTGAAGAGATCAGCGGAAAATGCTGGTTATGGCTCAAAGCGAACAGACAGATAGATAGAGATAGAGATTTGTCAGCTCCATCAAAACGAAAAGCTGCAGCTCGAATATTCCAAAATGCCTGACCCCAACATTAGTATACACTATAGGCCTTGTCTTTTAGGACGTGTCTAGGGCATAAAGAATTTTTAGGGGACAAAATAATATAAAACAAATCCTTCAACTGTATATTGCATTGCACTTGTGTGACCTTTCCTAAAATGCTTTAGCTATGCAGTCTTGATTTCCCGGGTCGTTCCAAAACCTGTTAGATTGTAATTGATGACGCACTGCAACACAACGCATATATACTGTATATTGCATTGTCAGAATTGCCTCAAGTGGCAATATAGCGAACCATGTCTTCTTTTTCTCTTTCAGGTCATCTATTGTCTTGGTGGAGCAGCAGTTTGAAGAAAACTCAAAATTTTTTATAGCTAGCTACCTAAATAACAGTTTGATGGCAGAGACATTTAAAGTAAAGATGCATGGCTGTATCAGCCAAACATCGGCATTGGCCAATGAAAGCAATGATCTGCACTCTCAGACAATGGCCGAAAGACCTTATTCACGCTAGCACCATCTTTGATTTTTTTTATGGGAATGCCAACGAGGCTGTGAGGGATAGTCTCTTCAATGGGCTGTAATGCAGTTTAAAGTGTTTTTGGATCGTTCTGCAGACAAAACTTTGATAAAATATCTGTACAAGAACATTCAGTACACAAAGAACTCCAGACAACATGATTAGTGGAAAATCAGACGTGATCTAGGAGCTTTATACCATTCATGCCATTGAAGAGATGGTAAATCTATCACTGTCATTCCCATCAAAGATGGCACTAGCGTGGTCCATTATTTAAAAACAGCCAATAATCAGGGCAGATTATTTTCTTTCAAAAGGGGTGGAAAAACACATCTGAAAATTAGCCTACAAATTTGTTTGTGTTTTCTATATAACCGAGAACAGTTACTCTCAAAAATATTTCGAATATTTCAGCTCTGCAGATCCATACAATGCAAGTGAATGGTGACCAGATCTTTGAATCTTCAAAACTAACAAAGCCATTGAAATCATTCCAGTGAAATCAATTTCTTCTGAAGTAATATGATAGGTATGGGTGAGAAACAGATCTTAAAGCACTTAAATACTGATCTGTTCCTTACCCACACCTATCATATTTCTTCAGAAGACATGGACTTAATCACCGGAGTCTTCTGGATTACATTTATGCTGACTTAAATGTTATTTTTGGAGATTCAAAGTTCTGGCCACCATTGATTTGCATCGAATGGACCTACAGAGCTGAGATATACTTCTAAAAATCTTTATTTGTGTTCTTCATAAGATAAAATGTCATACACATTTTGGATGGCAGGAGGGTGAGTCAGTGATGAGGGGGTGAACTATGCCTTTAAATAATATAGTTGTTGTTTAAATTTCTCTCGAAGTTGAATAATTACCAATGATTTGAAACAAGGTAGCATAAAATAAGCAGAACCAGCTATCGGTATTAGTATAAGCAGATGTTGTTCTAAATAACTGGATATCGGTTTTGGCACACACATTTTGTATTGGTGCATCTTATATTTGAATGTCACTCTATCGCCCCCTAGAGTATTGCTGTTTCTTCTGTGTCATAAGAACTATGTATAACAAAACTCCACACAAGCAATCGCGTCCGTTTTTGAGAACATGCAGTGCTTTCAGAAAGCATTTTCACATTTTGCTATGATGCAGCCTTATGCTAAAATGCTTTTTTAAAAAAAAAATAATCACATCAATCTACGCTCCATACCCCATAATGATAAAGCAAAAAACAGATTTTTGATAACTGCAAATTTATTAAAAAGAAAAAAATGAAATATCACATTGACATAAGTATTCAGACCCTTTGCTATGACACTTGAAATTTAGCTCAGGTGCATCCCATTTCTCTGGTCATCTTTGAGATGTTTCTACACTTTGATTGGAGTCCACCTGTGGCAAATTCAATTGATTGGACATGATTTGGAAAGGCACACACCTGTCTATATAAGGTCTTACAGCTGAAAATGCATATAAAAGCCTATGCCTGCAGAGCTCAGAGACAGGGTTGTGTGAGACACTGATCTGCGGAAGGCTACAAAAAACATTTTTGGCTGCATTGAAGGTTCCCAAGAGCACAGTGGCCTCCATAATTCTTAAATGTAAGTTTGGAACAACCAGGACTGTTCCTAGAGCTGGCTGCCCGGCCAAACTGAGCAATCGGGGGAGAAGGGCCTTGGTAAGAGAGGTGACCAAGAGCCTGATGGTCACTCTGGTTGAGCTCCAGAGATCATGTGTGGAGATGAGGGAAACTTTCAGAAGGACGACCATCACTGCAACACTCCACCGATCTGGGCTTTATGGTAGAGTTGCCAGACGGAAGCTTCTCCTAAGAGCAAGCACCTGAAGGACTCTCAGACTGTGAGAAACAAGATTCTCTGGTTTGATGAAACAAAGATTGAACTGTTTGGCCTCAATTCCAGCCATCATGTCTGGAGGAAACCAGGCACCACTCATCAACTTTGCAATATCATCCCAACGGTGAAGCATTGTGGTCGTGGCATCATGCTGTGGGGGTGTTTTTCAGCAGCAGGGACTGGAGGACTGGTAAGGGTTGTAGGAAAGCTGAACTCAGCAAAATACAGAAATACCCTTAATAAAAACCTGGTCTAGAGCGCTCAGGACCTCAGAATGGGCCGAAGGTTCACTTTCCAACAGGACAAGTGAATGAAGCTGTCTGAATACTTTCTGAATGCACTGTAGGTATGTATGTTTCTAGGCTAGGACTTTACAAAAGAAGATCTAACTCCAGTGACCTGGCTGACTCTTAAAACTACACAAGTAACCATACACTCACCCTTATCTTACAGAGAACGTACAGTGTTACAGATAAAACTGCCTAGCATATGTGAGAAACACTCCAATCCACCAGATGCAATTACATCATAGGATGGAATCATCAAATTCTAGAAAGCACTTTGCCGAGATGGATGTGCTGGGAGCTGTAATGACATCACATAGATTTTTGTTGTACTTTCAGGAAAAAGTACAACACAGTAGGTGAGCACACTCCAGTAATTACCTGGAGCACAGTAAGAATTATGGGGCTTTTCCACTGCACGGTACAACTCAACTCAACTCAACTCTGCTCGCTCTTTGGGGGTTTTCCACTGTGGATAATATCTGGTACCAGATACTTTTTTTAGTACCACCTCGGTTGAGGTTCCAAAGCAAGCCGAGCCGATACTAAATGTGACGTCAAAATCCTGCAGATCACTGATTGGTCAGAGAGAATCGTCAGTACCAGCGTCACTGGATTTCCGACACGTGACATCAACCCGCTAATTTTAAAGTTAGCAACAGCGATAACAGTATCATTTGTTCACACGACATTTGAATTATGAAAAAAGAAATGGCTGTGCGCAAAACGACGCCATGGTCAATAAACGAGTTGCAGATGATCCACTCGTTAGCGATGAGCGAAACGAAAAAGTCTCTCAGGAAGTCTCTCAGCTGTTGGCCGCACACGGCTACCACCGGACCTACCAACAGTGTAGGGAATAGGTAAAACAACGTAAAAGTGACTACAGTCCCATCAAGGAAAAGTGGAAGTGGTTCAACCAAATGGACGCTATCTAAACCGGCGAGCAATGGGAGGGAGGGTGCCCTGGACTGGCGTTGATCCACGATGGAGGATGGTACGTTTTGTTACATTAACTCTATACTCCGCTTGAAAGCTTCACTTTATTTAGTTGAACAGCTACTGAAAGCTTCTAAAACAACCAGCCAATTTAACTGTTACACTTGTGTAAAATCACCATGATGCAACAACTGCTTTATGCAGCACAATGAGCTGGTAGCTAACAGTCGTGTTATTATTTTGGTCAGTTTGTGTCATGTTTAAGATGATGTCATGGCAGTAGAGGTGGCGCAACTATGACGACCAGTCTATAATCCCACCCACATGAGATGGCACTAAATTGCAGTGGAAATGCAAGCTCAAAATATAAAGCGAGTAGACTGAGGTGAGTCGTACCGTAACGTGCAGTGGAAAAATGCCATTAGTTTGTAAGTAAAATGGTGGGTGTGTGGCATGCATTTCTGAGGCCAGAAATACTAAATTTCCCATGATTCTCAGCTCTTTGACCTGTAAAGAAAACCAATGTGAAGGAGAGTACATTTTGAGCCTGGTTAGAAGTCCACAGTGGTGTGGAGGGTGAGAAGCAAGGGACAAAAACACATTTATAAAACAGCTGTCAGGACAATGACTCCAAAGCTGTGAAAGTCAATGTCATGTGGGTTGTCATCACTGATATAGAGATAAATGAATGTGGAAGTACTACAGGTTCAGCTAGAGTGGTTCACTACATCTAGTGCACTCTCACGATTTGCACCAGAGATCATAAAATGGAGGAGGTGTGACTGACTGCTTCATAATTTATTAATAATTTGAAGACACACCAACATTTGTAGACCTTTAAAATGTATGAACTGCAAATGCAGGCATGATGGATGCCTGAAATAGAACAGATGAGTCTAGGAAGAAGATGCGAAAACAACACAATTTTGAGAATGAGGAAATCTGTGCATGTGTGTGCATGTGTCTGCGTGATTCTGTGTAATTGTGTGCTTACAAGTATTGTGTGTCCAATAATGTGAAAACAACTAGACAAGGGTTTTTAAATGGCAACATTTGTGTGTGCTCCAGATACGGGCCGTTTGGAATTAGTTGAACTTGTGACATCACAAGGACCAAATACATCTGCATATGACTCCCTCTTCAGCAAGACATCAACGCCTATTTTTTGTCATTGCACCATTGGCCCCACCCACTGGTGCTCAGTTACACAGGCGAAGAGGAGAGCGGGCTGGTCATGGGAGATTCACCTACACCAAAGGGAACTTCATCCGGATTTCAATGCTTTTCTACACTAGATGAATGGCTCTGCCCATTATCATGCATATCACGGCACTTTTAAAAGACACAATGTCAAGTTATAACTCTAAAAAGGAGACCTGTGCTGTTTATTGCTGTTTTGAAGGTGTGCTGGACAGTTTTTTCACCCATCTGTGCTTATTTTATTTTATTTATTTTTTCCCATTTTTCTCCTAATTTGGAATGCCAATTTCCCAATGTGCTCTAAGTTCTCAATATGGAGGATGAATCTCAGTTGCCTCCGAGTCCGAGACCTTCAACCCACGCATCTCATCACGTGGCTTATTGAACGCATTACCGAGAAGCTATAGCGCGTGTGGAGCTTCACGCCATCCACTGAGAGAGAACCACAAGGAGGTTACCCATGTGACTCTACACTCCCTACCAACTGGGCCAATTTGGTTGCTTAGGAGACCTGGATGGAGTCACTCTGCACTCCATGGGATAGCAAACTGCAGGAGTGTTAGCCAGCGTCTTTACCACTGGGCTGTTGAAGCTGGTTGAAGCACCCAAGTCAGCGTGGATTGAATGAGAGTTATTAAAGATGGGGCAGTTAAAAACCTTACTGGACCCGACATAAACCTGTAAGTAAACAGTTTCATTCACAAATATTTCAAATGTCATGACTGGTTTAAAGTTAAGATGCCGCTGTGCTTAATGTATTCAGATGCAATGCATTGGGTGTACGTTATGTGTAAACCCTGAAAATGAATTGCGTTAATTGAAAATGTAATTAGTTACTTCCGCTTGAGTTTCAAATATGGCTGTATTGCAGGGGCTGCACGATGTTAGCCAATCAGAACAGTGGGTGTTTTCATTGAAGTCTTAAAGGGCCAGAAAGCTTAAAACCAAGTATTTCAGACAGAGGGCCAGAGACAGGGTGGAAAATTATTATATATTACTGAATTATGACTGTTTTGGTGAAAAAAAAAAAAAAAAAAAAAAAAAACTTTACTAAAATTATAAGTGGAATTAAGGGAAGATAACAAAAATATATATATATATATATATATATATATATATATATATATATATATATAAAGAGTATGTCACAGAAAATGTGTTTTTGCTAATTTCAAAACTGTATGTGTGCAAACATTCAATAAAAGTAATTTTTAAATGCTTTTAGTGTGTTCAACTCTATCCTGTATCTCTTTGATCTTTGTGCATGAAATGTGTGTGAAACCTGTTACATTTAACTATGGAGTTCTTCCTTCCTAACTGGTTACCAGCATTATATCACTGTGTGAATGATAGAGCAAATCAAAGAGTAAATGAACATACGAACATACACAAACAAAATGCAGTCCTACCAGAGAAAAATAAAGCAAGCAAGAGAAAAGAGGGAATCACCAAAGAAGACAGAGATATACTGTAGTAAGAGGTAGGGAGAGAGAGAGAGAGAGAGAGAGAGAGAGAGAGAGAGAGAGAGAGAGAGAGAGAGAGAGAGAGAGAGAGAGAGAGAGAGAGAGACAAGAACGTGCACAGAAGAGGAGGAATGCAGTTTAATGGACTGGGCTGGATTTACTAAACTCTCTCAGCTGTAAATTCATGTTACTCCCCACACCTCTTTGAAAAACACCATCCCTCAGCTGACAACAGAGGCGCATCTCATTCAAAGATACACACACACAAACACACACAAAGAATAAAGTACTCAAAGGAAGGAAACCATACACACAGGGACACACAGAGGTTCTCACCAGTATTGTTCTTCTTCCTGTTCTTCAAAGCGCAAGAAACAGGATCTCCAAGAACACGAGGATTGTCCACATATTTAGGTGTCCTTACTGAACCTGCAGACAGAGAGAAAATGAGAGAAAGAACGGAGCAGAGAGAAAGAGCAAGGAGAGAGAGAGAGAGAGAGAGAGACCGAATGAGAGAGAAAGACACATACACAGACAGTTAAGTCTTTCCAGATGGGATTTTGAGGTTGGCGATCTGAATCTCTGGGCAGAGCTGTGTGCGAGTGTGCGACTGGAGCAATCGGCTGTCCTGTACTCCCAGAGAGATTCCAGTATAAACGAGGAGTCTGTGGTTGTGTGTCCGTGATTAATATAATCTCCCTGAACGGTTCCTCCTGATCGCAGTCAGTAAATGCAAAGCTTTATTGGCATGAATGTTAACATTCGCAATTTTGCCAAAACGTATAAAGTACTTCTAGTACGGAAATTGACGTAACAGAAAATAAAAAATGGTAAATAAAGAAATGAAGCGGAAAATGAAAGAAAAGGACAAGGCAAAAAATATATAAATAAATAATGTAGGATATTGCCGCACTCCCTGTGAGCGAATGTGCACACTTTCTCTCAAACACAGTTTGCACAGCAGTGTCAAATAGGAGCAGATGAACAATACATGGATGCTTGAATCAGGATTCCCACCTTATTAAAAAATTGAATTACATGACTTTTACATGTATTTTCCAGTAGTTTGTGATTTGCAAAGGTTTCGCTCACAAATCGTAAAATCAGGCCAAGCTCAAAATCACTGAGATCACATTTTTTTTCTCCATTCTGATGGTTGATGTGAACATTAACTGTAGCTCCTGACCCATATTTGGATGATTTTATGCACTGCACTGCTGCCACACGATTGGCTGAATAGATAATCGCATGTTTGATTGTTGGTGCCAGACAGGCTGGTTTGAGTATTTCTGGGATTTTCACACACAGTCTCTAGAATTTACTGAGAATGGTGCCAAAAACAAAAAAACATCCAGTGAGGGGCAGTTCTGTGAATGGAAATGTCTTGTTGATGAGAGAAGTCAACAGAGAATGGCCAGACTGGTTCAAACTGACAAAGTCTACGGTAACTCAGATAACCACTCTATACAATTGTGGTGAGAAGAATATCATCTTTGATTGCTATTCCGAAATTAGGGTTGGCACTCTTTTGGCAGCACGAGGCGGACCTACACAATATTAGACATGTGCTTTTAATGTTGTGGCTGATTGGTGTATTTATACTACACACACGCATACCTAAAGAAAATGATTCATTAATGGACAGGAAACAAGATTGTGGCAAGCAGGAGGGCGGGGCCGGGCCTTGATGACGCACGCTTGGCCCCTAATCTGGCTAATGAAGCCTACGAGAGGGATAAAGGTGGCTGGAGGCAGCATTTCAGGAGAGAGTGAGCTACAGGCAGCTGCCCTGTATGTGTGTGTGTGTGTGTGTGTGTGTGTGTGTGTGTGTGTGTGTGTTATTTTGCTTTAAGTTAATCATGAAATTCATCATTGGTATCGTCAAGCCGGTTCTCGCCTCCTCCTTTCCCTTTTATCCCGTTACAAAGTTCTTCATTGAGTTCAGCCACTGCGTCAGTGTTCATTCAGAACTCACTGCCATCTGAACCAGCTCATTCACTGCCCTAGCTCTCTGTATGTCAGAATGTGTTTAACTTCACAGTGACTCGTCACACAAAGCCCGAAACAAGAATTGGGACAGGCAGCTTCACTGCTGAAGAGACAATGCATGAAAAAAGAGAACAGTAAACAGCTTACCGGTGATTTGTCAGTAATATTGCATTATATTTAATGCTTCATTGGAAGAAAATCATATTTAAGGAGTGGATAACACAAAGGTTGTAAGGTAACGTGTGTTTGAGTTAGTCAATTAACAGCAGGTTGGCTAACAGGGACTGTAATGTCAATGGTGACATTATGACACAATGCTTCAACGTAAGTGGCTAAAAATGTTTAGTTCATTATTAGTCTCTTATCTCTGTAAAGTCAGCATGAAATGCCATTCATATTTTAATGCAAAGCATCTCAGAGTGAAACTGTATATTCACTAATAAATGGTAGAAATGATTTGTTCATGAAAAGTCGTCTCTATATGACAGGTGGTTGTAGGGGAGGACTTGGTGATATCGGCCAAAAAAGTCATTATAGAGGCGGAGCAAGTTCTTACATTTTGGTGAAAGATTACAAAGACCTTTTTTTCTTCTTTGGAATAACATGCACCAATGACTCATCCACAGTAAGACCAGAAATGTGTGTTAAGAAAGTAAATGGGATCAATTTTGATTTCATGTTTACTTCAAGAGTAAAAATGTGGTGTGTGATGCCCCCTACAGGAACAGGGATGGAATTGCAGGTACACGAATGCTGCTTCTAACATGATTTATCGGAGGTGGGAAATGCTTTGAGCAGAAGAGAACAGCTTAGCTTCCGGAAAACATACTCTTTTAAAATCATTGGAAAAGTGGATGACAGGTAAGGAAATGACAATCATATCAAAGAGATTCAAAGGAGATTCTGTATCAAATTGTTCCTTAAACAGTAAAAATGTATCCGGAATAAATCGTGCTGTTTTATGGATACCTTTGTGGCATTCCTCAGTGTTTAAAGAAATTGCTGCTTTCTGTAGATGGATCAGGATAAGCACAGTTACTGTATAATTCAGAAGCGCACAGGGCTGGCGTGAGTCTAATCACACAACCTGAGGTGCAAGACTGTGGGAGGAACAATCACGAAGCGTAGCCAGAATACAGAGTGTTTCTCTTACTGTGTGACAGGCAGCTGTGCGCTCAGTTCTCAGCCTCAACAACAGAGTTAGCAATGCCGCAATTATATTATTGTGCATATAACAGTAATAATATAGTAATGGTGGATACTTTTGGGCCCAATAATGCCCACAACCCCTTGTGCAATTGAATAGGAGGAGTTTGTAAAAGTTGTCTTTCAAATTAATCTGTTGACTTTCAAACTGTAAATTAAAAAAAATATATCTTTTTTTTTTTATAAAGGCAATTAATGTGAGACTCAAGCTGCAGCATGAACCTAAAAATAAAGAAATTCTGTATTTTAAGGTGCAAACACTTGCATGAAAACACAAACAGTAGGTGACAAAGGGTTCTGTGGTATTAAGACACAATTTTATGTACAGCCATGGCCAAAAGTATCGGCAGTGACATAAATCTTGTTTTGCAAAGTTTGCTGCTTCAGTATTTGTAGATTATATTTATTATTTTCACATGTTTCTATTTTATACTGGAAAACCATGATAAGCGTTTCATACGTTTTAAGGCTTTTATTGGCAAAAACATTCAATATATGCAAAGAGTCAATATTTACAGTGTTGACCCTTGTTCTTCATAACCTCTGCAATTCACTCTGGCATGCTGGATATCAGCTTCTGGGCCAAATCCTGAATAATGGTGATCCATTCTTGCCTTATTAGTGCTCGGAGTTGAACACAATTTGTGGGCTTCTGTTTGTGCACTCGCCTTTTGAGGATTGACCACAGGTTCTCTACGGGATTAAGATCCGGGGAGTTTCCTGGCCACGGATCCCAAATTTCAATGTAATGATCTCCGAGCCACTTCATAATCACTCTTGCCTTGTGACATGGTGCTCCATCATGCTGGAAAATGCACGGATCATCACCAAATTGCTCCTGGATCGTTGGGAGATGTTGCTCTTGCAGGACGTTTTGATTCCAGTCTTTATTCATGACAGTGTTTTTGGGCATAATTGTGAGAGAGCCCACTCCCTGTGATGAAAAGCAACCCCACACATGGATGGTCTCAGGATGCTTCACTGTTGGCACGACACAGGACTCATGGTAGCGTTCGCCTTTTCTTCTCTGGACTATCGATTTTCCAGATGTCCCAAACAGTCGGAAGGGGGCTTCATCAGAGAAAATATCTTTGCACCAGTCTTCTGCTGTCCAATCCTTGTACTTCCTGCCAAATTTCAGTTTGTCCTTGATGTTTTTCTTGGAGAGAAGAGGCTTCTTTGCTGCCCTTCTTGACACCAGGCCATTGTCCAAAAGTCTTCGCCTCTGCAGATGCACTCACACCAACCAGCTGCCAATATTGAGCAGCTCTGCACTGCTGGTGACACGATTTCATAGCTGAATCCTCAGAAGAGACGTCCTGGTGCCTGCTGGACACTCTAGGACGTCCTGAAGCCTTCTTCACTGCAGTTGAACCTCTCTCCTTGAAGTTCTTGATGATCCAGTAAATGGTTCTTTCAGGTGCAATATTCTTTGCAGCAATTTCCTTGCATGTGAGGCCATTTTGATGCAAAGCGATGATGGCTGCACGTCTTTCTTTAGAGGTAAAATTGCTAACAAGAACACAATGACTGGAAGCACTTCTTCCCCCCAATCAGTCTGCTCTTATAATACAATCAGAATGATAGAGTGAGTTCACCTGACTAGTACTCATTCACACTTTCCCAGGTGCTGCTGATATGATTAGTGAAATTATGATAGCTGGTCATTTTGTGCTAGGGCCAAAAAACAGTTAAATTTGTGTTTTTGTGATAAAGTTAAATTTTTTGGGCCAATAAAGCTTTTTGCAATTATTTAAAATGCATCTGATCACTCTGCACAATAATCTAGAAACAATGTGAATCAACACCACAACAACTGAAGCAGAAAACTTTGCGAAACACAAAATTGATGTCACTGCCAATACTTTTGGACACAGCTGTAGGTAATGACTAATGAGTGTAGTGATGTTCACGTTAACATGTTACCTTATATTACGATATACAGTAGCCTATATAAGAATTATAATTAGGCTATTTGTTATATGTGTGTACATACATTTTATTTTCTAGCTTTCCTATTAAATTAAGATGATTTTATATCACGAGGGAAAAAAGGCACCACTGAAAGCAGTAAAAGTCAGAAAAAATGACATTTGATAGAATTACGAGATTACTTTCTGCAAAGAGCATAAAAAACTAGCACGGGTGCAGTGACGCTCAGTGTTTTCCCAAAGTTTAATAGCAGAATTTTTATTTAAATGCATTAATATTTTCACTTCTAGCACCTCGCTGTCCTGGCGGTCATACGCATCATCCCTCATTTTAGGAGGGCATATGCAAAATCCTTTGAAAGATAGTTGGGCATACGGCCTGTGTATGTCTGCGTATGCCCTAGACTACACTACTGCTGAGAGGGCATTAATAGGTGGCATAGGGGTGGCAATCGGTGTGCACTTATAAATTCATATCTAACGAACACTTTAATGAGTGAATCAAAGGTCTGTAATCTTGACTTTTTGTACTTGATTTAAAAGCCAATGCATGTACTGTACAGTTATGAGATGAATCTTGTACCTGGAGATTTGTTAGGTCGCACAGGCAACACATATGGCTGGCGGGGAGGGAGCAGAGGGGAGGAGGGGAGAGACACAGACACTCCTCTGGCCAAACTCGGTCTCAGTACCTCCTCTGCAGGGTACGGCTGCACTGGCAGAGGCCCACTGCCATGATTCTGAAAAACCATGAACCCCTCTTCCTGAACTCTGTGATGAAAACTGGGACTCCCTAGAGAGAACGAGAGAGAGAGAGACTTTTTTAAACACTTTATCATTATATTTTGCATATACGTACATGCTGTATAGCTAAACCCAGCCTGACACCATGTCATAAACCAGGCATGATGTGTCTAGTTTAAAGTGACAGTCCATGCAAAACTGCTGCACAATCACTCACAATTAGAAGATATTTAATGTTCACTGTACAGTAAAGAGGGTGACTTTCCAACCAATCAGTTGCTTGTTTCTTGTAAATATATCAATATAAATATAAAAATTAAATACTTCATACATTTGATAAATAAAAGAGTAAACATGAAAACATTAAGTGAATTCTACATTCATATTAAACATGTCAAAATGAAAGCACTAGCTTATTAAAGCACACTAAAGTGGAATTTTAGAGTAAAATTACTTAAATATTGATCTGTTTCTCACCCAAATTTATCATGTCGCTTCTGAAGATATGGATTAAAACAATGTTGTATGAGTTGTATGAATTGCTTTTATGCTGTCGTTATGTGCTTTTTGGAGCTTCAAAGTTCTAATCACCATTCACTTGCCTACAGATGGACCAACAGAGCTGAAAATTTTTCCTAAAAATATTCATTTGTATTCTGCAAAAGAAAGAAAGCCATGTTTCTGGAATGGCATGAGGGTGAGTAAATGATAACTTTTGGGTGAACTATCCCTTTTAATAAAAATAACTAGACAATGAATATAGAAATTAAGTAACTATCCTTCAAAAACCTGCCAGATTACCAGATCCATTCAATTCCTTTATAATATACACACATTCACTCTTTGTCTTAATCCTGACATGCGGAAAATTTTTATGAATGACATCCGAATCACATACTTGTACATGACACATTTTCAATTCAAATTGGAATTTCGTCATATGATGAATAATTTGCACCCTTGGAAATTACTTTTGGTCGGTACAACATTTCAGTGGTCAAATATTGCATAATGGACTGCAGCAGAACAGCAATAAGGATATCAGTTATTGGGGGGGACAATCTGGCCATATCTGACTAATGGGGGAGACTTGTCCCCTTCCATGTATATTGTGGTTATGGCTACACCCCTGCCTAAAATGCAGGCAGCTAATCAGCTAATATATTAACCGACAGCGTTTTTTAATTAATGGAACTTATAAAGAAACTGTTCTCAGAACAGCTTGAAAATCACCTTATTTTCATCCTACCTCCTTAGACAGCGTCCAAAGGCAGCATTTCTAGATTTCTTATGTAGCGAATGAGCGCGCTTCACTTGAGAGTCAGTGGCCGTCCTGAGGAGAGATCAGACACGAGGTGCTCGAAAGTTGCTTCTCACCTTCACCTATCGTATGCTTTCAGACGACTTAAGATATAATGCAGGAACCACATCTGCTACTTTTAAAATACTTCTGGGCATTTTTTTTAAACTTAGTAGTATACACTGCCATTGTATTGAAAATACATGACTTTTCTTAAAACATCTCCATCCCCTACAGCAGGGGTACTCAATAGGCGGACCAAAGGATAATTCAATCTGGACCGAGATCTAAGATATGCTAGTTATCTGACACCTGGCTAAGTGATTGTGATGCTGACTACCACCCTTGGAGTCGTGAGTTCGAATCCAGGGCGTGTTGAGTGACTCCAGTCAGGTCTCCTAAGCAACCAAATTGGCCCGGTTGCTAGGGATGGTATAGTCACATGGGGTAACCTCCTCGTGGTGGGGCGTGTGCCGAGTTATGCGTGCGTGGAAGCTGCAGAGAATAACATGAAGCCTCCACACGCACTATGTCTCCGCGGTAACGCGCTCAACAAGCCACGTGATAAAATGCACGGATTGATGGTCTCAGATGTTGAGGCAACTGAGATTCGTCCTCCGCCACCCGGATTGAGTCACTATGCCACCATGAGGACTTAGAGCGCATTGGGAATTGAGCATTCCAAATTGGGGAAAAAAGGGGTGAAAAAATTATATATATTCATATCCAAGTGCCCTTGACTGATGAAGACTTTAATATTTTGGTAGAAGATGCCTCAGACCCCACTACTTTGGCCATCTCTGGGCCCCCAATGTCCTCATCCCGGCCCAGTTTTGAAGAGACTATTTATACTGTTTATTAAATGTCATACAGGTTTGGAGTGGCATGAGAGCGAGTCAATGATGACAATTTCATTTTTGGGTGAACTATTCCTTTAAACATATTTAACGTATGAGCTGTGAACCTCTCACTATAAAAACGGCCCTTACACTCCTGCGATTAGATAATTACCATAATTATATTTAGTTACCAATGGCTCTTTGTATCTAAGCCTTCAAAACTGCTAAAGAAACATACAAGCTACTAAGACTTTTTTATGGCCAACAGTAACTATACCCATTTTTCTCCCCCTATAATAAACTCTTCCGAATAATTTCAGTCCTTTTAATATTCCAAAGCAAACATACTGAGCTTTAGGTTCCTCTGTCCGCAAGGGGGTTTAATGTTAATGTTTTATGCCAAACTTTGGCTGGTTCAAACAAAATGCTGACAGAAATGCTGCTTTTCACAGGACAACCGCACCACACTATACGAGGGCAACCCTGTGGTTAAGCTGAAGAATGATTGATGGGTAGAAACAAGTCAAACATAAAACTACCGTGTATGTGCTTTAATTTGAAAACCCGTACAATAAATATTAGTTCACGTCAATCAATACACATTATGTGAGAAAAGACTGCTTTGACTCGTTCTGTGTAACGTGTGTCCAAAGATGAGATTAGTGCACTCTTTTTTCACTTCTTAATCTCTTTTAATACCTTTTTTTATTTACTGTCAGCTGTTGGATCAAAAAGTAAAAAGCTACCACACATGGAGTTTGAATCCAGGGTGTGCTGAGTGACTCCAGCCAGGTCTCCTAAGCAACCAAATTGGCCCGGTTGCTAGGGAGGGTAGAGGTATCACATGGGGTAACCTCCTCGTGGTCGCTATAATGTGGTTCTCGCTCTCAGTGGGGTGTGTGGTAAGATGTGCATGGATGCCACGGAGAATAGCGTGAAGCCTCCACACGTGCTGTGTCTCTGCGGTAATGTGCGATGTGCTCATTTAACCATACCTGTACTGCTGGTACTCTTAAAGAGACAGAACCCTTTTAGTGCTTGTTATACATATCAATATAGACCTGCTCTCGGTGGGGTGCGTAATACTTAGAATTTGTGCAAAATATGCAAATAAACACAAATGTAACAAAATGTAGTAATGCAGTATGTGTAATGTGTAAATGTATCAATACTTTTGATGTCGTAGATGTTATATGTGGAATTCTATTTTCATTACTAGATTCCAACCCTGTGAATTTATTTTGTTAAAAATGTATGTGAAAATTCGAACAATAACAAGAGTTTGCATCATTATTATAAATGCAATTTAATAAATTGATATGTTTGTGAGATTTATACATTTTAAAAAGCATAAGAGTGTAAAATGATGAAAATTGAAATCAGAAATAAAATACACACTCTCACATACTATAGGAAGTCATATATATGAATGCTATATTACGCTTACATGTCATCAAAACTCTGGCAACTAAAAACAAAAATGTACTAGCCGAGAGCGAATCGTTCTCCAACATGTCCGTAGAGGGTTGTGAAGGTACAAACACGTACCTTTTGACTTTGTTGACAAGCTGTAAAGCCACCTAGAATTGGCTGGTTAATTACCATTTTAAAAGTATTATAAAAACAATTTTTTGCAAGCTTGTGCAAACACGTTCAGGCAATGAAAGCGCTGTCGAAGCGCCCAGGGGCGTGGACTGCACAGCGTGCAGAGAGGAGAAAGCTCCTGGAATGCGCCGTAGATCCAACAGCAGTACTTATCGCCAGTAGAGGTGAGTGGAGCAGTGGTGATCTCAGCTTTGATGTTGCACAACCGCTCGGCTCCGAAGGAAAAAATCTGTCTGACAGACGCTCGCCCGCTCCCCTTTATATCTGTATGTCCGGGGGTGGGACATGCAAATTCTGTCAGCCAATTTGACATTGGCCTTTTCTCAAGTTCAGAGGTACACAAGGCCTTGAGAAGAGACCCCTTGTGTCACTTCAATCGACACAACGTCGAGTGAGTGACAGAAGGGGAACTAAATATATCTCAAATATGTTTTATTGCCATAGTGCATCATATTTGAAAAACAACATCCCACTTTAATTCCACCTCTCAAAGACTGCAAACGACTTCTCATCACGTTTACATTTTGCAGTATACTAATAAAAGAAAGGTTTTTCACGAAAAGTATACAGGTTTCAATCTATTGTTAAGACTTTGAGACGTTGGCCACAGGGTGGAAAATATGCCAACATGGCTTTCTTCTTCTCTTTTATTGCAGATTCGTGGTCGGCCTCCTCTTAATGCAGCCCAAAGTCTGACTAATGACAGTCTAATTACAGCCCTGCATTCGTAACACTGAGGCCCGGCCAAAATACCAACCAGAGTCTCCATTCATCAGACATCAAATATTTATCAGAATATAAATTTAGACGAAATGAAGGTTTGGAGTTGGACAGTGCCATACTGAGGCCGATATTTAGACAAATTTGGAGAGACCAAACCAGAGGAAAAAAAACATTCATGCTGCTGTAAATGGATTCTTAATGTGTATGTGGTGTAAATCAAGTATGCTGGTGCTTCTCACGAGTTTAGCATCCTCCCAAGCCACAGTGAATGTCTGAACCTGAGAATGAACAAAGTGAAGTATGCTATATATGCGGGGAAACTAAAAACAACACAAGGACAGGATGGGAAAACAGACAGGAGAGGGAAACATGGAAAGTACAGGAATATCATTATCCAGCTGAAACAAATGTCTGTGAGCAGACTCAGGTTTTCCCTCACCTAAACTTTGACCTTAACTAGAAAAAAGTCCTTTCGGAACACAATTGCTTTTCTTTTTTTATTAATCCCCTTTTCTCCCAATTTGGAATGCCCAATTTCCACTACTTAGTTGGTCCTCGTGGTGGCCGGTTACTCGCCTCAATCTCAGGGTGGCGGAGGACAAGTCTCAGTTGCCTCTGCTTCTGACACGCGGAGACTCATAGCATGTGGAGGCTCATGCTACTCTCCGCTATCCATGCACAACTCACCACACGCCCCATTGAGAGCGAGAACCACTAATCGCGACCACGAGGAGGTTACCCCATGTGACTGTTCCCTCCCTAGCAACTGGACCAATTTAATTGCTTAGGAGACCTGGCTGGAGTCACTCAGCAGACCCTGGATTCAACCTCACGACTCCAGGGATGGCAATCAGCACCAATACTCACTGAGATACCCAGAACCCCCTGACACAATTGCTTTTTTCATAAAAATCAGCATACAAATAATTCAGCAAAAAATACTACCATGATGTGTACGTTTCAATCATAATTAACAAATGCACTTTAAATAATTTAAATAATATAGCATTACTTTGCATATTATAGAGACTACTAAGAATTGAAAGGAGGGGGTAAATAATGTCACAATGCAAAATATGTATTAACACACTTTTTTCACGTTACAATACTAATACTTAGAATTGGGGAGAAGAGTTTTATGCTTAATAATGGAAAATACTGTCACAATATGAATTCATAATCTAAAGTGCTAAAAAAAGTCTTCATATGCTTTATTCAAAAGATAATGTATTATTTGGTTCTTTGGCTTTTGACTAGAAATGTGGTCCAGAAATGTTCTTGACAGTTTATGTGAGATTCACTATTATAGGTATTTGGGAGAGCCACATATATGCTCTCTTCCCCTCATTATACCTCTCAATCTATCTGGATGTCGGAACTGGATTTCCGACACGCGACATCAACCCGCTAGTTTTAATGTTAGCAACACATTATGTTTGTTCACGCGACTTTCGAATTGTGAAAAAAGAAATGGCTGTGTGCAAAACCATGCCGTGGTCAATAAACGAGGTGCAGATGATCCACTCGTTAGCGATGAGCGAAACGAAAAAGTCTCTCAGGAAGTGTCTCAGCTGTTGGCCACACACGGCTACCACCGGACCTATCAACAGTGTAAGGAAGAGTTAAACAAACTGGAAAGTGACTACAGTACCATCAAGGAAAAGTGGAAGTGGTTCAACCAAATGGACGCTATCTAAACCGGCGAGCAATGGGAGGGAGAGTGCAGTGGACTGGCGTTGATCCACGATGGAGGATGGTACGTTTTGTTACATTAACTCTATACTCTACTTGAAAGCTTCACTTTATTTAGTTGAACAGCTACTGAAAGCTTGCTTCTAAATCAACCAGCCAATTTAACTGTTACACCTGTTAGTCTTGTGGTTTGTGTTTACATGGCCAATAGGGAATCCCAGATAAACATTCCCTATGTTAGTCAGAGTCAGTCAGATAAAAATCAATTGTCCCTAACCTACAGCAACATTAACTGTTAAATGACTAAATCATGACAGCACCCTTTTTTAAATTTGTCTATTAATCAATTTCCTGTATCCTTACGATCCAGCTGATGGCAGAATTTTAGTAGGATAGTTAGGGTACAGGAAATTTTAGGCCAGCATGTTCCTCCTCCAGAACTCCTTCGGTCAAGCATGTGCTGCTCGTGTTTACCTGACACATGTGGGGGCCCATGGTATATCTGTCAGATTAGTCTGAAACACACATGGTGACCTATCACCACTGGAACTGCTTAAGCACTTGAAAGAATGTTATCCATGATTACGGCCAGCTGCATTTCTGCTACTGAGATTAAGCCTTGTGTTACTGGAATTCAAACCTTTAAACTCAGACAATATCACTATCAAGTAAAACACTACCCCTTTGTTACTAGTCAGTCATTCTCTCCGTTCCACAAGCTAAAGAGCTGCCTATAGAGGCAACATTTTAAAGGAATAGTTTACGGACAATTCTGTCATTATTTACTCACCCTCATTATGTTTCAACCCTATTTGACTTTCTTTCTAATCTGGAACACAAAAGGAGATATTTTAAAGGATGCTTCGTTTGCTCTGTCCACACATTAGCAGTTTATAAGCAGACTAAAAAAAGCTCAATAAAGCATGCAGAAGTGGCTTATGCAAGTCCAAAAAGAAGCTTTTGGAGCTTGACAAACCACAGTCTCCATTCACTATTCTTGTACGGATAAGAACAGCCAGAAATTCTGCAACATAACTCCTACGGTGTTCCACAGTGGAAAGAAAGTCATACTGGTTTAAAGACGAACGATTACATCGGGCTTTCCTCAATATTTTGTCTTCTCTGTATTAACTGAAGTATATTATTTTTCTTAGATTTCACTTAGCTTTTCAGAAAGCTCAATAAAATATTCAAATCATATTTTGGTTGCATTTCTGAGATAATAATTGTGTGTAAAATATGCACATAATATTGCAATATCGATCGCAGGCCCCTGAATCGAATCAAAATCGTATCGTGGCAGCCTTGGAGGCATCGGCAAACATCGGACTGCTGGATAAGAGAATCGATACAAGATCGTAACGGTATAAAACTTGGGATTTACACCCCTAAAGTGTACTATATGTCACTTTGGACAAAAGGTACATGACAAACTTTTGGTTATCCAAAACTACATTTAATACGCACATTAATATTAAAAACTGGTATGGTTGTGCAAGAGTATTCAATTAACCAAGTACGCGTTCAGCTTTTAATATTCGAAATCTTGCAATTTTGTTTTTCCTTTGTGACTATTCCTACTGTGGGCAACAATGAAACCACTTCTCTCACCTAATTCTTGCTGTTAAAACTACGGCTGAAACTAACGATTATTTTGATAATCAACTAATCTAATGATTATTCGACTATTTGGGCGATTATTGCAATGATTAATCATTAGCTCTTAACAGATTATTCAGCTTGTGCTCAGACTTAAAAAAAACGTGTATTAAACGTAGGAGTGATGGTGGCGTAGTGGGCTGAACAACATAACTGGTAATCGGAAGGTTGCTGGTTTGATCCCCACAGTCACCACCATTGTGTCCTTGAGTAAGACACTTAACTCCATGTTGCTCCGGGGGGGATTGGCCCTGTAATAAATGCACTAAGTCGCTTTGGATAAAAGTGTCTGCCAAATGCATAAATGTAAATGCAGAAATGTAAACATGCTTACTAAAAATAAAGAGGACAAAATCATCTTTTAAAAAAACTCTAAATGACATTCACTGAATTAAAGGGAACAAATGCTTTAGTCAAAAATTCACAGCAATATATCAATATAGTGTTTTTGTCTTGTTTTCCATTTAAAATGGTCTAAAAATCCTTAAAACGAGATACATTTACTTAAGAAATATATATGATATTTAGACTTGCTTTAAGAGAATGTATCTTAAATATAAGTGTATTTTGTATATAAGTGTATTTTTTCATTTGGTTATACTCCTGCGAATGCAGAAAAGACAAAATATACTAATATTCAAGATTCTCTAAAAGTAAGTCTAAATGTCTTATATGCTGCTGCTCAGGTGAATGCATCTTTTTTAAAGGATTTGTACATATTTTAAAATATTTGTATTTTTATATTATATTCAACATTCTCAGATAACAATTTTTTTCTTCTGTAGTATAGCTGCTAAAGAAAATATACTTTATTTTAAATGAGTTTTAGACATTTATATTGGGGATAAAAGCCAAAACAAAAACAAATCAAAAACGTATTTTGTTGCAGTGTATTATGGGGTGAAGACTACACCTCTGTCACCTTTCTGTTCTGATCAATCCATCTTTAACTCACAAAAAAAAAAAAAAACTCGTATTAATAAAGCTGCGTTTTGACAATTTTCTTCACAATAAGAAATGCACAGTGACATATATTCTGATTCAATAAGTCGCGAGCAATCACATTATAGTCTAGCTGCATTAAAGTGGATCTCTCCCCCTTAGATCGGGACATATTGCGCAATTTATAGAAGAGGCACTGACCGCACAGAGAAATGTCAGTTTCAGAGTTTGTAGTTATTTACATGATCTGCTAACTTATTATTTTAACTTTAATAAATCTATAATGCATTAAATATAACTGCATTAAAGATGAAATGCCGGGTGTTTCCTTTAAAGTTACTCAAGTTTTGCTTAAGGGTACTGTTAATCCACGAGAGTGCTTCTGAATTTACTCATTTGTTTTTGTGTAATTCCCTCATACTTTGCGATCTACATCAGCTGAAGCGGTTTGGGAAGTTTAGAGAGCATCTGGACTGTGATCTGTGTAATTATTCCTCTCAGTCAGGCGCGGACTGCAGTGCTGCTCTCGTGTCATCGTTCCAGTTTAATGTAATCTCATGTTACGTTAAATGAGATCTAACGACTATTCGACAATGAACGTTTTTGTCAACAATTGTTTTTTAAGTCGACGTTGTCGATAACATAGACTAATCGTTGGTTGGCACTGTGGATGCGTGATTGTTAAGGGAATATTTCACCTAAAAAGAAACTTGTCATTATTTAAAGTGACTGTATCACTTCAGAAGACTTGGAAAGTTTTTGTGTCAGTGCCAATGTAATGTTGTTATTCGTGCATAGAGCTATTTTGTTTTCCATAAACACACACACACACACACACACACACACACACACACACACAACTGGTCCAAAGTTTTGAAACCCTTGACTGAAATGTTTCTCATGATGTTAAAAATCTTTTGATCTGAAGGCGTGTGCTTAAATGTTTGAAATTAGTTTTGTAGACAAAAATATAATTGTGTCACCATATACATTTTTTTCATTATAAAACTAAAATTGATGACTTGGACCAAATAATAAAGAAAAGCAGCCATTAAGTGTCCAACATAGATGGGAAAAATGGATTTTGTTTAGTCACAACATAATTCCCATAGTTCCATTTATGTAATTACATAGTTTTGATGACTTTACTATTATTCTAAAATGTGAAAAATAAAAATATATATTTAAGAATGAGTGTTTCAAAACATTTGACTGGTAGTATATGTATGTATATGTAGTATATGTATGTGTGTGTATATATATATATACATATGCATACATAACGTATTTACTGTATGTAAACAATCTAACAGTGTTAAAAAACACAAGGAGCCTCTGCTGAGTAAGGAGAAACTGAACACCATGACAGCTGAGATACCACAGGGAACACATCTGACACACACACACACACACACACACACACACAGAGAGAGAGCGAGAGAGAAGGGACCTCAACAGCCGCAAAACATAAACCTGGGACATATAATGCAGATAGATCATCTTTCTTTCTGACACAGTCACTCTATACTGCTAGAGATTTATACCTGAGGACTGTAAACACACACTATCTCTCTCTCTCTCTCTCTCTCACACACACACTCTATAGGCTAAAGTCAACATCTCATCACACATCACGCTGTATATAACCCTGTGCTGTAACACAGCATCAAACAGCCCCCTGTGTTTTATCTAAATCCTTCTTGATCCGACCTTTGCAAGGCCATAAGTTCAAAGCCAGTAGAATACTTCAATCTGACACTCCAAATGCAAAGGGTAATTCCATGAAAGCAGAAGTATGTTTCTTGGGGATAAAAACTCAATACCACCAAAAGGATTAAGAGAGAAAAATAAGACTAAAAAAGGAGAGATAAACACAGAGACACCATTTCCACCTGGTATTGAGATGTGTTTTTGGTGATGTAATCACAAGTGGTCAGTGCTAAACACTGTGAGTGTAACGATTCGGTTTCACGAATCTTCAAACGAAGTCTGAATCAAGAAAAGTTAATAAATACTTAAAAGAAATATGCAAAACAGTTCCTTTCCTTTAAAATGTAGCTAAAAGTAGGCTACTGTTCTTAAAGTCATAAATAATCCATCAGAGATGTACTAAAGTACTGTATCAGTCCAGAACAGGCCAATGGTACACCAAATGGAAATATTAATATTTCTGCTTGCTGAAAATATGGATATTCATTCATAAAAACTGTATTTTTCTAAAATAATATTGAGTCTAATTACATCTGAATTTTCTTTTCCAAAATACTGATTTAATGGAAGTGCATGCTTATCCAGTTAAATAATAATTTACTGATGAAATCAAATCAGATATGACCAAGGTTTGAAATGAACTTTTTTGCACACTGGCCACTGTGGCAGATCGTTTCCAAAGTCACTAGCCACTCAGCATTTTCACTAGCCAAAATCCCCCGCCTTGCAAAAAGTGATCATTTTAACTGGAGACTGTAACTGTATGCATTTATTTGGAAATTATATCTGAACGAGAATGATATTAGTTCAGTCACCTTTATGACATCTGAAGGCAAACTTGACCAGTTAGAACAGGTGTGGGATAGATCAGGTCAATAATTTGGCCATAATTCATGTGTTTTTACCCATCATTCAATATTGTTTAACAGTAGCATTTATTATGAGATGGCCATTAACACAGGTAAGACCATGGATGCTCCGCATTACTGTGGTTAGGATAATATAGTCTTGATAGTCTTTTCTAAAACATAAACTCCAGTGTTTGTTATAAAAATACTAATAGCCAAAACACATTTAGAACCTGTAACTACAACGTACACCGTTGTAATAAAAATAAAGTGTAACAGTCCGCCTTAACAGATTTAATATTAATCTGTACCAATAAGTTACCAGTTAGTGTTACTGCAGTTAAAAAAAAAAGAGGAAACTTTTATGATGATGTGTATTTTAAAAACTGATGATGAGTACTTGTCTCCTCTTTACCTCGTCAGTGCTGTTGATAATGAAGGGGCTGCCTATCTGTTGAAGTTTGACTCTCTCCATATAGAGATTTATACACGAATGTTCTCAGTAGAATTCAAATAAGTTTTGTGTTGTCAGCCAGCCATCGTGATATCGAGTGAATTCTGACTGAATCGCGCAAGTTACGCTCTATGCAGGAAAGTGAGCGTGGCTCCAAGTCAACCAAAATTTCATCGAAATTTCAATGCAGAAAAAACCCTGAAAAAGTCACCTGCCAAAGTAGCTAGTGAAAGTGGAGTTACCCGCCACTGGCGATATTTACCCACATTTGGTGGGTGTTAATTTCAAACCCTGGACATGACATTTGATTTTAAAGTTATATTCACCCATTGTACAATTATAATATTCAGTATATATATATATATATATATATATATATATATATATATATATATACACACTGGCGGCCAAAAGTTTGGAATAATGTACAGATTTTGCTCTTATGGAAAGTAATTGGTACTTTAATTCACCAAAGTAGAATTCAACTGACCTCAATGTATAATCAGGACATTAATAATGTGGAAAATGACTATTACAATTTGAAAACAATGTTCAGAACTTCTTAAAATACTTCTCTAAGTGTTCTCATCAAAAAATCCTCCATGTGCAGCAATGACAGTTTTGCAGATCTTTGTTATTCTATTTGTCAGTTTGTCCAGATACTCAGGTGACCTTTCACCCCACACTTCCTGTAGCACTTGCCATAGATGTGACTGTCTTGTCGGGCACTTCTCACACACCTTACAGTCTAGCTGATGCCACAAAAGCTCAATGGGGTTCAGATCCGTAACACTCTTTTCCAATTATCTGTTGTCCAATGTTTGTGTTTCTTTGCCCACTCAAACCTTTTCTTTTGTTTTTCTGTTTCAAAAGTGACTTTTTCTTTGCAATTCTTCCCATAAGTCCTCCTGAGTCTTCTCTTTACTGTTGTACATGAAACTGGTGTTGAGCGGGTAGAATTCAATGAAGCTGTCAGCGGAGGACATGTGAGGCGTCTATTTCTCAAACTAGAGACTCTGATGTACTTATCCTCTTGTTTAGTTGCACATCTGGTCTTCCACATCTCTTTCTGTCCTTGTTAGAGACAGTTGTGCTTTGTCTTTGAAGACTGTAGTTACACCTTAGTGTGAAATCTTGTATAGTCTTCATTCCTCAAAACAATGATTGACTGATGAGTTTCTAGAGAAAGCAGTTTCTTTTTTGCCATTTTTGACCTAATATTGACCTTAAGACATGCCAGTCTATTGCACGCTGTGGCAACTCAAAAAACTATTTTGTTTAACAAACCAAATAGCTTTCAATAGTGTTTGATATAATGGAAAGTGATTTTCTAGTAACAAATCATATTTTTTTAACCATATTTCACAATTATCCACATTTTAGGTGAGGCAAGTGATCGGTTTTGTTTCGATGATATGGAAATAAAAAAAAACAATAAAAAACAAATAATGCATCACTTCAAATTCCACATTTTGCATTTTCTAATCAATGTTTTACATGTCACAATAATGTTGTGACCTTGAATTATTATTTGATATAAAATAATTACTAATTGACAGCCCATAAAACTATGAAATGTAACACAAATGGAAATTATAGCTTCTTCAAAGTAGTGACGCTTCGCCTACATTACAGCTCTGCACACTCAATTCTCTCAGCCAACTTCATGATGTGCCACCTGGGATACTTTTCCAGCCATATTTCATGTATGCCGGGTACTTGTTGACTTTGTATTTTTTGTATTTTTTAAGTTATGCAAATCAGTCTAACGTACGTACAATTTATTTTTGTTTACAAAATGTATTTTAAGCATTCAAGCATGAGCCTGTACACCAATTTAGTCAAGTGCGTCCAAATTTTGGACTGGCAGTGTAGCTGCCTATGTAGGCACAGCAAAAAACCGACACATTGTGCTCAGTGTAATTCTACATTTATGTGTTAACTGCCTGTGTTATGTTCTCAGAACCAGACAATAGAAAATCGATTTGATTTGAACAAGAATCATCGTGTCTGGCAACACAAAAGTTTCTCGTGACTTTATTACTTGAGTATCTGGTCCGCTTCATTACGATCACTGCTGAGAATAGGGCTTCCAGGCAGACGATCCGCCTCAAAAGTGGTATCGCTGTGATCTGTCATGTGTGCTGGATGAGTCTCTCCATCCCCTGTAGCTAACATAAGGTGTTGTAAATACTTGATGAGCAATATGTCTCTTCAGAAAACACACAAGTGTTATCTCGAACCGACCGAGACTTCATGGGCTGTCAGCATCAGAACCAGAGGGAGTTCAACAATCAATGTTAGTAGAGCGGATTTGCACATCAGAGAATGAACAAAGTGACAATCAACTACATTCAAGAGAGGAGGAAATACAAGAGAATTAATTTACTTGCAGCCTTCATCTTTAGAGAGGACTTGGAGTTAGATTAACAGATGAAAAG
Source organism: Moxostoma hubbsi (assembly GCA_032164185.1). Classification (NCBI taxonomy): domain Eukaryota; kingdom Metazoa; phylum Chordata; class Actinopteri; order Cypriniformes; family Catostomidae; genus Moxostoma; species Moxostoma hubbsi. Next base: position 3,218,596 of record JAVLUX010000017.1, on the reverse strand, counting down.
TTCTTGTATGTGGGTCAGGTAGTGTTTGTTTGGCAGCTCTTAAACTTGTCTTGACATACTTAAGTGAGCTGAGCACACATGAATGAGGTTAATTGGAACACAGCTCCATTGAGAGGGCCCGTGGGGAGAGAGGTATCGGGCCAGCGATGCTGTTGAATTCAGGGAGAAGCCTGAGCAGATATCAGGACGATCCTGTGGAACTGGGTGTCATGGTAACATGACATCATTAATGAAGATGACGACACTCTTTTGTTCCAATGTTTTATGTTTACAAGCAGTGTTAATTTTGTCAAGTAAATCGCTGATGACGAACGGAAAAGACGCAACAATGACGATAATTATTGATTTTATTCAAGTACACTTTTGATGAAAATATGATGAGATAAAAATAATACTGCAAGATATTAAGAGTGCAAGATAGAAATAGAAGAAACATCTAGAGAAACATGTGTTTTTAGTAGACACTAGATATATGGATTCATCTAATCTAAACGTGCTGAACAGAAGCAAAATGAAATTGTGAAGGGGATTAAGGGAAAGGAGGAGGCGAGAAACAGCTTGACAATATAAATAATATTTCATATATTATATATTCTGAGGCCCTGCCACAGAAACACTTTAAAACGGCTTAATTACCTCACTCAAACTCATCCTGTTTATACATGAGTTTCAACAACATACACCAATCAGCCACAACATTAAAACCACCTGCGTTATATTGTGTAGGTCCCCATTGTGCAGCCAAAACAGCATCAAACCGCATCTCAGAATAGCATTCAGAGATGCTATTCTTCTCACCACAGTTGTACAGAACGGTTATCTGAGTTACCGTAGACTTTGTCAGTATAACCAGTCTGGCCATTCTCTGTCGACCTCTCTCATCAACAAGGTGTTTCCATCCACAGAACTGCCGCTCACTGGATGTTTTTGGTTTTTGGCACCATTCAGAGTAAATTCTAGATACTGTTGTGCAAGAAAATCCCAGAAATTCTCAAACCAGCCCGTCTGGCACCAACAATCATGCCATGATCCAAATCACTGAGATCAAAATGTTAACATTGTGAATATTAACTGAAGCTCCTGACCTGTATCTGCATGATTTTATGCACTGCCTCCACACAATTGGCTGATTAGATAATCACATGGATTGGAGCCAGATGGGCTGGTTTGAGAATTTCTGTAACTACTGATCTCCTTTTTTTGTCATATTTCAGATTATCGTCAACTAAAAGTAGTATTTTCGTTGATAAATGATATGTAAAATTGACTAAAATTAATGAATATGACAAGATGAAATATTGACTAATTTTAAAGAATGTTTTCAACTAAAACAAACAAAAAAACTAAGTAAAAGTTAACACCGTTTACAAGAAAGTGCCATAAAACTGACAGGTCTGAAAGTGTATTGCTGGATTACGTGTGTTGCCTAGAAGAGCCTTGCCTTGCAGCAGGAACACGGCTAGAGCAGCGTATAGTCAGTCAGAATGTAGGAATATCACTAAAACATTTATCCAATCTGAAACACAGCTCTGTAAAACTCTTTGACGGCCATTAGCCAATTATGAAATTCAGCTAAAATACAGCAAAAAACATTTAACAGTTCAGTAACTGTTTATTAATGTTCGTTTTCATTCCTTCTGGGCAAAAAGAAGCTTACCTGCATCCCTCTTGCCAGTTCTCCCTCCTGCCTCTCTCCCTTTCTTCAGCACCGCCTTAAACATGTTATAATTCCCACCCTTTTCCCTGTCCTTCGACCCTGTAGAGACAAAAAATAAGTTAGCGAAGACAACATTTAGAAAGGACATAAACAGAAGTAACAAACTAACAGCACTGTAATTTCGGCGAAAGGAGATCGAAATTTCTGCCCACTGAAATCGGACTGCGCTTACTGAAATTCGAGCCACTGCCCCCAGTGGCCCAAGATGGACAAGTTGAATATTAACACATTTAAAGTGTTGAATGATTGAACGTATTTCTGGGTGAAATGTCCACAGATTGGGGCCAAAAGCCAGTTGTATTTTAATACAGTCACCATGAATGCATTTTTTTTAACCCTACACCCTAACCCAACCATCAATAGAATAACAATTAAATTTAAGAGCGAATATGCAACATCAGAATCGTGCTCAACATTGTTTGTTCAGATTAACTTTTGGTTGATTCTCAAACATAACACAGAACAAAGTAAAATATACAGTGATATAAAAAGTCTACACGACCCTGTTAAAATGCCAGGTTTATGTAATGTAAAAGAATGAGACAAAGATAAATCATGTCAGATCTTTTTCCACTTTTAATGTGACCTATAATGTGAACAATTCAATTGAAAAACAAACTGAAATCTTCATGGGGGAAAAATTAAAATGAAAAATCTTACAATAACCTGGTTGCATAAGTGTGCACACCCTCTTATAACTGGGGATGTGGCTGCGTTCAGAATTAACCAATCACATTCAAACTCGTGTTAAATAGAAGTCATTACACACCTGCCATCATTTAAAGTGACTCTGATTAATCACAAATAAAGTTTTAGTAGGATTTTCCTGACATTTTCTTAGTTGCATCTCAGAGCAAAAGCCATGGTCCGCAGAGAGCTTCCAAAGCATCAGAGAGATCTCACTGTTGAAAGACATCAGTCAGGAGAAGGGTACAAAAGAATTTCCAAAGCATTAGATACACCATGCAACACAGTGAAGACAGTCATCATCAAGTGGAGAAAATATGGCACAACAGAGACATTACCAAGAACTGGACTTCCCTCCAAAATTTATGAAAAGACGAGAAGAAAACTGGTCAGGGAGGCTTCCAAGAGGCCTACAGCAACATTAAAGAAACTGCTGGAATTTCTGGGAAGTACTGGCTGTGTGCTACATGTGACAACAATCTTCCGTATTCTTCATATGAATGGGCTATGGGGTAGCGTGGCAAGACGGAAGCCTTTTCTTACAAAGAAAAATATCCAAGCCCGGCTCAAGTTTGCAAAAACAAACATCAAGTCTCCAAAAAGCACATGGGAAAATGTATTATGGTCAGATGAAACCAAGGTTGAACCTTTTGATCAATTCCAAAAGGTATGTTTGGCGCAAAAACAACATGCACATCACCCAAAGAACACCAAACCCACAGTGAAGCATGGTGGTGGCAGCATCATGCGTTGGGGCTGTTTTTCTTCAGCTGGAACCGGGGCCTTAGTCAGGGTGGAGGGAATTATAACCAGTTCCAAATATCAGGCAATTTTGGCACAAAACCTTCAGGCTTCCATTAGAAAGCTGAAGATGAAGAGGAAGTTCATCTTTCAGAACGACAACGAACCAAAGCACACATCCAAATCCACAAAAGCATGGCTTTACCAGAAGATTATTAACGTTTTGGAGTGGCCCAGCCAGAGCCCAGACCCGAATCCAATTGAACATCTGTGGGGTGATCTGAAGAGGGCTGTGCACAGGAGATGTCCTCGCAATCTTACAGATTTGGAGCGCTTTTGCAAAGAAGAGTGGCCAAATATTGCCACGTCAAGATGTGCCATGCTAATAGACTCCTACCCAAAAAGACTGAGTGCTGTAATAAAATCAAAAGGCACTTCAACAGAGTATTAGTTTAATGGTGTGCACACTTAAGCAACCAGGTTATTGTGAGTTTTTTATTTTCCCCCCTCAAAGATTTCATTTTGTTTATCAATTGAATTGTTCAATTTATAGGTCACATTAAAGGTGGAAAAAGTTCTGACATGATTTATCTTTGTCTCATTCTTATACATCACAAGAACCTGGCATTTTAACAGGGGTGCGTAGACTTTTTATATCCACTGTACATGCACTGATTCAACGATTATCCCCCTTAACCCCCCTTAATTCCCTATCCCACTACCAATTCACAACCCCACCCCTCAACAAATATTCTTCCAAGCTTGAGCATACACACAAACACGAAGAGATAAAAAAAGGGTTTCACATGTCCCTCACCAAGAGCCTTCCAGAAAGTTATTGTGTATTTGTCCCATTTCATACCATTTGCATCAATTCTGCCAAACTGTTTGTATGAAATCTTTTCAAATGCCGCCACCCTGTCCAATTCGGTGAACCAATCTTGAAATGAGGGAGCGCCAATTGACTTCCATCCTCTAAGAATTATTTGTCTGCCAATAATTACACTAGTTTGGACCCAGCTTTTTGTATATTTGTCACCTTTTTTAATAACTGCCCCGTCACCCAATATACAGTGCCTCTTCCTGATTTCTTCTATTTTTGTGTATTTTTCATACTAAATTATATCTCGTTTGAAGATCCAATACAACATAAAACAAAGACATCTTGAGTAAACACAAAATACAGTTTTCACAACGCTGTGGTGAAATTTTTTTCCCACTCTTCTTTGCAGAACTGCTTTAGTTCAGCAACATTGGAGGGTTTTCAAGCATGAACTGCCCATTTAAGGCCCTGCACAGCATCTCAATCAGTTTAAAGTCAGAACTTTGACAAGGCCACTCCAAAACTTTAATTTTGATTATTTAGAGCCATTCAGAGGTGGACTTACTCCTATGCTTGGGATCATTATCTTGCTGCATAATCCAGTTGCTCTTGAGCTTCAACTCACGGACCGTTGACGGGACATTCTCCTTTATGATTTTCTGGTAGAGAGCAGGATTCATGTTTCCCTTAATTATTGCAAGTCACCCTGAAGCAGCAAAGCATCCTCACACCATCACACTACCACCACCATGCTTGACTGTAGGTATGATGTTCTTTTTGTGGTATTCTGTTTTTGATTTACACCAGATGTAACAAGACCCCTGTTTTACAAACAGTTCCACTTTCTATTCATCAGTCCACAGAACATTCTACCAAATGGTTTGAGGATCAAGGTGTGTTTTGGCAAAATTCAGATACTTCCATGGATGGCATTTTTGTCCAGTGTCTTTCTGATAGTGGAGTCATGAACAGTGACTTTTATTGATGCAAGAGAGGGCTGCAGTTCCTTGGATGTTGTCCTTGGCTTTTTTGTGACTACCTGAATGAGTCAGCTGCGCTCTTGGAGGAATTTTGTAAGGTCGGTCCCAGTTATCGTACCACCGGAGATACGCATTAAATGGGCAGATGCCATTAACCAGCTTCTCTCATGTATAATAGGCATAAAATGATCTGTCAACATACCTAATCATGTTACTGTTTAGTTTGTAGTCAGAAGTTTATCGACTGCATTGTATTGATTATTAATTGATATTACTGCATCAATTATATTTTCCATATCCTCTAATCTTTCCCACACCTGATCCATATTCGTTTTGGTGGCCGGTGGGTTAGCCTGTAGCTCTTTTCCGTCTGCTTCCAGAGTCTCAATTCGCTTTTCAGCCTCGTCCATTCTTGTGATCAGGACGGAAAGTTTCACCTCCACAGATGTGCTCGCAAGACGTTTCCCCGAGGCCCTCCATGTCGGTCGAGATTTTCTTTAGCGCTGCATAAATGTTCACAATATCTTGACCTACACGCTGTCATTCCCAACCGGACCCCCGCCATCTTGCTCTTGCTCTCGTGTGTGACCGTAAATGCTTTTATAATGTACCCAAGGGTGACAGTTTAACAATCAAAACTAAATCGGTTCTCCGAGAGTATTGTTGATTGAAAGGATAATTGTAGCAATTTGTAAGGAGAATGCCACTAAGCTGCTTCCACTCGCATAGCGTCAAGTGACTACCCATTCACCATTGTTTGTGAATGCAGTTACCTCCTGGTTTCCATGGGACCAGATCCCTTGTCGCATAAGTTGCTCAGTTGTCTCAGTCACATCTGTCTCTTAAGTTGATCAGTAGCGCCAGAGGGAAAGGTGATCATATGTGAATTGATGCAGTACTGTCTTATTGAGGATGGCGGTTGTCAGTAATTCGGCAAATGGGGTGTATTTCAGGGTACATGAACATTTTGAAGCGAATGTCGAATTCTTGTGTGATCATGTTGGAAGCAAGCACAAGATACTTCGTAACTTGGACTTCGTTAGTCACCTCCAACAAAAACAATGGAAAACAAAACTCCCTATTCATTTTATGTATGTGCCTGTGTTGCTACCTCGTGATGTGGGAAATGGTTGATGAAATTCCCAGCATTCCACATCTAATTAACGCTCTGCTGCCTGGTCTTGGGCATATAAACAGATAAACAAAGCAACAGCGAGGGCCAGTGGTACCCACACAGAGTAAACAGTAGCAATCTCCTCACAAAATCCATGAAATGTTAAATAAAAATACATTTAAGTTAACAGTACACAAGACAAAAAACAAACAAACTGAAAGACCTTAGTAAGCAAGGGAAGACCAGTTGCTGTACAACACTAAAAATAAGTGTAAAGGGGAAACAAGCGTGCCACTGTCCTTCGTGCGTCCACACTACTACCAAACGGCAGCTGTCCACAACGTCATGTCTTTCAGACAATGGAAGGAAATACCAGCCTGTCTACCAAACCAGTACTGGATTCTAAAATAGCAGAATGGATTAGACTGATATTGGAGTATCCATACACAGGCTGGTCACTCAGTGACAGGCAGGACAGAGTTCTGGTGAGAGAGTTGGATATTTGCTATTTAGAGATGCAAGTAGAGCTGTTTCCATTCTAATGCTCTGACTTAGAAACCAGCTGTAAATGTTTGACTGTCTCAACATTACAATAAGACCTCACTAAATGACTGCTCGATGGATCTACATACACTTAAGGGTTTCCTTGTGTCAAGGCTTTTCACGCTGTTTAAGCCTAGGTTAAGCAACCGGGAATAGAACTAGGACTGGCAATATAAAATTGAGCAACATCATCATGAACATTGATATATTTTAATGCACAATTTATTTACCCTATATTGGCTAGTCTTTTCATTCATTTCATAGCAAATACATAAATATTTATTATGGGGCTAGGAAATTTATTTACACATTAATTTCTGCGATTGATATTTTTTGTATAATGCAATTGATGCAGCATCGTTTTTTTTTTTGTTTTTTTTTTTTTTTTAACTTCCTGAAACTTCATGCGATAACAGCAAGGTGTCCTGAGATGCTCTTGGCAGGTTACTTAGCCTTACAGGCTTGGATTAGGGTGGGGTTAGGGCATCCATCTGCTGCCTGCCAGGAATAAACCCCAGTCACTTTTGTACAATGGGCAAAACTTCACCAATGTTTTTCCCCACTTTCTGTGGCAAACATTGGCAAACATATATATGGAGTTATATATGTGCAACAATTACAAAAATGTTCTGCATGTGCCAGATAAAATTTTTAGTGCAAACTAATTTTTATGAATGTGCAAGATGATATTTTGAGCACACAAACAATTTCTGCACAAGCAAGATTATATTTTGACCAAACGAAAATCAATTTTGCACTTGAATAAGTTTATTTGAATGTGAATTTGCTCAGAATTCTTACATTTAGCTTTCTCCTCATACACACTCTGTGTGCAAAATAAATTTTTGCATGCTCAAAATATCATCTTGCGCATTCAGAAATGTTTTTGTGCGCGCAGAATTGTGGCACAAATATAACTCCATATATATTCATTTTTTTTCAGGAGGGACTCAACTGCACATCCTCACACCGAAGCTGATTGTGTTAAGCAGTGCACGCTTCATTGCGCGCAACACATGTTCAGGGCATAATAAACACAGGAGCGCATTTACTGTACAGAAAATGAAGAAGAGTGATACGGGGAAGCTGCTGCATCTCTTCGCATCGTGCGGAAATACTCACTGACTTTCATCTGAATGAATGAGAACCAGCATGTTTGCGATAGAAAATTAAGGACTTGCCATTCAGCAAGCTGCAGCCAGGTATACTTGTAGAGACTAAACGGCAGCCAGAGAAAATGATAATTTTGAGATTAAAAATTTCAGCAAATAAAACTTCAGCCTTCAATATGTGTTAGATCTGTATGTACAGTATAGTGCCTAATAATGCATTGGCAATGTACTAGGGCTGTCAAATTTTCAGTGCGATCAATTTTATTAAAAATAACACAATTAATCGTAATGCCCCCGGACCGTAATAAGGAAGATTCCTGAGAAATGTAAGCTTGTAGTACCACCTGTTTACTCCAGAGGGCAGTAAGTGAAATTTCAGCTGTATGAGCAACGCGCAGTTTATACAGTGAAGAAACACTTCAGCAGAACAACACAAACATGCGTTACATTCTTGCGTTCAAAACACTTGATGGAATGCAAATCCGAACTAAGAGATCTCAAGATGTGTTTTAAGTATTAAACTATATTTAACTTGACACAGTGATCTAAAAATGTATGTTTATGACGCAACGAACCCAAGACGCTACACAAGCATGTCTGACGCAGGTGTACATTGACGGTCCTTAAACAAGCCCTCATAATAAATCTGCAACTGATTGATAAATTCACTTGTGTAATGGATTGCTGTGAACTGTGTGCCAATGATTGACTTATGATCAATAATATGGTAATAAACAATACATTGTGTTCTAAAGTCGCTTTTTGTATCGCCTAATCAATTATTAACTCTTCTGCCACAAGAATGTAATGCATTTTAATTATCTGAATATTTTTCATTTTTATATATATATATATATATATATATATATATATATATGTTAAATATTTAAAGATAACTATGTATCATTATTTCATCATTATATATTGAGTTATTGTTATATGAGTGGCTTTCTCAGCAAATATTTGTATGTAATTGATTGACTGTCCTACAATGTACACATAAGTCTCTCTTGCCAATAATGTTTGATAAGAATTTAATCTGCCCGTTTGATTACTTAAAAAACCTCCAATAGAAAACCCTAGAAGATTGTGCCCAAACTGTAATAACAACATGAACACTGATTTTATGGCATTTATACATATAATTGTATAAAAGATTAATAATGATAAAATGCTGTCTAAATAACAAAGTGTTCTTTGAGATATTTATGATGATTTTTTTAAATGTACCATCATTTAATCAAGATTAATCAGAGAAAATTTTGCCATTAATTATTTAAAATATTTTAATCGATTCACAACCCTTATTTATTAATATATTTAATATGCGAATGCTCATGATTTTATACATGCTGTATGTTTCAAAATTACAAAACTTTTTGTAACTAAATGGAGGAAAAAATTACATAGTTTAATCCATTTAGTTCCATCAGCCCACTCGACCAGCCGGCCCACTTCTCGACCGGCCTACCTGGAAAAGTGCTCCCGATGGACAGTCCATCACTGCCAAAACCAAGGGACTGAGGCTGGATGGCAGAGGCAGGCTAAATACATACAAATTGTGCCGTTTTGATTTAATGTGCTGAGTAACACAGTTTTTCCCACCGTGTCCGATATTAAAATCAGTGCGACACACTTTGCAAAAGGTGTGGGCATTGTCAATATGGCTTCGAGATATGAAATTAAATTCTTCCATCCAGCTGTTGTTGAATTTACATGTATATTGTTTTTCTTTCACCGGAGCACCACCTGAGTCTTCTCATCCCCTTGACCAGTGATGCTCGATTCAACTTCCCACGTCTACAACCTGTGCAGATATCAACAGCGCAACTGGGTTGTAGGTTGCCAGGTTGAGATCACAAATGGGTTGAAATGTGTATGATGTATCGACTGTGTGAGTAGGATGTGTTTCATACAAGATCTGGCAACTGGACAACCTTGGAATAATATATGTTGAAGTGATTATTCATATAACGAGCTTTGGGCCAAACCAATTCCGGGAGTTTCCCGGGAGAAATAACAAAACGGGAGGTGAGCGGGAAATGGGTGTAAAATACGGGCGACTCCCGGGAAAATCGGGAGTGTTGACAGGTATGATCCAGGTATCGGATGGGTGCATCCCTAGTTAAAAAATAACTTCTTCAACCTTTTAAACACGTCTCTGACTCCTGCTTTTGGTTAGACTGTATTTGTTGCCCTGTGTCTAGCCTTTTTTAATGCAAGAATGCTTTTGGAGCTTGAAAGCTTTGGACCCCATTGAGAATTAGGTTATATGAGGCAATAAGGTAATATATTTTTATGGGAAAATGACTTTGGAGTTATGAAGAAATGGTCTGACTTTTGGTTTGGGCATGAAAACCGTCACATCAGCTCTTTTATACAGTGCAACCCATTTTGCTGAATCTTTCCTCTTAGCCACAGGACTGCCAACCACAACTGACAAGGAGGAATCAAATAATAAAGATCAAAGCATATGTGAATGGAAATGAAATAGATGTTGAATTTCTATTGTTAAAGAAAAACTTTCCCTTGATTAGTACAGAAGCTAAAGCAGAGGACATCTCATATGTAATATTTTTAAAGTGAAACAAATTACGAATGCTGTAATTTTGTACCTTTCTTTCAGGCAAACTCTGGGACTGATTAGTTTGCATTTTGTTAAATGGCAAACTGTCACCAAGCCTGAAAAGGATCACTTTACGATACTGGTTAGCTGGATTCAAACCTAACAGCCTGGATTTGAAAGGGGCCACATCCTGCCATTCAGAGATGTGGTTTTTAAAACACAAGCTCAAATGACATCATGAAAAACACATCACAGATATTGTGACCATCAAAAGCAGCGGCCATCATTTTCTCATCAGCCATCATTTCCTATCTCGTCCTAGACAATGCGGCACATGTGCACCCCGAGAACAGGAAGCAGGGTAACTCAAGCACAGACGAAAAGGGACATGCAGGCCTGCCAGGCCACACGCACACACATAGGCCAACAGATTTGCAGAGACAAAGAGATAATGTCACATAACTCGATCCATCTGTTGTGCTGGATACAGGGAGAACAGGTCATACATCGGTCTCAGGAAAAGCACACAGAGTTAGCGATCTCCACAAAAATTATTTTTTACAAAAATACAAATTGTTTTGTACCAGTAACAGCTTAATTTTGCCCATAGATATTGCATGCCAATCTACCACAACTGATATCAATTACAACCATTCAATATCAATAATGACCATTCTTGTCACTCTTGACACTGTGTCACTGGTTTTGCTTCGAGAGGCTAAAAACGACCCAACTGAGCTATCCCGAAGCATGACTGAAAATCTAATTAAAGACTCTAGAAAACTGCATTAGGGCCTCGACGTAGTGTATTTGCCAGAGTTGAAACCAAGCAACTGGAAAGCTCTGGTTTGACCATCACCGGGCCTCCACTGTGAATAACGCTTTAAGTTATACTTTCTAGTAATAGCAGGTTTCTGTGGGCCAAGAGCTCAGCTTAAATGTGAGTTTAATTAGACCAAAGCTGAGATTTATCAGATGGTGGAGGTTGGAAAATAGAGAAGGACTAGAAAAAGGCGGTGACTGGGGTGGATACGGAGGGTTGAAAGCATAATAAGACTCCTATAGAAAACAATCAGAACTATGCATTTAAAAAGCACCGAAGTACACTACATAATGCTGTATGTGTTTTGGTGATATATTATAATATAAAACAGCTGAATGGGAACTTTTCATTCAGTCGATACATTCAGAAATACAATGAACGACTCGCAAGCGTTTCAGAATTGATGGTGGAAGAGCTCGTTTGCTAAGTGGAAAATGAGGACAGCGTTTTCTAAATAGGTTTTATGGCTGAAACCTAAGGGAAAATGGCCTTGTTTCCTTTTATGGACAATCTGGCCTAAATCTCCTCCCCACTTTACCATTTAAATAAGACATAGACTATGACACACAAGGGGGTCTAACACAAATGTTCAGCCCTCACATCAAAAGCCGTCACGCTTGTCAGGCCTAACAATAGCAGATTGTTATGCAGTTTTCAACTGGTTGTGGGAGCACTTATGCAAGTTTTGCTTGATCCTCCAACCGCTGAAAAGTTCTAGAGCGGTGCTTCACAACTGGTTTTGCTTCAAGACCCAGATTTTGCATTTGGACATCAAGTGGCAACCCAGCGTAGTACCAAAATTGTTTACCATGTAAGAAAACAAAAATGGCCTTAACTCTTCCTCAAACCCTGAAATGTAGAAATATTATTATGATAATGTAGATGCAACAGTGAGTGCGTTTACATGCGCATTCTTACACTGATTATGCTTAATAAACCTGCAACGTGTGTGGTCATGTAAACGCATTAAACAACGTTCCTTTATTGGTGTAGACCCATAAACGGCTTAAAAATAAACCAATGGACACAAGTAGATTTTTGTTCATTACCACGATTTCGAGTTGCATGTAAACGACTTAACAGCCATTCTTACCGGCTTATCATGTGCACACTTGTTGTGTTCATGCCTCCACAGAGAATAGGGGCTTGGGTAGCTCAGCGAGTATTGCCACTGACTATCACCCCTGGAGTCTTGAGTTCAAATCCAGGGCATGCTGAGTGACTCCAGCCAGGTCTCCTAAGCTACCAAATTGGCCCAGTTGCCAGGGAGGGTACTGTTACATGGGGTAACCTCCTCGTGGTCATGATTAGTGGTTCTCGCTCTCAATGGGGCGTGTGGTGATTTGTGTGTGGATCGTGGAGAGTAGCATGAGCCTCCACATGCTGTGAGTCTCTGCGGTGTCATGCACAACGAGCCACGTGATAAGATACGCGGATTGACGGTCTCAGAAGTGGAGGCAACTGAGACTTGTCCTCCAGCACCCGGATTGAGGTGAGTAATCGTGCCACCACAAGGACCCACTAAGTAGTGGGAACTGGGCATTCCAAATTGGGAGAAAAGGGGATAAAAACATCAAACAGAGAATAACACCAATATTTCCAATGTCATGTGAATGCGGATTTCTTACTTTTGTCAGATTTTTTAGATAAGCTGATTATTGGAGAATGTCACAACTCGTATAAATTTGTTTCTTGTCTTTTGTTTCATGGAACACAAAAGGTGAATTTTAAAAAAGTATTCAGAGGATTTATAAAAAAATGCCATAAAATCACAGTAAAAGTAACTGATAACAGCATATAACCCATGCAGCAAATGTCAAATTATTTCACACGTTTGGTAACTAGATGAGATGTGAACCAATGAGGTTTGATGTTATCGGCGTAGACATCATTCTTGATTTAAGCTCTTAATTTTATTAATATAATTTAGATTGAAAGTGAAGAACTACTCAATCATCGCATAAATATTATATCACTTCATAAAACTCTAAATATAGTGAATGTGTGATATGAATTACTTGTACAGTGGTTTTATTTTTTGTTTTTCCTATTTTGGGGTCATTTAACATGACATAGGATGAATAGGAACATTGTTAAGTTTGCAAATGCAAAAACAACAGAAGCATGATTTATGGCCTTTGATGTCAATAAAAAAACAAAAGCATTTACTCCAACTATTAGAAATGTATTTTGCTATGCTTACTACGCATGATATGCACCAGTTGAGGGCCACTGTTAGTGCTGTGCCTGTGTACAGTAAGTCAGATTCATCCATCTCCAAAGTAAACAGTGTAAACCTTCTCTGAAGAACATAAAAGGAGAGAGGGCATGAACTCATGCCTCATTTAATGTCTGAATCAGAGGAATTGTAGAGAAGTAAGAGATGTAAGATCCATGATGACTTTTCAAATCAGCAATAGTGTGACTAGAATAGTCATAGGTATCGTGCTTAGGCAGCTGAAGTGGATCCAACATGGCAAGAGAGACTTTTCCTGTTTTAGATACATCCACAAACCAAAGTTAAATATTGCCATTGCTATGTTGTGTTGCAGGGGCGTTTGTTGAGGTGGGCACAAGTCCTGGTCATTTTTTCATGACCAAAGTTAAAACAAAATGTTATAATTACATAACAGTTAAGTAGGCTAAACTATATGATGAGCCGGCTTTTTTGTTGGGGGCCAGATGCAAAACACATTTTAAAAGTTGCAGGCCGCATGACTATAATATATTTGAGTGCAAGGAAAGCCTGTGAATATCTTTTCTTATTTTAATGGACAATCAGAATAAATCCATTCCCTACAATTAATTAAACATTCCAGCACTACAGAGAACATTCTTGGGAGCATGCTTGGCTTCACGACATAACGGCAGCTCTACTCAGTTGTACGATGCATGGCATGGGGACAATTTAACAAGAGCAAAGTCTCTGTCCCAATACCAGTCATTAAACAAACACATCATTCTTTTTGAGTGGTGTTTCATCTGTAGAAATCGTCTCGGTTACGTATGTAACCTCCGTTCCCTGATGGAGGGAATGAGACGTCGTTTCGAAGAAGCGACACTAGGGGTCTCTCTTGAGCACCGAATATGCCTCTGATCTACGAAAAAAGGCCAATGAGAAGTTGGCAGACACTATTTGCATACCCTGCCCCGGACATACGAGTATAAAAGCGGGGAAATACATCGAGTCCATTCAGGACTTTTCTGAGGAGCCGGAAATGGTCCGGCCACCGCAGTGGCTCGGCTCAGCGGCATGGCCGGGAGGACACGACGTCTCGTTCCCTCCATCAGGGAACGGAGGTTACATACGTAACCGAGACATTCCCCGTCTGTCGCTCACTTCGACGTCGTGTCGAAGAAGCGACATTAGGTGTCCACTTTAACTCACGCCATGCGCTGAGCCGTGTACGTGTACTGCTGACACAGGAGCGGGCAGGTATTTCACGTGCACAAGTGACCAACTGTGTTTCAGGCTGCACATACCCTTCCCCAATGCCCCCAAAAAGTCGCCAGAATCCTTCTGGTTACCCTAGAGGGGAACAAGGCGACGCTTGCCAACCTGGGAACGAGCCAAGCCTGGCTGGACCTCTTTTCTCTCTATGTTTCTCGGCATAGAGCAAGAGCAGCCGGGGACCTTACCGCATTGTGGGAAGGGGGTCTTACCCAGTTTCCTATTCTTTCAGGGGGAAAAGACCCTGCGGAGGCCACACCTGCCCGAAAGGGGAGGTAAAGGTGGAGAAATATACCACATGGCTTCTTCGGTCACGTGTGGGTAAGAATGGCGCGGTGGTAGATCCAGCCTCGAGGAGGGGGGAGTTGCTACAACACGGCGACTGGAGGGCAGCAAAAACTGCCTAAGGGAGACACGGGTCAGCTCGTAAGGTGACCGTACCACGGAAATACACACAGGAGGAGTCTGGAGGCATAGGAGGCCTGACCTGTGGAGCACCTATTCCAGTACAGGGTAGCCTAGGGTACCCGTAGTGGACTGGGTCGGCAAGTTCCTCCGCGGAACTGCAGACCCAAAAGGGTGCAAGAATCGACCAGGGTGGGTGGGATCTCCTGGGAAAGAAGGCGCACTGTTTTACCTCGGCCGAGGAAAAGGGCGCTGGACGCAAGCGATTCACCCGGTCAGTGTGTACCGAGTTCTACCGGCTCGGACCTGAGAAAACACGGGACGAGACTGACTCAACCCTGAGATTGCAAAATCTCGCAAAGGTGTTAGGTGTTGCCCAACCTGCTGCTCTACAAATGTCTGCTAGGGAGGTGCCCCTAGCCAGTGCCCACAAGGATGCAATACTCCTTGTTGAGTGCGCTCGGACCTGCAGGGGGGGGGGGGGGGGGGTACAGCCTGGGTGCGATAGGCCAGTAAGATGGCATCCACCACCCAGTGGGAAAGGCTCTGTTTGGAGACAGAGTTCCCTTTCTGCTGTCCCAAAGCAGACAAAGAGCTGCTCAGAGCACTGAATGCACTGAGTGTGGTCCAAATAGGCACGCAAGGCATGTACTGGACACAGCAATGAAGGGGCTGGGTCTGCCTCCTCCCGGGGCAGCGCTTGCAGGTTCACTACCTGGTCTCTGAAGAGAGTGGTAGGGACCTTGGGTACGTAGCCCGTTCGAGGTCTTAGGATCACATGTGTGTCTGCCAGACCGAACTCCAGGCAAGTGTCGCTAACAGAGAACGCTTGCAGGTTCCCGATCCTCTTGATGGAAGTGAGCGTAATCAGCAGGGCCGTCTTTAGGGAGAGGGCCCTGAGTCAACTGATTCTAGCGGCTCAAAGGGGGATCTCTGAAGACTGGCGAGGACACCGGGAGATCCCAGGAGGGGAACAGGCTTGACCGGGAGGGATTTAACCTCCGGGTGCCTCTTAGGAACCTGATATTTAAGTCATGCTTACACAGAGACTTGCTGTCTACTGGGTCGTGGTGAGCTGTGATAGCGGCAACATACACTTTCAAGGTGGAAGGGGACAGCCTCCCTTCCAACTTCTCCTGTAGGAACAAGAGCACTGACCTAACTGCGCACCTCTGTGGGTCTTCAGCTCGGGAAGAACACCAATTCGCGAACACACGCCATTTCAGGGTGTAAAGTTGCCTGGTAGAGGGGGCTCTGGCTTGGTTGATTGTGGCTACGACCGTGGGTGGTAGACCAGCTAGATCTTCCGCGTCCCGTCCAGGGGCCAGACGTGGAGGTTCCGAAGGTCTGGGTGCGGATGCCAGAGCGTGCTCCGTCCTTGAGAAAGAAGGTCTTTACTCCTCCGTTTGCTTCTTCACCGCGGAGAACTGCTGGGCGAAGTCCTCGACGGTGTCGTTGAAGAGGCCAAACTGGGAGACAGGGGCGTTGAGTCTTGTCGGTCTCACGCATCTCGACCAAGTTCAGCCACAGATGACGTTCCTGGACCACGAGCGTGGCCATCACCTGCCCGAGTGACTGCACTGTGACCTTCGTGGCTCTAAGGGCGAGGTCGGTCGCTGAGCGCAGTTCCTGCAGCACATCAGGATCAGGGCTACCCCCGTGCAGATCTTTGAGCACCTTGGCCTGGTGGACTTGCAGGAGGGCCATGGTGTGCAGGGCGGAAGCGGCATGTCCGGTGGCGCTGTAGGCTTTTGCGGTGAGCGAGGATGTTGTCCTACAGGCCTTGGAGGGGAGCACAGATGTAGGGTTTCCGGGACACAGGTGGAGTGCAACAGCCCTATTCACCTGGGGAATCGTCATGTACCAGTGGGCCTCTCCACCGTTGAGGGTAACGGGAGCGGATGAGCGAGTGGCTTTGTGACAGGTGGAGAGGGGTGCTCTCCACGATGACGTCAGCTCATCTTGCACCTCCGGGAAAAACGGGACCTGGGGGGGGGGTTGAGGCTTTGAGCGGCGCCCAGACCCCAGGAACCAGTCATACAAACTGCGATGCTGCGGAGAGGATGGAGGGTTCCAGTACAAGCCTGGGAAAGCATGTCGGCCATCTGGGGGTCAGCCTGGGCGTGCTGGCCTGAAGGTGGCAGCCCAAGGGAGTCATCCGTGTCAGACGCTGTGCTCTCCGATGCAGCGGCGAGCTCATCCCCCTCGAGCTCTAGAAGATAAGCAGGCTGGCAGTGAGGTGAGCCGCTGTTGCCTCGAGCATGGATGGGGGTCAACGTGCGTGCTGGTGGGGGGGGGGGGGGCGGGATGCCCGAGAGGGCGTACCCGGCGGAGCTGCATCCGCTGCCATCCCTAGATCACCTCCATCGCCAGCCGCATTGTCCTTAATCCCGTGGGAAGAAGGAGCTGGAGGGGCGGCTGGTGTGGCGTGCTTTCTATTGAAAGCGAGCCGCGACCGCAAAGTTACCATGGTCATGCCCTCGCAGTGAGAGCATGAACCATCCACAAACGCTGCCTCGGTGTGATCGCTGCCCAGACACACGAGACAACACTTGTGGAGCACTCCACCGCATCCAGGAACTACACAGGGGAGGAATGGCATCTTTACAAAGATGCATCCTGAAAAGGACGTTCAACGTATTGCTCTAATAGAGGAAAATACTCTTTTACAAGAAATATCACTCTTTTAATCCTCTTTTAAGCTGTCGAAGTGCCCAGGGGCAAGCTGCACTGCCATGCAGGGAAGGAGAAAGCCGCTGATGTGCGCTGTAGATCCAACAGCAGAGAGCATCAGAGCAACAGAAACGGGTGTGTGACTCGCAGCTTGCTGCAAACACAACCATCGGCTCCGAAGAAAATTTCTGAATGAACTCAGCGTATTTCCCCGCTTTATACCTGTATGTCCGGGGGCGGAGTATGCAAATACTGTCTGCCAACTTCTCATTGGCATTTTTTCATAGATCAGGCGCATATTCGGTGCTCAAGAGAGAGCCCTAGTGTTGCTTCTTCGACACAACGTCGAAGTGAGCGACAGACGGGGAAACATGCTTTTCCCCTATTTTTGTTTGCTGTATTATAGAGCACTGCAGGCCAATTGAATGAGGTGTGTGAGTGTGTGTGTGTCAGTGTGTGTGTGTCAGTGTGTGTGTGTGTCAGTGTGTGTAAAACAGAAATGGCATTATGTAAACAAACTGGCATTTAAATGGTTTAAATCCTGAAAATGAATTTATATTCAGTAGTTAAGATCAGGACAGGTGTTGGTCTAAAACAATTAACTAATTGAAAGTGGAAAATAATATTAATATAAAATATTATTATGGCAGTTTTTTGATGTGGACATTTTTGTCCTCCAAGGACCTTTTTTAAATTGACACACAAGGGTTAATGTTATTGTATGTTTTTTGTTAATCTAGAATCAAGATCTAAGCAGTGAAAACAGTATTTATAATTTTTTTCAAATTGTGCAGCTCTGTAATAAATGTTTTTTTTTTCAAATAACAGAATAATCGTGATTAAAATTGAGCAACATAATCGTGATTATCATTTTCACCATTATCGTGCAGCCCTACTTCACATTACCTTTTCAAATGCAAGAACAGGTTAAAAACACATTCTTCATCCATTACTTAACAAATCTAGTCAAATCTATTATAACATGTGTGCATTTGTGTGCATGCACACCTGTTCAGGGTCAGTTGGCTCATGCCGACCCTGGAAAGTCTTGGGTTCGTTTACATTTGAGCTAATCTGAGCATGTGTTCACAGAGGAAAACAATATCCTCAGCTTTAAAGTGTTCATGTAAAGGCCCAAAGTTTCATACTGTAAACATTTCCAAAACAAAATATGCTGCATGTCCACAGATGATGTCTACCTCTTTTCCAGCTAGTCTACTGCATGTAGAGAAATTCAACATTCTGGAAGGCAAGAAAGCAGCTGGCAGTGGCACATATGTGTGCAATCAAAGCCAATAAAAAAAAAAAAACTCTTGGTTTAAAAAAAAAATAAAAAGATAAAATGACTATCAAAATGTAGATAAGAAAGCAAACATTTAAGTCCAATTTGTGTTCAACCTTTATAGGCCTTTAATTACAATTAATCACACAAAACGCTCATTCCTAGTAAACACATGACAACAGCGAATCAATCATGCCACACCATTCAATCACTCACTGATGTGGAGCATGACAAGGAAAACTGTCCAACAAATAATGTTCTTTAAAAAACATTCGGAAATATATGAACACAAAAGGTAACATGCACAGACAAAACGCGTGGATATTTACATAACTAATAATAATAGCGCTGACAGTTCTCCTCTGGATCTTCACGAGACCAAAACCTGCCACGCTTGTCCGTTCCCACTTTGTTTCAAGTCCAACAAAAAAGTGAATGAGAAGGATTGTAAGAAACTTACCTGTTTTAAGTGATATGCCACACAGTCTGTACTCAGATTTGCCTTGCACACGCGTTTCTCCTCCTCGTGAACGCGTTCAATGAACTGAACTGACGGAACTCCTCCTTCTCGACACTCTCGTCTGTCGCCCTGCGCCCGAAACCAGGAAAATGCTGCCTTCGGAGGCTGTATACGGAGGCAAGATGAAATTAAGGTATGGAGTTATATTTGTGCCACAATTCTGCGCACACAAAAACATGTTCTGTGTGCACAAGATGATATTTTGAGCATGCAAAAAAAGTGGGAGGAGAAAGCTAAATTTAAGAATTCTGAGCAAATTCACATTCAAGTAAACTTTATTCAAGTGCAAAATTGATTTTCGTTTGTTCAAAATAAATGTATCTTTGCAAGAAGCATGTGCAAAATAACTTTTTGTGCACTCAAAATGTAATCTAGCACGTGCAGAAAATTTTTTGCACTCTCAAAATATAATTTTGCACGTGTTTTACACGCTCAGAATTTAATCTTGTGCGTGCAGAATTTATTTTAGCTCTTAAAATGTCATCTTGCATGTGCAAAATAACTTTTTGTGCGCTCAAAATATAATCTTGCTTGTGCAGAAAATGGTTTGTACTTTCAAAATATCATTTTGCACATGCAGAATTGTTTTTGCTCTCAAAATATCATTTTGAGCGTGCCAAATAACTTTTTTGAGCTCAAAATAACATCTTGCGCATGCAACATTTTTTTGGACTCAAAATAACATCTTGCACATGTATGCAGAAATGTTTTGGTGCTCTCAAAATATCCTCTTGCATTTGCAGAATTTTTTTGTGCACTCAAAATATCATCTTGCACATGCAGAAATTTTTTGGTGTGCTCAAAATATCCTCTTGCGCGTGCAGACATATTTTTGTACTCAAAATAGCATCTTGCACATGCAGAATTTTTTTTAGACTCAAAATATCATCTTGCACTTGAAAATATCTTTTTGTGCGCTCAAAATTTCATCTTGCGCAAAATATTACTTTGCGGATGCAGCCTCGAGCTCTATCTGAACAGCTCAGGAGAGTCTCACGCGCTTTCAATGCATAAAAATATTTAGACCCCTATGAGAAATCTTTTTTTTAAAAGGGAAAGTGTCAGGCAATTTACTTTTCTCTGATGCTATATACAGATAAATAAAATATAAAAGTAGGTTGATATCTACTCTTGTTGTCACTTTCACCTAAATCACATGTGCAATCTACTCCTAATATTACCTTATACACCCTCACGTGCATGTGGTCAAATGTGTTTCATTCATGTGTAGCGTTAACGTCTCTTTAGCGCTCCTGTGTGGATTCCAACGGAACGTCTTTCTCATAAAATTGTATTTATTTTTCAGCTCACCTGCAAACATTGTGGCTTATAGATCACAACTTGATCTTAAGGTTTCCACATTTCACAAAGAAAGGCAATGAGGTCAGAGCAGCCCTATTTTTAGTACCACAAAGTCTCCAAGATAAGAATTATTTAATGTAAGCGATAAACTATGCAGGTGCATCCCTAGATCCCCTTTCATGGGCATGCTTCATGTACTTCAAACAAGGAAATGGTTAACAATTTGAAAAATCTTTTTAAACAGCGTTGCCTCTTGCCAAACCTTTGCACACTTAGTATAAAGTATCCTTTATCGTGGCTTTATTGTATGTACAAAACAAAACTTTCTTTAAAGCGTACATAAGTATCATAAAAGTGCACTGAAAACAAAAATGTTAACCTAGAAAAATTAGCTTCATATGGTAACATCCAAACTAACTGGTTTCATTTAAGTAAAAAATATTATTTTACCACCGAATCAACTTACATAAGCTTATACGATGTAAGCAAATCTAATTGGTTAGATCAGGTAGAAAAAGCTCCTTAAAGATGCACTCAGTAAGTGTTTCCTTTAAAAAAGTTGTACTCCTAAAGAAATGAACAGTCATTTTGAAATAGATGTATAAAATCATGAACACTCACATGAGATGAGGACTCTAGTCATATTAGTAACCATTTAAAAGCTGTTTTATTCTACAAGGAGAGGGTCCTCTTATGTAGGCAGTCATGTTTGGATCACATGACCTGCTGAATACTACTCACTTAATCTCAGTCACTGCACTGTTTTATCTCGTGGTTTAAATAATCATGACTGACTGTGAAGTATGAATTTCTACAATGACTTTTGTAACTGAAAACTATTGTGTTACCACTTATTTCAGTGTCCATGCAACTCATGTCTACTATTCCAAGTCTTCTGAAGGCATATGATACACAGTACATCTGTTGCACATTCATGAGTAATGTTTTCAGTGCTAAACAGTGTATGTTCTTGCGTGATAACACAAGCAACCTTATGAGCTTCCCTCATTGCGCTCATCAACGCGCAACTATTTCTTTAATTGCCCAAAAGGTTGCATGCTATTCATTTGCTTGAACAGAAGAGTGCATTAAACACAGGGGTGTAGTTTCCGGGGGGTGGAGGGATAGGTGCCAAGCCAATTAAACTAGACTCCTGATTGAACTTTTACAGCAACTTGAATCCATTACGGTGTATTTGGACAATTATGATCAATTGTCCTTGTGAAGACACATTTCACCAGTCACCCCAACACGGTCCTTGTTCTGAAGCAATATGTTTGAATTAAAGCCATTCCTAAAGGTGGAAGAACTTGACTCAAGTGTGAACAGTTGAAGATAAGCCACAAAACATACAGTCAAACAGCTATAAAAACAGCTGTGCTGCATTTTAAAGGGACAGTTCACCCAAAAATCAAAATTCTCTCATCATTTACTCATGCTATCCCAGATGTGTATGACTTACTTTACTCTTCTGAGCAAAAATAAAGATTGCTCGAAGAATATCTCAGCTCTGTAGGTCCATACAATGCAAGTGAATGGTGACCAGACCTTTGTAGCTCCAAAAAGCACATAAAAGCAGCTTAAAAGTAATCCATACAACTCCAGTGCACAAATCCATGTCTTCATAAGCTATATAATAGATGTGGGTGAGAATGTTTAAGTCCTTTTTTACTATAAATTCTCCTCCCTGCCCAGAAGATGGCGATATGCACAAAGAAAGCAGATTGAAAGATGAATGTGATAGTGAAAGTGGAGATTTATAGTACAAAAGAACTTAAGTAGTGATCAGTTTCTCACCCACACTAATTAGAAGAAGCCTTTATTTTGGCCACACATTATACATACATTTTTGCATATATACAGTGAAATGTATTTGTTTTCACAGAGTCAGAGTGCAGGGTGAGCCATGATACGGCACCCCTGGAGCAGATAGTTTCAAGGGCCCAACATTGGCATCTTGGCCGTGCTGGTGCTTGAACCCCCGACCTTCTGGTCAGTAACCCAGAGCCTTAACCACTGAGCCAGATGGATTACTTTTATGCTGCCTTTATGTGCTTTTTGGAGCTTAAAATGTTTGGTCACCATTCTTTGGTCACTTGCATTCAATGGTCCAACAGATCTGAGATATTCTTCTAAAAATCATATTTTGTGATCAGCAGAAGAAAGTAAGTCATGCACATCTGGGATGGCATGAGGGTTTTAATACTAGAGTATGTTTTTGGCTAGATTTGTATATAAAATGTATAAAGAGTCACATTTTTACTATGAGACCAGGTTGCCTTTAAGCTAGGTTGCTCCTACCGGATTATCCCAGGAATAATTGTGCTATTTGGATGAAAGCACCTGTTAAATGGTTGCTGTCCTTGCTATTTTAACGGGCGAATCCACTGGGACCAATTTGAATTTACATCCAAAACCGTTTACAGTTATTCATTTGTTTAAATCACCTTTTCCCACCTGATTGTACATCTGTTTTATTTCAAACACATCATAGTCCTGTTTCATATCCTGTTAAGGGATGGCTGGAAGGTACTGTGAGAGGCGGTTCAGCTTTCCTCTGGGTATTGGCAGCCTCCCAGGACAGGTGTTTCTCTGTTTCGTCTGAGCCGATAGCGCATTCACGTATCTTCTTGCTCACAGCTTTATAATGGCTAACTGAAACCAGACAGTTTAGTTAATGTCATGACTAAATTATTACATTATAATTCTAAATGATAACAGAAGTGGTTTAAGGAAGCACAAAGGAAGGAATAAATATATGCGACTACACTAGACACACTCACCTGTTTCCCTCTAAAGTGAAACTATGCAGGTCGTACTGTACATTTATGAATCCCAGGTACACTTAAAAATCCAAAAACTTAATCTTACTTTGTATACATGTATATGTATACATACATGTAATAGATGACATAATTTAATATTGAAGACTAATCATCTAATCACATAATGGTTAAAAAGCACTGACTTGTTTCACTCACCTAATTGGTCATTATAGGAGTCCTGTTCTTCTCTACAGTCTTTTATGACATGGTTGCGGCTATGACCAAGAGTAGCGTACTATCACATGACAGATATCTCCAACTTAGTACCAAAGTACAGAGACAGTTTACAGACAACCTTTAAAATGAAAATCAAACTTATCAGCTGTGGGCGCTGCCAATAACACTCTAGACTGGTATCTTCCTTTGCCTATTTCTTCATTGCCGCTATCACCAAAGGCTAGGCTTGGCATCAGAACAACTTCTATATAAAATTGAATTGTAGCTCTATATGCTAGGGAACAAACAACATAATCCAACGTCACATATTAAAAAACAAATGTTATCTTTATTACATTTAAATATTCTGATAGTATTGTAATAACTTTTGTCTCCATTAGGTCTCTTACATATACACACTACTACATAGCAATTTATCATGGCACAGTTTTTGTGCATTGGAGCACAGATCACGGTTGTACTGTACAATAAACTGACGTAGTTGTACTAGACTCCATGGAACACACATTTATCTTTATATTAAGTAGGCTACAGCAGTTAGACCAGACAAAAGGACATATTGTTTTCCAATGCACAGAACATTACTGTTTTTTGTTTTGTTTTACACAGCTATTAAATCTTAATTCGACTTTTCGGGCAATATGTAATTTCATAACACTTATTCATTTGGCTCATGAACTGAGGTGACGTTTGAATGAACTTGCCATAAAAAAAAAAAAAACATAAAAACATGATTCAAGTTCTCAATAAAGTAGACCTTAAACACTTTACTGTTTAAAAATATCAGTGACTGGGGCCTGGGTATCTCAGCGAGTATTGACGCTGACTATCACCCCTGGAGTCGCGATTCCAAGGTGTGCTGAGTGACCACAGCCAGGGGTAACCTCCTCGTGGTGGTGATTAGTGGTTCTCTCAATGGGGCGTGTGGTGAGTTGTGTGTGGATCGCAGAGAGTAGCATGAGTCTCCACATGCTGTGAGTCTCCGCGGTGTCGTGCACAACGAGTCACGTGATAAGATACACCGACTGACGGTCTCAGAAGCGGAGGCAACTGAGACTTGTCTTCCACCACCCGGAGTGAGGTGATTAACAGTGCCACCACAAGGACCTACTAAGTAGTGGGAATTGGACACTCAAATTGGGGAGAAAAGGGGATAAAAAAAATAGCAGTGATTGAAAAGTAAATTCTTTGGCTCACATTCAATCCCGGGTCAAACAAATTCAAGTAGTTCAATGGTGCACATAAATCTGTCATCATACACACACACACACACACACGCATACGCTCGCACAATTTAAACTCCCTAATTGAAAATGACAGCCTGATCTCATGAAATGTAGGTGACCATGACAACATTTTTGCAATTCAAAACTGATGTGCTGTATAACACATTTGGCTTCAGAATTCCAGTGAAACATCCAGCTGGGGGCGCTAAAAGCGAGTAAAATGGTGTCGTATTCAGACGAGGTTTTCAGGTGAATTTTAGATGGATGTTTTAATGATTTAAATTGTACCTCCCTAACCAGAAATTGACGCAAACCTAACCAATAGTGTTTTAAAATATGAATGAGATGTTAAAAAGACGTCCTTACCCAACCAATGAAAATTAAAAGCACATTTTCTGAACCAACCACATAATTTCATGATTTAAAGGGCTTCTATGACTCTGTCGTCTCACGTTTCTGCTTGTTTTTTCGACTGGTCTTGAACTGCGGCCCTCCGAGTCCAAAGTCCAACGCTCTATGAGGTGAGCTATCAAATTGGAATAAGTGCATATATGTAGGTGGTCTGTAACAAGCATTAAAATGTATCGTTTTTCAAAAGATGCATTAGAGTAAAAGAGTGCGAGTATCATAACATAGCAGGGTCTGAGTAATAGAGAGAAAAAAGTATTTATAAAGTCATAATAAGCCAGTGAAGTCGTGATTTGAGTGAAAGGGAAAAAAACACACCGTTGTTGTAGCGCCCCTAGTGTTCATTTCACCTGGAAACTGAAGGGAATTTTACCTGGAGACACGTATAACAAGTTTTGCAAATTGTATATAGAGTCACATTTTCACTATGAGACCAGTATGGAAAATGAATCAGTTGCTACAACTACATCAGCTTGCTCGACACACAACCACACAGACACACAAAAAACACAATAAATCCCGCAAATGAAAATTCAGTCACCATTCAAATGCAACAGCTTGTCCATACCACGGTAAAGGAATAATCTTGGATTCCTCTGACTTATATATGTGTCATGGAGTGACATCTCCTTGCAGTAGTCTATCTATGGCTACAAATGACATAAACATATACTGTATACGCACACACATACACGCCTACACCCAGGAGTCAGGTGAGGCTGGGTAGGTCTGAGTTCTGTATGAAGGCCTGCGTGTGGTGGAGTAAAAGTCCACGTAGTTGGTATTGGGTTTGAGCACCTGTCTCTCGCTCACCACGGGATAACGAACGAGCTCGTCGGGAAACGGATCCTCGTAGCCCATCGGAGATGACAGGTACATTCCATAAGAGTCATAGCTGCTTTGATTCGTCTCCTCTGGGTAGTAGAGCCGGCCATGCTGAAAGAGGAGACAGGGGTCATTCTGCAAAACGGTTGCGTTTTGTGTGCCTGATTAACATGTAAATAAAAACTTTAACTGTCACCAAGTTTTACTATGTGTTATTTAAGGCATTCTTCTAGACACATTAACAATAATCTACTGAATTGATTATATTTTTATGTTTTTGTTTATATTACTATTATAGTTACTTTTCTTTCGTGATTAGGTTAGATTTAGGCCACGTCCATGCAAATACTGTGCATTTTCGTTTGAAAATGCATTGATTTTGCCGCATTTACTACACTTCTTATCCACACTAGGATGGCATTTTCCTTCACCTTATGTATTATTAAAAATACTTTAGGTTTTGTCCCTAGGTTATCGGTCAATAACTACGTTTCCATCCAGGGATTTTTGGCGAAAAATGTTTTAGCGCATCAAAATAAAGATGATGGAAACGCAAATTATCGCTAAAATATAATTTCCGTTTAACTCTAGCACATAAACTCTGTGTCCATTCTTCAAATGTTGCGAATAACTGGTTTGGAAACACTTTTAGTCGAGAAAATTGGCATTAACGCAAAAATGCAGTGTCACATGACAGAATTTGCCCCAATCGTTAGCCTGTGTTAATAATGACGATGGTATACATTCTTGAAAGCTAATTTATTGTACGTGATTATGGATTGATCTTAACGGCGTATAGATCCGATGCTGCAAACGTGACACTTCCAGGAGTGCCAACACAAATATCTCGTATCATGCACCGGTCATCGACAAGTGCACGGAGAACAAATTAATGGCTACTGTTTGTGATTAATTTAATCATGGTAGACATCCATTTATTTATTAAAGTTGCTTTTACACACCATTCAAAATAATATAATGGAATTAGTCAGTATACAAAAAACATCATTTCTGTGCACAAAGATGTTTTAAATTAAAAATAAATACACAATACTAGGAGAAAAGCATCAGTGTGCTTTTTTGAAACACTAACTTAAAACCCAATTCTATAAAAATATTGTTTATCTTTTGAAAAAATTCCCTGTATTAAATTCCATAAATTACCAAACAAAAAAGCATTAAATAAAAAAAAAATAAATTACCAAATGAAAAAAATAATAAAATGAATAATAACTTCAGAGGAAAAAAATTAGGGACATCTGGGAGGCGAATTAGGGATAAACGCACATTTCCGTATGGAAGCGGCTTAAGGGCAGATCTCTTTAGCGATAAACAATAACGTATGCATTTTTTTACGCATTTTCACTTTGTCGATAACAAAATAGCATGAAAAGTGGATGGAAACTAGGCTAATCATGTTACTTCATTTATTAGGGCTCTCTGGAATACAACATTTTTGATTGGTCAATTGTGCCATCTAGTGGTCTGATATTTCTCAGTAACAACCGCACGTCCACAAATCACACGACTCATCCAGTTATTGTAAGCCATCATTACTAGTTCTCGGATCACTGTCCGATCTATACAAGCTAATAAAATAATGAATAGTCAAATCAATGTTTCATGTGCATTTATTTATTTGGCAAGTAGTCTTTTAATGAACTGGATAATGAGTCATTAATTACAAAACACAGAGGTTGATTTCAGCTGTTCAGTGATTTCTTTCTTCTCACATAATTACATAATTTCGATGCAAATCAATATTCCATGTCCATGTATTTATTTATTTAGTAGCCGTGTAATAAGCAGGATAATGTACAGTTAGCCGGTTGTTATCGCTTCAGTCCTTATTAAAATAACTTATAATTCGACAAATAAATCGAAAAAAATTACATGGCACTGCAAGGCAAATAAAGCTGGTGTGTCATTTTCCAGATGTTAAAATTCTTTCTTGAACTGTAAGTCATTTGTAGGTTGATTTCATCTTATACTGTGGCTCTGAAGCACAGTCACAACATTATTAAACTCACCTGTGACCTGCGGGACTCCTCTGCTGAAGGTGAAGGGTAAGAACTGATGAAATAAGCTGACTGATTTTCAGACCCTAAACACAGACACAAATTATAACACATAAAACAAGTTCTATTAAAATGTCTCACCATCATATACAGTACTTAGTTACTAATACTTGTTGTACACAAAGTGTAAATCACTGTATTACTCGCAGAATCATAAATGAGATAAGTCCATTCTGGAGAACAAAAAATGCAATAGATATTTTTGTCAGGGTGATTTGAGTCGCTAACGTCACTTGTAAAATATCTAAGTCTCATTGTTATTTTTACAATTCAATTTACAACATAAATTGTGTCATAGTTCCTATTTAAAGCTGATGTAACCATTTATGTGTTAAAATACTAACTCCTACCCAAACATAGTATACAAAGACAACAATAAGTAAGCCTCTGTATTTAGACAGCACTGTCTCTGTGGCACTATGAACATTTCTCTGTTTGTTTTGACCAACCTGTTTAGACCCGCCCAAACATAACTCAACCAATGGCTCGAGTATGCGGGCAAAATTGAACGTCGTCAAACATTTTAAACGTATTCTGACAAAATAACTTTTTGCAGCAAAATATAAATCAGAAAAATGCCTGTAAATTATAAAAGATGTTTCCCAAGTGATTTATTTAACAACAATAGGTCGAAAGTTCTGCTGCTCAAATCGTTCTGTGATTACCGAAATTCAAACCACTGTCCCCAGTGGCCACAACTGGAAGTGCTGTTAAACGTATGGGCACATGTGACATCCAGTATCTGAGTGAAATCTATATTTATATGTTAGGGCTTGGTGATATGATGATATCTATCGTGGTGAAAATATGAAGTGTCAATCTATAGAGATTTTGCTATTTTGTATCTATCGCGATATTTAAACATCCATGTGCGCATCATGGGCTTATCTATCAGTGGGCTGGACTTCAAGTGAGACTGAGAGAATTTAAAAAACATGGACGGGGTTTAAAAAAAATTCTGTGGCCACCCAAGCAAATTCAATTACATTCATCTTGCTTTTAGCGTTTCAACATGCGTCTCATCTGACGCGCACATCTGCGTTTCATTTGAGCGTCACGTGTGCCAGTATGCTTCTTGATATTTACAGAAGAACGCAGAGCGGGATCACTCATGCTACTTTATCATTTTTGACCCAGGTTAACCCTGAGGAAAACATCACATAATGGGATGACTCCTAATCAAGTTGAGAAAATGAAGATGAAGATTCAACTTTATTGTCATTGTGCAGGTACAGAGCCAATGAAATGCAGTTTTTGCATATCCCAGCTAAGCTGGGTTCAGAGTGCAGGGTCAGCCATGAAACAGCACCCCTGGAGCAGATAGGGTCAAGGGCTTTGCTCAAGGGCCCAACAGAGGTATCTTGACGGTGCTGGGGCTTGAACCCCCGACCTTTCGGTCAGTAACCCAGAGCCTTAACCGCTGAGCCACCACTGGCTCAAATCGAATATGCAAACTGTCGCATGACAATAATCTCTCGTAATAAAAAATTTGTTTTGCCTCAAAATGAAGCATGTAAAAGAACATTATGAAAGCCAAAAGATGCGCTCCGCATTCATTCGTTTTTTCTTTTTTTTATTGTGATTATATAATTTTGGACATTTTATTCAAGAAGTGTTTATTTTGTTGCATTATTTATTTTGGTATTTTTTTACTTATGTATGTGACTGAGGAATTCAAGATAGCTCACCTGTAAATTGACTTGTGTTTCTGTTGGCGTCTCCATAATAATTGTGAAGTTGCATAGATGACTGGGTCCTCCGCTGATTTAAACGGTGACCTCTTATTCCCAACATGGCAGGTGAAGAGGTGGCACTACCTCCTAAGAGTGAAAAATGTCAAACATCAACTAAGAAAATACCGACGATTAAACAAACCAAAGAACAACAACAACAACAAAAAAGGAAACAACAGCCTTTGGGGATTGGTTCCAACAATTTCCCACAATTTCTTGTGGTTATAATGGCCCACCTGACTGGATGACAGGTGACATCTGTACGTTGCTGGTTGGCAGGGTGGGTTGGGACCGGTATCGGTCTCGTTCAAGAGTTGACACTGGAGTGATAAAGTGATTCTGGTTCCATCCGTCCTGAAGAACCACAGAACACATTGTCCTGAGGTCTCACAAGAACATCAGTGTTCCTAACCACAGACAACAATGGTTGAGAGTATGTACCTTTTTATAGAAGGTGCGCAGGTCTCTGTACTGCCACAGAGTGTTTAGCACCTGAGCCGCTGCCTTCACCACTTTCATGGAATACCTACAACAGAAAAAACAGAACTCCACGTTCTCACTCTGCATGGACGGGCAAGTGCATAGTTAACATCTAGGCTCTATATACATTTTAATCACACTACATGGCCAAAAGTATTTATTTGCAGTGGCATGAAGTCAAGTATGCAGCTATCTCTTTAAGCAAACATTTATATTAGAATGGGCCAAACCTTTTCTGTTCCAGCATGACAATGACCCTGTGCACAAATTGAGGTCCATTCAAAATGGTTTATTGAGTATGTTGTGGAAGAACTTGACTGGACAGCACAAAGTCCAGACCTGAACCCCACTGAACTCCTTTGGGATGAATTGAAACACTGATTGCAAACCAGCCCCTATCGCCCAACATCAGTGCCTGTCCTCACTGATGCTCTTGTGCCTGAATGGGAGAGGCAGGGCTGGACTGGTAATCTGGCATAATCTGACGAACTTTGGGGCCGAACTTCAGGGGTGGACTGGCCATCGTGAGAACCGTTATTCAACCGTGTTCGCTTGACCACATACTTCTGGCCATGTAGTGTATATTACGCTCACTGTACATTTACAGCAATACATTTAATGTTATAAAACAGTGTAGCTTCTTTAAAGCCACTAGACATGCAATGTTCAACTCCACACTTCCAACAGCCCATGAAAAGAGGTTTGTACCTCTCTCCACGTCCTCGACTGATTGTGACCAGTTTGTCGATGCCGCCCGACTGGGCGAGTGCACGGGCGTTCTCCATGTTCCAGCTGGTGACCTCATGCAGCGCACAGCAGACCGCTGCCACAGTCTCATCTGACAGCAATGATGGCCCATTACCAGGGAGACGGGTCACAAGGTCCCGCATGGCATACTTTCCTTTAAAACCGTTAAAGGAACCAACTTCAGCAAACTTTTGTTTGGAAGATGCAATGCACTTTTTAATGACAACTATACATAAAACTAACTGTTTGAATGTTGATCGCAATAAGACCGAGTGACTGACCAATGAGCTCCTTGTTTCTGGCGTCAAGAGCCATATTTCTTAGAGCAGTGGCCACCGAGCAGACCACCCTGTCATTATCCATTCTTAGCAGTTCCACCAGAATGGGCAAACCCTTTTCTTTACGTACGGCAGCGCGAATGTAGGCCGCAAACTGACCGGTGAGAGAGACAGAAATAGAAGAAAGAAAAATAGAAAAGTTGTCATATAAGTTGTAAAATATGCCTGCATTTTTAATGTTATTTATACATAGTTCTTCACTTCAGCATCTAAGAGAAATAGGTTATATGAACGCATTAGAACGTTGAAGCCACATTGAGCAAGATAGGGTGTGTGTGCAGGCCCAATTCTTTATTCACAAGCCAATTATGCGTTCATATAATTCAGATCTATTCTGAGCACTGTGATGTATAATTGTGTTTATGGTATAGTGACCACAAGATGCCTACCCTCCAGGTTCCAGCAGAAAGATTCTGCAGAGACCCAGCCGCACCTTCCAGCGTGGCCGGGTTGGAGCTCTCTGCCAGCAGGGTGAGGTACGGCTTTACCACAGATGGGTGCCACAACATCTCTGCCCCCTTCGGACTTCCAGAAAAACCTGGAATGGGCCCCACTCCATCCCACTGCAACATAGGATTACACAAATTCGCCCACAGAATCATGTGATATATAGGTTTAAGCTTTGAACTCAGTTCCTGTAGAAAGAAGTGAAACACAAACTGATGTTTTTATCATCTCTCCAAAGACACAAAACTAACTTTTCCTGGGTTCTACAATGCACATACATATATAATGAACTTTAACACTATCACACGACTCAATTGCTTCATCACTTTACAATGCACTATTTAATGTCTATTTTTCGATACCAAAAATGAACAAATTCATCATACACAGACCTATATCCATGGCAATTATGTTTTTAATAACGTGTTATTTATTATCCATGTTATAAAGTAAATATTAGGACTCTTTATCCTGCATTACAACTGAATTAAAACTATAATTTAATAAGAAAGTACGAGTGTTTGTCTGTAATTTATTGTCTCTTAAATTCCAGAATGATGGTGTGAAGTATTTAAGGGGTACGTTCACTTTTTTTGAGTGGGAAACACAAAAACTATAAATCACCTTGAGGGTAAATCACATATTTTTGAGCCACGAAAACGTATAATTTTATGTTAATTATGAATTTTAATATCTAGGTGAACTATTCCTCTAATAAAAATGATTGAAACAGATCGGTTGGTGATAAATGACATTATTATTATTATTATTATTTTATTATTATTATTATAGCACTTAATAATGAAATACAGGTAAAACAAAAATGAAGGAATATTCCGGGTTCAATACAAGTTCAGCTCAATGGACAGCATTTGTGGCATAATGTTGATTACCTCAAAAATGCATCTTTTCTTAAAAAAAACAAGCAAAAATCGGAGTTACAGAGGCACTTACAATGGAAGTGAATGTGATGAATCTGTAAATGTTAAAATATTCACTGTTTTAAAAGTATAGCCACAAAACAATTATTTTACTTTGATAAAATCGCTTACTAACCATTTCTGTGTAAAGTTATAGCCAAAAAATGACTGTAAATATGCTCAGTTGAGTACCTTTAGCAGAAGAATTCATGTAAATGCTTTATAAAATTCTTGGTCTGCTTGTTTGGTGCACACCAAGGTTCGGGTGACAGTGTTCACACTTGGTCAAATGAACAGCACTAACAGAGCAATCGCACCAGAGTTTCTTTTAATCAAACCAAACCTGCCAAGTGTGAACGCACCCTGACACATCTGAAACATCTGTTGGCTCGTGCAAAATATGCAAATGAACTTTACTCTCAAACAACCCCAAATTATTTGACTACATTCGTAAGTTGAGGGGAATCCTAACGTGACAGATGTGAGCATGGGAAACCCAGATCAGTCAGTTTATGTAGTAAACGATCACCTGCTGATCCTGCCAGGACCTCTTCTTCTTCTTCTTCCTGAGGCCCCAGCAGCTGTAGTCGGCCTGCTTACTGGAGGTGTCCGACCCCAAGAGCTTGTCCAGGTCCTGGGCTCCCATCAATCGAGAGGGAGGCATCTCCAGCTCCAGACGGTATGACAGGTTCCTCAAAGTGCACACACAGTTTTCCACAATCTGATAAGACAGGAAGTGACATAGATTAGGGAGGGACATGTACTAAGAAGAGTGAAGAGTAAAAAGTTAAAAAATAAATAAACATTACTCTAAAATCAATTTTCTCCTTGTTAGTGATGTTTTTCCTGTCCAAAACTCACAGCCTTAAATCTTGCCGGGGCGTTGCTATGGTTACTAATGTGTTCTGTGTGGTTTTTAGCATGCTGCTATGCAGTTATTGGGGTATTCTGGGTGGTTGCTATGTGGTTGCTAAGGTGTTCTTGGTGGTTGCTATGTGGCCCAAGTAAAAAAACAAGTCTGTATGACATTCTGATCCCTAAAATGTTATCATCTGCCAGGCAAATATAATTAATTTGATCACTTTGATAAATAGTAGCTCACCACACTCAATAACTACATGATTTGAGGAATCCTTCATGTCCATATCACAAACAGTGCGGAACATGTAACATGACAAGTTTTAAAAATTAGGGTTAGGGCTTGTTTGTCCTTAACCAAAAGCATGAGCAATAATAATAGTGATGCTTGTCTTTTCAAGCACCATTAAATATTAGTTCCTCCTGTTCCAGCAGATGGCATGCAAAGACCAAAGTAACAAAGCTGCACATTACTGCAAACCACCACTAGGGGCACTCAATTCACTGTTGACCCTTCAAGGAGTGGCAGAGAACATGTAACGCCTTTTCAAGCACTGAGGGGCTCTGCCAGCCTGCAGCTGTCCTCACATGTACACTCTGACAATTAGTCAAATAACCCATGCACTCACTGTTCTACATCACAACAGTTCAGGTCATTCACATCTAATCTAAAGTTGTGCACCTTTTAGAACTGAGAATTGGAATTCCCATGAATGTCCCTTCCCAACTTCCAATATTGAACTTAATGTACAGTTATCAGAGGAAATGTGGCAAGATATTCTAAATAAGATTCACTCAACCTCAATAACAGTTATCCCATTTGAAGTAGTTCATCGTATACTGTACATTAGACAAAAGCAAAGTTAGTCAATTTTTCACCAAATTTAGATCCCTTGTGTGATACGTGTAGAACTGAAATAGTGAATCATTCACTTATGTTTTGGTCATGTTTAAAGATAGTTCATTTCTGGCTATTAATATTTAATTTCCTTTCGGGAGCCCTGCGAGTATCCATTAATCAACTGAAATACTGTATCTATTACTTAAGTTTTCTCTCTCTCTCTCTCTCTCTCATTAAATTGTATTTTATTTAGAAATGAAAGATGATGACGTTGCTTATGGACCAATAAATTCTGAGCTTGTTCACACACACACAAAACAATTAATGTATAAGATAATGTTCAGTAATGGTGCAGTGCTCTGTTGGAGCAATATAGTTTTTTTCTTCTTTGTTTTTGTATTATTTGTATGGTATAAAATACTAATAAAAATACTTTGATTAAAATAAAAAAGCTAAAATCGTGGTTCCAATGAGGCACCTACAATGGAAGTAAATGGGGGCCAATTTTTCCCCCTTAAAATACTCAATGTTTCAAAAGTGTAGCAACAAGCCGTAAACAATATGCATGTAAACATGATTTTAGTGTGGTGAAATCAATTACTAAGCTTCTCTGTATGAAGTATATACGATTGTATAACATCGTTACCATGACGATGTGATGTCAACAAACCCTAAACCCCAAAATGTCAGTATAAAAGAACATTTTACAGCTTAAATAATACATGAGTTTTAACAGATGAATAATGAATGTGATTTTATTAAATTATAAGCTTAAAATTAGAACTTAAAAAATTGTCCCCATTGACTTCCATTGTAAGTGCCTCACCGTAACCCAGATTTAGCTTTTTTAAAGAAAAGGAGGGACGGGATGAAATTAATTTTTGTGGTAATCAACATTATGCCACAAATGCTGTTGATTGAGCTTAACTTGTATTGAAATATTCCTTTAAAGAAAGGCATGATTTTATAAAGCTGTTCACTGGGCGCTTTTAAACATTTGAAACATCACAGTATGATGTTTTTGTAAAGCTTTGAAATGATGTGTATTGTGAAAAGGCTATACAAAAAAAAAAAAAGACTTAAATTCCTGATTTAAAAAATCATATGAGAAATAATAATAATAACACACTTAATTTCTCAGTATGAATTACCCTAAAGCCTGTTATATTATATACACAACACATGGAGTATTTCATAAAAAACAAATGATGATATTACAGTACTAATCAATATTTAAAATGCTTTATATACTGTATAATACATTTACTTATTTTATTAAACCATAAAAGAAGACTTCATTTCCCAGAATGCTCTCATTTAAACCAAATTTTGATGAATTTTCAGTATTCATTTTAAAATAGAAAAATATGTGTTCTACATATCAGGGAATAAATCCTTAGTCAAAATGAATGTTAATATATGTTTTGTGAAAAACAAATGAATCTTTGTGACTGTACGTAATGTT
This sequence comes from Moxostoma hubbsi, assembly GCA_032164185.1. Classification (NCBI taxonomy): domain Eukaryota; kingdom Metazoa; phylum Chordata; class Actinopteri; order Cypriniformes; family Catostomidae; genus Moxostoma; species Moxostoma hubbsi. The sequence continues at coordinate 3,182,489 of JAVLUX010000017.1, read as the reverse complement.
TTCGAATTGCAATTCAGTAATTTCCTTTTCCTGTCAATCCAATTCAACATTCTAGGGGCGTTCAATTCCATTCGAATTCAAACTCACAAATTGACTTTTGCCAGTGCTGGTATAATCTGTATGCAATCAGAGGGATCCCTCTCACCTTGCTGTCATAATCGGAAGTGTTTACACAGGTTTTGATGATATAGAGGAGAGAATCAATGAGCCCTTCGCAGCAACGCATCTGCCTTCTCGCCTCTTCTCCTGCTGAGCTCAGGTTCCTGACACAAACACACATCATCATCATGTGGTCAGCAACACAATGTTGATCATCAGATATGTGGTAAAAACAGTCCTTCTCACATGGGAAGGTAAATAGTAACTATCCCTTAGGATTAAGAGTATAAATGAATGTGCTTCTACTGCGGGTCCCTTCGGTGATGGTGTAGGATACAAATGTGTGTACATGCAAGAGCGGGTCAGACTTGTGTGTTGGCTGTACCTGAGGCATCCGGTGGTATTCCTTAGCACCAAAGATGAGTGCAGTTTGAGTTTCTGGTCCTCTCGCTGGGGGGCCGCACCCCACCCGGAGTGAGGGATGATCACTGTGTTGGTGAGTGGACTGAGAGCGTCCCGAGCGATCGTCATCTTCACAGAATCACATGACGACAGGTTCCACAGCACACCTACCCAGACGGGACAACAAAAATGATTAGTACTGTCGGCAAATGCCATATACCATGCATTAGTAAGAATGAAAGGAAATGTTGTTATTTGTGCACTCTCATGTTGTTTGAAAACCTTATGATTTTTTTTTCTTGCATGGAACACAAAAAAACCTGTTTTGCAGAATGTCACAAGACAAGCGGAAACCAATGGCATTTGATGTTACGACATGGCACGTTTGAATGTGTGCAAGTGTGTATGAGATTTGAGTGCTACAGCGGAGAGACACATTTGCAACAAATCGTGATGGAAATTTTGGTATATTATTCACACAAAGCTATTGTAAGGTTTCTTAAAGGGGTCAGGACATGGCTTTTTATATTATTTTAATATGTTCCCTGAGGTTCACTTATAGTATTAGTCATATATTCAAAAAACATGATCCTTTTCCACCCTCACCCTGACCCTCTGTCAGAACCGCTCAGTATTGGTGCTGCTTCTCCTTTAAGACTTGACAGTAAACGCCCACTGTTCTGATTGACTGTCTGCTCTTGACCTGACCTGCTCTCTCACTGCCATCTCACTGCTCACCGCTACTGGGCGGGGCTTTGGAAGTGATAAGGTGAAGTAGGCGTTGATGTGTTGTGGAGGTGGTCAGATGCAAATGCATATCACAGTATGACATCACAATATGGAGGTAGTAAAGAACGAATGTTTCAAAAATGCTCTTTTTGCCATGAACTTGTTTTAATGACATGAGTGTGAAAAAATTATGACAGATTTTACATTTTGGGGTGAACTATGCCTTTAACTACAGTAAATTAAAAGACACTTGATCATTTCACGTATACCTAGGATGTTACTTAGCTTGGAGGGAACATGCATGCACGTTAATTTGTATGGGATAACGTACAGTCAGTCGGTTACTATGGCAAAATAAACCCTGACAGGGAGACCTTGTATCGCCCTGAAGGGGTTTATTTTGTGATAACAACACTGCTCATTTTCAGATTATTACAAGACCACTTGGCAAATAAATGAGGAGCAGAAGCAGGAAGCATCCGAGAAGCAGGAACGATGGATTGCCAAAGCGTTCTGATACGTGGATGTGCAGTTGTTACTGTGAAATATCAGGCCTCTAGATGGCGCCATTAACCAATCAGAATCAACTATTCAAGAGAGCCGTGTAATACAAGTAGATTTCAGCTCAGCTTTTAATTAAATGCTTTGTCCCTCTACAGTAAAAAAGAGAAGTAAATAACTATCCACTGACACTTTTGAAAGGAAGGACTGAGATATGAATAAAAAATGTTTCCTTTTGTGTTGCACATATGAAAGTCATGCGGGTTTGGAACGACAAGAGGGTCAATTCTGACTGAATTTAAATTTTTGGGTGAATATTCCTTTAAGAAAGAGCGAGACAGAGAGGACGAGAGACTGAGAGAGGAAAAAGACTCCCTTCTGTTAGTCAGTCATGTAACCTCACACACCCACTCACCAGTTACAAGCTCTCGCACTTCTGTGTCTGGAGTCTTTCTCAACAGACGAACCAAGGCTGGGATTCCACCGGCGTTCCTCACACACACTTTGTTATCATCAGTGGCTTTTCCAAACACCAGGTTCCTCAGAGCTCCGCAGGCATTTCGCTGAACCTCCAGGCTTTTGTGGTCGAGCAGATCCACCAGATGCCGGATCCCCCCCAGCCGGCACACCTGTGGAGGTGTGAGAATTGTATATTTGCAGGTCTTGATGTATGTTCAAGGTGTGTGTTTTTTGTCCAAGTAGCATGCCTGTGTGCATTTATTTGACTATGGCATAGTTATACTTTTTTTTAAAAACTGTCCCCAGACCCTACTAAGAAGACCAACAAGAATGGTCAACATCATATTTTGTGTTTTGAATGCGGGTGTGCCAATGTCCCCAGCTGGATGCTTAACCAGCAACCATGGTCAACTAAATTAATGTAATGGTCATACTCACCCTCATGCCATCCCAGATGTGTATGACTACCTTCAGCAGAATGCAAATTAAGATTTTTAGAAGAATATTTCAGCTCTGTAGGTCCATATAATGCAAGTAAATGGTGACCAGAACTTTTTAGCTCCAAAAATCACAAAGTAAAAATAAAAGTAATCCATAAGACTCCAGTGGTTTAAATCCATGTCTTCAGAAGTGATTTGAAAGGTGTGGGTGAGAAACAGAACAATATTTAAGTCCTTTTTTTTAAAACTCTGAATCTTCATTTTAACTTTCACTTTCAGATGTGAAATTGAAACTAAACAGGTATATGTGACTTCGGATGTAAAAGTAAAAGTGGAGATTTAGAGTAAAAAGGGACTTAAATTTTTATTTGATTTTCTGTTTCTCACCCACCCCTATCACAACGCTCTAAATCTCCACTTTTACTTTTACATCTGAAAGTGAAAGTTAAAATGAAGATTTAGAGTAAAAAAACAAAAGGACTTAAATATTGTTCTGTTTCTCACCCACACCTTTCAAATCACTTCCGAAGACATGGACTTAAACACTGGAGTCAAATGGATTACTTTTTTTTTTACTACAAATGTCTGGTCACCATTCACTTGCATTGTGAGGACCTACAGAGCTGAGATATTCTTCTAAAAATCTTCATTTCTGTTCTGCAGAAGAAAGTCATACACATCTGGGATGGCATGTGAGTAAATGATGAGATAATTTTCATTTTTGGGTGAACTGTCCCTTATATGAAAATGAACGTGTCCTGTGTGAACAGCCCCATTACAGTGGCCTTTTCAGCAGAAGTTAGCTAAATCTGAGAAAAAACATCCACTAAAGCAAAAACGATTAATAAAGTAGTTAAATAATGCATTTATTCAATTCTAAACATTTTCAAAGTTGTATTTTAGGGTTAGGGTTAATCTACAGTGATTTTAGGTGTACTTGAGAACAACAAAAGTAAATAGAAAGTGGCAATTTACATGTGGAGGTGAGCGAATGTGTATAATCATACCTCTGCCTTTATGCGGTTGTCTCCGTAGCACAGATGCTGTATGTACGCTGCAGCATTGGCTTGGACAGAAGGGAAATGATGCTGCAGCATCCGAATCACCTCTGGCAGCTCGGGGTCTCTCCAGGCAAACTCTCTAGCCCCCCCACACATAATACAGAATACAGATGGCAAACACACAAATAAATGAGAAGCCTCTCACATTTGACAAACTAAAGTTGGCAGATTTGAATAAATATTCCAATCTTTCTTTTCACTCGTAAACATTAGTGTTTACATGTTAGCATGAGGACAAACAACTAAACGTGGAGTCAGTTTTGTGTAAATTAGTTCATTTACACGTTATCAAACCACAAAGCACAGTCTCAATATTTGAAACAGCAATGGCTTCAGAGTACACAGCCAATCGTAACACTCGTAATCACCTGGGATCTTTGTGAACGCTATCTGTGGAAGGAGATCTTGTGACAGCGTTGTCAACGGCAGCTGCGTGTCTGCTGTAGTTTGACTCAGCTTGACGGTAGTGGCCAGGGCGATAGTTGTCAGAGTGCGTTGCCATGGAGCCCAAGGAGAATATCCCTCGCTGGTACCTCAGAGTGCTACATTGACTAGTGGTCCTTTGTAAAGTACCAAACCCTGATTAAAAGAAAGCAGATTGGTTCTGATTAAAAGGTCCCATGAATTCAAGTTGGAGTTTTGTGGCTTTTAGTCCATGTCTGTTAGCTTTGAGTTCATCTGTATGCTAGTGTACTCCTAAATTGTTAAAATGATCTTTTAGCAGATATGCACATATGAAATTTACAGTCTTTCTCTTCTGGGAAAATGTACCTAAAAACAGACCAATCAAATCATCTTGAAAGTGAATTTCCCTCAAGCTAATAATACCTACGTCTGACTAGCATTAGCAAGCATTAGCCAATCATGGTTCATGGATGTGATGTAAATAAAAGGATATTGGCTATTTAAAAAAAGGGGACGAGCACTTCTCAACTCAACAGGAAATACATCGATGTAGAAAAGGAAATTGTGGCTGTGTCTCGTCTGGAAGGCTGCGTGCTAGGTAGGACACGTCCTTTGAAGGCCGCAGTATACCGAGCGTCCTCCTTTAAACAAATCTCATTTAAACGAGGTGGCCTTTGAAGGACATTCGGAAACGGAACATATAATGGTTGCTACGACAACACGCCATATTGTACAGGTGTACTTTTAGTCTAATATATTGATATAATCGTACATATTATATGCACCCATCTACTGAGGTACTTCAACTTGGGAATTAACATTCCTTGCGTTTGAACATCATATTTATGGGCACATTTTTTAGACATTTCTGTTGAAGCAAAGAATTGTGGGTTGCGAGCGCCCACGAAGGATACACCTCATGCATCCTCTGAATTCCCATAAAAGAAGGTTGCATTCGAAGGCTGCATTCGAAGTGTCCTACTTGCTTTTCTGAAATGAGACAGCCTCGATGAAGTATTTCTCATATTGAGTTAGCAAATATAGTTGCTATGCATGATGGAAATCCATCACATACCTGTATTGTTTCTGGAGAGAGCACTCTGGGAGCCATGAGTTGGGCTCTGGTACAGAGGGTTCTGGAAGGTTCTGTCATCATAGATGGGTGTGATGTGGCAGTCAGGGGAGCGGGTCTCCTGGCCTAACTGGCTGTTCTGACTGTAAGACGTTTGCAGGCCTAGATCAAGATCAGAGTCACAATCTTACACACTTTAATAACCTGCTAGCAGTGCAGGCGTGAAAGGCGAAAGCAGGTAAAAATTTGGAAGTACGTTTTATGCTTTTAAGAGCCCTCCAAAACAAAAACAAAAAAATCAGTGTCTGGTAAAACATCTACTAAACTATACAGAAATATTTGTGATTTATACTGTATGTTGCTTGACAGTAGGGCTGTCAAATGCTTAAATATATTTATCAAATTAATGAGCTAATGTACCAATTAATCGAATTAATCGCATACATAAACATGCCGTGTCAAGTTAAATACATTTCAAAACTTTGATAAATGCATCTTGAGGTCACTGCATTCTGTTGTGCTCCGTTTAGCTGTCTTTAAGTGCAAGAGCACGTTATTTATGTGGTGCCTGCGCTTGTTGGGTGAGTTTTCTATACAGCCGGAGTCGCACTGACTGCCCCCTACTGCCACAGATTTGGTAGTACATAAAGCTTGAATTGTTCCTATGGTAGGAACATTTCTAACAACAGAATTTAAGCATGGGTTAAGGACATTTGTATGCATTATTTTTCACATAATTAATCACACTAAAATGACAGCTCTGTCAAAATACCCCCCTATTTTTGAACAGCTGTCAGATGCTTTTTGTAACGAGATGGTGTAGTTACAACATCTGCCAGCAGGGGCTTACTTAGCCATGCTGACTTGCAATTAGTCCACTGGCTGTACAAGCAGAGTTTGAAGGTGAGTAAGACTTTTGATGTTCTTCTTACATCAAGCAAGTGCGCCTCTTGAGTCCAAAGTGAAGATGTGAGTTATATTTTGCAAAAACGGCATGCTATAATTAACCACTCCACTGGACTTTGACACCTCAGACGTTTCTGTGAGAGATAATGACCTTGAGCAAAGATGAGGCGCATTTGACAGCAGGAGCTAAGAGGTGAAAACACTCAGTATGATTGGTTTGTGTTTCTATTTTGAAAGAAGGTGCTTGCTAAGCGATGCTGCCATTGGTCTTGTAAATGTCATTTGGCCACTTATTTGTGACATAATCAGTGTTACACATACAATAAATTGTGCACTTCAGCTGAATTAGTGAAAGGCCCTCAACATTTTCTCAGCTTCTCTCCCACACATGATTTCAAATGGCAAAAAGTCGACAATAGATTTGCTCAAATGCCTACCTGAAATTGCTTTCCTAATTGCCCAACTTTTAGAGGATCATTACTGAAACTGATAAACCTTTTGAATGTTTGTATTAACCTTGTGTGCAGGATGGTAGAACTTGCTGATCTTTAAGAGTTGACATGCAACACCTAAGACAATGTGACACTGATATTAAAAACCAGAATTTTCAACGGCACACATGTGATCCAGACAAAACCATGCCTGCAAACTCTCAGCTGCGACAAAGATGAAAGACGGGTTTCCCGACCTTACCCGTTTAAGATCATCTTAACTACCGCTTTACATTATTTTACGATGGAGTAATACCTGTTTTCCAAAAAACACATTTCTCAGTATCAAGTAGAATTATAAAGGGATAGTTCACCCAAAAATGAAATCTCTCTCATCATTTACTCACCCTCATGCCAACCCAGATGTGTGTGACTTTCTTTCTTCAGCAGAACACAAACAAAGATTTTTAGAAAAAATATCTCAGCTCTGTAGGTCCATACAATGCAAGTGAACGGTGACCAGACCTTTGTTGCTCCAAAGATCACATAAAGGAAACATAAAATGAATCCATATGACTCCAGTGGTTTAATCCATGTCTTCAGAAGTGATATGATAGGTGTGAGTGAAAAATAGAACAATATTTAAGTCCTTTTTTACTCTAAATCTCCACTTAAACTTTTACTTTCAGATGTTAAAGTGAAACAAAACAGGCTCCACACGTGACTATCAGATGTAAAAGTGAAAGTGCACATTTAGAGTAACTATCCCTTAAGTGCTGAAGTAAGGCTGAAACTTTGCCAAAATGCTCAAGACAATTTGTCTTCTATAGAAAGACACTTGGTGCATTCATATATCATCTGGTTAGAGGTCTAGGCGCTGTGTACTTGTAGACTTACTGCCATTATGCAACATGCATATAAATGATGCAATCCAAAGTGCATTTGAACAGCGGTGAAACACTTTCTTATGATGTGTGACATTCATACGAGCAGACAGAGAAGTACGTTTGAAGTAAGTTTGGAGCAGAAGAAATAGAAATAAACCTTGTGTAAATTGTTAGCTTTATGCTAAGCTAAAATGCTATTTCTAGCCATTTTACATGCACATGTTACCAGACACGATCATATATTTCTTTCAAGAAAATTCACGTTGGATCATAATTTCTGTTTTATAGTAAGACCTTTGATATTAGGGCAAAAATCATATTCTTGATAAGTTTTCCTGTAAAAAAAAAAAAAAAAAAGTTAAATTGTGCAAATGTGTGTTTTCTCTTGCAGAGGTTTTGTTGGTTTGAAAATAAATGTATAATTTCTCTCTATTTTTTTTTTTTTAAGTAAAATTTACTTTCATCATATTTTTGTTATAGCTACTGTGTTTTGAAAGCACACTGACATTCAGACAAAGGTTATTCATATAATAAAATGCAGATTTTATCCTGAAAGGTTTAAATGTGTTTACATCACGGGTCTGTTGAATGCTTGATTCTGATTGGCTGACAGACATTCTAAGATGTGCAATTATTATCCAGTAAATGCACAGCTATGAATTAGTTCCAGGTCTTGAACGCATAACGGTTCCATATATCACTTCACCAAATTATTTTGGTTATTTTAAAGAGCCGTACAGGCTACCACAGCAAAATAACAAATGAACACAAAGACACAAAGATAAGTACATCGGATAAGAATGACAATGTCTATAATATCTTAAATTAATTTGAATTTTGGTAGAAAAGCACCCTAGCACTCCATCTCTCTCTCTTTCGCAATCGACTCACCCACACTCACATATGTGGACACTGACACACACACACACACACACACACACAAAGAGAGAGTCATAAACGCACCCCCGCAACATTATCCATACAACAGTTCCTATGTTATCTGAAATATCTGTGGAAAGCACCCTCATGCTACCTCTACCCCTCTCTTTCGCTCTCCCACAAGGACACACACACACACACACACACACACGCATTACGCACACTCTTACTCACAAGCAAAAACAGAGCCGTCATGTCAGTGCATCTCAGTGGAGTTGAAAACATCAGAAAAAGCTACATAAAAAAATGGTGATACTCGCTGCTGCTGAGAAGTGTGCTAAAGCGATGTTACTTGAAGTGACGAGAGCTGCGACAAACAAAGGTAATCCCACACGCAACTCTCTCAGTTTCTAAGAATCTCTCTTCGTTCACTTCGTTCAAAAGTCATAAATGTATCCTATAAATATATAATTTATTAATTACAATATTTGTTGGCCAAAACAATGTTGTGTAATCTTTTCGTTTTTTTTGTGCTTTACAATTATTCTAGTTCTAAAATTTAGCTGAAAAGGCTATAATAGTTTGTTTTATGCAGACAGACATACATTTAAAGAGAGGAAATGGTTTAGAGGCAAGTTCCATTGTGACAACTTTCCCCATATAGTGTAACACTTTGCCACGCTATTGGGGCATGTTGTCACAAAAGGTCAACGTGTGTTTATTCAACTGTATCATTTTTCCTGGGCAATCACGGTGAAAATGTTATAAGGTTTTGTAGCCAAGTCTTCAAGGCATGTGGCTATGCAGAAATTGACTTTTGAAGAAAACACTAGAACATTTACATTTATGCATTTGGCAGACGGTTTTATCCAAAGCAATCCCTCTGGAGCAACCTGGAGTTAAGTGCCTTGCTCAAGGACACAATGGTGGTGGCTGTGGGGATCAAACCAGCAACCTTCTGATTACCAGTTATGTGCTTTAGCCCACTACGCCGCCACCACTCACACAATAGAAAGACCTCATTCTGTTTTTCACAGAACTTTTTTGTAATTGCCAATCAGTCATACATGTCAATCAGGCACAGTCAGCATAATAAAACAAACTGTGAATTAAAAAAACAGCATATGTTTGTTGGTTTGGAACAGTCATGCAGAATTCAGTGAGTTTGTCTTTCATACATTTCTAATCTCTTCATAAATCTCTAAATTCTGCAGTAGTTCTTCCAGAAGAGCCTGGAGTTAAAAGCTTCTTCTTCAAATGTTTTACATCACATATGATCTGCAAAGATATACAGCATAAATGGGGCAGTGAGGCACATCAGAGGAAGCATCCCACAGAGCCAGAACGTGCGATTATCATCTGAGTAATCCTACAAAACTGTACAGCACACACAGACACAACTCAATATCCCTGCAGCTCTAGTTTCATGTGGATGTTCATCGCAAATGGAATTGAGCCTGTAATAAGATTTGGAAACAATACAACATAAAAGCTCTATATTAATGCATCACAGCACTTTTTATTCACAAATGCATATGCACACGCTGCATCTCATAATAAGAGTCATCCACTGGGTTATGATAATTCGGGTAGGAGCAATTAAACTCTTTCGTGCTTCTATGAGAACAAATTTGTGTGAGCCTCCCTGCGGCGTCCATCTAGACCACCATCTCTTCTCAATTGTTTCCGTGGCGAGAGATATGAGAAGTTTCCTTCTTGTGGCTCTAGATTGTGCCGAGAAACACTTCATAAATTCTCTCCAGTGCTTTCAAGGTATGCATGACATTCCCCTTATGAGGGGATTTTCAGGAAAGAAATAGCTTCTTAAACCAAGGACAATTTTATAATCCAAACCAAACACACCTGCACACACACAGATGTGACAGCATTACTAATCCATGTGTAATATTAAGCATATACAACGCTAAGAAAGTTTCACACACAGTCAAATTTGTGTAGCTAAATCCACGACATATCAAGAGGAGAAATTGTGTTTAATACAATTCTGGCCTGATCAGGATGGAAAGTTGTTTTATGAATTTAAACATTATGGAATAATTGTTTTATGTAACAGAAAATAAACTAGACTTGATCTAGATGGCTAAATGTCCGTGGGTGTGGTTGCTATGGCATTGCTATGTTGTGGTTTTTTGTTGTTGCTGTTACTGTATTAGTCACAATTTTATTATTTTGATGAAAATCTCCTTTAAATGTAATCAATGTTTCCTCACTTTACATGGCAAAAAAATAGCATATAATCTTAATCAACATAAATAACATATTTTAGTTGAAGATGATGTGCAAAATGACAAAACATTTTGAAAAATGCATAAATTTACAACTTTAAACATCTAAGATAATAGCATATAATGAGTAAACTGAAGTATTAGATGCTTTAAAGAAGTAACTCTATTGTGAATTCTTAAAGGGACAGTTCACCCAAAAATGAAAATTCCCTCATCATTTACTCACCCTCATGCCATCCCAGATGTGTGACTTTATTTCTTCTGCTGAACACAAACAAAGATTTTTAGAAGAATATCTCAGCTCTGTAGGGCAATACAATGCAGGTGACTGGTGAACTTTGTAGCTCCAAAAGGTCAGCATAAAAATAATCCATTCAACTCCAGTAGTTAAATCCATGTCTTGAGAAGTGATATTATAGGTGAGGGTGAGAAACAGTCACTTTCACATTGTTCTTCTTGTGTTTTTGGTGATTCAAATTCTTAATGCATATCGCCCTCTACTGGTGTGATGTTGGGTTCTTGGAGTGGAAGAGGAAGAGAGCAGATGCAAGAGTAGATACTTTCAATCTTTCCATGGCGGAGACATGGAAGGTGGAGCTGTGGGAGGCTCGAGGGGTGGAGCCATGGAAGGCAGAGCTGTGGGAGGATCGAGGGGTGGGGCCATTGAAAGTAGAGCCATGGGGGGTACGAGGGGCGAGCCATGAAAGGTGGAGCCATGGGAGTCTTTAGGTGTGGAGCCATGGAAGATGGAGCCATGGGAGTCTTGAGGGGCAGAGCCGTGGAAGGCGGAGCCATAAGAGACTTGAGGGGCGGAGCCAGGGAACTTGGTGCCCGGAGAGTAGCCGATGAATCAAAGGGCCAGGGTGAAGCCAGAGGTTCCGAAAGCCAAGGTGGAGCCAGGTGACCGACTGACCAAGGCATAGCTGGAGGGACCCCGGAGAAGCCGATTGGCTGAAGGACCACGGTGGAGCTGGAGGGACATAGAGCCGAGGTGGGACTGAGGGAACGAAGGGCCAAGGCTGGGTCTTGGGCTCGGAGGGTCTAGGTGGAGTCGGAGGGTATAATATTCCTCTTGACCATGGTTTTGCAGGGGCGAAGGTCGAGACGGTGACGTGTTGGGTGCGGGCTGACCAAGAGAAGAAGGAGGAGGAAATGTCTTGAGTGGAGCCAGCGGAGGAGGAAGGGACATGGTACTGAGTGGAACCATCCATTACGCTGGCTGGAAACAGCAGAGGATGATGGGGAGTCAGGGTGGGAACCAGGGCGGGGAGCAAGTACAGGTCTATTAACTTGATGATAGCTGGCTCAAGGCAGTAGAGGCAACAGGCATTGGCACTGGGACGGTCGAGGCTACAGGCACTGGCTCTGGGACGGTCGCTGGCTCGTTAACTGTGCCAGGCTTGGAGCGAAGAGCCATGGAAGGCATGAAGTGAGGAGCCGTGGAAGGCGTGGAGTGAGGAGCCATGGAAGGCTTGGAACGAGGAGCCGTGGAAGGCTTGGAGCAATGAGCCGTGGAAGGCTTGGAGCAAGGAGCCTTGGAAGGCTTGGAGCAAAGATCCGTGGAAGGCTTGGAGCAAAGATCCGTGGAAAGCTTGGAGCAAGGAGCCATGGAAGGCTGGAGGGTGTCCACGGTGGGAGGATATTCAAAGTCCTCATCCTGTTCACCCACAGTGAAAAGTGAGCCATAAAGTGTCAGTGCCACCTCCACGAAGTTGCACAGCGTCCAGTGAGGAAGCATCTGCTCCTTCAGTGCACTATTAAGACCAGCCATGATACAACCCACCGGAGCGTGGTCAACATAGTGCACCAAATTCGCAAGATGTAGAAACTCACGCACTTGATCCTCAACTGGACGTTCTCCTTGTTCGAGGAGGAGGATTCTTACGGCAGGTATATCCATTTATTGGAGGTCAGTCCTTCTATAACGTTGGGTTCTTGGAGTGGAAGAGGAAGAGAGGAGATGCAGGCGTAGATACTTTCAATCTTTCAATAATGAACGCTGGAGTGGAACAAACTATAAAGCTAAACATAACAACATAACCATTCAACGAAACACTTCAAGGACTGACAAGGGAATGGGCAAAACAAGAAAATATTTATTCAAAAGGAATGGATTACTTTTATGATGCTTTTATGTGGTGTTTGGAGCGTCAACATTTTGGCACCCATTCATTTGCATTGTATGGACCTACAGAGCTGGAATATTCTTCTAAAAATCATAATTTGTGTTCCGCAGAAGAAAGAAAGTCATACTCATCTGGGATTGCATGAGGGTCAGTAAATGATGAGAGAATTTAAATTTTTGAGTGAACTGTTTAATGTTTTAGAGACTGTTGTTAATTTCCTTGTGTTACATGGTTCTAAAGTACTTTTTATGGAAACAGTGTATTCATAACGCAAATTACATATTCTGACTAGAGCATAACTTCAAGTTCAACTGTGCTTTTGCTTCATAGTGCAGTAATATCATGTTGATGTTGCTGATATAAATTATTCAACTCATGTGTATAAAGTATATATATATATATATATATATATATATATATATATATATATATATATGTGTGTGTGTGTGTGTGTGTGTGTATAGTATATATATATATGACATACACAGTATATATATAAATATGTATATTTCTGCTCTTTTTGTTTTCGAAACTCAAGCAGGATTAACATAATAAAACTGGATTATTTTAATAAATTAATTCTCGATTTTTCTTCTCCTAAAACAGTCTTTATGGATTGTTAATATCTTGCAGTATTATTTTGTTCTTGTTATATTTTTGTCTACAGTTACTTTTAATTCATGCTTTTTCATCTCGTCTTTGTTAGCTTTGCTGAAATAAAAAAAAACCTTTGTCAACTAACAATTTTGTCAGTAATTTTGTTGGCAAAATTAACACTAGGGTGTTCTATATGTTTGCTAGGGAAGTGCTAGGTGGTTGCTAGGGTGTTCTGGATCAATGGAAAACCCCTAACCCTAAGTATGAGCAATTATAATAGTGATGATTGATGTAACAATCGATTGCAGAACGACGTGGTGGCGAGGAAGTCCACCCCTCCTCCCAACGACCAGGTGCTCTGTCTTACCACGGCTGATGTGAGGAAAACTCTACGTAGAGTCAACCGACGGAAAGCTGCTGAACCAGACAACATTCCTGGCAGAGTGCTCAGAGGATGTGCAGACCAGCTGGCAGATGTTCTTACCGACATCTTCAACATCTCTCTGAGCAGCGCCGTTGTTCCAACTTGCTTCAAGGCCACCACCATCATCCCCATGCCAAAGAAGTCTTCAGTGTCCTGCCTCAACGACTACCGTACCATCCCGTCGCACTCACACCCATCATCATGAAGTGCTTCGAGAGGCTCGTCATAAGGCACATTAAGACCCAGCTGCCCCCCTCACTAGACCCACTGCAATTTGCGTATCGTCCAAACTGTTCAACAGACGATGCCATCACCACCACCCTCCATCTGGCCCTCACCCACCAAGATAAAAAGGACTCATACGTTTGAATGCTGTTCATAGACTTCAGCTCAGCATTCAACACAATCATTCCCCAGCACCCAGGGCTGTGTGCTCAGTCCACTGCTGTTCACTCTGCTGACTCACGACTGTGCAGCAATGCACAGCTCGAATCACATCATCAAGTTCGCAGATGACACGACCATGGTGGGTCTCATCAGCAAGAATGATGAGTCAGCATACAGAGAGGTGCAGCGGCTAACGGACTGGTGTAGAGCCAACAACCTGTCTCTGAATGTGGACAAAACAAAAGAGATGGTTGTTGACTTTAGGAGAGCACAGAGTGACCACTCTATGCTGAACATCAACGGCTCTGTGGAGATCATCAAGAGCACCAAATTCCTTGGTGTTCACCTGGCGGAGAACCTCACCTGGTAGAGACAGCGTCTCTACTTTCTTCGAAGGCTGAAGAAAGCACATCTCCCACTCACTACATTCTCTAGAGGGACTATTGAGAGCATCCTGAGCAGCTGCATCACTGCCTGGTTTGGGACTGTTTCGGACCGCAAAGCCCTGCAGAGGATAGTGAGGACATCTGAGAATATCATCTGGGTTTCTCTTCCCTCCATCAATGACATTTGCAAAAAACACTGCATCCGCAAAGCCACCAGCATTGTGGACGACCCCACACAAACTCTTCACTCTCCTGCCGTCTGGCAAGAGGTACCGAAGCATTTGGGCCTCACGACCAGACTGTGTAACAGCTTCTTCCCCCAAGCCATCAGACTCCTCAATACTCAGAGACTGGTTTGACACACACACACACACACACACACACACACACACACACACACACACACACAAACACAAACACAAACACACACACACACACACACACACACACGTGTCCCGAGTTGCACTTTAATTATTGTCACTTTATTACTGGCTGCTACCCCAATAATTGCTATGTCCATAGAACACTATCTCATAGTAGGTGCATAGGCACTGCACTGTCTCTTACTGTGTCTATTGTCCTGTTCATTGTCAGTCATTTATTGTACTGTCCCATACTTTTGGCACACGTTTGCACGTGCACTTTATATATGTATGTTATTTAGTCTGTGTAGTCTCATGTGGTTCTGTGTTTGTCCTATGTTGTTTTATGTTTTATGTTAGCACCATGGTCCTGGAGGAACGTTGTCTCGTTTCACTGTGTAATGTACTAACTCTATATGGTTGAAACGACAATAAAAACCACTTGACTTGAGTACCTGTGGTCCAGCGGACAGAGATCGACCAATCAGAGAACTGTGGTCAAGAAAGCTGCCCAAGGGACCGCGTACTCCCATGATGTACTGTGAATGAAGCAAGAGTCTGTATCCCTTCACACCCAAACTACTTATATATGTATATATACTGTATATATATAAGTTCATGCCCTCATAAAAAATGGTAAGTACAATGTCTTGTACCTTTATCTTTTTGTCTGATTTTCAACTACTTTTTGCTTCAAAACAAAGTTTGTAATGTTGTGATTCCCCAAGAAGCTGGTTGGTTTGGTTCATGGTTAGAACTCTTTTAAGAAGGATTTCATGAAAAGTCTATGGAAGAAATGAATGGGAAAAATACTTCAGGAACCCAGATGGCTGAAAAAGTTGGCAGGCACTATTGAGCTCTACTGGACAAGACTGCAAATTTGTCCAGAAATCTCAAACCCCACATGAATTTTAAGTAGGGAAATGTCTTCACCACCCATCAGCTGAAACTCCTGATCGCTCCATTTCACAATGAGATGACTGTATTTCACCAATGCAATTACGGCATACAAAGGTCAAAGTGAGGACAAAGTTTGTGTGCATAACCCACCTGTAAGACTATCGGGCCTGGACAGAACCATCCTCTCAAAGATGTCATAGGCCCGAGACCCAAAAGAGTGAGTGCTGTCATAGGCTCGTGACTCGTGCTTCCCTAGGGTTCCGTACTGCTGCGGCTGAGCAGTCATACCAGACCGCAGGAGTGTTGGCGATGACTCAGGCTCTGACCCCACCCTGTGCCGTCCCAGGTAGGTGGAGTGGACTGGGTCGGGGGCTTGGCTGGATGTAGGAGGCAAGGTGGTGCCAGGAAATACGCTGGGTAGAGGACGAGGCTCTGAGACTATTGGCGAGCCATATGGGCTTCCAAGAGAAGTGCGCAGGGGCTGTCGCGATGCAGGTGGCGAGGGAGTATAGAGCGGTGAAGGTGCACGCGAGGGAACAGAACTGACACGCCTCATAACACGCCCACTTCCTGTCACCTGAGAAACAAATTACAGACATACAAACACTAAGCAATATGCATACTGTATACAGTACTCAACAATCTGGTAATAATCTTCACATAATCAAATGCCTTTATGATAAGTTTTTCTTATTTTGGGTATATTTAAAGTACATTTAAGTTTGATTTCTCAGGACACCTATCTACTCTGTATGCATGGTTTTCCCAAAAATATTACTTGAACTATATTTTTAAAAGGGTCAAATACAACTAATTTGTGTGTGTGTGTGTGTGTGTGTTTATACTGTACCTTTGCTGATGCCTGTCCTTCAGCCCTAGAGCTCATGGCAAGGGTGGGGCTTCCACTAGGGGCGGAGCTAGTCGACTGGGACCTCCCTTCAGAACGCCTAGGTGTTACTGTGTTGCTATAGTAACCACTCACTTCCTGATATCCACTATCTGAATATGAATTCATCTGAGTAGAGCTGCGTGAGTTTGCCGCAGACCCTTAAAGGAAACAATGAGAGAAAGGGCAAAGAGAAAAACAAGAAGACAACAGACGTTTGGTTGAAATCTAACGGTAAAATGGTAAATGTTCTAATGGTAAAATAATTCTATTTGGACTATGGATTGCTGTATTCCAAGTTAATGACTACTTAATGGTGCATTATGTAACAATTTTAATGCAATATTCACCTTTTTTTAGTTACTGTCTAAAGTCTTATTTTGCAAGTGATTTTAAAAGACATAAGAGAGTTGCTGTCATTATGAAAAGAGTGGACGGAAAACAGGAAAATTATGATATGTTGCCATGGTTCTTGATTCATGACTATTTATATCACTGTAGTCACATAGCGCCCTGAAAGATGAAACAACTACTTGAAATCTGATCTGACCATTCAGACTGAAAGGCATTTCATAATTTTAATTGGATTTAAAACACATATGGATGTGGTTTGTATTGGGTTTGTAAAAAATTATATGTTATTTTTTGTTTCTGTTCAGACTACAAACAAATAAATATATTTGAGTCGCATATGCCAATAATTGGTATAAACAGCAAATCATGTATTACAGAATAGTTATTACAGTATAAGATGGATTGCATCTAAACAATTTTGACTGCAGTTCACAGATGCATTTGATAGAGCTTATGTTGTATTTAAGGCAATAGTTCACCCAAAAATGAAAATTCTCTCATCATTTACTCACCCTCATGCCATCCCAGATGTGTATGACTTTTTGTTTTCAGCAAAACACAATGAAGAGTTTTAGAGGAATATTTCAGCTCCGTAGTTCCATATAATGCAAGTGAATGGTGACCAGACCTTTGTAGCTCCAAAATTCACAAAAAGGAAACATGAAAGAATCCAGTGTTTAAATCCATATCTTCAGAAATGATATGATAGGTGTGTGTGTGAGAAACTACAAATCTCTTTCACTTTTACATATGAAAGTGAAAGTGGAGATTTATAGTAAAAAAGGACTTAAATATTGATCTGTTTATCATCCACACCTATCATATAGCTTCTGAAAATATGGATTTAAACACTGGAGTCAGATGGATTACTTTTGTTTTATTTTGTGAATTTTGGAGCTACAAAGGTCTGGTCACCATTCACTTGCATTATATGGACCTACTGAGCTGAAATATTCTTCTAAAACTCTTCATTGTGTTTTGCTGAAAAAAGAAAGTCATACACATCTGGGATGGCATGAGGGTGAGTAAATGATGAGAGAATTTTCATTTTTGGGTGAACTATCGCTTTAACACACAATATTGCTTTAAGATATTTGCGTGAGTATAACTGGTGAATAATAAATTACTCATATTGAGGTATTAAAAGGGGACAATCTAGAGTGTCAATGAACGGACCCTCACTTTCACGTAGAGAGATCTGTTCCAGTTCAGGGGAGTAAAGTGACACCTGACCTCTGACCCCAAATGTGGGTGATGGGCAACCATCCGACGGCTTAGACACACCTGCGCCTGGGGATTCTGACGACCAAAGGGTTAACACAGTATGAGCAGGTTTAAGCATCTGAGGACAATATCATGATAAAGCTGCCTTTATCCATAGCTATGCTAACCAAACAAAAACATCATGCATGGTCCTTTTTAGAGAAAAGATTGTTTAGGCAGGTTTAATAAAGTGCAACAATAACCAAAGCGTTGGTTCCGGAAGCATGTGTCCCATTGATCTTCTCCATAGGGGTTAAAACAAACTCTTCAATAGGGCTTTTCACACTGCGCTTAACCCCAAGTTATAAACATTATAAACCCCATTTTTAACCCCAGGTAAAGAAACGTTTCACACTTGTAATTTTGAAAGGGGGTTAGCACTTTTTCACACTTGAAATTGCTAACCCCGTGTTATTTCATACCTCGGGTAAATAGAAATCCTGGGTATACATGTTCCGATGTTTCACACAGTACATTCGTAAACTCCGGGTTAATGTTCTTATTTGCATATTTGAGGTGTCGATAACAATGATTGGTTGAACAGAGCTTGAGACGGACACACAACCTGTCAATGAAGCTGCTCTGCTCTTCTATGAAATGTCGCCAAGCAAATAATCTCTATTTGTCTTTCGTCTTGTCGTTTTGACATTTTTTTTAATCCCCTTTTCTCCCAACTGCCATGATGAAGAGACAGTAGACAGAGACAGTATTCTGTGTTTTCATGGCATATATCAATAGACAAAAGTCAAACAGATATCAGTACCGCCGCTCCCTTTAAGCAGACTACGCAGTCTGCGTAGGGCACCAACGCCCTAGGGGGGCACCATCTTACCCTAGGAGGGCACCAGAAAGTCCACCGGCTGCCCTTTCTCGCACGTTATACGTTATTCAAGGACCCAAAAGCAGTTACGGAACACAGACGATTACTTCACGCTCATATCACGCAAACAGATAGCTGTTATAATAGCGCCTTCTCTGATTGGTGGATCTTGCCTGAGACTTGTGGGTAATGTAGTACTTCATAGGGAACTGTGCACTCAAACACGCTTTTTAAAAAACTGACCTTTTCATAGATTTTTAAGCACATACCATCGTTTAACAACCTTGTAGCTCATTGTAGGTCTGTTATAATGTTATGCCATTACAAATAGACTACTCTATGAAGGATATAAATGGGATTTTTACTTCCAGAACTCATCTGTTGCGCTCTATTCACCAAATATATCACAAATGTCCTCTGCAGAGAGCCTTGAATATAAAAACCAGACAGCTTAACCGTCAAAGTAAACAGTCATCATACTAGTGTTAGACTATGTGCCGTGTATTAAAGTGTAACAGTTTTGCTTACTTCTACTTGCAATAGAAAAGGGGAAAAAGCAAGCAGCAAGTGAAATAGAGAAACAATACCTGCAGATCTCCACAGCAGAGACTTCTCAGAAGAGCTGGGAAAATGAGAGAAAGCATGAGACTAGGGAGAACAAAGACACACAAACACATGGAGACACACACACACACACATCTAATCTTCCAGTAAGTCAATGAAGAGCAAAAAGAACTGCTCCATTTGTCTGGGAAAAGTGAGGCATTACAAGAGGACATCAATCACATAGTTACAGTCCACTGACTGTTGCGTTCATCTCTCTGGCACAAATTTCAAAAGGCCTGTCCAGTTAATCACATGAAATTAACAGACTCATGCATTACTTACAGACACAGTTGGATAAGGGGTAGTAGGAGTAGATATGGGAACCGAAAACTGGATCTAATTCAGATTCGGTTTCAGAACCCAATGATTTTCATGACATTCAGTTCAGGTTAATGTCTGCATTCTCCTACCAATGCGGATGAGGCTGGAATATCATACTAAAAGTCTGACATGCAAACAAATGGCTCTTTTAAACGGATAGTTCACCCAAAAATGAAAATGATCTCATCATTTACTCACCCTTATGCCATCCCATTATGAATCTCAGCCTCCGCAACTGAGACCGTCAATCCACACATCTTATCACATGGCTTGTTGGGCGTGTTACCGCGGAGACCTAGCGTGTGAGGAGGCTTCACACTATTCTCCGCTGCATCCGCACACATCTCACCACGAGCCCCACCAAGAGCGAACCACACTATAGTGACCACGAGGAGGTTACCCCAACGTGATTCTTCCCACCTTAGCAACCGGGCCAATTGGTTGCTTAGGAAGTCTGACGGGAGTCACTCAGTATGCCCTGGATTCGAACTCGTGACTCCAGGGGTGGTAGGCAGCATCTTTACTTGCTGAGCTACCCAAGCCCCCCTGTTTTCTTTTATTTAAATGTTTCAATAAAAAAATAGTAACCAAACATACTATTGAATTTGTTTATAATAACATATAAAAATAAAATATATTAAATTGTATCATATAGCTAGGATCAATGGTGCTTCCTCAAAAAATGTTCAGTGGAACCGGAAGCTGATCCAACATTTTTAAATTCCATATGATTAAGTAGAAGTCAAGGCTGGATAAATGACAGAATGTAGATGCCACCTTCTTAAAACAACACACAAACATCTGCTAATGCCTGTCACAGAACATTACTGTCTACAAGGAGGGGTCAAAGGTCACCGGCCATCAGGGTCCGGCAACAGCTGAAGGGGGCAGAGCGGGGACAGCAGGAATGCCATGTACAGAAAGGTTAAAGGTAATTGGCTGCAGGGGGGCATGCTGATATCAAGAGTGCACACATGAGGCATCTTTAAGGAAGAGGAAATATGTCATGTTCTGCTACAAGACCCAACAGCACAGGCCATCTGAAAAAACAGAATGGACACTCCCTGACCCACGAGAGGAACGAACAGGGCAGCTAACATTTACATACAAATCTATCTATCTATCTATCTGTCTGTCTGCCTGTCTGCCTGTCTGCCTGTCTAATATAATCTCAGTAAAAAAGAACCTCATGGATTACTGTTGTAACCTCCGTTCCCCGAGGGAGGGAACAAGACGTTGTGTCGAAGGAAGTGACACAAGGGGTCTTCTCGGATGCCGAATCGTACCTCTGAACCTAAGAAAAGGCCAATGTCAAGTTGGCAGACAGAATTTGCATGCCCCGCCCCGGACATATGGGTATAAAGGGAAGCGGGGCAGCGAATGCCAGTCAGGATTTTGCACTGAGGAGCCGAAAGATGAAGCACAGCCATTTACAGTGCTAGGTCTAGTGCTGTGGCAGGAGGGACAAAACGTCTCATTCCCTCCCTCGGGGAACGGAGGTTACAATAGTAACCATGACGTTCCCCTTCTGTCACTCTCTCAACGTTGTGTCGAAGGAAGTGACACAAGGGGTCCATATAAAAACGGCATGCACTGACTGTGTTACGTGACTGTTGGAACAGGTGCAAAGCAGGCTATTGCGTGTTAGATGCACCTGTACCGAGTGCACGTAGCCCTCCCCAACGCCCCCTCAAAGAGTTTCGCATACCCACCTTAGGTTTTCCCGCACCCCTGAGGGGGAAAAAGGTGTTACATGCTAGCATGGTTGCAAGCCCAGCATAGTGAGAGGCCTTCTCTCTCACTATGTCTCTCACATAGCACGTAAAGCGGCTGGGGCCCAACTTAAGTCGGGGAAGGCGGTCTTTCCACGGGGGGAGCAGGAGAGCCTGTCGCGAGCAGCAGGTGTCCCGAGGCTAGGGTGCTGAGAGAAGACTCGAAGCACTTGTCCTGCTCTGTGCACCCGGCAGGGGGCGGCTTAGAGACTGAGGAAGAGGCCTAAGGAGTCGTCTTCAGAACTCGTCAGCGCCGGCATGCTGGGCACTGAGGCGAGACTGGAGGAAAGGTAGTTGTCCGGCCCGCAAATTTCCTATTCTTTCAGGAGGGGAAGACCCTGCAGAGGCCACACCCTGCCCAGTCCAGGGGGAGGTAATGTGTGGCAAATACACCATGAGGGTTGTGAAGCCGGACGTGGGATACAGTGCGGTGGTAGGTCCAGCCTAACGAAGGGGGTACTCTACAGGCACGGGGCCGAGGCAGCGGGGCTGCCTGAGGGAAACACGGATCCGCCGACAGGGGGACCGTACCATGAAAAATAGGTCATGGGGAGTTAGCCTGAAGAGGGAACTATGCCCGTGGAGCCCGACCCCAGTACAGAGCCCTGAGACTAGTACTGGGTCTAGCTGCGAGTTGCTCTGCTGGATTCGCGGGCCAGAAGGCTAGGGAGGAAAAACATCCAGGCAGCAACCCTCAGTGGCTGACCTGGGACAGAAGGCGCACTGGATCACTTTGGTGAAGGGCGCAAGCGGAACACCCGGTCGGTTGTGCCGTGTTACCGAGTTCTACCGGCTCGGACCTGAAAAAACACGGGACAAGACCGACTCAACCCTTAGATTGTAAAATCTGGCAAAGGTATTGGGTGTTGCCCAGTCCGCTGCTCTGCAGATGGCTGTGAGCGGCACCGGGCGCTGAGGTACCAGTTGTCAAGCCGCGAAGGCTGTGGGGAGGAGGGAGGGTTCCAGTCCAAGCCCACACTCACGGCAGCCCAGGAAAGCATGTCAGCTATCTGCGCATCCGCCTCAGACTCATGCACCATCCACGAATGCTGCCTCAGTGTGATCGCTACTCAGGCACATGCGGCAGCGACTGTGGCCATCATTCTTGGAGAGAAATCACCCGCATCCAGGAACAACACAGGGGCGGAAAGGCATCTTGAAAAAGACGCGTCCTGAAAAGGATGTTCAACGCCGCTGTGTACTGCTCTTTTTTGTGAGTGGGAAAACTCAGACTATTTTAGAGAAAATATAGCTCTTTTAGGAGGAGAACACTCTTTTAAACAGGAAGAAGCGCTGTCGAGGCACCCAGGGGCGTGAACTGCACAGTGTGCAGAGAGAGAGAGAGACGCCAGCTGGAAATGCGCCATGTGGATCCAACAGCAACGCTTCTGGCTGGTAGAGGTGAGTGGAATAGGAGTGAGATTCAGCTGCTTGCTGCACAACCATTCGGCTCCGAAGAAAAATTCTGACTGGCATTCGCTGCCCCGCTTTCCTTTATACCCGTACGTCCGGGGCGGGGCATGCAGATTCTGTCTGCCAACTTTTCTCAGGCTCAGAGGTACGATTAGGCGTCCGAGAAGACCCCTTGTGTCACTTCCTTCGACACAACGTCGAGAGAGTGACAGAAGGGGAATGTCCCTTTTTCAGGACATTGTATTTTAATGATAATTTTGTAAAAATCCAAATAACTTTACAGATCTTTATTGTGAAGGGTTTAAACAATATTTTCCATACTTGTTCAATGAACAATAAACAATTAATGAACATACACCTGTGGAACGGTCGTTAAGACACTAATAGCTTACAGACGGTAGGCAATTAAGGTCACAGTTATAAAAACGTAGGACACTAAAGAGACTTTTCTACTGACTGAAAAACACCAAAAGAAAGATGCCCAGGGTCTCTGCTCATCTGCGTGAACATGCTGCATGGAGGCATGAGGACTGCAGATGTGGCCAGGGCAATAAATTGCAATGTCCGTACTGTGAGACAGCGCTACAGGGAGACAGGAAGGACAGCTGATCATCCTCGCACTGGCAGACCACATGTAACAACACCTGTACAGGATCAGTACATCCAAATATCACACATGCAGGACAGGTACAACAACAACAACTGCCTGAGTTACACCAGGAATGCACAATCCCTCCATCACTGCTCAGACTGTCTGCAATAGGCTGAGTGAGGCTGGAGACATCACCAGACATCACTGGCAACATTGTCGCCTATTGGCACAAACCCACCTACACTAGATCAGACAGGACTGGCAAAACTTTCTCTTCACTGACTAGTCGTGGTTTTGTCTCACCAGGGGTGATGGTCAGACTCGATTTGGAGATGGAGGGCCAGTCATGGTCTGGGGTGGTGTGTCACAGCATCATCAGACTGAACTTGTTGTCATTGCAGATAATCGCTGTGCATTATAGGGAAGACATCCTCCTCCCTCATGTGGTACCCTTCCTGCAGGCTCATCCTGACACGACCCTCCAGCATGACAATGCCACCAGCCATACTGCTCGTTCTGTGCGTGACTTCCTGCAAGACAGGAATGTCAGTGTTCTGCCATGGCCAGCAAAGAGCCCGGATCTCAATCCCATTGAGCACATCTGGGACCTGTTGGATCGGAGGGTGAGGGCTAGGGTCATTTCCTCCCAGAAATGTCCGGTAACATCTCACAGCAAGAACTGGAAAATCTGGTGCAGACCATGAGGAGGAGATGCACTGCAGTCCTTAATGCAGCTGGTGGCCACACCAGATACTGACTGTTACTTTTGTTTTTGATCCTCCTTTTGTTCAGGGACACATTATTCTATTTCTGTTAGACACATGTCTGTGTAACTTGTTCAGTTTATGTCTTAGTTGTTGAATCTTTTTATGTTCATACAAATATTTACACATGATATATTTGCTGAAAATTAAAGTGTTGAAAGTGAGTGTTTTTTTTTGCTGAATATATATATATATATGGGCTGCCATGTTATGAATCACATCAGCAGTCAAATAGTGTTATTGGACACTTTCACTCATTGATTAGATTATTTATGGATGACTAGTGAATTCCTAAAATGGCATAGGTAACTGAAAACTATCGTGTTTGAATAATGCAACTTCCACATATAAGTGCAAGACTACATACATAAAAAATCAGGGGTATTTTTATTAAACGATTGAGGTTATTGGGGTTCCGCTGGCAAAAGGTTTGGGAACCGCAGTTCTTCTTCGCAGTTTCAGAAGCGATTGTTGTAGCAAACATCTCTGAATTATCTGGAACACTGTTTCTGTCACATTCATTAAACGAAAATTCACAATACCCTAAAGCTTGAATGTGTTTACTGTAAAATGACAAACATCCTCTCACATCCAATGAACGTTATTGCTCGGTGTGGAAAGAGAGACAGTAATTTGTCCATCCCTGCATTCTTTTCCTTCATACAGTGACACAGACCAAGAGAAACGAAGAACAACACAAACTGTGTTTCTCTATCTACTGTAAACAGAATACACACATACATTCTGTTGGATGGATGTGTTGCATACAGTATGTGTAGGCAGGGGCGTAGGAATGATCCATAAAGTGGGCACATTATAAATCTCATTAGCCTCTCTTCACGAGTGTGGCATGGTTTTAAATGCCACGGTTGCCACGGATACACTCATAATATTTGAGAGCTTAAACAAAACCTCGCAGAAACATCAGTCACTCTGGTATTTTTGTCATTAAAAATGAATGATTACCCTAAACCTTCTTAAGACAACTATGAATATAAAAATGCACTTTTTTTTTTGCCGAAGACTAATTCTCTTCTTGTGTTGTTCACATCCTCTTTCTTTAGGAAGTTTACTTGCAGGTGTGGCTTGGGTCATGAATACTAACAATGTTATGCGATGTTCACCCAAACTGATTTGCTTAAAACGTGGATGTCTGTAGATAAGTGGCGAGTGCACACCATAAGCTGTTTGCCAAAGCATCCTGGTAATAAAGATTTTTTCCTTCACACAGTAGCCAAGTTAATTAAACATCTTTAAAATATAATGATTACCTCCCCAAAAGAGAAGGGCATTTAGTCATTTCATCACCATATATGATAAAGTAAGGGAATATTTCAGCCAAAATGAAAATCCTGTAATTATTTATTCATCCTCACATTATTCCAAACACACTTTTTTTCATCCATGGAGCACAAAAGATGTTTAGCAGAATGTCCAAGCTGCTCTTTTCCATTCAATAAAACTGCACGGTGATGCTCCAAAAAGGACGAAAAAGCACCATACAGTAAAAATAAAAGTAGTCTATACAACTGCATTACAATGCATTATAATCCAAGTGTTCTGAAGACATATGATAGCTTTGTGTGAGGAACAATCTCTACTATTGTGTCTACCAATAATATGTGGGCCACATAGAGCTGTTCAGGTTGCAGTCCAAAAACTCAGAAGAGGCCATGTGACCTAGAGACTTCAGAAAAAAATTTCCGGGGTCGCCTACAAACTGACGTAATGGCTGAACAGCTCTATACATTAAAAATAGTAATTAATGGGTGTAACTCATTAAAATCAGAACTCTAATATGATATCGTGCACACAGTACACAGAGCACACGCAGTGTTCTTTTTGAATCATAATGTTTTTCAGAGCTGTCCCTTACCTGTCACTCGCAGCACCTGGAGACTCCGCCCCCAACCTGCATCGCTCCAGCTGATTGGCCACAATCTGTCTCTCTTCCTCAAGTTCTCTGGTTAGCCGTTCAAACTGAAGCTCCTTCAGAAAGACAGGAGGTACAAAAGAGTCACCGCCGCTGCCTTTGACCATCAAAAACAGAGACATAATGTGCAGGCTGTCCAATATGAAAGAGCTATTCTATACACTTCATACCCGTTTCCAATTAAGCCTTTCATTTCGCTTCAAAATCCATCATCTTTAAATCCAATATTTTTTCAACCACCATCCTGTCACATTGCTCTTTGCCTCTGAGATTGTGCCCTCTTCCCCTTCTCTTGTGCTGTCTCTGAAGCCTGTCTATGTGTGCATGTGTGTTTGTTTATGTGTGTGTGTGTGTGTGTGAGTGTGTGTGTGTGTGTGAGGAAGGCGAGAAGGCTGCACTGTTGGCCTGCCTCTCTCTGATACAGACAGACTCATTGATGCAGCTGCCCTTAAAGGAGACACACGCATAGAGAGCCAGACATTGCTGCAGCATTGGCTCAGCGTTTTGAGAAAAAATATCACAGTTGAATATGTTCTTCATATGCAATTAAATGCAGCATCGTAATCTGTTAATAATAAGATGATAGTGCAATCAAAATGAATATCCTTCATTCAAAGACCTCAAATGAAAAAAAAAATCCAATTGAGCTTGATTCACGTCAAATTTCCAACCTGGTCTAATGAAATTTATGTGAGCATTAAAACTTATTTGCAATACTGAAATTTTGAGCTTCATTGCACGTTTGGCTGCAGTATCCATGTGAAATGTCCAGCGGGGGGCGCCAAAACCGAGTGAAATGAGGTTGTAATCAGACATGGTTTTAAGGTGAATTTTAGATGGCGGTTTTAATAAGTGAAAAGTACCTCCCTAACCTAAAATAACCACATGCACTGAAGCAACTATGTCATTTCATGTCAGTTCTATGACACTTTCAATTTCGTGCATCTTTGGCTGGAATCGAACCGTGGTCATCGAGTCCAAAGTCCCACGTTCTATCAGTTGAACTACCAAGGAAGCAAATCATATTGGAATAAGTGTATACATGTAGGTGGGTCTGTAAATCAAGTGTTAAAATGTGTCATTTTCAAATCATGCATTCAAGTCTTTTGATATCATAACACAGCAGAGGGGCGAGTGATAGAGTGAAAAAAATTTTTTTTATAAACTATACACGTGATAGCACCTCTAGTGTTTATTCCACCAGTACAAAGCAGCACATAAAAGTTAATTTGCAAATATGTAAATAGAGTAACGTTCATTCTATGAGAGCAGGTTGGAAATTTTCATCCAGTTGAATGAGTTGGTGCAGATCTTACATAATCTTTTAAATAGAAGAATAACTGCCATTTTAATCCTTTAAAACTACTTGCAAAATCGAATTCAGAATGAGCAAACTGTGAATTCGGCAACTAGATGTCGAAAGTTCAGCTGCTGAAATCAGTCTGTGCTTACCTTAATTCAAACCACTGCCCCCAGTGGCCGAAACAGGAAGTGTTGTTGAGTTAAAATGTCCACAGAGTGGCACCAAAAGCAAGTTGTATTATTAGTTGTGAATTATTGAATACAGTCAACAGGAATGCATATTTTATTATCTCCTCTCCCTAACCAAAACCCCAACTCTAAAATGTACAAATGTAATTTTAGAGTGAAAATGCAACCTCCGTATGAGAAGCTACCATGATAGAATACATGTAAAAAAAATACATGTTTTTTTCAGACAGCAGTTTTTAGAATGCAAATAAGCAGGATGTTAGAAATGTGCAATCGGACTGAATTCTGATTTGGGGATGTAAATCTCTGTGTGGAAGCACAATCATATTTTCATGATTGCCTTCCATTGTTACATTGCAACAAAAAGATTTTGATGCACAAGGTGGGAAAAGTATGAGAAATTTACATATCACTTCAAGCAGCCAGGCAATAACTCGAGGAGGTTGCAATTAATGTAGCCAATGAATAGGAGAGATTATTGAATGTTGTTCCCCAGATGAGATAAGTCAGGCAATCTGCCTTGTGCCATGCTGTGCGCTACCAGCTGTACCAAGCCTCTGCTATTCAACCTATTGCTCTGAGTGACAATACTTGCCTATGTCCTGATTCTGTCCAAGAGAAGTACAAAGAAAAGACGAGATGCATTTTTGCGCACACACAGACAAAGCAATGAAATCTATGCAGTTTTTGTTTTGTTTTTTGTCCTAATGAAACAAATTTGAGGAACAGTTCACCCAAAAATTACAATTCTTATGTCATTCCAAACCCATACGACTTTCTTTCTTACAAAAAGGACTTATTTTGCAGTATATTTTTTAAAAATACCCTGGTCACTCTTTTCAATATAATGAAAATGAATGAGAACTGGTGCTATAAAAGTGGTCCAGGAAGCAATTTGAGTGTTCTGAATCCATATAATAGTGATTTATTTTGGGGGAAACTGTCCCTTTAAGTCTGACAATGAGCCGGTCAGATGAATTTCAACAGAGATTCACAGTGTTATTGAATGATATCAATATTAACAAGATTTGTAATGATTAAACTAACACAGTTTAATGAGTCATTTTCATGACATTGAACTGGGAAACTGATTTGAAGGCCTAAGCATCAAAACCTGATGAGAAAAACAGTCACTCGGTAAACGAACAGAGGGAACAAGGTTATCAGCTTTCATTCGGTGCAGACTGGATAATTGCGTCATCATAGCGAGCTTTTCCCACCCAACAATTAATAATGCAAATATGACTTTTGACTAATAAGCATTAAGTGCATTGAATACCTCTAACAACCTGTGCCAGTCGTGTTTGTGCTGGTCTTGAGATTAAAACCAGCCTACAGCCAGACACTGACAGACGGAGACGGTTTGGCATACCTGCTCTTTAACAGAGGCCAGCAGGTTGGTGGTAGTGGCATCAGTCGCCATGTTGTTGTTGTTGGATCTTTCCTCACCGCTCAGAACCTCCCCATCCTCCACAGGGCTTTGCCTAGGAGAAGGCATTCCGCCTGCACACATGAACGCACTCAAACACAGTCATTAACACTCACTTGCAGTGACACTAATACACTATCACCTAGTCCAATGTACAAACCATTCAATAACATTACACATCTCAGTTTCATAACACAATTCAATAAATTGTCATCTTTAATAAAATGAAATAAAACCTAATATTTTAAGTTGTATTACTTTTATTCAGTTAAATATTACACAATATTGATTTAATATATATATATATATATGGTGTGGACAGTTATTCAGTTAAACATTAACTAGCACTACCGGCTTTTGCTGTTTCTCCGTGTTAATATGCGTCTCCTGCTGAACGAACGCATTTAGATGCGCTCTACAATATGGAACAGCCTTTCTGTGGGGCCCCCTCTAGTCCGGCCCTCCCTCAAATCCAGCCTCCCCTCAAGGCCCGTGACAAATGTCCGGTTGTCCCCCATTATCGGTGGCTCTGAGTGCATGCTATTGAAGAGACTGTAAGTCTTTCCCTCACAGCCTTGTTCTCATTCATGTCAAAAATCAAATATGGTGCTACTGTGAATAAGCTCTAATGGCCAAATGAAAATTGCCAATCAATCGCTCAATCAATAGTTGAAATCCTTAAAAGGAGAGTTCACCCAAAACTGAAACTTCTCTCATCATTTAGTCACCCTCATGCCATCCCAGATGTGTATGACTTTGTTTCTTCAGCAGAACACATCTGAAGAAAATTTGAAAAATATGTCAGCTCAGTCGGTCCTTAAAATGCAAGTGGATGGTGATCAGACTTATGAAGCTCTAAAACTCACAGACAGTCAGCATAAACGTCATCCATACAAATCCAGTGGTTAAATTAATGTTTTTTAACGCAATACAATCACTTTTGGTGCGAAAAAAATTGTGATTTATAAAACATCGCTTCTGGTCAATAGAATTATGCGCATTCATGAGAGCGTTGAGTTCAGGGCTGGACTGGTAATCTGGCATACTGGGCATTTTCCCGGGGGGGCGACGCACTTTGGTGGACGATCAAGGGAGGACTGGCCATCGGGAGACCTGAGGGGTCCGGTGAGTTGGCCGCGATAAGCTAAAATGAGCCTTTTATAACGGCACCGTGATATGCAGAAAAGGACAGAGAACACCCCCAGCTCAACTTTTGGCCCAATTGCTATGTAAAATCCTGGGCTGATTTCTCTTCCCAGTCCAGCCGTGGTTGAGTTCAAGCGGTCTCTAGTGTGACAAATTCGTGTTGGCATGTTCCAGACATTATCTCATGTTTTTCTCTTGGTCGAGACATCCAGGATAAGCACACAAATGCACCATTGTGAGAAAACAAACAGATACAGATACAAATCTAAACTAGAACCAACAAAGCTTCTGTACAGTGTTCATCCTACTTAGTTGTAAACAGCGCCGCTGTTCCAGGTGTGTCACACGTGCGTCGGTTCTCGCTTGAACATGCCAATGTGATTACGTCATGCAAGCACACTGCTGCTCACTGAAAGCGATGATTTATAGTTAAAAAGTACTTAAATATTGATACTTTTTTGCAACAAAAGCGATCATGTCACTTTAGAAGACATTAATTTAACCACTGGAGTCGTATGGTTGATGTTTATACTGACTGTCTGTGATTTTTGGAGCTTTAAAAGTCTGATCACCATCCACTTGCATTTTAAGGACCGACTGAGCTGAGACATTTTTATATTTTTCTTCAAATGTGTTCTGGTGAAGAAAGAAAGTCAAACACACCTGAGATGTTGGTGAGTAAATGATGAGAGAATTTTCATTTTTGGGTGAACTGTCCCTTTAAAGTCAACATGCAAAGTCATTCAGAACCCCTTTCACTTCTGTAATGAGACATTTCGAAGTAACACTGAATATGCAATGTATTGGCATTTACATTTTGATTAAAGATAAAGGCAAAAAAATACAAATATTTTTTGGAACAACATGTACTGAAGAATCATGCAAAATAAGACCAAGAATGTGTCTAAAGAAAGTACAGCACAGGGACAGTTTGAAAATTGAAGCATTTAATTTATTTTCTAACAGCGTCATTAAAAGTTACTACCAAAAAAATGACTATCCTCAAATAGGTTTACTGAACTCTTCCCTTGTCTTTCATAAGTCATACAAATAGATGATTTGTTAACACTTTTCAGGGGTATCAACCTACAAATGGCTTACTTATAGTTGTCTCTGCACATTAAACTGGGATAGTAGAAGATATTTTAATATCGATCAAATTACACACATCACTTTTGTCGATTGTGATGGTGTTCCAAGAAAACGGCATGGAAATCTCAGGCCATATCGCCAAGGTTCTGTTAGAATGGTGCACAAAACCTGGAATCACAGTTCTTGGCAGCATTATGGCTGGGCAACAAGGGATGTATTCCAACATTTGCTCTAGCATCCCAGCATGCAACAGCATGACAAGACAACCTGTTCCCTTCCCAATACCCTCCCCCAATCCACAGCAAAAATAGCCTGATCAGCAGATGCACTGTTCCTCTTACTGGATTACTTTAGTGTCTTTAAGATAGAACGAAGAGTCTAATCCATATCTTAACTAGCTGCATTTCTATGCAATAGTAGAAAATACAAATGACAGAAAGTGATATTTTGAAGATTGGCCTTTTGATATGAATGTTATGGAGTATTAGGTGCACATACAGCACTTGTGCACTGTAAAATTGGTAATCTGTGACAAGCAGGTGACAATACCATGGTTGTATGGCAGTAAAGCATCAGTGTGGAATACTGATGTGTTGCTGTCTTTGATGATGATGATGATGATGATGATGATGACCGTAAGGATCTAGTTGTACTTTACTTTTATTTCTAAGCCCTACAAAAATGCAGGTGAATTTAGTCATATTAAATAACATTTTGATTTGAATAGAATCAGTTAATTTCTGACACACATTCAAACTGAACATCTTTAAGAATAAGTGTGTAATTCTTGCACCACTAGAACATTTGCAAAAAAGCAACTTTTTCCTGAAGATTTCCTGATCCCTCATTCGCCATTGGTCAAAAACAGAAAGTCCAGCTCCAAATCAGTGCTATTGGTTGAGCCAATGTTTTGAAAGCACCACAGAGCCACATTGTGGACATGTTTCAGGAAATTTAAAGGGTTAGTTCACTTACAAATGAAAATTCTCTCATCATTTACTCACCCTCATGCCATCCCAGATGTGTCTGACTTTCTTTCTTTAGCAGAACACAAACAAATACACATTTTTGAAGAATGCCTCTTACTCTAAGTCCATACAATGCAAGTGAAAGCATTTAAAAGCATAAAATTAATTCATACGACTCCAGTGATTAAATCTATATCTTCAGAAGTAATATGATAGGTGTGGGTGAGAAACCGATCAAAATGTAAGTCCTTTTTTTAAATAAATATTCACTTTCACTTTTACATTATTCCTTTATGGCAAATCGCATTATTTGTGCACATTGCCACCTACTGGTCAGGGCTGGGAATGGAGGAGATTTATAGTAAAAAAAATGACTTAAATATTGATCTGTTTCTCACTCACATCAATCAAATCACTTCAGAAGATATGGATTTAAACACTGGAGTCATATGGATTACTTTTAAGCTGCCTTTATGTGCTTTCTGGAGCTTCAAAGTTCTGGTTACCATTCCCTTGCATTGTATGGACCAAAAGATCTGAGATATTCTTCTAAAAATCTCAGTATGTGTTCCTCAGAAGAGAGAAAGTCAGACACATCTGGGATTAAATGAGGGTGAGTAGCCTAAATGATGAGAGAATTTTCATTTTTGGGTGAACTATCCCTTTATATGGCTTCATTATAGTTTCATATTGTCTGCTTTTACATTGGGATAGAAGAAGTAAAATCGAGAAAGAAAAAAATACACACCTTTAAAGGGATGGCAACATCTTAAGAATGTCCAGGCAGTCCGTACTGTACATACACACATGTGCAATAACCACAAATCACTTACCATCCACACTTAAATCAGTTACTTAAAGCTGACAAACTTTGTAAATGGCAGTAACTCGCTGTGCAGGCATTCATAAGAATGGAATCTAAAAATCCTCTTAAAAAGCCACCATCACCACCCGCCATCACACTGGATTTACCAAGACTCCACTGTCAGTCAGAGTACAGGCCTTAAAGGAATATTCCAGGTTCAATAGTGAAGCTATATCGACAGCATTTGTGACAAAGTCGGTTTCCAAAAAAATAAAAAATTCCCTCCTTTTCTTCAAAAAAGCTAAATTCGAGGTTACAATGAGTCATTTACAATTGAAGTGAATGGGGACAATTTTTAAAGGGTTTAAAGGTAGAAATCAGAAACTCATAATTTTATGATTACACTTACATTAATTGCTCTATATAAACATATGCATTACTTAAACTGTAAAGTTGTTTAAATCATCATTTTTATGGACGTTTTAGGGTTTTATGGTTAACGGTGTTGCGTCATCATGGCAACAAAGTTGCAAAATTGGATATACTGTAACTTTACACAGAAAAGGTTACCAAGAGATTTTTTTCACATTAAAACCATGTTAATGTGCATATTGTTTACATCTTGTTGCTATACATTTGAAAAAGCAATTTAGTATTTTAACGTTGACAGATTGGCCCCATTCACTTCCACTGTAACCAAGATTTTTACCTTTTTTAAAGAAATAAAGGAACAAGTCTAAATGAATTTTTGTGGTAATCAACTTAATGCCACAAATACTGTCAGTTGAGCTTAAATCATATTGAACCCGGACTATTCCTTTAAAAACAGCAGAGGTGAGGAGTGTAACACAAGCAGGGCATCCTATTTGCAGTGCTGACCAAGAAACAGTAATAGATTGTTCCTTATGGGAGTCATCTGACAGTGTGTACCACCACATAGCGAGATCAATCTCTCACCTTTAATGGAGAAATCTAACAGCAAAGTTTTGGCTCTGAGTCCATTTTACACGTACAAATACACACACATGAAACACCCTGAGATGCTTTACCAGTCCTAACAACATGCCAATACAGTGTAAAGACAGCTCAGTCTCCAAGGAACACGTCTGCTGCATGACGATGATGATGCATTGTCCCCGCAATCTTTACATACTGTAATTGTGGACTGCTCAAAGCGAATCACCGCACAGCAGCAATTACATGGTGCACAGCAGCAAACATGCATTCAATCTAAACTCTGGTCAATATGATGAGGTATCTGAAACTGCAACCACGCTGCCCTAACAGTGAAAAGCATGCTTCTTTTTGATACTGTCGAACTCAAATTATTGGAGCAAGAGTAGAAAGCAAGGACAGAGATGCTCAATTATGCATC
This sequence comes from Moxostoma hubbsi, assembly GCA_032164185.1. Classification (NCBI taxonomy): domain Eukaryota; kingdom Metazoa; phylum Chordata; class Actinopteri; order Cypriniformes; family Catostomidae; genus Moxostoma; species Moxostoma hubbsi. Next base: position 3,147,760 of record JAVLUX010000017.1, on the reverse strand, counting down.
ATGAAAAGTGACTTATAGGTGGTCCAGCATGGGTCCCACAGTGACAGCATCTACCAGTCCACGTAATGGAGACCAGCCTACTTCACAGGCTGTGGGTTACTAGGCTTCAGGATGCCATATACAATTTTAATTACATCTAATTCAACTTGCAATGTCCTGCTGTAGGTTAATATATGATGAACAGATGGACCAAATGCACCATGCAGTCAGTGTTCAGAGGGACAGATGATGGATCAGATCTGATGATGATGAGGAGGATGGGAGGTGTATGTATGTCGATTAGAGGTGGAGGCGACACTTCACCTGCTCAAGTTATCAGTAGCATGCATTGATCAAGGCCATCAGTCCAATTACACAAGAATAACTGTAAGACAAATGCACATTTTCTGCACAGTTAGCCACTGCAATGAAGAAAACAAAAAGACATATGGGCAAAAATAAGGGTTAAAGCATGCACAACACATCGACTCTAGTCACAGTGTTTGACATGACTGACGGAGCGATGCACGAGATCTACCGATTAATGACAAGCGCGATCCAGCGCTCAATTCTCGCCGCCAGCGCGCGCCAGATGTTAGCAATGCTCCATTGGAGCTGCGCGAAATAAGCAGCACTTACCGCAACACCGCCGAAACGCAGATTACTCCTGGCAACCGATATATCCATTTGAGATAAAATGATAGGATGACATCATTTCCAGAACTGCTTTTATACGTTGAACGGGCGGCTCCGGCTGGGTCTCGAGCGCTTCCATGAGCAAGAGGGTCAGAGCGCGTGACGTAGACGCTCCACATAGAGAGATGCTGTTTCAGGGCATTTAAATGTGTTGCAATGAATTATGCGAATGCATGGGGTTCCAATCGAAAAGGTAACAGAGAGAGAGAGAGAGAGAGAGAGAGAGAGAGAGAGAGAGAGAGAGAGAGAGAGAGAGAGAGAGAGAGTAATTGTGCCCTAAATCAACCTTTTTGACTCCAAGGCCCCGCACTGTCCAAGACAATATTTGAAAGCCCCCCTCGCCCGAAATTAGACGTGTCTGATTACAAGAATTAATCATGAATTGTTTTTTATTCGAGTTTCAGAAAGAGTCTGTTAATAATTTGTAAGGCATACATAATAAAGTATTTTTTAGCATTTTGATTAAGTTGAATTATTTTAATTATTTGAATATTTCTTGTTTTAAAAAATAATTTTAAGTCAACTTGATGTCCCCTTGGAAGTGTGCTGATGCCCCCTAGTGGGTCCCAGACCCCCTGGTTGAGAACCACTGCACTAAACGGACATGTCAAGATTCCAGTGTGAAGGGTGCCCACAAATTCATTGCTTTTGCATTGCTTGAAAATATATTTGAGTGTTCTATTTGGGTAAAACAAATCCCAACTTTGTAACTTTGTTGAAGTCGGTGCAACATAAATATTTTGTGAGAACGTGTGATAATAAATTGATGAGTTCTTGAGGGGGGTTTCTGCCATTAGGCAACATTGCCATCGTGTGGTTAAAATCATAGATATCTATGGTTAAAATGACTGCTCCCTGTGGGCGTGACCTAGCTGCCCCTGATCAGGCTGTTTCTCTGGCCAATCAAATTCAAGAAAGACTGTAATCCTCTAAATGTTAGCACAATGTGTATAGATTTGTCTGTAGTTCATTAAGCAAACATATAATTAACAATTAGACTGTTAAACAACTAGGATTAAACCAGAAGAAATTATCAGAATAAATACTACACACATTACAATGTAATAACTATTTATTAAGGTGTAATAACTGAGGTGCAGTATTTTTTTTCTCACATTTGAAAAGTAAGTTTAAAATGTACACTTACATGAGACTCCAGTCATATCAACAGGCTAGCCTAATAAAAGCTGCTTTATTTTACATGGAGCAGTATTATTTTATTCTTATTTTTATTGAAAATGTAAAAATACAGAAAGTGTTTTGTATAGGTTAGGTTTAGGGGATAGAATCTATAGTTCATACAATATAAAAATCATTATGTCTATGGAGAGTCCTCTTAAGGATAACCGCACCAACATATGTGTAAGAATAATAATAATAATAATAATAATAATAATAATAATAATAATTCCTTACATTTATATAGCGCTTTTCTAGGCATTCAAAGTGCTTTACATAGTATAGGGGGAATCTCCTCAACCACCACCAGTGTACAGCATCCACCTGGATGATTTGATGGCAGCCATAGTGCGCCAGAACACCCACCACACACCAGCTATTGGTGGAGAGGAGAGTAGAGTGATGTAGCCAATTCAGGGTTTGAGATTATTAGGGGGCCATGATAGATAAGGGTCAATGGTTATGCTTATCAACTGGTACAACAGCAAAATAAAAGGTTACTTGTGTAACCCTGGTTCTCTGATAACAGGAGTGAGGTATCTCACTTTGGGACATGCCTCAGGGCATGACCAACCCTGGAAGCACCAATAACACCACGTCTGTAAATCGACAGACCAATCACAGCAGTGATAAGGGAGTCCCACCTCCCTATTTAAGACACTGCCATAGATCCCATCTTCATTCTCAGCAAATCTCTTCCGTGCAACTTCAAGGAGGGAAGTGTGGTGAGATACCTCATTCCTGTTATCAGATAACCGTGTTCTCTTTGTAAAGTTCTAACGTTCTCCTTCTCATGTTCGTTCAGTATCTCCCGCAGACCAGTCAACTGATCCATAGTGTCCATTATACAAGAACCCAATCAAACTCTCAAAGAATGTATGGCGGAAACATGAACTCACTTGTGCTTTCAATGTGATTTTTGTGGGGGTTTTTACACATCGGCAGAATGACCACCAACACCAAGAACTGAATGAGCCAATGAGTTCTGTAACATCAAGTCTATGAAACTTTAAAAAAGTGCCACACGAATGTCTTGGACTGAAACGCCCCTTACAGCTAAGTGCAGAGTCGATTATCTAAGGCACAAAGGCTGGATTTGTTTTAAGCGTCATTCTCGACAAATCCACAGCATAGAGCATATGAGAGTGATGGACCGACAAAGCATGGAGTTCACTAACTCACTTCTCGGTCGTCAGTGCCATTAACAAAGCTCCCTTTAGCGAAAGCAGCTTCAAATCTATACTTACAACTGGCTCAAAGGGGTACACAATACGTCTGCCACTGACCATAAAAATGGAACAATGTGTCTGTGTGCACACCATTGCTCAAACACACCCAATTTCCAAACGTACGTGGAATGCATTGAGGCAGCCCTTTCGCTCTGAATCATTAAAATTACCCTTGGGGTTAAACCCATGAAACCCATCATTTTAAGATGGCCACATACGAAAGTGTGTGGTGGTGGTGTAGTGGTCTTAAGCACATAGCTGGTAATCTGGTAATCAGAGAGTCACTGGTTCGAGCCCCACAGCCACCACCATTGTGCCCTTGAGCAAGACACTTAACTCCAGGTTGCTCCGGGGGGATTGTCCCTGTAATAAGTGCTCTGTAAGTTGCTTTGGATAAAAGCATCTGCCAAATGCATACATGTAAATGTAAAAAACATATGACCGCATTACATTTGATGAGTAAACAATAATCAGTCCTGAATGCGTCCTGGCAACATCGAAGTGCCACACCTCACCTGTCAATGTACAAGAGTTGTATTATCTCTGCCAGCGACAGGTTTCCCCATCCAGTTAGGGGCGATCAGTATGACTGAGTGGCTGCATTATGTTACTATTCTTAGAGTTCTGAAATAGTAGACTCAGTGGTAGAAACGCATAGTAGTGCAGTAAAGCATACCCATAGGAGCACCGTCTCTCGCCAGAGAGAAGAACAGAGGGCAACGAGTGTTTTCATGCGATGAGAAGAGATCTACGGCAGCTCACCCATATCTCCCACGGCTGACTCGCCACATGAGGGTGAAGGATCCACTCTCCATATAGAGGATTCTCCCATGCTGTGTAGCCACTGTGAATGCGTGTCCCCTTGTCTGTTTATGTTTGCCACTGTTGTAATGTTGTCCAATCAGACTAAGACATAGTGGTCTTGAAGGAACTGTTCAAAGTGCTTTAATGCTGTCAGTAAATATAGAAAGTTTATGTGCACGTTCTGCAAATGGGCCAAACCCCAATAATATTCTGCCTTCGCACACCGTGCCCCAGCTTATAAGAAATGGGTCTTTCATCACCAATTTCCTCAAAAAGACGACCCCCAAAGGGGTTCCACCATGAAGGAAAGCAGGGATTCTCCAATGACAGAGAGCATGCATCCCCTCTGACACAAGTCTCTGGGATGAATAATCTGTGAGAGCATTCTGAGCGTGATCATTTTGAATTTGTACTTTCTGAGGTGTCAGTTGAAGGACCACAAAACAAGAATGGGTTGAAGACCTGCACCTCTATTTGGAATGAAGAAAAGCCCTAATAGCTGACCCGAATTGCTCCTTTGCTCAGTGAAGAGGCTATTTATTCCTCCAAAATCTGAGCTGACTCCCCCTCCGCTGTTGACACTAATACACTGATGAAAAGTGGAGGTTTCACAGCAAATTGCAGTAGATAACCCTGTTTTCTTGTTGATAAATACCAGGGGTGAACAACACATGCACGCCAACTCTCTGCATGAGAAGTGAGCGGTGCGCTGAAGATTTCTCTCACTGATGGTGTTGCAGTACCATCTAGTTTTCACACAGTGCCATGCCCTCGGCCCATTCCCTAGATGCACATAGAAGTCTATTAAGGGGCTTGAGCATTGAATTTCCGGGGAAGGCTGGATTCAAAAGCCACCTCATCCTTCTTCCTTATGTCACACTGCTGGCACATTGTCAGGGGCCTCGAAAAGGGCTTTCGGCTCCACCGTGGTATCCATGAAGTCTGCCTTCTCCCTCTCTGACAAACGCAGACAAACCCAGCCACAGCGCCCGCTCGCCTATGACAGCGAGACCCAAACTGCGGCCGCAGCTCTGGACTGCCCCTCTCGATCTATGGAGGTTGAGATTTGCAATAAAGTATATATCCTCCCTCAAAGCCACATCTGCCACCCCATCTCCTCCTTCAGCTCAGCTTGATAAGCTGTGAGGAGCGAGATGGCTTTAAGAGCCCACAGGGCTGGAATGAGCTGCTTGAATGGGATGCCACTGGATGGCAGCCGTACTCAGATCCCTCTCTGAACCCTGGCCCACTTGCTGTGATGTCCATTAAATGGAGAGCTTGGCCACGGCCATCTGCACATCAGAGGGGGACTCATCTAATGCGCTGCCCAGTCGGGAAAGAGGATTAGCAGGGAGAATTGTGTCCTCCTCCCCATCATCCTCCAAAGGACGATTGTCGCCATGATCCTCCTCCTCTTCCTCTTCCTCTTCTCTTACCCCCAACAAAGGGGCTGATTCAAACAGGGGAGGAAGGCCAGGAGAGACTTTATCCATCAGATCCCCCCAGCTGTGCCATTTCTGAGGCTGGGAAGAAGGTTCTTTCTCCGCGGACAGTGGAGAAAAACAGGGATCCCCATTATTTGCAGCTGTGCCCCCCACCCTCCTCTCCAAAAACACAAATCAAGAGTAATGCAAATAAGAGTCGGGATAAGCGAGTGCAACTTGTGTGTGTCTGACACGCGATACATAGTGGGTGGGAATCCTTCGAAAAAACGGCCAATCCATCACACCATCAGTATAATTCTAGAATGGCTCTATGTGAATAACAGCACAAAGAAAATTCACTCTAATAGTAAATATGCGCAACAGAAGAATAGTTGATTTCTGTAATGTACCTGATGGCTTGTCTGATGTGAGCCCTGCTGAGGATAGTTTGCAATGATATTCATGGGGAATGGAACAGGAATGAAGAAGGACTTATATGAGGGAGGCGGGACTCCCTTATCACTGCTGTGATTGGTCTGTCCACAGATAGACATGGTTTGCACTTCCATGGTTGGTCACACCCCGGTGGTTCCCTAAATGAGATACCGAACGAATGTTAGAAAGAGAATCCCCCTTATTGGACACTTGGTATCCACGATGACTGCTATATTGGCCAGCGCAACATAAACAAAAATTACTGCGAGTGAGTTCACCATTAAAAGTTAAGCAACTTACCCGCTCTGACAGATGGAACCCGAAAGCCTTTTTGATTTCAGTTCAAAACACTTTCTGCTCAACTCACCAGGTGTTTGGACCTCACTGTTTAGCATTCCAGGGGAACCTCCTCTTATGTTCAACCAACCAGTCACATTCTGAGTCTTGGAACTGTAGAAAGCAGCCAAAGCCCAACCTTCAGTCATGTGATAGCATGGGAAATCAGCATGTTGCTACCAAATGTTTCAGTGCCCAAACATCGACCCCATTCTAACAAGATATTCATCCCCATCAGACATTTTTGCATACATTTTAATGCGTTTACCTTTCCCTGCTGACATATCTGCATTGTTTGTGCAGCCTTAGCGGCATGGGTTCTGACCCCCATGGACAGAGGGGGGGTGGGGGTGGGGTCCCTCACAAGTGTGGGCGTCCTTGGCATCGGAAAGTTAAAAAAAAAACTTGATATAGGGTACAAACCTTCATATAAAACCTCCTTATCATCTGATGCCAACTTCTGGCATTTAGCAGATGCTTTACATTCATCTGAATTGCAGTAGACTAACTGCAGAATCAGCTAATTAAATGTCCAAGTCAACAGTGCTATTAAGACTGAGTAGAACGGTCATCAATCTACCCGAGTCTGGATCTGCATCCCATTCTAAACTATTAGATTACCTCCATTTCTGCTTATCTTCCAATAATCTTTAATAAACCTTGGTCACAATTCCTGTTGCCCAGCCCTTTAAGACTTTAATTCCTTCCTGTTGGGATATGACGGGCCACCACATTTGCCTCACCTTCACACTTAGCATATTCATAACATATTTAATATCAAAAGGTTTGCATCTTTAAACATTTTTGCAAATGTTTAGGTCAGAAACGCCCTATTTTAAGAGCATTTTTGACCGATTACAAAACCAAAACTGTACAAAAATGACCAACCTTTGAAGCAATCACTACAAAACCACAAAAACACTTCATGCGCATGCAAATTTATTCTGTTATCATTTATAGACATTAACCAACAGTAAGTGTAAACATTGTTTAAGAAGGGAGAAAACAAATTATACAGCATATAACAGCAGAACAACTAAATCTGAGTTTAGTATTCACTATAACATCAACGCTAACAACAAAACAGACATTCACAATCTCAAACTCCCTGAACCCACTTCCTTTCTCAAATCCCTTACTAAGGGTATCACCTTATTTCATGGAATCATTTAGTGTAATGGCCTTCTTGTAAGCCAAGAATGTGCTCAACTAGCCAACTATAAGGGGCATAAGAGCACTCAAAAATGTTCAAGCCAGACTGAGAAACAGCCATGGAGAGTGTGTTAAGGGTCTGCAGCTCATACGTGTCTTCTTGGACAATGTGAGGTGGGACACGGCTGTTTAATGTGGGATAAGTACATCCCACCTGTCTATGTGTAATATGTGGATCGTGTGTACCATCTCGAGCGTTCCTAAGGTATTGGCACATGGGTGTGCCATGAGTGAGTTCTCAAATTAATACGATGAAATTCTGACAATTTTGCTCCACCTTGGCATCAAGGCTCAATGCATCATGGATTTATTTTGTGGTGCACATGCCCTGTAGTTTGCTTTTAGGGACTTGTTCCTGCTTTCTAAGGGTATAGTTACTCAGATCACAAGCACCATACATATGTGAGCATAACATATTAGAGTGATGATGATTTTTATCAAATGACTGAATGGTTTCAGTGAGTTGCATAAAGCAGAGAGAGGGGTGTTGATGCAGAAGAGCTAGTGGATGCGAGAAGAACAATTCATGAAGGATTTGGGGGAACAACGTCATCTATTCCACGTCATCCTCTGGTTCAATGGTGCAGGTCTGCTCAGAGGTAATGCCTAAAATATCAAATACACACAAAATGGTTTTAAGACTATATACACTGTACATATTTTTCTTGTGGTTTATGTAACAAAACTCAGAGCAGTCATGATGCTAAAATAAAACAGTCTCACTTGAAGCATCATCTTCATTGGGAGATGTCTTGGTCTCCTCAACATAACCAAAGCTTAACAGTTTGGACATGTTGACTGGAGTCTCTTTCTTCTTCACATGGGACCTGTGGGGTAAAACCACTTATCAAATATTATAAACCTTATAGAGACTATGAAAAAATGTGGCAAAAAACGAAAAAAGAGACATACGTCTTTTTAAACTTGTTGACCTCGTCGATTTCTTTTTGGCTTAGGGAAATTTTCTGCAGCTCTGATGTAGCATGGATGATCTTCTGCATGAGGATATTAGAAGTTCGTCATTTTAAGATCAAGTCTAGATTATTGCTTAACAGAAGGGTATAAAATGCTGCTGATGTAAGGATTTGACAGCAACCATCCAGCAATAAAAAGGAAACTCACAATGCATGGGAACAAATTATCATTAAAAACAAAACAAAAGTCAAGCATGAAGGAAAATAATAAAACGACTGCATGTGATGAGATGCTTCCGTTTCTTGTTTATCTCATAATGAAGATCAGGGGTGAAAACCACAGATCAAAAGACACTCTCCACAGCAACAGTAATTTGAGTCAGCATTCTGTAAGAACAGGCCCCGAGAGACCAGTTCTTTATAGTGAAATATGTCACACTGGTTTTACATTGGAAAGTGCATTTATACCTCAATCTCAGGGTGAGCCTAACTTGAGACTAAGCAAATTATTGCATAAAATCATTTTCCACACTAAAGGGATAGTTCACCCAAAAATGAAAATGTTCTCATCATTTACTCACCCTCATGCCAACCCAGATGTGTATGACTTTCTTTCCTCTGCTCAAACCAAACTAAGATTTTTTGAAGAATATCTCACCTCTGTAGGTCCATACAATTCAAGTGAATGGTGTTTAGAACTTTGAAGGTCCAAAAATCACATAAAGGCATCATAAAAGTAACAATAAAAGTAATCCATAAGACTCCAGTGGTTAAATTCATGTCTTCAGAAATGATATGATAGGTGTGGGTGAGAAACAGAACAATATTTAATTCCTTTTTTACTTACATTTTCCTTCCTGCTCAGTAGGGGGCGATATGCAAGAAGAAACCAAAGAAAAACTCTTAAGGAAGAAGAGTGCTTAGGCGGGCTGTTTGAAAGTGGAGATTTATAGGCTTACATTTGAAGTCATAAGTTTACCTACACTTAGGTTGAAATAATTAAACTTTTTTTTTTTTTTTTTTTTAACCAAGCCAAGATGTTTAGGACATCTAATTTGTGCATGACAGGAGTATTTTCTCCAACAATTGTTTACAGACAGATTGTTTCACTTGTTACTGACTATATCACAATTCCAGTGGGTCTGAAGTTTACATACACTAAGTTAACTGTGTCTTTAAGCATCTTGGAAAATTCCAGAAAATGATGTCAAGCCTTTAGACAATTAGCCATTTAGCTTCTGATAGGAGGTGTACTGAACTGGAGGTGTACCTGTGGATGTATTTTAAAGCCTTCCTTCAAACTCAGTGACTCTTTGCTTGACATCATGGGAAAATGAAAAGAATCAGCCAAGACCTCAGAAAAACTATTGTTGACCTCCATAAGCCTGGTTCATCCTCAGGAGCAATTTCCAAACACCTGAAGGTACCACATTCATCTGTACAAACAATAGTATGTAAGTATAATCACCATGGGACCACACAGCCTTCATACCGCTCAGGAAGGAGAGACATTCTGTCTCATAGAGATGAACGTAGTTTGGTGCGAAATGTGCAAATCAATCCCAAAACAACAGCAAAGGACCTTGTGAAGATGCTGGAGGAAACAGGTAGACGAGTATCTATATCCACAGTAAAACAAGTCCTATATGGACATAACCTGAAAGGCTGCTCAGCAAGGAAGAAGCCACTGCTCCAAAACTGCCATAAAAAGCCAGACTACAGTTTACAAGTGCACATGGGGACAAATATCTTACTTTTTGGAGAAATTTCCTCTGGTCTGATGAAACAAATATTGAACTGTTTGGCCATAATGACCATCGTTATTTTTGGAGGAAAAAGGGTGAGGCTTCCAAGCTGAAGAACACCATCCCAACCGTGAATCATGGGGGAGGCAGCATCATGTTGTGGGGGTGTTTTGCTGCAGGAGGGACTGGTGCACTTCACTAAATATATGACATCATGAGGAAGGAAAATTATGTGGATATATTGAAGCAACATCTCAAGACATCAGCCAGGAAGTTAAAGCTTGGTCGCAAATGGGTCTTCTAAGTGGACAATGACCTCAAGCATACCTCCAAAGTTGTGGCAGAATGGCTTAAGGACAACAAAGTCAAGATATTGGAGTGGCATCACAAAGTCCTGACCTCAGTCAGATAGAAAATTAGTGGGCAAAACTGGAAAAGCGTGTGTGAGCAAAGAGACCTCCAAACCTGACTCAGTTACACCAGTTCTGTCTGGAGGAATGGGCCAAAATTCCAGCAACTTATTGTGAGAAGCTTGTGGAAGGCTCCCCAAAATGTTTGATCCAAGTTAAACAATTTAAAGACAATGCTACTAAATACTAATAAACTGTATGTGAACTTCTGAAGCACTAGGAATGTGATGAAAGACATGAAAGCTGAAATAAATTATTCTCTCTACTATTATTCTGACATTTCACATTCTTAAAATAAAGTAGTGATCCTAACTGACATAAGACGGGAATGTTTTCTATGATTAAATGTCAGGAATTGTGAAAAACTGAGTTTAAATGTATTTGGCTAAGGTGTGTGTAAACTTCTGACTTCAGCTGTAAAACTGATCTGTTTCTCATCATATAACTTCTGAAGAGTTGTATGGATTATTTATATGCTGCTTTTATTCGTTTATTTGGCGCTTCAAAGTTCTAGTCACCATTCACTTGCATTGTGAGGACCTAAAGAGCTGATATATTCTACAAAAAAAACATCTTAATTTGTGTTCTGGAGAAGAAATAAATTCTTACACATCTGGGATGGCATGAGGGTGAGTAAATGATGAGAGGACTTACATTTTTTGGTGAACTATCCCTTTAAGTTCACCACTGAGAATCCATTTAGCAAAAAAAAAAAAGAAGTGCTTTCATTAAATTAGTAGGTTTCAAATGTCAAACATCCTATATAATGTCCTGTGAGAGAAAATGGCCTAATCATGATTATCCAAATTATTCAAGATGAGTCGAGAAATGTGAAAAATAAAAAAATAAAAACAATGAAAACCTGAAATGACAGAATGCATCTAGGTGTTTTTTTTCCACAAAAGATAAATCAAATGAAAAAGATGTTTTCATTATTACATTTGTTTTTTCAGATACATGGCAAAAAATGTGAAAAACGTAAAGATGGCAACTGAATGATTGTTAATAATATGGTGGCAGGAGGAAGTACAGGAGGTTTAATCAAGTGACGGCCATGCACTAACAGGCTGTCACTGTCTGTTCCAATACATTCACCTTGCTATCGTCAGACTCCCTCTCCCAAACGGGACAGCTTTCAGTTCCAAATGGGGGCTCCAGCGGTTGTGCGGCCCCTTTAGACTGGCACTTGCCGAATCCATCAGGGGTAGTTGCTTTATCTCCACTGCAAGCAGAAAATCACATGATTGAACCCTAATTTTACACCTCCATACTGGATGGTTTGGGGTGGAACCTTGCATCTCTCTAAACAATCTCTTTAAATTCTTCTGTTGGAATATGGACCAGCTTTGGTTATCATATACAGCTCTGCATGATAACACATAAACATGCCTTAATAATAATAATAATAATTATAATAATACGTCAAGGATAACTCCTCGTAATAAGTCCTCGAACACATGCTTCAATAAACCAAAACAGCATCTCACGTGCTAACACATTCTCACCTCTCTTGATCATCTGGTGCATCAGAGAACCAATTAGGAGGTTTGTAGGAACTGGGTTTAGTTTCAACAGGGTCATCGTGCCACAGCAAACCTACAGAACATTAAAATAAAAGCAGGATTACAATTATGGGTATGTTCGAAATCAAATGCTAAGGCACTGCCTACTTTATATTGCACAGTGTTCTGTGTACTGTAAACATTTAAAGGAACAGTTCACCCGAAAATTGAAATTCATCTCAGCTCTGTAGGTCCACACAATGCGAGTTAATGGTGTCCAAAATGCTCCAAAAAACACATAAGGGTAGCATAAAAGTAATCCATACTACTCTGGTGGTTCAATCCATTTACTTTTATGCTGCCTTTGTGTTTTTTTGGAGCGTCAAAGCTTTGGACAACATTCACTTGCTTTGTATGGACCTACAGAGCTGATATATTTGTCTAAAAATATCAATTAAGGGCGATTTTTCTCTTCTGATTGTCATCAATCATCGTTCTATATTTTTTTTTCTTCACTTGGGAAGTTGTGGAAATGAAATTCTGGCATTTTCCTTTTAATGCCAAAAATATATTTGCCGTGATCTCCCATTCACCGCTATCGAATCACTTACTTCTGCATTCCAAAATGGGAATAACTTGATTTTATTTCATAAACGTTTTTAACTTTAGCAAGCAACGTTTTCACATGACCTCACTGTGATGCAGCAGCTGATACAGTACATACTGTTGTATGCCATTACCTAATATTGACATTGCCTAATATTGATTTTTGGCAATCCACTCAAACATTGATCCATGTATAACCCTTTGTCCTATGCAGGGAGTGCTGGAGCCTATCCCACGGAAACACCCTGAACAAGTGGCCAGTCACACAACACAGACATACGCATTCATACTCTCACTCACACCTACGGGCAATTTAGAGACTCCGATTCACTTAACCAGCATGTTTTAGGACTGTGGTTGAAACCGGAGCACCCGGAGTAAACCCACATGGAGAACATGCAAACTCCACACAGAAAGGCCCACACGGGGGCTCGAACCGGGGATCTTCCTGCTGTGATGTGACAGCGCCAGCCTCCGTAAATCTGCCTTCCAAGAGCGCAGCTGATGAGGTTTAAGGTTCATTTGTGGGTCATTTGCATTTAATATGTCAAATGCATCAGTGGGAGTAGCATATACTGTAGTATGCCGTTACGAGCATTGCTTAAGTTACAGCAAAGTTTAAGACAAGCATTAAATAAAGATTCCGTGACACATTTACCCTTCTGTCCGCCTTGTTTTGCAAGTTTAATGTAGTCTGAGTCAGAGGACTGAATTCCTACACGCCGCCCTTTAGTTCTTTCTTCAGGTGTAATATCAGCACTTGCAGACAAACCCGGAATCTGTGATGTGGGTCCAACAGCTCCGTTTGTACTGGCAATGTGAGTGGACCTAACACCTACAATTAAATCATATCTTTGAACAATTATTTACTTTATTAAACAAACAAAAAAACTAAAAAATAGTGTACAATGATAAAACAACCGAACATGCATTATAAAATACACACACACAGGCACATACATACACACGCACACACACAGAGAGAGAGAGAGAGAGAGAGAGAGAGAGAGAGAGAGAGAGAGAGAGAGAGAGAGAGAGAGAGAGACACAGGGATAATAACGTTATTGCGTTAAACTCAGAATGGGCATTACCCGGTTTTGTCCGGCGATAGTTGGTCTCGGCAGCCATTATTCGGACCTCAGGTGGACAGCGGTGTTAAGATTTTCCTGCAATGTTAGGAATGACATAGAGATTTAGTTTTTATCATCTTTAGTCTAATAAACTAGTCAGTTGACATATAGTCATTTAATTCGTTTCTAAATGGTCTAACAAACAGTGAGCTCGACAATGAGTGATGCGTCTACCGCTAACAACCGAGAGATTCATTCAGCTCTTAATAATTACGTTAAAACACCGAGGCTAGTTTTGGGCCAATTTTCTTTTGTCCTGTTCATCGTTAGTTCGTAAGTAAGCCTGTTCGTGTAGTAACAAAAGCAGCATCAGGACCACACGCATCACCGACGCAAGCCAATTCTCATTGATTACAACAGAAATCATGGATATTGCGGATTTTAAACTTCATTTAAAGCAATTTTATGATACAAAATAGATCTTTTATAGATTTAGCTACTAAAATATATATATGATAGATAGATATTTGATGTATATTTTCCAAGATATTTAAAAGACAAAGCTTACGTTTCGTTGTCCAGCACAGAAGGGGGACGCCTAGATTCCTCTTCTTCAACAGACTGAACGGCTGCACGCGGAAGCAGGAGACGCTTGATACCACCTACTGGACAGGAGCGGCGTTTTAGAGCAGTGGCGCTCAACCTCTCGTGTACATGTTTATATAATAATATATCAATTACAAGATGCTGCCTTAAAACTTGTTATTCCAGAAATGTCTAGAACTGTATATTCTTCATAAATAAGCAAGCTGTTGAAGGGAGTTATTATTATTATTATTATTATTATTATTATTATTATTATTTTTAGCATTTACAGTAAATTGAATTATAATAATTATTTTTAAATTATAATAATCTATCATATTTTAAATAATTTTCAGAGATCTTGAGGTTCCCCTGGAAGTGTGCTGAGACAATCCGGATGCCTTTCTGGACCTCTCTGAGAAGACAGCGGATGTCTGGATGTGGCCTTCTCTCCAGTGGGCAACTATGACCGGCTATGGCCCTTACTCTTTGGGGAGGTGCTCCTCAATTATCAACCTCTCAAGAAGGCCATCCAGCAATGGGTCAGTCATAGCCCCAAACAAAACCGTCAGCTCTTTTGGACTCTGAATTTTGGGAAGCACAGCCACCCGTTCGCTTTAGTTCAGAAGCTAAGGTACGCCTGCCGGAAATGGTTGCTGCTGGAGGGAACCCGCTGAGTCGGGTATGTAGTCGACCTGGTGGTACTGGAGCAGTTTGTCACCCAGATTCGGTGAGGAATTTCCGATTGGTTCCAGTGCCACCGCCCAGCGTCGCTGAAGGAGGCCGTCCAGCTGGCAGAGTACTACATAGTGGCTTTTCCAGGAGGGAGCGATCCAGTTTTTTTCTTTTCCTTTTTCTCTCTCTGCTCTCTCTTCTCCTTTTTCTTTATCTGCCTAATTGAGCACTGCCCAAACCCCATCCCCAGTCCATGGGACCTCTCCCCTTGTCTGTCCCTCCCACTCCCTCTGTCTCCCTCCAAAATAACCCCCAGGTTCACGAGACCGCCCCCACGAGTGCGGAGAGAAGGCCTAGGCCGGTCTGCTGGGGAAGCCGGACACAGTCAGGATCGGTGTCCAGTGATTGAGGCGGGGACCCTGGTCAGGATCCTCAATGCTCCACAGGCCACCCCCGATCGGGCAGGGACATAGAAAGAAAATGGCTGGCATGGCCTACTTCCATACTAGATACAACCCCGCCCCCCTAAATCCTGAAAACTATTGGAAAAATTCAAATGTAAACAACTTTACAGCTCAAATAATACACAAGTTTTAACAGAAAGATTTATATAAGTGCTTTTATGAAATTATAAGCTTCACATTTCTGTGTTTAAACCCTCCAAAAATGGGCCCCCATTCACTTCCATTGTAGTCACCTAAGCATTTTTGCTTTTTTTAAAGAGAAGGAGGAATGAGTTGAATGCTGTCGATTGAGCTGAACCTGGATTGAACCTAGAACATTCCTTTAAGCTCAGTTGACATCATTTGTGGCATAATGTTGATTACCACAAAAAGTTATTTTGACTCGTCAATCCTTTTCTTTTAAAAAAGCATGAACTTACAGTGGAAGGGAATTGAACCACATTTTTAGAAGGTTTAATTAAGGCAGAAATGTAAATCTTGTAATTTTATAAAAGTACTAGCATTAATTCTTCAGTTAAAACTTGTGTATTATTTAAGCTGAAAAGTTTTTTAAATAGTACTTTTTACTGTTGTTTTAAGGTTTATGGCGTTACATCTTCATGGCAACTAAGTTGTATAATTTTATATAATGTCACACAGAAAAGGTTAGTAAGTGATTTTATCACACTAGAATCATGTTATACTTTTGAAACGACAAGTATTTTAATGTTTACAGATTGGCCCCATTCACTTCCATTGTAAGTGCCTCAATGCAAACCAACATTGGCCTTATTTATAGAAATAGAGGAACAAGTTGAAATAGTTTTTTGTGGTAATCAACATTATGCCACAAATGCTGTTGATTGAGCTTAACTTGTATTGAACCCGGAATATTCCTTAAAAAAATTAAAAAAAAATAAAAAATATATATATATATAGCATGTATTGTATATATTTATTGCCTATATGATTTTTTTTGCTTGTTTGTTGTTTGTGTGTGTCAGTGTCAAATTTCTTCATAATTGTGCACTGACAGATTTTCAGTAAATAAAAAAGTTTGCAAAGAAGCCCCAGGGACTTCACTCTGATCACATGACATCCGCTCAGAGTCTCAAGTAAAAGAGGACATCTAAGCGAAACTCTGAGCAGAGATGTCAGCACACGCTCTGAAGATGACAGCATCTGTACAATACATCAGAAAACTGTTTGGTAAAAGCAGCTGCGCGACGAACAACCTGCTGAACACTGAACACAAAACACAGAAGAGCACGAATGATCACAAAAAAACCACCAAAAACAAATGTGAAAGAAATGTAGAAAGTCCTAAACGAAACGTAAGCATACAACGTTTTCATTTTGCTTCTCACTGGCTAATTCAAATGAAATATGAATTATTTATTATGTTTTAATAATAATACAGAATTATGCCTATCTTTAATGTTTCTTTAGGATGAATTCTCAGAAGAACTGTTTGAATTAACAAAATGAAATGTCATATTTTAGGTACAGCAGACCCGAGACAAGACAGAGCGTTGCATATGGTAAAGAAGCATAGTTATTGCATTTTATATTGATATTATGTCATTTTGTTCAACCCACAAGCAAATCTCTCTATCTCTTTTCACCTGCTCTTTCATACTTCTCTGCCTGTTAACAGGAAATGTGTCATTTTAAGAAGAAAAGAACATGAAACCTTTGGGTTTGACATCCAGGTAACCTCATTAACACTTCATCTCATTCTCTTTTACCATTCATTGGGGCATTACACGCTTGCATGAGGGGTTATTATCTGTCGGGATAACGGATTAGATCTTTACTCTCTGTCTGTAGACAAGCAGTGATGAGAGAACGGTCAGCCCCGAGCAGGATTTGGGCTCATGTGCGTGTTGGGTAAAAGAGAACAGTCTCGCAGAGAGTTGTGGGTTAATGACAGGTGGGTTGTCGAGATGCCTTCCTTGCTCTTAAGAATCAATGCCAATGTCATTCCTCATAACTTCAAGCCTCTCTCTCTCTCTCTCTCTCTCTCTCTCACAAACTTCTTAGGTGATGCTATTGTCACAGTCAACAGTGTATACGCCGCAGGATTCACTCATCGGGAAATCAAGGATCTGATTGAAAATTCCTCCTTCTTAAAGTAAGATTGATTATTAACTCTAGTCATCATCGGCATATCTTTTTGGTTCGTTGTCTGACCAGAATGTCTTCTCTTATGTTCACTGTAGGATGGAGATAATCGGGGGTGCTACAGTAAAACACAGACAGCTGTATGGGAAGCTGTATCTCCTGCAGGTGATTTTCTTAAATAACTTCTTATAGTAATAACACATTCTTGTGCCCTTTTGTCTTATTTTATAAAGCTTCATAATCCTTCTAGTACCGATTCTGTTTTGAGCCGTTGCTCTTGCTTTCATAAAGTAAAATGCAAATGTATTTCCTTACGGTAAATGTGATGTTCTTAGGGAACTGTGTGAATTGTGAACGAAGCGTCGGTTTTCTCACGCTTAACGATTTTTTCTTTCTCTGTGTTTCCCCCACATTTTCACACCACTCAACAGCGACAGCTTACAGAGAAACACAAAGAGCTCCAGACACTCATCACACAGGAAGTGCGTCTGGGAGGAGGTGTGTGTGAATATGTGGTTGTGTGTGTGTGTGTGTGTGTGTGTGTGTGTGTGTGTGGGCATAAACTCTGCATCATTTCCCATTAAACCCATGGTCTACCCTCACGATGCCAGCAATGGCATCAAAAGACGTTAAAGTGTGTGTGCTCTTATGAAAACACTCTAACAGAAAGATGCTTTGCTGACAACTTTAAACCGTTTTCTCAAGTGAAGCTGTTTTAAAGCTGACACGCACTGTTGCATTAATCCTATACTTTAATTTGATATCTAAAATGATTGAAGTTTACAAACCATTGTCATTTAATTCAAAGACCTTCTTATATTATACCGTATCGAAGCAAAGTGGATTAAAACAATCCTTCCTCTGCCTCCAGGTACCACGGAAAGCATCCAAGAACCCTTCATACAGGATCTCCTTATACCCACTGCTGATTGATTGATTGATTGATTGATTGATTGATTGATTGATACGGAGGCAGCAACAATAGCAGAACTGTCCTGTAAAGACTTCAAAGACTTCATGTAACTTATGTGAGTCCAGTAAGAAGAATCATGGCCCCCACAAGAGATCCGTTCATGACAGGAACACAACCTTTCTTAAAACCCTGTCCTACAGTCCAACCGTCAAAGAGAACAATTTGTTTCTGGGAGCAGAGCATTACTTTTAAATAATCTTACCTACTAAATCTGTTGACTGTATTTCTGTAGTCAGTTTGTTGATTGGGTGATTGAAAGGTTTGAATAGTGAATGAAAATGTTGATGAATGATATGGAATAATTTAACTAGTTTAGTTTAGAGGTGAAGTGTGTAATTTCGGGGCCACTAGCGTCACTATATGGAATTGGAAAAATGATAACTTTTTAAATAAGTTTCCCACACAGATAGGCTTTTCCCAAACTCATTCCATTGGTTGAGCCTAAGTTGGGATGGTTGGGATTCTCAAACACACCGTAGAGCCACAACAGTGTTTGCACTTTTTAAGGGTGCAACCTACAAATGGCTTACTAATAGCCATAGCAAATAGTCTTTGCCAGTTAAAGGAATGTTCTGGGATTAGGACAAGTTAAGGTGTGGCATAATGTTGAGTCATCCCTTGTTTAAGCAAATAGGAAAATAGTGGTTACAGTGCAGCACATACAATGGAAGTAAATTGGGCCAGTCCATAAACATTCAAATACACACTGTTTTCAAAGTATAGCCACAAGACTTGATTTTAGTGTGATAAACTCACTTACTAACCTTATCTGTGTAAAGTCATATCAAGTGTTACAACTTTGTTATCATGATGACGTAATTCCTGAAACCCTGTAAATGTTTTTATCACATTAAATCATGTAGTGCAGATATTTAATCACACTAAAGTATGTTTTAACACGTAGAATGTTTACATCTCGTGGCTACACTTTTGATACAGTGTGTCCTTTGGTGTTTATGGGCTGGCCCCATTTAATTCTACTGTAAGTGCCTTAGTGAGACTTAGTGGGAATCATTTTCTGAGGTAAATTGCAATCAACATTATGTTACAAATGCTGTCGATTGTGCTTGTACTGAACGAGGAATATTCTTTTAAGCTGGGAAGGGATATACATTGTTAATTTTAGTACCTGTCTATATTAGCTGTACTGTATTTATGTTTGTGTTTTAGTGGTATCTGTCATTAGGTATTATTTATTATTATCTGTAAATAAATGATGCTTTATTTAATATATATTTAGCTAAATGTTTTACATTTTATTTATATACATCAAATTTGTATTTATTCATTTTTGTTCTATGTCACATTAATAAAGCTTTAAAAGAAACTATTAATGTAGTTTCAGTTTGACTGTTTTTTACAGTAACTTGATTTTTTAAGATGTGGTTTGCATAAGTTGAGTTACGTGCTGTTTTATTCTGCTTATCATGTTGGCGTCCCAGATATCATCTCAGTCTGGTTAAGAAAAAAACCCCCCAGATGTAGTTCTCATTTACCGCACAGATCTTAACTCTGGCAGGAAATTACACATCATTAACAATACATTCTCTCTCACAGACAAAATTGTTGCAAGCTCATCACTTTATTAGAATTGATTGACAAATGTCTTGTTGAACAAGTGCCTCGTTCTGTTTGACCTCATTGAAACCCTGATATTACTGCACAGTCTTTAGCTTTAGTTTTATAACTTTTTCACACGACATATTGGATAACATCTTAAAACTCAACCAGATTGATTTAAACACATGTAAGAGCCTAAGTTAAGCTTACAGATTTGGATAAACTTGGGAATGTTGATCCGATTACAAATTACTTGTGTAATGCTTTGAAGAGTGGGGTATTTTCTCATAACTTTAAACTGTAAATCGACTCATTCTGCATGTTCAAAGTACAGAGATTAAGCTTTCTGAATGGTGCCTTTTGTTTCTGCATCCCCCAACACAAATACACACAGCTTTGGCATCTATTAAGAAAAAAGAAAAAAAAAATGTTATCTTAAGTCATCTCAATCACATGTTTTTAATGAAAAGCTCCTTTGAGATGGCCCTCGTTAATGAGGTATTTTGACAGGTATATTCAAAGATTAATATCTTATTGGTTGTTTAAATATATCTGGGTGTGGCCATGGCCTCCCCCCACCCTGATAAAATGGTTTATCAACAACAGAATAATTCACTTTCACTCACATCTTTCAAGAAAACAAGGCTGAGTCCCATGACTTGGAGTATAAGGGACTGCATGATCAGCAAAATATACTGTTAAGAACCGTATAGAAAAGTGAGAAAACATCAGAACAGGCAAAAACGATGGACTTTTTCTGGCGCCCCACAGAAATGTTAGAGAGTCTGGAGCAAACCCTAGCTTCGAAAGTCCTTGGTGGCTTTGGAGACATCCTGAGTTTGGAGAACATCCTGGAAGCCACTGTGTCTGTCAAGAAGGGTGACAATGATAAAGAGGACACACGTCCATCTGATCCAGATGAAATTGCTGATGGAATCAGAGCAGAACAAGAAGATATCGAGGCTTCAAATATCGCAACTGGCACACTAGAGAGCGAAGACATGGGAAGAACAAACATACACCAACTGTCTGGCTGTGAATTAACCTACTCTAAAGGAGCTGAACACAACTTGGCATTAGAAGAACACCAAGACATCTCGCATATCCAGAGTTTAGAACATCTACTGACAGAGGCAAAAGTTGTGACCCTTGAGGACAACAATCCTGACCTAATAAAAGAAGGTGTCACTTTAGAATATGACCATCTGGGCCCATTATTAGAGGAACAAGAACATGTCATCTCTACCAATGAGTCCATCAATCCAATCCCAAGTTCATTACCACAGTTTGAGGTCAAAAGAGACAATAGGGTCGAGGATCTCACCGGCTTTGCAAATAGGCTTGAGAATGAGGCTGCATCACCCAATGCCAGCCAGGCTCCAGTCAGTCGTGGAGAGAGGGAGGAACAGATACAGCCATGCACAGATTGTCCGCCACAGGAGACTACTTCTCCTTCAGGGTCCATTCTCCTTCACAAATCACAGAAACCAGAGTCAGACCCCACAAAGAAATCTCACAAAGCACCACAGAGCCAAGACGAAGAAGGTAAGAAATATTACATAGGAACAAAAAGGGTTTTTGAGTTCACGTCGAAGTGGCGTTCAATGCAAATCGCATGTTCACTGTTCACATTTAGGTGGTTCAGTTTACTTGTTCAGAATACAGTGTAATAAGATATTCAACAACATAAGTTGTTTGTATGTTGGTGAAAACTACTCTTCTTGGTGTGTCTCAAAAAGTATTTGGACATATCTTGTATGTTCAACCTAAAATGTATGAATACCATTGCAGTTGATAGCAAAATTAACTTTTCTGAGCCATTGCTGCAATTGAACTTTTAACCTAGTCTTAAGATGATTTTAAATTGATTAATATAAATTAGAAGTTAGAAGACACTGAGGAAGGGTTTTGGGCAAAATGTTTGTTTTTAAATCCCCTGCTGCTAATAAAAGACCATTTTTAGTTTGCAGACCTCTTATTTTTACATGTTAAAAGTTCACAGAGGTGTCCCAGCAGTGCAACCACCAGTGTCGTTCATCACATTTACTGTTGATATGTTCCCAAACTTTTGAAAACCAGAAAGTGTCCAAATAGTAGTTGTCTTTATATTGAACACTACATCTTTTGCTTTATTATTTAAAACCTAGCAAAGTATTCAAATGCTTTTTAGGGCCACAGTAAAAACATGCAATATAGTTCATTTCTGTATTTATTTTACCACAACCCACAATTTCTTAATGTAAGATGTCTCATTGTTGGAACTTATAGGAAGAATTGTGTACTGGCAGTGCTCATTCCAGCACAGGACTCCCCTTCTGTCACTCACTTGACGTTGTGTCGAATGAAGTGACACAAGGGGTCCCATTTAAAAATGGCACGCACTGACTATGTTACATGAACTGTCGAGACAGCTGCAAGCAGGCTACTGCGTGCTAGAGGCAACTGTGTCGGCTGCACGTAGCCCTCCCCAAGGCCCCCAGAAGAGATGTCATATACAGACCTTAGGTTCCCCGCACCCCAGAGGGGGAGAATAGGTGCTACATGACTAGCATGGGAGCAAGCCCGGCAGCCGCGGCCTTTTCTCTCACTATGTCTCTCGCATAGGACGTGCAGCGGCTAGGGCTATCTTAATGCTATGAAATGCGTCGGGGAAGGCAGTCTTTCCCGGTCCTATTCTTTCAAGGGGAAAAGACCCTGCGGAGGCTACATCCTGCCCAATCTAGGGGGAGGTAACATTTGGCAGATACACCTCGAGGGTTGTGAAGCCATACATGGGAGTGGCGCGGTGGTAGGTCCAGCCTAATGAGGGGGGAGCTCTACAACCACAGCGACCGGGGCAGCGGGGCTGCCCAAGGGAAACGCAGGTCCGCCAACAGGGGGACCGTACCTCGGGAAATACATCATGGGGAGTTAGCCTGAAGAGGGGAACTATGCCCGTGGAGCCCGACCCCAGTATAGAGCACCTGTGACTCGTAGTGTGTCTGTCTCTGGGCGCCTTTAAGGAACCTGATAATCAAGTCGTGCTTACCCAGGGACTTGCCATCTACTGCGTCGTGGTGGGCCGCAATAGCAGCTACATACCCCTTCAAGGTGGAGGGGGACAGCCTCCCCTACAGCCTCTCCTGCGGGAATGAAAGCACTGACCGAACTGTGCATCTCTGCAGTTCTTTGGCTCGGGAAGAACACCAATTCGCGAATGAGTGCCACTTTATGGCATAAAGTTGCCTGGTGGAAGGAGCTCTGGCTTGGTTGATCATGTTTACGACTGCAGGTGGTAGATCCACTAGATCTTCCGAGTCCTGTCCAGGGGCCAGATGTGGAGGTTTCCATAAGTCTGTCCAAGGGTTGAAAGTCTGACAGTAGGAGGGGGTGACTGTCACATGGTATGTGCCGTGGCGCCATGCCCATCTCGGGACTTGAATCTGTAGCCAGTGCTGAAGCGGTTTAATATGCATCAACCCGAGCGGTGCAACTGCGGTTGAGAATGCCATATGCCCCAGGAGCCTCTGGAATTCTTTTAGAGGAACTGCCGTGCCAGGCACGAAGAGAGCGAGGCACCTGAGCACTGACTAGGCGCACTCGTTGGTGAGGCACGCCGTCATTGAGACTGAGTATAACTCCATGCCGAGAAAAGAAATGCTCTGAACAGGGGCGAGTTTGCTCTTTTCCCAGTTGACCTGAAGCCCTAGACGCACCTGGTCCCTGTGAGCGCATAGTAACTCTCGAGAGTGAACCAGGATAAGCCAGTCGTCGAGGTAGTTTAGTATGCGGATGTCCACTTCCCTTAGCGGGGCAAGGGCTGCCTCTGCGACCTTTGTGAAGGTGCGAGGGGACAGGGACAGGCCGAAGGGGAGGACCTTGTACTGATACGCCTGGTGGTCGAACGTGAACCGTAGGAAGGTTCGGTGTCGAGGCAAGATGGTGGCGTGGATGTACGCATCCTTCAGGTCTACCGCCGTGAACCAATCTAGCAATTGGTAATAGCGTGTTGGGAGGCAGAAGAGCATAAGAAAAGACTCAAAGTACTTACCTTGCTCCAAGAGAGGAGCAAAAGCATCATAAGCCTAAGTAAATCATAGAAACCAGTGGTGCCAATGGTCTCTACGATCAACTCAAGCTTGCGATACTTTTGGGAAACGCAGCCCTGGCCATTTTACTCTGTCTTGTTATTTCTTATTCTCGTTCACTTGGTTTGAACACTTGTTGGTTTTAGGTAATTAGTTACCCCAAACATATTTGATCTTTTATATTTGGGGGTGTTTAGCTTTAAAAAATAAATAAATGATAGATTGTGTCACTCTGTAATGCATCTCTTTTCCCTTATCAATCACAACAGCCACTGCAATCACAGGACAGGAAGTGACATCAATGGAGCCAAATGGCAAAGACACATTAAAAGCAGAGGAACAGCAAACGAATGGAAAAACAGAAGCACCTCAAGAGACTGAAACCTCTGCAGAGCCAACAAATATAAGTCAAAATGATTCAGATGAGAAAGAAGAGGATAATAAGAAGAAAGAAGAGGAAGACACAGAGGAAGAGGAGGAAATGATAGAGGGAGAAGAGGACAGATTGGGCGAATTAGATCCAGAGAGTTTCCCGTCTGTTCGGATGACAGTCCAGGTATACGAGAAGGAAGAAAACCAACAACAACGGCAACTGCCTGCTTTGTGCAGGTACAACACTGTAAGCTACAGGCAGATTAAGAGAGGAAACACAAAGCAGAGAGTAGTTGAGTTTGAATCTGTGCTTGATGTTTAACAATGATGTCTGAGACAAATGAAAGAAATGAATGGTGTTAATATGTTTTCATGTGATTTTTTCGGAAGTTTCTGGTCGTTAAGCCCTTTAGTTAAAAGGCTTATTATGCTCACATACACACAAACACATGAACAGTATTTTGTGGCATTACTCTATTTCAACCTCTATCCTGCTAGCAATGTGTACAGATATTTTAAATGAAAGTTTCAAACCAACAAGACAAGACAACAGGATTAATGAAATTAATAATGAAACAGACTCATCAGCTTCAGCACACTCTCGTCAAATTTAAGTAAACCCTAATCCGGCAGCCAGACCAGAAATATGGCATTCAATTGTCTGAAAATAGAGCTCAATTCGATTCAGCATGTGGTCTGCTTGCCTGTTCTGGGTCTCTGTCTCAAGCAGTGTCAAATCACTGTGAATGAATACTGGAAGTGCTAATACAGTAATACAGTTACAGATAAACATACAGTGTCACAAACAATATTTGTGTTTGTGTGTAACATTTTTGTATTAAAATTACAAGAATAAACTGTTTATTGAAATGTGTCATGTGATTTAACAAAGAAATTCTGTATGAATGGAATACATTAAATATCTGTTTTTTTAACAGCTTTTAAATGACAATTTTAACAAAACTAACCATAAAAAAAAGTATTGTTTATTGGCAAAAATAACATCATTTTCTCAAATTTTACTAAAAATTGCTTTTGTAATGGCGATATATCACTGTACACTATACATACAAATACTGTTAATGATACATTTAAAAATGTATAATTGCAAGAAATGATATGACTAAAGAAAGAAATAGTTTGTCATTTTGCATAACTTAACCACTACATTACATATATAAACTGAAAATAAACACAGTTATTGACAATCCCATGAGACAATTTAATACTACATTTGATCAGATTTTGACTCACTTTATCACTACATTTGCATTAATTTAAAGATTTTATTTATAAATAAGTGCATTTCATGCTATAAAAACCTGTGTAAATCCAAAGAGTTAAATTAAAACAGTTAATAACTGTTTTACGCTTCCTCGCATTTATATGACATGTAAATCAAGCATAAATGACCCATCACTTTCATTCCAAAATACAACGCATAACGCCAACTAAAAAGGATTTGGCCTGAATGAACAAAATGAACTTACTGTGTATTGAAAGAATCAATTAACATTTGTATGTGATGTGCAAAGCAAGTACATTAAAAACATTCAAATATTGAGCTGGAACAGACACCTTTATTGTCGTGCATGTTCATTTGCATATTGCATATTCATATTCAATAAATTCTACTTATTTATTATACCATACGTGAAAAAAACTGTTTGCATGTATTTAAGGTTTCCATGCACGTAGCTTCTAATTAGAGGAGTTTTCTATTAGAGAAGGAATATATTTTAAACTATGCAGTGTGTGCTTACAGTTGAAGTCAGAAGTTTACACACACCTTAGCCAAATATATTTAAACTCAGTTTTTCACAATTTCTGATATTTTATCGCAGAAAACATTCCCTATCTTATGTCAGTTAGGATCACTACTTTATTTTAAGAATGTGAAATGAAGAATAATAGTAGAGAGAATTATTTATTTCAGCGTTTATTTCTTTCATCACATTCCCAGTGGGTCAGAAGTTCACATACACTTTGTTAATATTTCAACTGTTTAATTTGGGTCAAACGTTTTGCTTCTCACAATAAGTTGCTGGAATTTTGGCCCATTCCTCCAGACAAAGCTGAGATGTTGCTTCAATATATCCACATAATTTTCCTGCCTCATGATGTCATATGTTTTGTGTTGTGCCTCCTACAGCAAAACACCCCCACAACATGATGCTGCCACCCCCATGATTCACGATTGGGATGGTGTTCTTCGGCTTGCAAACCTCACTCAAACAGTTCAATCTTTGTTTCATTATACCATTCTCCAAAAAGTAAGAAGTTTTGTCCCCATGTGCACTTGCAAACTGTAGTTTGGCTTCTTTATGGTGGTTTTGTAACAGTGGCTTCTTCCTTGCTGAGCCGCCTTTCAGGTTATGCCAATATAGGACTTGTTTTACTGTGGATATAGATACTCGTCTACCTGTTTCCTCCAGCATCTTCACAAGGTCCTTTGCTGTTGTTCTGGGAATGATTTGCACTTTTCGCACCAAACTACATTCATCTCTAGGAGACAGAATGCGTCTCCTTCCTGAGCAGTATGATGGCTGTTTATACTTGTGTACTATTGTTTGTACAGATGAACGTGGTACCTTCAGGTGTTTGGAAATTGCACCCAATGATGAAGCAGGCTTGTGGAGGTCAACAGTTGTTTTTCTGAGGTCTTGGCTGATTTCTTTTGATTTTCCCATGATGTCAAGCAAAGAGGCACTGAGTTTGAAGGTAGGCTTTAAAATACATCCACTATTCCACCTCTAGTTCAGTACACCTCCTGTCAGAAGCTAATTGGCTAATTTTCTGAAGGCTTGACATATTTTTTTGGAATTTTCCAAGCTGCTTAAAGGCACAGTTAACTTAGTGTATGTAAACTTCAGACCTACTGGAATTGTGATTTAGTCAATTGTCCACCAAAACAGACAAAGAGCTGCTCAGAGCATCTAAAGATCTGTGTGTGATCCAAGTAGATGCACAAAGCATGCACCTGACATAGCAACGATAAGGCTGGGTCTGCCTACTCCTGGGGCAGCACTTGCAGGCTCACCACCTGATCCCTTAAAGGGGTCGTGGGAACCTTGGGCACATAGCCCGGTCAGCACGTCCACTGTGGCATTGAGGCTGCCTGGGATGTGAGTGGACCTCAGCCGCTGCTGACTCCAGAGTAGGAGATGGTGTGCGTGTTGCGACATGCAAGGAGAATGTACGGCACTTAGCAATTTATATACGCTACTGTCACTGTGTTTCATTGCCCCGGATCAACGGCAATAGCCTCCGCAGGAAAAGCAGTACAGCCAGCAACTCTATGCAGTTGATGTGCCAACATAGCCGTGGTCCTGTCCAGGAACCAGCGGCAGCTTGCCCTTTGCACACGGCACCCCAACCCTACTTGGAGGCGTCTGTTGTGACCACGATGCATCTGGACACTTACTGTTGGGGAACTTCTGCCCGTAGAAATGCAAGGTCTGTCCAAGGACTGAATAAGTGGCAGCAGAGGGCGTAAAAGCCACGCAATGTGTGCCGTGACGTCATGCCCATCTCGGGTCTCGAGTCTGAAGCCAGTGCTTAAGCGGTCTCATATGCATCAACCCGACCCGCGTGACAGGATGCCATATGACCCAGGAGCCTCTGAAAGTGTTTCAGTGGAACAGCAGTCCTCCGCCTGAAAGAGTTTAGGCAATTCAGCACTGACTGTGCGTGCTCGCATGTGAGGCACGCAATCATCGGCACCTAGTCTAACTCCATGATGAGAAAAGAGATGCTCTGAACCGGGGAAAGTGTGCGCTTATCCCAGTTGACCAGAAGCCCTAGATGGCTGAGGTGCGTGAGCACCAGGTCCCTGTATGTGCCCACTTCCCTTAACGGGACAAGAGCTGCCTCTGTGACCTTCGTAAGACATGAGGGGACAGGGACAGGCCGAAGGGGAGGAACTGATATGCCCGGTCGTCGAAAGCAAACCGTAGGAAGGGTCTGTATCAAGGTAAAACCAAGACATGAACATACGCATCCTTCAGGTCTACCACCGCAAACCTTGATCTTGATACCGGACACACGCCAAAATGTGTTTCTGCGTCAGCATCTTGAACGGGAGACTGTGTAAAGTCTGGTTCAGAACTCGCAGGAACAAGATTGGCCACAACCCACCATCTTTCTTTGGTAAGATGAAGTAATGGCTTTTGAATCCTTTCCTCATCTTGGCTGGAGGGACAGGCTCTACTGTGCATTTGAGTAGAAGGGTGGCGAACTCCACCCGCAGGGTGGCAGCATTCTCGCCCTGCACTGAGGTGAAGCGGACTCTGCTGAACCAGGGCGGGGGCCTGGCAAATTGAATCGCATAGCCAGTCGGATGGCCCTGGCCAGCCACCGCTACGGGTTGTAGAGCGCTAGTCATGCCTCCAAGCTCCAATGGGAAAAGTGCATTTGACGTACTTGAGGGTGGGACCTCACGGCGGGGCGGAGCAGGAGACGGCACGACAAGGAACCTCAGATCCCAAGCTAGTGGCTGTGCTGAGGAGAATATCGAAGCACTTACCAACCTCTGCATACCCACCATAGGACTGGTCAGCGACAGGGGAGGAGGGAGACCGTCCTCATGGCTCGTCACAACCACCTGGGCGTGGGTGTGTGTGTACCGCAGCTGGGCACGCAGAGGGGCGGGGGCCCACCTCGTAGCTATGATGGCCGTTAACACCGGGTGTGTGACCCAGGTAATGAGGAAACTGCTATTTCTTTGAAAATGTTGGGAAACAAAATCACAGGAAACAAAGAATTTTCCTCCCGGCCCTCCACCGGGGGATGAGTGGTCTGTTCACCACCTCCAAACTTGTAGCGGGTCTCCATGTCATATGGGTTAATGATGTGACCTTCATTTGTTTTGTCCGGATCTATTAAGTCATTAAAAAATACATTAAAAAATGTAATTCACAAAAATAAATTACTTCAATATACTTCCATAATGATGAAAAATCTTTCAAAATCATGTTGATATTTTTTTTTCTGGGAGTTAAAGTACATGTCTAAGTGGTGTAAACGCATGGTGACAGTAAACACACACACACACACACAGGTTTTACAAAAAAAACGAAATGAAAAGAAAAAAGCAGTGAATAAAATAAGCTTTTAATTATTAATATTATATAAATATTATAATATTATATATATATATATATATATATAAAAAGGTATTTTGATGAAATGGCACATTCTGTTTAGTCAAATGGAGTGACTTAAGAAAATGTATTGATATTCACAATTCAAAAATGAATAATTTATAAAAAATATTTTTACCATTAAAAATATGATTGAAAACTGTTTTTGAAATTAATGATTAAGTAAGGGGTTTTAAGGCTATTTTTAAGATTTGCACACTTTATTTCATAAAATTCCATCAGTTTGAGTAAGTAACATGACTTACAAAATTAATCTTTGACAAAATTTAATTAAGAAAATGTAAATGTATTGAAGTGTATTCATTTAATTTAAAAATGACTCTGTTATAAAATAAAAATGGGCAAATCTTAAAAATAGGCAAATATTTAGTGTGTGATAGAGAATATATATATATATATATATATATATATATATATATATATATATATATATATATATATATATATTGACATAAATATAAAATTTCTACTAACTTGATAAAAGTGTTTTTTAACTAGATTTTTAAAAGATATCCTTATTTTTCAGTGACCCGTTTTAGTTGATTTATTCATTATAACATTTTAAAATAAAAACACCACAGAATATTATTCCTAACATTGTAACTGGTATTACATACTGGTAAGTCTGATAAATGTTTCCACACCACTAGATGGCAACATTGTTTTGTCTTGATCTTCATGAGGAAAAAGGTTTGTATGACTAATCTTTACTTTATTGTGTATGTTTAGCTGGTTCATTCGGATGAATCATTCCTGTAAATGGGCATCAAGGTCATCATGTGAATTTTGAACATTGTGCATGATTGTCCTGACTGTTCTGTGTCGTTCAAAAGTTCCTCAAAACAACAGAATAAAAACTCATCCTGTGTCATGTAAATCAAATCATCTAGATGACTCTTTGTAAACCACCTGGACATGCAACCTTAATCACAACCTGGTAATAAAATTAAACTCTCAACAGCTCAATTACCGAAGTACATAATGAAGAAACAAGGCCTAGAAATTGTTTACCTTTAATCGTTTTATGTGATATCTAATGATAGTACAATCAGTATAATTAAACAGGCCTATTTACTGCAGTAATTGGTGGAATATGGGTGTTTATGACCTGATGGCCTCTTATGTTTATGTCTCTGTGTTTCTGGCCCTCTCTAATGACTCATTGGGAGTCTGTGTGAGTTTGATGTTGTTTCCTCTGTTGGCACCATGATTGCTTGAACTTTACAATATAAATCTCTGTAATTGCTTTTGATATGAAGGCGGTTTATGAACACCACCTCCATTCCTCCAGCAACATTGCATTCTGATGATTAAATGTCATTTGATTTCAGGTTGCTATAATGGTTTAATAATTCTGCTTTAGGTTTACTTGGGCAGAACGAGACAGGGCTTTTGGCCTTGCTTGTTTAAGCCAGCACCGGACCTCATTTGAATGGTGACAAATGTCATGCTGCCATGGCAATGGGAGGTTTGTGACTGTTGTGGTGCACCCTCCCTGGGCTGGGGATCGGGAGGCACTTCCTGTGCAACACACGTCCCCTGTGGTTCAGGGTCATAATTGACCTTTCCTGACTGAGGGGTACGACTTTTCAGTCTCTCTCTCTCTCTCTCTCTCTCTCTCTCTCTCTTTATCCCTTTTTCTCTATTTCCTCCTTCTCTGTGGTTTAGTCGCTTTCCCTCTTTCTGTCTCCCCAGAAAGCAGGTTGAAATATGTTGGGTTGAAATGCCATGATAGGCCCGAGGCTTTTACGTACCTCTTTCTGGCTTCCTCTGGCACTCTGTCCATGTTTGAAGCACGTTTACGCAGTAAGTACCAGGTGGTTGATTAAGACACGCCTCTCATGGGTTACAAAACATGAGGAACCCCTAACTGTGTAAAACAAGAAACATTTTTGGGGGAAATACGAGTGTATGCAAAAATACCAGAATATTAGGTATAAATAAAGAGATTGTAACATACAATCAGGATAGGAAAAAATATAAGGTAGTTTCTGAGCCTTGTATGCAACCTTTACAGAAGGCTTAAAGGAATTTTCTTGGTTCAATACAAGTTAAGCTCAATTGACAGCATTTGTGGCATAAAACTGTGAAAAAACTTAAAAATGGGGGTGGGCTTGGTAGCTCACCAAGTATTGACACTGAATGCCACCCTGGAGTTGTGAGTTTGAATCCAGGGCGTGCTGAGTGACTCCAGTCAGGTCTCCTAAGCAACCAAATTGGCCCGGTTGCTAGGAAGGGTATAGTCACATGGGGTAACCTCCTCGTGGTCACTATAATGTGGTTCGCTCTCGGTGGTGGCGCATGTGGTGAGTTGTGTGTATATGCTGCGGAGAATAGCGTGAAGCCTCCTCACAAGCTATAGTGATAAGATGCGCAGATTGGCGGTCTCAGACACGGAGGCAACTGAAATTCGTCCTCCGCCACCCAGATTGAGGCGAGTCACTCCACCACCATGAGGACTTGGAGCGCATTGGGAATTGGGCATTCCAAATTGGAAAAAAAAATAATTACATTGGTGTTACAGTGAGACAGTTGCCAATTTCTGTACGTTAAAATACTCACTTTTTCAAAAGTACAGCCACAAGACGTAAACAATATGCATGTAAATATGATTTAGTGTGATAAAATCACTTACTAATTTTTTCTGTGTAAAGATTTAGCCAATTTTACAATTTGCTACCGAAAAATGACTGTAAAATGGCAATTTAAACAAATTTACTGTTATTTAGAGTTTTAACAGAAGAATAATGTCAGTGCTTTTATAAAATTATAAGCTTCGCATTTCAGACTTGAAGCCCTCCAACAATTGGCCCCATTCACTTCCATTGTAAGTGCTTCATTGTAGCCTCCATTTTTGCTTTTTCCAAAGAAAAAAATCTGAATCAGAATGAGCTTTATTACCAAGTATGCTTACACACACACACACACACACACACACACACTCACACACACACACACACACACACACACACACACACACTCACACACACACACACACACACACTCACACACACACACACACACACACTCACACACACACACACACACACACACACACACACACACACTCGCCAACACACACACGCACACACACACACACACACAAGGAATTTGACATGGTGACAGAAGCTTCCAGTGCAAAGAGAATGCAAACATGTACATTTAAACATATATATATATATAGTTAAATAAAAAATTATAATAATATATAACAGATAAATAAAAAGAGAAATATACATTAGAGCAATAATTTATATTTCATATACAGATATACAGTTATGTGATGATGATGTCATGTATTTAAGAAGAGGTAGGATATGTTAAAATATAAATGAAATATCGATATAAGTAGGAATGGATCAAC
This sequence comes from Moxostoma hubbsi, assembly GCA_032164185.1. NCBI lineage: Eukaryota > Metazoa > Chordata > Actinopteri > Cypriniformes > Catostomidae > Moxostoma > Moxostoma hubbsi. The sequence continues at coordinate 3,114,894 of JAVLUX010000017.1, read as the reverse complement.
TGAATATTACACATGGTTGTGTTGACAAAAATGAAAGTACTTTGGGGCAGTTTTAACTGTTCATGAGGTGGGACGACATGAAATACATTTTTGTGGTAATTAACATTATGCCACAAATGCTGCCGATTGAGCTTAACTTGTACTGAACCTGTAATATTCCTTTAAGGAATCACCAAAAGACCAATCACAAGTCAGTATGCAAATAGGTGAAAGTAAGAAGTCCAATTGGAATTGATATCCAAACATTCCAATGATTTCCATTTTGAATGGTGTCAAACATTCCATCAATGTATGTCAATGGGAGATTTCATCTTACAAGTTTACAAAAACAAACATAGATAGCACACCTAATGCTGAAATTAAGTACAAATTAAAGTTAAAGCAGTTCAGGCTAAAACTGAGTTTAAACTTAGAACAAACCAGAACCAGATCACTCAGGAATATCGACACAGTGCTGCCTTGCAAGCCTGATTATCATTTATATAATGCGCAAATGAAAGTGCAGTGAAGACGCTGACATGCTCAGCTTCCCTCTGAACAGATATAAGGATGATGTACAGAATAAATGATGATTTGGGAGCGAGAGGTCGCCTCGGAAATGTGAGTCATCTGTCAGTGTTTGTGTGCTGTGAGAACGGTCCACTGTGGCCTGACTCTACGGGGGACATTCATGAAACCCCCTCACGCCATCATCGCTCTACAATGATAGCTTTGTGAAGGATGGTGGAGAGCTGCTGTGGAAAATATTCAAGACTCAAGAGAGCAAGAGGGAGAAAGAGGAAGACAATGAAATAAAAAAGGAGATATCAAAGTGTTAATTTCACAAAGCATGTGTTCTGGCCACACTGGAAGCAGTCATTTTGGGGGTGAGGGACAAACGAGGAACTCACGTCTTGTGGTAAACTTTGGGTGGGGTCAGGGGGGTCATTTTTCTCTATTCATTCACTGTGTGGTTGTAAGATTTGGGAGGGTGGGTGTGCTGGGTGACTAAAGGGCTGTTCTGCTGTCTCTTCTCTCTTCAGGTCAGCACCAAAGACCAGAGCGCTGGCGATATTGGCGTCACAGTGACATAGAATGAACATGCCATGGCAGAATCCACAGGAACTGATGATGTCTCAGCTCATTTGTGGGGAATTTGGAGTTTAAAGGCCAACTGAGTAAATTGGCCAAACTGGCCAATCCTCATTTCTTTCCATGAAGTGGTTATCGTGTTTCATGTGCAAAAATACAACGATCGACAGAGCCACAGCAATAAAACCCAACAGCTGCTGTGGCAGCATTTGAAAACTATAATTAGACATTTCATGAAGAAAATGTCAGTTGTGTCGCCATAATATTATGGTGTCGTGGGTGAATGTCCAACATGACTGCATGGGATATTGTCATGCATATTCCGAAAAATCAACCCAATTCTGCTGAAATACTATAAATACTGTGGCGGTACTGAGACACAGATTCTGTTTTTTTGGTAACTATAAAGTAATTGCATACACATAAACAATGATGAGAACAGTTCGGTGTAAAATATGCATTCCTGTTGACTGTATTACATCCTTTACTACTAAAAGTTCTCACTTTTGGCACCACCCTGCTGACATCTCATCTCATCAACACTTCCAGCTTTGGCCACTGGGGGCAGTGGTTCGAATTTCGGTAAGCACAGATCGATTTCAGCAATGGGAACTTTCGACCTCTTGTTGCCGAATTCAAAGTGTGATCAGTCTGAATTGTCAGCCCATTGCTATACGATTGCTGGATTGTTCTGGGGTGATTGCTAAGTGCTTTCTTACTGGCCCAAGTCTAAAGGGCCCACCCCCAAGTCTCTAAGATATTCTGGACATAGATATGGCTTGGTCCCTCCTTCAGTGTTGGTCAACGTAAGATTGCTTGGTCTATTTTATTGTCAAGCAGGTGAAAAGTCTGATTGGTGAGAAAAGTAAAAGCACACCTCTCCTCAACGAGCCACATAATTTGAGGAATTATGAGGTACTATAGGCACAAACAGTGCAGGGTGTGAAAAACATTATAACATTACATGGCTTATTACACACATCGCGCCAGTTCCAAGGTAAAATGTCAATGGTGTGGCAATAAGAGATGGGCTTCTTAAGGTTAATGCTCTATTGAGTTGAACATACCTCCTTGCCCTAAACCTTAAGCCTCACCATTTGTGTCATAAAAAGCAAATTTGAGGTGAAAAACAGGTTTTTTGGGTGAATCTGCTATTGAGTTTTAAATAAACAAATCAGACCTCCCTATTTTAAACCTTAAATCTAAACCTAACCAATAGTCACATAAAAGCAAATGTGTGATGAAAAAAAGCTGACCCCAGGGTAGTGGAGGTCACAAGAGGTTTTTCTGTTGAATAGTCCTTTGGGGTCTCTTTAAGCTTTGAGTGACAGGCATCCATTGTGATGCCTGTGAACTGGTGCACTCTGGTTTATATCCATTCTTATCACCAAACCAGAGCCGGTCTGAAGAGATGCCCCTTCGCAATGCATATTATAAGGATGCCTTCCCACCACGAATGACCACAGAGTCATTTGTCTCCATCCAGGAGGGAAAGATTGAGCTGGAGAGTAAGTGCAATTGTACTGGACACACAATGCACAGGTGCTTGATAACTGCTTTGAGAAGGCAGCGACAGGGACCTGCCTGCCGTGGGGGGTGGGGGAGAGTTTATGGTTTCCCAAAGGACGCCATTTTAATTTTGAATTAATGAATCTCCCCTGTGCAGCCTTCCTGCTTTGTGTTAAGGAAGACCAGTCTAAGATTCACCTGCCTGGCCCAAGTTATTGTCACAGGGAATGAAATCAGAGATTTTAGTACAACTGAAAGACTTAGATATTGTGATTGCTGCTCGACTTCACACAACACCTGTTAATCTGACTGCAATTGGCCTCGCTCCAAAATGCTGGCAACTGGCTAAACTGTTGAGTGGTATGTTGGCTGTTCTTTTTTGCATATCGTGGCGCCGTTTTGTGGTCTGTTCTGCATAACGCGGTGGCTCATTGCTGCTTATCGCGGCCCATTCGGCACGTTTCGCGGCCGAACCACCGGCACGCTTGGTTCTCCCGATGGCCATTACGCCCCTGATTGGCCCAAAAGTGCACTAGCGACTGACGCTAGAGGCTATAGCCTTTAGCCTTCTCATTAGCATGCCCAGCTCTCATGCCAAAGACCCCAGTTCAAATCCTGTTTGGAGCAGGTTGAGCAGGACTGGTTTCACATACCCCTTTTCAAAATTAGTAATAACCAAGGGTTGAATGTGGCTTCAATGCAAGATTTTAAAAGACGTTAATCCACTCTTTAAGTGTAGTGTAAAAAGCCTTTTAGCCATATGTATCCATATCCCAAACTCACAGGTTCTAGATCTCTCTCTCTCTCTCTCTCTCTCTCTCTCTCTCTCTCTCTCTCACACACACACACACACAATATGCTCTATACCTTTGTGGGTGTACAATAATTCCTATTTGTGATGGAAGCCATGACGATATTTGAGTGGTGTTCCCACTGCCTACTGTCTGTTGGACTGTAGAGTATTATGATCTGTCTGCCCGGAGGCAGAGACACAGTCAGGGAAAATGGTGACAAAGGAGACGCTAAAAACAGAGAGCCTACTGTTTACAGTCACTTTTCACACACATATACACACACATAGAAAAGAAAAAGAGAGAGAAGGAAACAAACAAAACAGAGAGAGAAAATAATCCACTCAAGGAATGGTGAGAATTTTATTATACTTTGTACTTGGGTACAAAGATTTCTTATGTGCTAAAGAACAAAATTAGGAATTATAAGGCTGTGAGATGGGAAAGAAATTTGAGTGTGCAGGTCAAGTCCTTATTTGAGTACACAGCAAATTCATCACAGTCATGCAGTCTTGCTGCTGCCGGATTCAGTGTTTCCCCATACATTAACCTCAGGGGTTAAATTGGAATTTGGAAGGTGAGGGAACTCTTGATCTAAAACGGGGGCGGAGGGTCGGAAGTTTACCTTAAAACAGCTCCCAGAGCGGGACATATGTAGAGCTTTGGACAGAGTAATTCCTTTCTTTACATGCCAAATAATCAGCAGACCATCTTTTCAGAAGCCATTTTCTTACATACTTTGTTGGATCCCGTGCTTCAAGTGGTGGACCAACCAAAGAAATAAATTAGGGTAATGACATTGTTTCAGAAAAACCCCTTTCACAATCGGCACTACTGACTGAAACCGTTTTAACTGTTTGATGCAGTTATAGTACGCCACTCTTAACGGGCATCCGGGTGCTCTTTGAAATCTCTGTAGCCTTGTTTGACTGAGGAAAATCTTAAACCAAAAAGATCGCAAAGCTCCCTGGTTTCCTCCTCTCCATAAAACTCTGGTAAGGGATTTGGCCATATGAACTTGGCTATAGGACATTTATCTTGTCAATAAGAGTTACTTCCTCATTGGTCACCATTCTTGCACCCATACCGCCAGCCAGGGCTTCATAAAATTTCGTGGGATTAATTTCCCTCGGTCTGGACTCATTTTGCACTGTGACTCCTTTGAAGAATCCACTTGAAACTGCTTCAGTTGCCTGTATGTAATATGGCCCAGCATGATCTTTCCTTAACAAAAACACATCTGTTTGCCCCCTTATTAGATGTACAGCATAAGATAATGTCCCATCCCTTAACTGTAAACTCTCAGACAAATCTTTCAGTTCCTCCGGGCATCTAGCATAATGCCCGTATTCTTTATGAAGTCTCCCGAGGACAGCTTTGCGGCAAGTCCCCAAACATGCATCTCTCATTTGCATTGTGTGCTGTATTTTTGCTTGCATTAGAGAAGTGGCACCATGCATTGTCCATATAGCTTTAACTGTTCTATATGATGATGCCACCCATCTAGCACTCTGGACTCGTCCAATCTTTTTCAACTGAATGCCTAATCGTGAGGCTGCTGAATCCAGTTCTCTTTTATTTTTGGGGGACTGGAGATAAAGGGAACATCATTTGTCCATGAAACTATTGAAATCATTAATTTCAGAGCAAACCTTTACAGCATCCCCAACAGACAGCTCAAGCCTATGACAATACCATCCAATGATACGAGGGTACATCCTTTTCAATTTTGACAATTTTGAGAAAACTCCAGCCTTCCTCCCCAGCATTACTGAAGCTCCATCTGTGCAAAACCCAACCAAACATTCCTTCATCAAAGCATCATCAAAGCCATGTCTGAGTAAACAGCTAAGTAGTGCTTCAGTGATCCCTTCAGCATTGGTGGACAACAGTTCTAATAGGTCTAAAAAAAAATTAAACACGATGTCTTGCTCGGAGACATGCGCTTGTCGTTGCACGTTATGGTTCGACTCGCCTCAACTCGACTCGCTTTACTTTTCTGAGCTTGCATTTCCACTGCAGTTTAGTACCACATCAACGTGGGTGGGATTATAGTCTGATCGTCATAGTTGCGCCGCCTCTGCTGCCGTGACATCATCTTAAACACGACACAAACTGACCAAAACAATAATACGACCGCTAGCTGTTAGCTACTAGCTCGTTGTGCTGCATAAAGCAGTTGCTGCATCATGGTGATTTTACACAAGTGTAACAGTTAAATTGGCCTGATTGTAGCTGTTCAACTAAATAAAGTGAAGCTTTCAAGCAGAGAATAGAGTTAACGTAACAAAACGTACCATCCTCTATCGTGGATCAACGCCAGTCCACTGCACTCTCCCTCCCAGTGCTCGCCGGTTTATATCGCATCCATTTTGTGGTCGGATCACTTCTACTTTTCCTTGATGGTTCTGTAGTCACTTTTATGTTTTTTTACCTTTTCCCTTCACTGTTGGTAGGTCCGGTGGTAGCCGTGGCCAACAGCTGAGAGACTTCCTGAGAGACTTTATCGTTTCGCTCATTGCTAACGAGTGGACCGTCTGCACCTCGTTTATTGACCACGGCGTGGTTTTGCACACAGCTATTTCTTTTTTACAATTCAAAAGTCGCTTGAACAAATGATATTGTTATCGCTGTTGCTAACTTTAAAACTAGCGGGTTGATGTCGCGTGTCGGAAATCCAGTGACGCTGTTAGTGATGATTCTCTCTGACCAATCAGTGATCTGCAGGATTTTGACGTTACATTTAGTATCGGCTCGGCTCGCTTGGAACCTCGACCGAGGTGATACTAAAAAAAGTATCCGGTACCGGATATTATCCACAGTGGAAAACCCCCAAAAAGCGAGCAGAGTTGAGTTGAGTTGTACCGTGCAGTGGAAAAGCCCCATTAGAGAGTGCCGTAATGCCACTCCTGTCCATTCCAAACCAATTTAACCTTAACCTTCTCTTTACATTAATCGAATACCTTTTTTTAAAATTTTATGCTAACACTTAAGAGAACTTTGCATTTGTTATTTAACTTACAAAGTGTTCCAACAAAGCAATCCGAACATAATTCATTGTTTCTAACAAAAAAGTTCATTACTAAACCATTTTCCTGTTTCGGTCCCGGTGGGTTTGTCTGGTTTTATCCTGTTTGTCTGTTTTTGTTTCCCACTTGTGTTTTCCTTTGCCTCATGGCTGGTGTGATTAGCATTTCTATGGTAATGCTCAGGTGAGGTAATTACCCTCACCTGTTACTTGTTTCATCTCCCTATATATTCTCCCTTGTGTGTCACGTTCATCGCCAGATTGCTCATTGTTTCCCTGTGGTTTGCAGTCTATCCTTCCTGTCGTTTTATTGATTTTTTATTTTGTTCTGTTCTCTCACCCAGTTCTGAACCAGATTGGATTTTTACCTGTTACTAGATTATTCTCACTTTAGGATTACCTCAGCTGTTTGCCTACCTTCTCTTCCTTCTCCATCTGGGTGTTTTCCTGCCATCATCACTTCCTCGATTCCACGCTGCAGTCTGTGCCGGGTTTACCCATTATTGACTTTCCTCACCAGTTTACCCCATTGTGTCATCACTAAAGAACTGTTAAAATTCCCCTCAGCATTTGAGTCATTCTCTACAACACACATTGACACTGCCTTGCTTTTGGTAATTTTGGCTGATGACAGAAGTACTCTAGCATTCGTCCACACATTCTTCTTCAGTTTTAAGTGGTTACTTGTTTGCCGCTGCCCCGAGTCTTGAGGAAGTGGTATTTACCAGATTTGCACACAACAGCACTCATCTCTTTTCAGGCGTCTGGGTGACATTTAAACCCCTCAGTCCTTCAGTATTAAATCGTGCTCTGTCTTTTACAACGGACCTGGGGGACAAACCCATCCTGGACCTCTCATTTCTCTGTCATTTTCCTCTTAATTACTTCCTATACGTCCCCATTTGTAATATCCACATTTCCACTTTTCTGCACATAATGTGCAGCAAAACCACATACACTTGAAGTGTTTGCTAGGAAGAGATACCATTCTGATT